>CM042413.1:11550096-12150096 GCA_023634145.1 Thymallus thymallus
AACAAGATAGTCATCCTGCTGGACTATATGTTCCAAGACCTGTACAACCTGCGCTCCATGGAGGTGGGCGACAATGACTTGGTGTTCATCTCACACCGGGCCTTCCATGGCCTCAGCAGCCTTGAGCAGCTGACTTTGGAGAAGTGCAACCTGACGTCGGTGCCCACCGAGGCCTTCACCCACCTCCACAGTTTGATCTTTCTCAGACTGCGCCACCTCAACATCTACGTTATTAAGGATTACTCCTTCAAAAGGCTCTACCGGCTGAAAGTGCTGGAGATTGCCAACTGGCCCTACCTGGACACCATGACTTCCAATTGCCTCTATGGCCTGAACCTCACCTCGCTGACCATCACCAATGGCAACCTGACCTCCATCCCCTACGTGGCTCTCCGGCACTTGGTCTATCTACGGTTTCTGAATCTGTCCTATAACCCCATCCACACCATTGAGGGGAATAAGCTCCATGACCTTCTGAGGCTCCAGGAGTTTCACCTAGTCGGGGGCAGGCTGGCAATGATTGAGCCCTACTCGTTCCGAGGTTTAAACTATCTGAAGATCTTCAATGTGTCTGGCAATGCCTTGAGCACCTTGGAGGAGTCTGCATTCCACTCGGTAGGCAACCTGGAGACTCTGGCGCTTTATGATAACCCCTTGGCCTGTGACTGCCGACTGCTGTGGGTGTTCCGGAGACGCTGGAGGCTCAACTTCAACCGGCAGCAACCCACCTGCGCTTCACCTGAGTTCGTACAGGGAAAAGAGTTTAAAGATTTCCCGGATGTCCTGCAGCCCAACTACTTCACGTGTCGCAAGTCCAGGATCCGGGACCGCAAGGCGCAGCAGAAATTTGTGGATGAGGGAACTACTGTTCATTTTGTATGCCAGGCGGACGGTGATCCCGCCCCAGTCATCATGTGGCTTTCACCACAGAAGCAGTTCATCACGACCAAAACCATAGGGCGGCTTACAGTATTCCCCGATGGCACCCTTGAGGTGCGCTACGCGCAGATTCAGGATAATGGCACGTATGTGTGTATAGCCAGCAACGCCGGTGGCAACGACACATCTCTTGCCCACCTGCATGTCCACAGCTACTCTCCAGACTGGCCTCACCAACCCAACAAGACCTTTGCCTTCATCTCCAACCAGCCCAATGAGAATGGTGCCAATGGGACGCGAACCAACATCCCCTTCCCCTTCGACATAAAGACCTTAATTATCGCCACCACCATGGGCTTCATATCTTTCCTTGGTGTCGTCCTGTTTTGTCTGGTGCTTCTCTTTCTGTGGAGTAGAGGTAAAGGGGCCACAAAGCACAACATAGAGATTGAGTATGTGCCACGCAAGTCAGACGCTGGCATGAGCAGCAGCAACGCAGACGCCCCTCGCAAGTTTAACATGAAAATGATATAATGGGACCCAGGGAGCAAAAAGACTCTTAACTTGAAATTGTAAAAAAAAAACAAAAAAAAAACCGTCAAATCCTCCCTTACAAATCTGTGGATCCTGGGATGTTATCATGAAGTAATCGTTTTTTCCTGACTTAACTGTTGGAGATGGAGAGAGAAGTTCCTTGCTTTCATAATATGTTGAGTATATGGGGGGTGATAGCACAGCAGACGCTCCACAGCGTTGGCAATTTCTGCAAGGCCTTTAGGTACCGTTTGTTCGAAAGCAAAAATGTTTGTGCGCGATTCATATTCCTGTGGATTTATATTGGGAAGAAATTATAGAAAAAAAAGAGGTGAACCCTTCTATATGTTCGTGATAACCTGCCTTCACTGTCCTTTTGCCTGTGTTTTTAGTTAATAGATTTTTTACAGAAATTTAAATATTTGTTTACCAAAATGTTAAGTATAGATTGTATGGGTTGATGAGCACATTTAAACAATCCCTTCTGGTACTTTGTCAGTCAGAATACATACAGTACCAGTCAAAAGTTTGGACACACCTACTCATTCCAGGGTTTTTCTTTATTTTTACTATTTCCTACATTGCAGAATAATAGTGAAAATGTCAAAACTTTGAAATAACACATATGGAACACATATGGAAAAAGTGTTAATCAAATCAAAATATATTTGAGATTCTTCAAAGTATCCACCCTTTGCCTTGATGACAGCTTTGCACACTCTTGGCATTCTCTCAACCAGCTTCATGAGGTAGTCACCTGGAATGCATTTCAATTAACAGGTGTGCCTTGTTAAAAGTTAATACTGTAAACGAACGGTATCGTGTTATTAAATTCAATCTGGAGTGCCAGAGTGCACTCTGGGCGTCGTAAATCCCAAGCGGTCAGATTTACAGTTTTTTGCCGACATTTACTGACACCGGCCAAATTCAACGGGTGTTGAGCGTTCCTAAATCCATCAGTTATTCGGCACTCTGGCACACTCAGACGAGAGTGTCTGAAATCGGAGTAGATAGACAGAATTTACTCCATTGAAACGCACAATGATTATACTACTTGATGTGAATAATCAAGTCAATAAACGTTGGTTAGTTAGTTAGATAGTTAATATACTGCCTGGAAAGTTTGTATTAGTAGCCAACTAACGTTAGATTCTGCTGTAATGCTATGTGGTTCGTAAGTATAGCGTAACTAACAAATTGTCAGCCAACATAACGTGTGAAAAGTCATTCCTTTTATTACATTGCTCAACATTTTCTTAACATTTGTCATAATTGGTTAAAGCAATGAATTTGTATCCGCTCTCGTTGGACTTCGGCTGCATATTTCCCCAAAAAAAATTCAAATCTGAAAATGTTATGAAGCCATGCCCATTTCTGAAGAATTGCATTATGGGCCCTAAAAGTTCGGAAATAGTGTCCACTGTGTGTATACTTCGTATTTTGACGAATTTAGTACGACATCCTGGAACCTTTGGCATACTAACTTTATCCATACTATGACCAATAACCATAATGTATACTCAATTCACGTCACAAATAGCATGGTTAGTGAGGTTAGTATGAGTATTCGGCTCAAGTCTTTATTATAGCAAGATGACAGTCCATCATTACTTTAAGACACGAAGGTCAGTCAATCCAGAAAGAATTTCAAGAACTTTGAGTTTCTTCAAGTGCAGTCGCAAAAACCATCAAGCGATGGGCCAAGCAACACAAGCAATGGACATTGGACAGGTGGAAATTTAGAGATTTTTGGTTACAACCGCCTCGTCTTTGTAAGATGCCGAGTAGGTGAATGGATGATCTCTGCATGTGTGGTTCCCCCCGTGAAGCATGGAGGAAGATGTGTGATGGTGTGGGGGTGCTTTGCTGGTGAAACTGTTTGTGATTAATTTAGAATTCAAGGCACACTTAACCAGCACGGCTACCACAGCATTCAGCAGCGATATGCCAACCCATCTGGTTTGCGCTAAGTGGGACTATCATTTGCTTTTCAACAGGACAATGACCCAACACACCTCCAGACTGTGTAAGGGCTATTTGACCAAGAAGGAGAATGATTGAGTGCTGCATCAGATGACCTGGCCTCCACAATCACCCGACATCAACCCAATTGAGAGGGTTTGGGATGAGTTATACCGCAGAGTGAAGAAAAAGCAACCAACAAGTGCTCAGCGTATGTGGGAACTCCTTCAAGACTGTTGGAAAAGCATTCCAAGTGAAGCTGGTTGAGAGAATGCCAAGAGTGAGCAAAGCTGTCATCAAGGCAAAGGGTGGCTGCTTTGAAGAAATTTTAATCTAAAATATATTTTTATTTGTTTAACACTTTTTTGGTTACTACATGATTCCATATGTGTTATTTCATAGTTTTGATGTCTTCACTATTATTCTACATTGTAGAAAATAGTAAAAATAAAGAAAAAAACCCTTAAATGAGTAGGTATGTCCAAACTTTTGACTGGTACTGTGTGTGTGTATATGTATGTTCTGTATCTCATCCATACCATTCACTACACTTTACATTAAGTTGCTTTTATGCCTGTGGAGTGAAATGTAATTACTCTAGTAAACACATTGTGTTACTCTACTAAAAACAATGTTACATACTTTTTTAGTAATTGCATTGTAATGGTATAGTATTTGAGTTACTGTTTCTTAGTCTACTGTTTCTTGTGTCATAACAAACAATGCACAATTCCATTACTATGCATTTACAAAGCAATGACAACTTCTTACAATTACTATGTAACATGTTTCTGATGCATTACTACACATGTAGAGGAGCAACTTCATTTCAACTCTTACCTAGGGGGATTCAAATACAAGTCATCTTGTTGGCATAGTTTGATTGTATATTAAGGTAGCTGAGCCCATTGCTCTATAGCGACTTTTGGTTCTAACATGATTCTTCTCAAAACCCTCTAAATTCATGAATTCATTAGTTTATCCAGACTCATTATCTATATTTTATTGTGCCAGACACTGTGGCACACAATGTTTGTTGGCCATAAACATCGTATTATTTTATCATATTACGTCAAATATAATGATAATATACAGTGCATTCACACCCCTTGAATTTTTTCCACATTTAGTTGTGACATCCTGAATATAAAATGGTCACTGATCTACACATAATACCACATAATGTCAAATACAAATTAATTAAAATTGAAAAAATTATTCAACCCCTTTGTTATGGCAAGTCTAAATAATTTCAGAAGTAAATATTTGCTTGAAAAAAATCACATAATAAATGGCATGCACCCACTCTGTGTGCACTAAAAGTACAATTATCTGTAATAATAATCCCTTATTCGAGCAGTGAATTCCAAACACAGATTTAACCGCAAAGACCAGGGATGTTTTCCAATGCCTCTCAAAGGAAGGGGACCGATTTGGTAAAAATAATAAAGCAGACACTGAATATCCTTTTGAGCATGGTAAAGCTGTTTAATTAGGCTTTGGATGGTGTATCAATACACCCAGGCGCTATAAAGAGACAGACTTCTTTCTGAACTGAGTTGCCGGAGAGAAAGACAACCGCTCAGGGATTTCACCATGAGGCCAATGGTGATTTTTAAAACAGTAACAGAGTTTAATGGCTGTGATAGGACAAACCTGAAGATGGATCAACAACATTTTAGTTACTCCACAAAATGCTAACCTAAATGACAGTGAAAAGAAGGACGCCTGTACAGAATAAAGCAATATTTCAAAACATGCATCCTGTTTGCAACAAGGCACTAAAGTAATACTGCAAAAAATGTGGTAAAGGAATTCAGTTTTTGTCCTGAATACAAAGTGTTATATTTGGTGCAAATCCAACACAACACATCACTGGGTACCACTCTCAATATTTTCAAGCAAGGTGGTGGCTGCATCATGTTATGGGTATGTTTGTCGTCAGAAAGGACTGGGGAGTTTTTTCAGGATAAAAAGGAAAGGAATTTAGCTAAGCACAATCCTAGAGGTTCCGTCTGCTTTCAAATAGACACTGAGAGACTAGTTCACCTTTCAGCAGGACAATAACCCTAAAACCAAATCTATACGAGTTGCTTACCAAGATGACATTGAATGTTCCTGAGTGGCCTACTTACAGTTTTGACTTACAGTTTTGACCTCATAGTTTTGACTTAAATCTGCCTGTAAATCTAGGGCAAGACTTGAGAAGTTTGTCTAGCAAATGATCAACAACCAACTTAACAGAGCTTGAAGAATTTTCGAAAGAATAATGGGCAAATATTCCACAATCAATGTGAGACTTACCCAATACTTGTCTAATCAAGAAATATTAGTGTTTTATATTTCATTAGTAAATGTTTTTTTACACTGACAGTATTTTGTGTAGATTGTTGAAAAAAAATAAAAAGACAATTACATCCATACTTTGTAACACAACAACATTTAGAAAAGGTCTATTGGGCGTGAATAGTTTCTGAAGGCACTGTAATTAATTGTATCATATTATATTATCTATTCCTTTTTGTTTCTCTCTGGGGGCTAAATCAACCTAATCGAAAATGTAGTGTTATATAAACATAGTCTATACGCAAACAATGAACAATGACAGTAACAGAAATTACACATGCACACACTTTTCTCTGTTCAGAAGATAATCCAGCTAGAAATTTTTGGATGCATGAATACCTTGCTATCTGTTTATCTGTTGCCTTTTGAATTATGTTACAGTTTACTCTAAATAGTCTTACATAATGGGCTTATGTTGTGCTTAACATGTTTATGGAGAATAAAAGTTGGGATGCTCTACTTTGTGACTAATGTGCTCAGCAACCTGTAAAACACTTAATCCCATGTTAGGGAGCTTTGGTTGTCAGAATATCATTGTTTGAATTTCTCGACCCTCCCCAACAACACCCCCATGCAAAAATCCCCTTGCAGGTTTTTTTTACTATATGATATCCCAAAAAAGGGTGTAAAGAAAAAAATAAAATATGTTCCTGCTGATCCTCCTGGATATACAATATGTGTAATGAATGCCCTTACCTTTTCAACTACACACTGTGGACAGCTGGGCTTTGCGGATATATGCAGGATAAAGGCTATGTTATTTATGATGGATGACATTCCAGACAACGACACACAGTAATGGGCTGGAAATATGGACTGAATATGCAGATGGTGCAGCGACACAGATGGTTTCACCCATGGAGTGGTCTGAAGCAGCTTTGGAGTAATCCGTTTTGCTGAGAACCAGCTCATGGTTCCCTCCCTGGCTGAATGCTCTTGTTGTTCAAAGTGTGGCTACTGTACTTACCTTTTGGTCCCGGTCGAGTCAGAGATTCATGGGAACTTCTTTTCTTTCTCTTGTTCCTTTTTTTATTTTGACCCAGGACTATGTTGAACATCTAGTCCAAGCAAACTTTTTACGAAAATATATTAAAAAATCCATGAAAAAAAATCCATTCAAATTGTTCTGTGCAATAAAGGTAATATGCAGATTTTTTTTTTTATGTAAGTTTTTTTCTTGATGTTAAATTGTTGAAAATATGGTATGTTGTATTAAACAATCTATGGAGTTTTTTTAAACAGATAATAGTCCTATCTTGATTTAAAACGTAAAGCATACATTTTCTTCTAACTAAACACGGCATAACGTTAACTACCACTAAACATGAAAGAAAAGGACATTCAGATCTGGTGGATGTAGATTACCAAAGGGGGTTATCGTTGGTTTGCTTTCTACTCCTCATTATAGCCAATTAGCTATACTGTAGCAGGAATGTTCAGATGCTTTAAAGCTAGCTAATTTCCTGTTTACAGGGAAGCATAATCCTTGCTATGCTTCCTGCCCCCTTTAATGTTAATCATCCTCCATCACTAATAGATCAAAGACCATGGAATATTAAGACAATTAGACATTAAAGCCACAATCCTGCATTTGTTTTACAGCCAAATGGCAGCCCCAGACTTTGTTTGCTATGAGTTCTATGCGGGATAAGGCTGGCAAAATATAAACAATGGAAAGTGCATGAGGCATATTTTCAGGTTATGTTCTTCAAGAATCAGTATTTAATTAAAATGACTATTGAATGGCAGTAAATATTGCAGATTGTACCTTTAATGTTACACATGGCCATGCTTTTGCTACCCTTCTACACTTTGGTTTATCAAGCTTTTCTTGATGAAAGCACACAATTTCTATTCCTCTTTTGAACCAATTCTGAAAGACAAACTATGAGAGAGAAAATATATCTGATTTTCCTACAATTGTCTCATATGTAGTTTATAGAAGTGATTTAATAAAGAATGAACAGATGTTTCTAAGATAGCAGAAAAATGTTGCTTGTTTCAACATACTGCAACATTTTATGACATAGAATCTTAATTCCATCTCCCATATTTCATAGTGAAAAAAATTGAAAATTGGTATACCCTTAACTTGAAGGAAATGCGAAATGACCAGGGATAGGACTCATAAAAGCTGATCTACTCTGCATTAAGTTTGTATCCCAGTACCACTGTCTTTGTTCTTTAGAGTACCACAGTATGAGTCATAATACCCATAAAACTGAGCTGTCAAACCATTAATCTTTCCCAGTGGGGAACCGTCAGGGCCTAAGGACAGATACAAATCTGTATATATTTATATATATATTATAATTTGTAATTTTGTTTACATTGATTTAATATTTTTTGGTCTTAATTAATTATCTTGGTAGTCTCTTGGTAGAAATAGTATAGCTGGGCTCAACGCTCATTGGCTAGGCCCTCAGGATTTGAATAGAAGGCACCAGCCAACCTAATTGACATTGACTTCAATAGAGCAGCATTTTGGAATGACAGTATAATCAACCAATCACAAGGTGGGACAATTGTATGATGCCTCAAGCTTCACTAATTCAGAGCCAATAGCGAGCCTTATCTTGTTTTCTCACGCTTGAACCTAGCTAGCTGTAACCATGGCGATGGCAACTGCAGAGAGAGTCATTTAGGACGATGTGGTGGCTAAATTGTTAGCATTGCCCTTTTCAAGACTAACTTTTAATGAAAAGTTAAATCTTGTACAGACCGGGAGACCAACTCCTGCACTGCCTGATTTGATGCAATGAGGAACGAGTTTTGAAAGGCATTTTCAAGTTAATAATTATGAGCGCTATCCGTGGTAACGGGCTGTGAGCTGACAAAAAAGCTTTACTGTCGGAATTGCCTGCTCTTCAGCACCGATAATAGCTCAACCTAGACAACTGGTTTCAAAGATTTAGCCTGTTTGACAAAGTCAGCACTTTGACACCAAAACTCAACTTCACACCTGCGAGCTACAGTGAGTTTAAAAACATTTGGGGGAAACAAGAGTAGACCTTCTTCTTAACGAGCAGCGGCGCAACGAGACACTTGCTCACAGTTATAAAGTCAGGCACAACAGGGAGAATCTAAAGCACCTTATTCACACGGTTGTATTTTTAGGCATGCAAGAATTAGCATTCAGAGGACATGTTGAGGGTAAAGAATCAGCTAATAAGGGAAACTACTTGGAAATACTGGATTTCTTGACAGCACATTAAACTGCCATTTGGCTACGGCTACCGTGTTCACAGGCACTTCCAACAAAATCCAAAATGACCTGATACACGAGGTCGCGAATGTAATTACAGATGTCATAAAGGAAGAATTGAAGAAAACCCCCATCAGCGATGTAGCCCATATTTGTTGCGTTACACTACCGATGGTGGTGTGAAGGAAAGGTTTTTCAAATTTGAGGATGTAACTGAGTATAAACGGGAAGAAGCGGTTGCTGCCCGAATTATCAGCTTTTTAGAGGAGTGTGAATGCACGGCCAAAGTTGTAGCACAGTGTTAAGATGGGGCCGCAGTCATGGCCTCTGGTATAAACGGAGTACAAGCCAAGGTGAAAGAAACTATCCCGCAAGCTCTGTTCATTCATTGCTATGTGCACACTCTTAATCTGGTGATGTCAAGGTGCTGGTAAACTGAAAGAATGCAATTTTCTTTTCTCATCTTGGTGGCCTAGCAGCGTTTTTCTGTCAAACTAACAAAACTACTGGATGAAATATGCCAGCGAAGACTACCCAGAGTGGCGCCAACATGATGGAACTTCTCCTCATGCTTAGTTTGCACTGTGTATGGAAAAAAAGGCGGAACTCATTGAACTCTTTGAATACATAGTGGACCATCACGATGACTTTGATGAAGACACCGTTCACAGCGCAGATGGATACATGATGCACCTGACAAGCTTCGAGTACTGCTTCCTGCTATCTGCATTCTACACCATATTTGCATACTCAGACGTGCTGTTTGGAATATTGCAGAACAGGGAGTTTGACATGCAGTTCTGCTTGTCCAGGGTGGACGACTTCTGCCAAACCACAGAGAGGGAAAAATAAGTTCCAAGGGAGCGCAGGATACATATGCAAGGAGACGTTTACGGGGAGTACCAACAGCTACACAGTGCGATCATCGACAACATTGTCACTCAGCTAAGAAACAGGTTCAATGACCATGAAAGGCTCATGATCCTTGCCGTCCTTGACCCACAAAAGTTCCCAATATATAGGGAAACGCCAAACTTTCCAAACGCTGCGTTCTCAAGTCTCGAGGAAAGCTATGGCCCTTGTTTGCGTAAAACAGAACTCACTGTTATGTACTCAATGTCTGACTTCGAGGGTAAGATTGGCTTTTGGTTTCAAATCTCTACCTCTATTTGAATGTGCATATTTCAATTGTTGGAAGGGGATGACATCTTGGATACCATCTTCTTTTAGTCTTTTTCTGACAAGAACTTCAACAGGCTTTGATACCAAAGGTATCTTAAACCCTACCTCTTCAAAGACTATCAGATTGTTTAAGATACTCTTTGAAGAGGTAGGGTTTGAGATGTTTTGGTAGATTGGGGTGCCAGGCAGTGCTGTAAAGTCGTTTTTTGGGGTATCTGTACTTTACTTTCCTATTCATATTTTTGACAACTTTTGCTTTTATATTCCTAAACAAAATAATGTGCTTTCTACTCCCGACACCCAAAAGTAGTAATTACATTTTGAATGCTTAGCAGGACAGGAAAGTTTGTAAATTATGTCTGAGTGTTGGATTGTGCCCCTGGCTATCCGTACATTTTAAATATAAGAAAATTGTGCCCTCTGGTTTGCTTAATACAAGGAATTTGAAATAATTTATACTTTTACTTTTAATACTTAAGCATATTTTAGCAATTACATTTACTTTTAATACTTAAGTATATTTAAAACCCAAAACGTTTTTACTTTTATTCAAGTAGTAAGTACTGGGTGACTTTCACTTTAACTTGAGTAATTTTCTATTACGGTATCTTTACTTGACAATTGGGTACTTTTTCCACCACTGGTTCCAGGACAGAAAAGAGCTTGGACTGGGCTGAGTGGGAGCTGCCCTCCCGTAGGGGTGGGACGGCCAAGAGAACTGAGGTGGCAGAGTACACGGGTTGGGGTGTACGGTTTGAGCATATCATGAAGGTAGGGAGGGGCAGTTCCTCTTTATCCTAAATGAGTATGGGATACTCCAGCTAGATCTGAAATGTTTACTTTAGATCTGTATAAATAATTGCATCCATCTCAAGGACATTATAAGATCTGAGATGCATGTAAGTCATACAGTCATTTTAAAGTATTAGTTGCTTTTTTTGGATTTCAGTGCCATTTAGCATACCACAATATAATCCAAGTTCTACATTGTCACTACATATTTACCACAGATTCCAATAGTATGTGAAAATATGATAAACGCTATTGCATCTGAATGCACTGAGATATCACATACACTACACATGAGCATCTGTCACGAAAGGGTGCATATACAGACCAAGACGCAGCGCAGGGATAGTAGTTCAACATAATTTATTATACTATGTAATATATATATAATTTACTATGTACAGTATAATAAAACACCAATGACGAACTACAGAACAAACTGACACGAATGGACAAAACATAAATTAGCACACTTACTTATCACCGTGACTGCGGAATATACGATAACGACCCACATCCCAGGTGTGGAACATACAAATAATAGACCTTACTTTACTGTTGTAGTAACTGAAATACATTAATGACAGGATTATGGAAACTGGAAAACTATAGATGGTGGCTGTACCCACCGAAATCTATGACCCTTACTGTGGAGAGGTTATCTGCCTTACAGGCATGGCAAGAGCTGTGTGGTAAGTACCCGTTAAATAAGGGGCATTGTTTTACTGATATAAAGGTTTTTGGACAGACACATTTTTTGTTGTTTTAGCTCTGTACACCAGCACTTTGGGTACAATGACTATGAGGTTAAAGTACAGACTGTCAACTTTAATTTTTGTGTATTTGTCAGGCTCTGGCCATAGAGAAGCCTATTTGCTTCTCTATGTAGCTATGGTCAGAGTCTGACAGTGTCTTTCTTTTCTGTTTCTGTGTGGGTTTTGGGTTGGATCCCTAATTAGAAGCAGCTGCACCGCATTGTCTCTAATTAGGGATCCTATATATGTTTGTCTGTCCTTCACTCTGGTGTGGGTTGTTGTCGTTAAATGTCGCAGTCACGGTTGAAGGTAAGTGTGCTTGTGTTACGTCCATTCATTCATTCATGTGTTTTGTGACCGTGACATTTGTCTATAGTGTTTGTTTGTGTTCGTGTTTCGTCATTCGTTTTTGTTATATACAGTGGGGAGAACAAGTATTTGATACACTGACGATTTTGCAGATTTTCCCACTTACAAAGCATGTAGAAGTCTGTAATTGTTATCACAGGTACTCTTCAACTGTGAGTGACAGAATCTAAAACAAAAAATCCAGAAAATCACATTGTATGATTTTTAAGTAATTAATTTGCATTTTATTGCATGACATAAGTATTTGATACATCAGAAAAGCAGAACTTAATATTTGGTACAGAAACATTTGTTTGCAATTACAGAGATCATACGTTTCCTGTAGTTCTTGACCAGGTTTGCACACACTGCAGCAGGGATTTTGGCCCACTCCTCCATACAGATCCTTCAGGATTCGGCGCTGTCGCTGGGCAATACGGACTTTCAGCTCCCTCCAAAGATTTTCTATTGGGTTCAGGTCTGGAGACTGGCTAGGCCACTACTTAGTTGCCCTGGCTGTGTGTTTCGGGTCGTTGTCATGCTGGAAGACCCAGCCACGACCCATCTTCAATGCTCTTACTGAGGGAAGGAGGTTGTTGGCCAAGATCTCGCGATAGATGGCCCCATCCATCCTCCCCTCAATACGGTTCAGTCGTCCTGTCCCCTTTGCAGAAAAGCATCCCCAAAGAATGATGTTTCCACCTCCATGCTTCACGGTTGGGATGGTGTTCTTGGGGTTGTACTCATCCTTCTTCTTCCTCCAAACACGGCGAGTGGAGTTTAGACCAAAAAGCTCTATTTTTGTCTCATCAGACCACATGACCTTCTCCCATTCCTCCTCTGGATCATCGGCAAACTTCAGACAGGCCTGGACATGCAATGGCTTGAGCAGGGGGACCTTGCGTGCGCTGCAGGATTTTAATCCATGACGGCGTAGTGTGTTACTAATGGTTTTCTTTGAGACTGTGGTCCCAGCTCTCTTCAGGTCATTGACCAGGTCCTGCCGTGTAGTTCTGGGCTGATCCCTCACCTTCCTCATGATCATTGATGCCCCACGAGGTGAGATCTTGCATGGTGCCCCAGACCGTCATCTTGAACTTCTTCCATTTTCTAATAATTGCACCAACAGTAGTTGCCTTCTCACCAAGCTGCTTGCCTATTGTCCTGTAGCCCATCCCAGCCTTGTGCAGGTCTACAATTTTATCCCTGATGTCCTTACACAGCTCTCTGGTCTTGGCCATTGTGGAGAGGTTGGATTTTTCTTTACCTTTATTTTACTAGGCAAGTCAGTTAAGAACAAATTCTTATTTTCAATGACGGCCTAGGAACAGTGGGTTAACTGCCTTGTTCAGGGGCAGAACGACAGATTTTTACCTTGTCAGCTCGGGGATTCGATCCAGCAACCTTTCAGTTACGGGCCCAACACTCTAACCACTGGGCTACCTGCCGCTCAATCAAACAGGAGTCTGTTTGATTGAGTGTGTGGACAGGTGTCTTTTATACAGGTAACGAGTTCAAACAGGTGCAGTTAATACAGGTAATGAGTGGAGAACAGGAGGGCTTCTTAAATAAAAACTAACAGGTCTGTGAGAGCCGGAATTCTTACTGGTTGGTAGGTGATCAAATACTTATGTCATGCAATAAAATGCAAATAAATTATTTAAAAATCATAATGTGATTTTCTGGATTTTTGTTTTAGATTCCGTCTCTCACAGTTGAAGTGTACCTATGATAAAAATTACAGACCTCTACATGCTTTGTAAGTAGGAAAACCTGCAAAATTGGCTGTGTATCAAATACTTGTTCTCCCCACTGTACATAGTATATGAAATAAATGTCGAACTACTATCCCTGCGCTGCGCCTTGGTCTGTCTCTGCACCCTCACGTGACAGTATTTTCATCCTTAGAAATTACAGCACTTTTTGTACATACATTTTAGGGGAACAAAATAATTGGGACAAATTCATTTGTTTGTATTAAAGTAACCAAAAGTTAAGCATTTGGTCTCATATTCATAGCACGCAATCACAAATTTGTTGTACCTTTATTTAACTAAGCAAGTAAGTTAAGAACAAATTCGTATTTACAATGACAGCCTACCCCAGCGATGCTGGGCCAATTGAACCAGGGACTGGAGTGATGCCTCTTGTGCTGGGATGCAGTGCCTTAGACCACTGCGCCACTTGGGAGCCCAATGAAGAACATCAAGCTTGTGACTCTACACATTTTTGGGATGTATTTGTTGTTTGTTTTGGTTGTGTTTCAGATTATTTTGTGCCCAATAGAAATTAATGATAAATAATGTTTTGTGTCATTTTGGAGCAGAAGAAGAAGAATAGAATGTGTTTGTAAAAAAAATGTATCTGGAAAGTGTCCAGCGAACATACCACTGGGCTTGGGGTTGTGTCAGGGAGGTAATTGGGGTCCTGGATATACAGTGAGCTCTAAAAGTATTGGGCCAGTGACACATTTACCATACAAATATCATATCAACATGCAACAATTTCAAAGATTTTACTGAGTTACAGTTCATAGAAGTAAATCAGTCAATTTAAATAAATAAATTAGGCCCTAATCTATGGATTTCACATGAGTGGGTAGGGGTGCCGCCATAGGTGGCTTTTTGTGCGTATGGAACATTTCTGGGATCTTTTATTTTAGCTCATGAAACATGGGACCAACACTTTACATGTTGCGTTTATATTTTTGTTCAGTATTGAACCTAAAATGGTAATTCAGCTGTCCCCATAGGAGAACCGTTTTGAAAAGCCTTTTTTGGTTCCATGTAGACATATCTACAGAGGGTTCTACATGGAACCCAAAAGGGTTATTTTCTCCCTGGGACCTGCAACCAAAAAGGTTTCTCCTATGGAACCCTTTTGAAATTTGTTGTTTTCTTATGATTGGGACCTACTGGCTTATTATGTCCAAATGAATGGGCTGCTTATTCTTTAACAGCATGCTGTGCTGTCTTTCTATCTGCCTATGTATTTGACAAAAAGTGTACTCTCATACATGAGTGTGCAGGTATTACGGTCCTTTCAGCATCACAAGCCTGTCAAACTCACATCCTGATGTGTAACTGTTGTCGCTTTTGGGGATGGTGTGATATGGATGGTGTTAGGCTACCATAGGTTGTGTAAGCAGTGTGGTTGTTGATACTGGTAACGACGCTTTGGGAAAATAAAATCACCCACTGAAGGACTAGGTCTAATAGCCACGGTTTGCCACTGGATACTATAGAATATGCTCAAATTAATGACCAAGTTATTTTCATTACGGCACTGTAAGTAGAAAGCTATTTTTTCTATGAAGTAAATATGGGAGAGAGACTGCAAATAGCATCATTCCGCTATACGTTGCCTTTAAATATCCCCCACTGTGTTCAGCCCTATTTATATTTACATCTACATATTCCAATGTATTTTGAGGCAGTTTAGCAAAGAGGTGAATGTTCGCACTCCGTTTTTTTTCCGAAACCTTTAATCTTTCTGGGTCCAGGGGTTTATGTCTGGTGCAGCTCCCTAGGGAGACTCACACTCCGGCTTTGAAATGACCTTATGCTCTGCATAGTCCATCAACAAAAACAAAAGAAAACCCATAACGAAGCATCCCCTCCTCTCGCTTTTCACTTTTGACTGTCTGCTTTTGTTCTTTCTTTTGGCCTCGTCCAAGATGATCAAGCCTAGCTCTGGGTTTTGGTCCAAAAAGTCTATCTGCCAAGGCCCATTTTGGCTGGGAAATGCCATAGCCTCCGTCTCTCTGGGCAATGCAATCTACCCTGTTCATTTATTTAAAACCTCCAATGAAAAGAAATGAGCTCCCAATTCTAAGAATGTGACAGCCAAAAGTATGCATCTGTCTGTCATTAAAACCTCCTTATTGGCCACTCAGTAAAATGGAGGCCTTGCTCATGGGCATATTACTAGCTCCTGTGTTTGTTTTAGCCTCACAACAGGCTGTTGCCAAGCAAGATACATTACTGTTGTGATCGGGACAGTTATTATCAAGGTAAATACGAGGCTGCCTATTGGGCACATAGAGGCACACCCATCCCACCATTCTGTTCTATTTCTCGTTGCTTTATCTAAGGCCTGGATATGTCATGCTGAAATAATTGAGTGCTCGATTGTTTCACCTTGAAGTAGAATCACCCTCGAAATTATTTGGCTTCAGCCTACTTGCCTCAAGACAGCAGGCTGGGGAAATTAGATGTGGCAGCTGAGGCAGAGACGATGGGAGATATATTATGTGATTGAATGAAAACAGCACTGCAAGGCCTCTTCATTTGTCAGCATTGTTCCAAGATTTATTTCTGCAGGTGAGTGTGTGTTTCATTTTTCATTGTTTGCTTGTCTGGGTAACTTTCCAGAGGACTGTCTTTTGTTGGTTCAAGGTAACTTATTGTCAGTCTGGTTTGATGATGATCAGATGACAGTGCATAACAAAATGCATATTTTATGTTTAAATCTTACACTCACTGTAGCTAAAGGGGGGCTGATCTAGCCAAACAAGAGTTGTGTTGGGGTTGTGGTTTGATGTGTGTGTTTAGCTCAGTGCAGATGTTGCCTGTAATCCATAGCCCCCTGTGCCAAGGTAACCTGCCCAGATGACTATTGCCCCGTAGCACTCAAATCTATAGCCATGTAATGCTTTAAAAGGCTGGTCATGGCTCACATCAACACCATCATCCCAGACACTCTGGGCTTACTCCAATTCGCATACCGCCCCAACAGATCCACAGATTATGCTATCTCTAATCCGCTCCACACTGTCCTCACCCACCCGGAAAAAAGAAATACCTATGTAAGAATGCAGTGCTTCACTACAGCTCAATATTCAACACCGTAGTCACCTCCAAGCTCATCACCAAGCTCAGGACCTTGAACACATCCCTCCACAACAGGATCTTGGACTTCCTGATGGGCTGCCCCCAGGCGGTGAGGGTAGGCAACAACACATCCGCCACGCTGACTATTAACACGGGACCCCTCAAGGGTGTGTGTTTAGTCCCCTCCTGTACTCCCTGTTCAACCACGATTGCGTGGCCGCGTACGACTCCAACACCATCATCAAGTTTGCTGACGACACAACGGTGGTAGGACTGACCACTGATAACGATGTTTTTGATATTCTAGAGAATACAGTCCATTTCCAATGCATATTTGGAGTTTTGTGAATATGCACCATATTCAGAATCCAGATGTGTCTGTTAGACATACTGTATATCATATTGGGATTACTCCAATTATCACGTATGGACATTTCCTATGACCGGATATTTGTGCGGCTACAGAGCTGTGTGTCCGAACGGGCAGTGATCAACACAGGGGCCCCCCAGGGAACGGTCCTGTCCCCCTTCCTGTTCACTCTCTAAACCTCGGACTTCAGATATAACTCTGAAACATGCCACCTACGGAAGTTCTCGGATGATTGTAGGGTGCATCAGGGGTGGGCAGGAGGAGGAGTACAGGAGCACAAACAATGACTTTGTGGTGTGGTGTGAGCAGAACCACCTTCAGCTCAACATCAGCAAAACAAAGGAGATGGTGGTGGACTTCAGGAGAACCAAGGCCCAACCGACTGCAGTCCCTATACAGGGGATGGATGTGGAAATGGTTGGGTCATACAAGTTCCTTGGAGTCCATATGGACAACAGCCTGGAATGGGCTAGTAACACCCGGGCTCTGTACAAAGTCTCAGGTCCTTCAACGTGTGCAGTAAACTACTGCATACTTTTTACTAGTCTACCAGTCTGGCCATCTTTTTTGCAGTGCTGTGCTGGGGCGCCAACATAAAGGCTGGTGATGCTTCTCGGGTAAATAAGCTGATCAGGAAGGCTAGCTCTGTTCTGGGGATTAGCCTTGACACTCTAGAGGAGGTGGCGGAGAGACGGATCCTGGCCAAACTGCTGGCCATCATGGACAACGTCACCCACCCTCTGCATGCCATTGTTATGATGCAGAGGAGCACTTTCAGTCACAGACTGATCCCACCACGGTGTGCCAGAGAGCGCTACAGGAGGTCCTTCCTGCTGGCGGCTATTAGACTATTTAATGCCTCACCGGGTTGCCGTGCCGTCGGAAACATAGACCTGGAAATGTTGGGGTGTTAGGACCTAGTTTAACAATTAGGCATCCATCCGTGAGTAACTCTGGTCAGTAATCACTCATTCACTCAGGACTTATTCATTCAGGACTGTATATACATATTCATGTACAGTTGTTACAGTGGGGAGAACAAGTATTTGATACACTGCTGATTTTGCAGGTTTTCCCACTTACAAAGCATGTAGAAGTCTGTAATTTTTATCATAGGTACTCTTCAACTGTGAGTGACAGAATCTAAAACAAAAATCCAGAAAATCACATTGTATGATTTTTAAGTAATTAATTTGCATTTTATTGCATGACATAAGTATTTGATACATCAGAAAAGCAGAACTTAATATTTGGTACAGAAACCTATGTTTGCAATTACAGAGATCATACGTTTCCTGTAGTTCTTGACCAGGTTTGCACACACTGCAGCAGGGATTTTGGCCCACTCCTCCGTACAGACCTTCTCCAGATCCTTCAGGTTTCGGGGCTGTCGCTGGGCAATACGGACTTTCAGCTCCCTCCAAAGATTTTCTATTGGGTTCAGGTCTGGAGACTGGCTAGGCCACTCCAGGACCTTGAGATGCTTCTTACGGAGCCACTCCTTAGTTGCCCTGGCTGTGTGTTTCGGGTCGTTGTCATGCTGGAAGACCCAGCCACGACCCATCTTCAATGATCTTACTGAGGGAAGGAGGTTGTTGGCCAAGATCTTGTGATACATGGCCCCATCCATCCTGTCCCTTTTGCAGAAAAGCATCCCCAAAGAATTATGTTTCCACCTCGATGCTTCACGGTTGGGATGGTGTTCTTGGGGTTGTACTCATCCTTCTTCTTCCTCCAAACACGGCGAGTGGAGTTTAGACCAAAAAGCTCTATTTTTGTCTCATCAGACCACATGACCTTCTCCCATTCCTCCTCTGGATCATCCAGATGGTCATTGGCAAACTTCAGACGGGCCTGGACATGCGCTGGCTTGAGCAGGGGGACCTTGCGTAGTGTGTTACTAATGGTTTTCTTTGAGACTGTGGTCCCAGCTCTCTTCAGGTCATTGACCAGGTCCTGCCGTGTAGTTCTGGGCTGATCCCTCACCTTCCTCATGATCATTGATGCCCCACGAGGTGAGATCTTGCATGGTGCCCCAGACCAAGGGAGATTGACCGTCATCTTGAACTTCTTCTATTTTCTAATAATTGCGCCAACAGTTGTTGCCTTCTCACCAAGCTGCTTGCCTATTGTCCTGTAGCCCATCCCAGCCTTGTGCAGGTCTACAATTTTATCCCTGATGTCCTTACACAGCTCTCTGGTCTTGGCCATTGTGGAGAGGTTGGAGTCTGTTTGATTGAGTGTGTGGACAGGTGTCTTTTATACAGGTAACGAGTTCAAACAGGTGCAGTTAATACAGGTAATGAGTGGAGAACAGGAGGGCTTCTTAAAGAAAAACTAACAGGTCTGTGAGAGACGGAATTCTTACTGGTTGGTAGGTGATCAAATACTTATGTCATGCAATAAAATGCAAATGAATTATTTAAAAATCATACAATGTGATTTTCTGGATTTTTGTTTTAGATTCCGTCTCTCACAGTTGAAGTGTAACTATGATACAAATTACAGACCTCTACATGCTTTGTAAGTAGGAAAACCTGCAAAATCGGCAGTGTATCAAATACTTGTTCTCCCCACTGTATATCATATCACGTGCAATATTGTAAGTAATTCTTGGACTGAACTTACTTAGTCATTCACTCAGGAATGCATATTAGTATCCTGTCAGTTGTATCTTTTTTCATTGCTTTTAGTATATCGAATGTGCAATACGTGCATTTATCTGTAATTAAACCCTGCACTAAGGACTGTATTTTAAGGGAATTAAATAAAAATTATATCATACGCACATTTAGCTATTTAAGTATCTCTTCCTGCCATTTACTTGTACAGTTAATGTAACCATGCAAATATTCACTTACCTGTACATTTAACTGTACATTTACCTGTACAGTTAATTTAACCATGCAAAATATTTACTTACCTGTTCATTTAACCAGACTGTATATTAAGTAAACTATTATTACCCTCAATTATATCATACACACATTTAGCTATTTAAGTATTTCTCTGCCATTGACCTGTATAGTATAGTTAACCATGCAAATATTCCTTATTTAGCTATATCAACTTGCAATATTTGTATAATTTTCTTTCACCCAACACTGTACTGTAAAGTGTACACATTCAGCCATTCACCCATACTATGCAATGTCTTTTTATAGCTTTTTGCACTCCAGACTTCTTGTATTTTTATACTTTTTCATACTGCCGCACTATGTATCATGTATCTGTCTTTTGTGTATTTTCGTTCTGGCATTTTGCACCTGCCCTGTGTTTTTTCGTAGCTGCTTGACAAAGAAATGTCCCCTCGGGGATCAATAAAGTACCTATCTATAGACTCATTCAATATTCTGAGAAATGTGATATCCTATTTTCTCTCTTCATGTTGACAAATACTGACTGTATACAAATGTTTTTTCTAAGCACATTCAATATATAAAGCTATATTGTTTCCAGCTATGCTTCTCTTGGCTGAGGTCCATATCCGGATCTTGATATGCTGTAATAAGGACTATTTCTGATTCATTTCTGATTTTTCAGCACCTGCTCAATTATTTGACAAATAGAAAATCCATATTTTTCTTTCGAAAACAAATCATTTTTGGATGGTACGGCTGGATATTGACTCATTAGATGTGGACATCTTATTTTCTCTATATGATGACAATTTCTTATTTGAGTTTTGAGGACATGCTCAATAACTGGACAAATATTAAATCCATATAATTATTTCAGACACTAGCTATACTTGTTGTATTCCCTCATTGCAAACCGCAAGCTAAAAGCTAACTGGTAGCCTAGCTAACTAACAAATAACAAAATTGCCTTCCCTTCAGGGAAAAACATTTTTTCCCCCTATCAAAGCTCAAGGTGACAGCTAACATTTTGTAAATGTTTAGGCGTATGAAGCAGGTATGGTTATGTGAAATGACAATATTTTCTTGCAATATCGACACAAGTTTTATTCAAGATTTATGCACTGACTGTTTGGAGTGGATCACAGACCAACACTACCAATACATTTGGTCTGGACTGCGAGGGACCGCTGCTGAAGACCCAATCTACACCCATCACATCCATCATCTGTAACAAACAGGGCAGGCATGGGTATTAAGGCTGTTTAAGTTTTATTTTCTGTTAAATAAATAAAATACATTTTTAGCAAAGATTGGCCTACGTTTGCATCTTTACAGAGAACATGTGTTGCGATTGGAGCTCTGGATTTGCTATGCAGATATAGCTGAGATGTCCTTTGGAAATAGCAACTTGAATTAAATATGATGATGTTTTTTTTCTTTCCATGCCTTGTATAGCATACTACTGAATATGTTGCAAATGTATGCTCAGATATGTCACCTTCATGTGAAGATGATTTTTGGCACCTGAACAGCTAAAATTATTTGGGCGCTGGACATTTCATATGAGTGTCAGGCTCTGGCCATAGAGAAGCCTATTTGCTTCTCTATGTAGCTATGGTCAGAGTCTGACAGGTCCTTTCTTTCTCTTTCTGGTGGTGGTTTGTGTTGGATCCCTAAATAGAGGCAGCTGCAGTGCATTGTCTCTAATTAGGGATCCTACATAGGTTTGTATGTTTCACACTGGGGTGTGGGTCATTATTGGATATTTTGTTGTATATTTTTCGCAGTCACGGTGACAGTAAGTGTGCCACGTCTATCCATTTGTGTTTGTTTGTGAACGTGACGTTTAGTCAATTCGTGTTTTTGTTCTGTAGTTCGTCATTTGTGTTTGATTATACATAGTATAATAAATTATGTATTATTTAGAATATACTATGTTGAACTACTATCCCCGCGCTGCGCCTTGGTCTGTGTATGCACCCTCTCGTGACAATGAGTCTGATTTAGCCTATTCACTTAGACATACAATTATGAATATTACATATCATGTAAGGATATCGATTGAAATTATGAAATACGATACATAAATGATCAGGTAATGACTCCAGATATGATACACTTTTGAAAATATGTAGATTTGTTCATGCCTAAGTATAAAGGCTTAGATATGCCAGCATGTTGACACATACCGTTTCCGGAGTTCTACAACTACAGTGTGTAAACTGGTGCACGCACATCAGGTGTGTGTTTTGAACGTGTCTTACCCCAGATATCTCCCTAGAATCAGACAGTAACAGGGAGATTTCTGATGTCCGGATTGGAGAAACTGTCCCATTACAGAGAATATCCTAGCTTCATATATAAAAATGAAGGACATGCGTATCTGGAGCATGTCTACTCCTTATATCTAATAAAATGTCAGATATCCAGAAATATATAGATAAAGATATCCACTTATATTGACCCTTTTTGCCCAGAGGAGGAGGTCAGAGACCTGGCAGTGTGGTGCCAGGACGACCTCTCACTCAACGTCAGCAAGACAAAGGAGCGTATCTTAGACTACAGGAAACAGAGGGGCAAGACCACTCCCATCCACATTGATGGGGCTGTAGTGGAACGGGTTCGAGAGCTTCAAGTTCCTCTGTGTCCACATCACTAAGGAATTAACATGGTACACCCACACCCACACAGTTGTGAAGGGGGCTCGACAACGCCTCTTCCCCCTCAGGAGGCTGGACAATACATGTTAGAAACACCTTTGGCAGTGATTACAGCTGTGAGTCTTTTGGGGTAAGTCTCTAAGAGCTTTGCACACCTTGAGTATACAATATTTCCCTATTATTATTTTGAAAACTATTCATGCTCTGTCAAGTTATTGCTAGACAACTATTTTCAGGTCTTGCTAAATATTTTCAAGCAGATTTAAGTCAAAACTGTCACTCGACCACTCAGGAATATTCACTATTTTCTTGGTAAGCAACTACGATGTCGATTTAGGTTATTGTCCTGCTGAAAGGTGAAGTCATCTCCCAGTGTCTGTTGGAAAGAAGACCGAAATAGGTTTTCCTCTAGGATTTTCCCTGTGCTTAGCTCCATTCCGTTTCTTTTTTATCCTGAAAAACTCCCCAGTCCTTAACGATTACAAGCATACCCATCACATTATGCAGCCACCACTAAGCTTGAAAATATGGAGAGTGGTACTCAGTAATGTGTTGTATTGGATTTGATCCAAACATAACACTTTGTATTCAGGACAAAAAGTGAATTGCTTTGCCAAATATTGTGCTGTATTAGTTTTTGTGCATTGTTGCAAACAGGATGTATGTTTTGGCATGTTTTTATTCTGTACAGGCTTCCTTCTTTTCACTCTGTCAATTAGGTTAGCCTTCTGGAGTCACTACAATCCTCAGTTTTCTCCTATCACAGCCATTAAACTCTGTAAATGTTTTAAAATCACCATTGACCTTATTGTGAAATCCCTGAGTTTCCTTCCTCTCCACCAACTGAGTTAGGAAGGACGCATGTATCTTTGTAGTGACGGTGTATTGATACACCATCCAAATTGTAATTAATAACTTCACCATGCTCAAATGGTATTCAATTTCTGCTAAAATGTTTTTACCCATCTACCAATGGGTGCCCTTCCTTGCGGGGCTTTGGAAAACCTCACTGGTCTTTGTGTTTTTTATTTATTTAACCTTTATTTAACCTAGGCAAGTCATTTATGAACAAATTATTGAACACAGAATGAGTCCATCAAATCCAATCAAATGTATTTGTCACATGCGCAGAATAC
This sequence comes from Thymallus thymallus, assembly GCA_023634145.1. NCBI lineage: Eukaryota > Metazoa > Chordata > Actinopteri > Salmoniformes > Salmonidae > Thymallus > Thymallus thymallus. The sequence goes on from CM042413.1 coordinate 11,573,956, forward strand.
AACAGGTGTAGACCTTACAGTGAAATGCTTACTTACAAGCCCTTAACCAACAATGCAGTTAAGAAGTGTTAAGTAAAAAATAGTTAAGTAAAACATTTAAATAAATAATTAAAGAGCAGCAGTGAAATAACAGTAGCAGGGATATATACAGGGGGCACCGGTACAGAGTCAATGTGTGGGGGCACAGGTTAGTCAAGGTAATATGTACAGTACATGTAGGTTAAAGTGACTATGCATAGATAATGAACTGAGAGCAGCAGCAGCGTAAAAGAGGAGAGAGTGGGGGGGTAGAAGCTGTTAAGAAGCCTTTTGGTCCTAGACTTGGCTCTCTCCGGTACCGCTTGCCATGCGGTAACAGAGAGAACAGTCTATGACTAGGGTGGCTGGAATCTTTGAACATTTTTAGGGGCTTCCTCTGACACCGCCTGGTATAGAGGTCCTGGATGGCAGGAAGCTTGGCCCCGGTGATGTACTGGGCCGTACGCACTACCCTCTGTAGTGCCTTGTGGTCGGAGGCCCGAGCACTTGCCATACCAGACAGTGATGCAACCAGTCAGCATGCTCTCAATGGTGCAGCTTTAGAACGTTTTGAGGATCTGAGGAACCATGCCAAATCTTTTCAGTGTCCTGAGGGGGAATAGGCTTCGTCGTGCCCTCTTCATGACTGTCTTGGTGTGTTTGGACTCTGATATTTTGTTGGTGATGTGGACACCAAGGAACTTGAAGCTCTCAACCTGCTCCACTACAGCCCCGTCGATGAGAAGGGGGGTGTGCTTGGTCCTCCTTTTTCTGTAGTCCACAATCATCTCCTTTGTCTTGATCACATTGAGGGAGAGGTTGTTATCCTGGCACTACATGGCCAGGTCCCTATAGGCTGTCTCATAGTTGTCTGTGATCAGGCCTACCACTGTTGTGTCGTCTGCAAACTTAATGGTGTTGGAGTCCATGCAACACCATAATTTTACTCCTGAATGTATTTAGGCTTGCCATGACAAAGGGGTTGAATACTCATTGACTCAAGACATTTCAGTGTTTCATTTTTAATAAAATTGTTTACAAAAAATCTAAAAGCAAAATTCCACTTTGATAGTATAGGGTATTGTGTGTGTGGATCAGTGACACACAATCTCATCCATTTTAAATTCAGGCTGTAACACAACAAAACGTGGAAAAAGTAAAGGGGTGGCTCTATGAAATTGTTTTATTTAACCTTTATTTAACTAGGCATGCTAGTTTAACCTCTGACATGCTACATCACATTAAACATTAGCTTGATGTATTAGCTAGCTACAATATCATTACCCTTTAATCTATGGTATCATAGCTAGCCTGGCTCCCTAGCAATGTAAAAAAAAAAATGGTATAACTGAAAGATGCTACTAAATAGTTAACTAGCTAGTACCAGCTATCTACTTAGCTAACGTACCCGCCAACACCAGTCACAGAAGTGAACGTGACAGATGTAATGTATTCCTGGTCATCTGGCAATATTGTTGAAATGATTGCGTGCGTTGCACCCTTATGCAGGCATGACAACATTGTCCACATGGTAGCTGGGGGTGGACCACAACGTGTTGTCTCGCAATGGGGCATCATTGGCTAAAGTGGGCATGTAATTACTAGCTTGCTACCTAAAATATAAATGAATATGTAAGCCACTTAAAGTATTACCAGACACGCCACAATCATCATACGTGCGTTTTCTTAGCTCACCTATGAAAACATGTAAAAAGAACCAAAAGCTGTCAGTAATTTTTCTGTGGAATAAATAATTGCTTAGCACTTCTAAAAATCTAAATCATGCTTTCAAATGTGGATGATGAAATGGAAGCAGCAAGGCAAGTCAACATCACAAAAGGGACTGCGATCAGAGGCGTTATACTTTGAGCCCAAATCCCTTGCTCTAATATAGTGTGTAGTGTGCAAATCAAACTAGTGCAATGCCTCTGAGAAGATTTTCTGCAAAACCCCAGAAATGAACAATGCAATAGCACGACGCCACCCTTATACAGCTATTACGACTCTAAGCTGTTTTGGCTTTTCCAACAATTGCTCTGTAGGAACTCAGACCGAAGAATTCTCTCTTATTTAATGCAGTGTAATTGCCTAGCTTTGCAAGGCTTTCAATTATTTAAAAAGGAGTCGAAAAGAAAGACTGGTTTGAGAAAGTCATAGTTCCCTTCAAATTGCTATCGGCAGAGAGAGGGCACTTGAGGTGCCTCAGTTGTCTCTCACACAGTAATACACAAATAGACTCCTGAAATGTGTCTCATGGACTCATTGGCAGTGTGAATGGGTGATGACTATTTTAGATAGAATCATTACCAAGTCACTAGTACAGCAGGTCCCCACGCATAGAACTCAATTCAAATTTACTTCACAATTACATGGAAAATTTGTAGTCTCGTTTCCATTTTCATTATTATTATTTTCAGGAAACCAGCTGATGAATTCCTACTAGGCAAATAAGCATTCATTACTGTAACATCCCCCACTGTCATCACCTGGTAATATTATTCCCATGTAACAATATTCAGTAATGGAACAAGTAATATGTTTGCATTGTCTTCTCTTATGTACTGTACTACTGCTGCTGCTGTCATGATTAGGTCTCCCTTGAAAAAAAGGTGCTACACATAAGTTTTGTTGTTTAATTTCAGAAAATGTCCATAATATATTGCAGTTATAGAGGAATGATAGTGTTTCACAGTATTACTAACCCGCCAGTGTTGTGATTGGCTGTAATATTTGCCTATTGATTTTTTCCGCTGGGCTGGCTTCTGTTGTCAAAATGTGAAAGCTGATTTGACTATGTGGCTGTGTTATCTAGTGGAAACTGGGGCAAACGGCCAATGTAGAAATCGCTCTATAATTTCCTGATTGCTAAAATTCGACACTGTTCGCTCAATTTCAGTTTATGTGAGAAAACAAGCACTGAATAGTGTAGGGAGGGGGAGATGTGTTTTGAAAGCAGCCTAGTGTTGCAATTCACCTAGCTTCCACATGGGGGAAGAATTCAGATAAATTCTATGTATAGCACCTTTAATATATCAATGGGACTCAGCTTGTTAAACAAAGGATAAATTTAACAAAATAACATAAAATATAAATGTAAACATTCGCTGCTGATTGTTTCGTGATACACGATACATGATAAGGAGGGAGGAAGGTAAAAGTAAGAGGCTTCTGTTACGTTACTAACCACTTCAACAGTAATGACTATACTTCTGATGCATCTTATATGGGAGGCATCTACAGTAACTCTTTATCGTAAATGCAATGCATTATCTAGTGTTATGACCATTAGGAATCCATTTATTGAATTTGCATCCTGTTCATATCCCTTCACTCCAAAGTATGGCTGTCAGAGTTAATCAGTGAACTTTTTGAATGTGCAACCTCATTGGACCTGGTCACATGATTGTAGCTAGCTCTCACTCATTCACTCACTCACTCACTCACTCACTCACTCACTCACTCACTCACTCACTCACTCACTCACTCACTCACTCACTCACTCACTCACTCACTCACTCACTCACTCAAGCTATTATAGCCATAATTATTCTATAAATGCAACTACTATTAACTAGATTGAGATATCAAACAGTGTTGCCTCATCCAGTGTTGGACATCCATAAAAGTAATCTTTGGTCAAAAGGTAAGAGACATGTTGATATTGTCTTCCGTGAGAAGAGGATTGTGTCTGTGTCTCCGTTAGCTAGGCTAGCCAACAGTCTTTCTGTGTTATTGCATGCTTTTAAAACTGACGTAGATAGCTAGCTATCATGGTAAATGCATATTAAGGAACATCATACGGTCTATGTAGCCAACTAAAACACGTTTCAAAACATGAAATCGTTCTACTAATGTATGCTGTGTATTTGTGTAGCTGCATAGAATCTCGTGACTGGCTAGAAGGGTGGGAATTGTTGCTGTTTGTAGCTACCAGTGACTAGCTAGCTGGCTAACTGGCTAGGCTATTTACAACTGGTTGCCTGTAATTATATGAAGCAGTATATTGCTATATTGTTAGTATTAGGCTATACATAGTACAGGAAGGGCTGAAAAGTCTAAACCTTGTTCACTCTATGCAGCGCAAGTTCATATTTTGATCTGCCTACTAGTTAAAGCCAAGCCCCTGACGCAGCCTTAGTGTGTTTCTTTGAGTTTTTAGTATCCTTTTTAAAGAATATGATAATTTTCCAGACAATAATTCCTGTTAGAAGAACAAGGAATAGCGGAGCTGGGTGCAGACTAGTTCTCGAAAACTCTAGGCGGCATTCTGCCTTCTCCCTACAGTTCTCAGATCAGCATTAATATTGCAGATAGATTATGGCTTCGTCGTGACCTGTCTATCATTAATGTGATGACTTATTTTATAAATTAACTATGTTTAATCGATTACGTGATTAAATTAATCATCTAACCATTAGTTAGGCAATCGGGGCACCACAGGAAAATGTGTTTAAAGAGTTACTATCTCCCGAATTAAACTCTCATAAGATATTACTATGAAAACTATTAAATAACACATATGGAATCATGTAGTAACCAAAAAAGTGTTAAACAAATGAAAATATGTTATATTTTAGATTCTTCAAAGTAGCCACTCTGCTACTTTGCACACTTTGCACACTGTTGGCATCCTCTCAACCAGCTTCAACTGGAATGATTTTCGAAAGGTCTTGAAGGCGTTCCCACATATGCTGAGCACTTGTTGGCTGCTTTCCCTCCACTCTGCTGTCCAACTCATCCCAAACCATCTCGATTGGGTTGATGTTGAGTGATTGTGGAGGCCAGGTCATCTTATGCAGCACTCCATCACTCTCCTTCAGCCTGGAGGTGTGTTTGGTCATGGCTACCACAGAATGCTGTGGTAGCCATGCTGGTTAAGAGTGCCTAGAATTCTAAATAAATCAAATCAAACCAAATGTATTGGTCACATACACGTGTTTAGCAGATGTAATTGCGGGTGTAGCGAGTGTAGCCAGTCACATGCTGCCATCTCCGTCGGCACCATCTTATTCACAAGATCACTGACTGTCACCAGCAAAGCACCCCCACACCATCACACCTCCTCCTCCAAGCTTCACGGTGGGAACCACACATGAGGAGATCATCCGTTCACCTACCCTGCGTCTCACAAAGACACGGCGGTTGGAACCAGAAATCTTAAATTTCGCTATTACAAAGAGGAAATACACATTAAACGAACAACAGCAATGTTGGACTTTTGTCAGTGTGACTGTGTTTGTTCAGACTTAATTTTTCTCTTTCTGAGACCTCGCCTCAGTATAGTTGGAGATGGCACAGGTCTGGGTTGCGCAGGTCGTTATGGCACAGGTCTGGGTTGCGCAGGTCGGGATGGCACAGGTCTGGGTTGCGCAGGTCGGGATGGCACAGGGCTGGGTTGCGCAGGTCGGGATGGCACAGGGCTGGGTTGCGCAGGTCGCGATGGCACAGGTCTGGGTTACGCAGGTCGGGATGGCACAGGGCTGGGTGGTGCAGGGTTGGAGGTACCAGGCATGCTTACAATGATCGCCTTGAGGCAGTTGTTGGTCTCCTGCTGCTGGCGACAATCTTGTGACAGCTCGCGTCATTCCATTCACTGCCACCACAAGGTCTTTTACCTGCTGACTGTGCCGCCTCACAGCCCTGATGGAAATGGCCATCTGCTGCACATCCGAAGATATATTTTGTAGCGCCCTTGTTTGGCCCCTTTGCTCAGTCAAGAGCATTTCATCCACGTCATCCATGTTCATCCTACGTGCGGGTGCACCAACATTTGAAAATGGACTTTCTAAAGGGGAAAAAGGATATGTAACACACTTAACACTCGTAACACCTACAAAACAACTTATACAGCTGTTCCACATTTTTTTTGCCAGCGTAGCGTCCATACATTTGTAATAGGCTAACGAACCGTTATGTATACCGAAGGGAAATCACAGAAATTGAACACTTTAGTGCTGCAATAATCCCGGACAGTTTTTTACTATCAGCAATGGTATTGGGTGGGTGAATGTTCTATTTTTCAATAGCTAGATATAAATCAAATAAATATAAATGTGACAACAAAGTCCATTTACAATCACGACTATTTAATCTTAAATCAGACTTACCTTCATTTTCTAATGTGGACTCAGCAGTATCAATTCCTTCCACGCCTTCCACCTGTTCAGCAACAAGCGTTTCCTGCACAGTGGTCAATTCGCGCACTTCTGGGGGACCTGAACCAGTTTTCCTGGCCTGTGCCCTGTTAAATGCAACTTTTTCTTTGGTACGGCGTTTGAGGTCCTGCCACCTCTTTTTTACATCTTCCACCTGTCTGCGGGTCGAGGATATTGCATATATTTTTTTTGTGATTTCGGTCTAGATGGCATTCTTTTGTGTGGGTGTGGAATTCCGGGCTTGTATGATGTTTAAATTTGCTGTTACCTCATGAACAAGCAGATCAACCTCGTTATCGCAACATTTTTGTTTTCGCTGTTTTGCCTGACTTGCTGGCTGATCCATGATGGAAAGAGAGGAGGAAGCCCATTCAATTGCGCGTTTAAATACGCGCAATTTACGGTATAGTGGGTGGGGACAGGCGCTGATTACCTGATGAACTGCAGGTTTCACATCAAGCGCTTTCTGCGTCTTGGCCATGGCGCTATTAACGCTGCGTTCGCAAATGTACGTACATCTGAGGCCCACTTTAAGTTACAGTTTTAACAGTGGCCAAGAAGGCTACTGTGGTGATTTGATCATTAAGTAGGCCTACTAGAGTGGCCTATTATCAAAAACAACATCCCATAACATTTTAACGTGGAAATAGCTGTTCTTTCATTGAGACTACAGTAGCAGCCAATGTGTGGTGTTCAATGTAGACATACATTCCATGAGACCTTTGAACATGCAGGGCTTGACATTAACAGGTTTACTCATGACCACAGCTTTTAACACAGTCCAGTTCAAAGTAAATGGCATAGATCCATATATGGCAATGGTCTATTTGCATATAGGCCTACTGCAACTCTGATTGGTTACGCTGCACCGGTCTGTATAAAGAAGATCCAGGTGCTCTTTTGCGAACTTTTGGACAGCAGAGGCTTCTTCTGGGGTATCCTCACATGAACACCATTCTTGTCTAGTGTTTTACGTATTGTATACTCGTCAACAGAGATGTTAGCATGTTCCTGAGATTTCTTTAGCTGACACTCTATTGAACGTCATTGAGCATTATTGCAGTCATCTTTGCAGGACGGCCACTCCTAGGGAGAGTAGCAACAGTGCTGAACTTTCTCCATTTATTGACAATTTGTCTTGACCGTGGACTGATTAACATCAAAGCTTTTAGAGATACTTTTGTAACCCTTTCCAGCTTTATGCAAGCCAACAATTCTTCATCTTAGGTCTTCTGAGATCTCTTTTGTTCAAGGCATGGTTCACATCAGGCAATGCTTCTTGTGAATAGCAAACTCACATTTTGTGAGTGTTTTTTATAGGGCAGAGCAGCTCTAACCAACATCTCCAATCTCATCTCATTGATTGGACTCCAGGTTAGCTGACTCCTGACTCCAATTAGCTTTTGGAGAAGTCATTAGCCTAAGGGTTCACACACTTTTTCCAACCTACACTGTGAATGTTTCAATTATTTATTCAATATAGACAAGAATAATACAATAATTTGTGTGTTATTAGTTTAAGCACACTGTTTTTCCATTGTTGTGACTTAGATGAAGATGAGATCAAATTTGATGACCAATTTATGCAGAAATCCAGGTAATTCCAAAGGGTTCACATACCTTTTCTTGCCGCTTTACATTATCATTAGTATATTATGGGACCTAGTGGTTAAGAGTGTTGGTAGCCTAGCTGATTAAGAGCGTTGGGCCATTAACTGATAGGTTGCTGGTTCGAATCCCCAAGCTGACTAGGTAAAAAATCTGCTCTGTATCAGATAATTCTACAGCAGAATGTCAGGCCAGCTGTTTGTGAGTTGAAGCTGAAGCACAGCTGGGTCATGCAGTAAGACAATGATCCAAAACATGCAATCAAGTCCTCATGAAAAAAAGCAACTAATTTGTAGTTTTGGAAAGGCCTAGTCAAAGTTCAGACCCAATTTCAATTGAGATGTTGTGGCAGGCCTTGAAACGAACAGTTCATGCTTGAAAACCCACAAATGTTTCTGAGTTAAAACAGTTCTGTATGCAATAGTGGGCCAAAATTCCTCCACAGTGATGTGAGAGTCTGATCAACAACTACAAGAAGCATTTGGTTGCAGCTTAAGGTGTCACAACCAGTTATTGAGTGTAAGGGGGCAATTACTTTTTCACACAGGGGCATTGGGTGTTGCATAACTTTGCAAATTCAGAAAGGGGGTATATTTAGTGTTTTATTTTTCATTCATCTTTAAAAATATATATATATTCCACATTGACATGACAGAGTATTTTGTGTGTGGGGGTCGGGGGGCTACTGATAAGCACTGTAAGTCAAACATATGTAAGTCCACTTATGTTAGTTACATGTTTCAGGAGTACCCATATAAGAAAACTTATAATTCATATAGAGACCCCCAGGGTAGGCTATTGTGATGGAAAATGTTTCATAGGCTACTGGAATTATATTGAATATTGTTGATTCATGCTATTGAATATCACTGCATTACAGTGGGAAAGATAGTTATGTTTAGTTATGCATTTTATAGTAAATTAGGCCTATGAAATATCCATTGACATTTTGCGTTGCTGATTGCAAATGAACCTCGTACTGTGTCATCATCTGCTCCTGCATTCTCGGTCCTTGGCCCTAGAGCATCTACTCCAACCCTGGCTGCTCGACTTCACCCCTGAGCAGCTCGAGTCTGGCCCTAAGGAGCACCTTGCACAGCCCCATACGTTGATTGTCAATAGATGGGTTGGATGTTTAGCAACAAAAACGATGCCTGCGCAACTATGGGGAAAAACAGACAGGGTTGACTTAGATTGTTGATATACTGTATATACAGTACCAGTTAAAAGTTTGGACAAACCTACTCATTCCTGGAATTGTAGAATAATAGTGAAGACATCAAAACTATGAAATAACACATATGGAATCATGTAGTTACCAAAAAAAGTGTTAAACAAATCAAAATATATAGATCTGTCAGGCTCTGGCCTTAGTTAAGCCTTTTGCTTCTCTATGTAGCCTTGGTCAGAGTCTGACAGTTCTAGGTTATGTGTTTCTATGTGGTGTTTTGTGTTGGATCCCTAATTAGAGGCAGCTGCGACACATTGTCTCTAATTAGGGATCCTAGGTGTGGTTCATTGTCTACATGTCCGTCTTGTACGTAAGTGTTTTCTCGATTGTCTTATTTCTTTATTGTTTTTGTATAGTTCCACATTCAGTATCGTTAAAATACAAATAAATGATGTCGAACTATTACTGCGCTGCGCCTTGGTCTGTGAATACACCAAGCCGTGACAAAATCGATTCTTCAAAGTAGCCACCCTTTGCCTTGATGACAGCTTTGCACACTCTTGGCATTCTCTCAACCAGCTTCACCTGATCTAAAATATATTTTTATTTGTTTAACACTTTTTTGGTTACTTTCTACAATGTTGAAAATAGTAAAAATATAGAAAAACCCTTGTGTGTCCACACTTTTGACTGGTACTGTATATATAAACTATATTTCATCAATGTTTATTGAAAAGTTGCACAATTAGCGCTTGTCTCTCAAATGCATCATTACACTTGTATGTTAGCTGAAGAGCAAGATATTTTTTTGCCATGTTAGCATAGACGTGACATCAGTCAAAACAAGAGATGGTATCACGAACAAGATCAAACGAGCTGAAACTAGCCACTTAAGATTCACCCCATGGCAGTATCATGTCATTGTTGCTAGCTATCTGGTCATCCAGAACCATAACAAAACACGGCCTTCTGCTCCTTTTGAAACGCATGTTGTCAGCTAACCTGTCTATATGTCTAAGTTACTAATATATAAATTGTAATTAATTACAGAAGTTATGAACGATTCTGCTAATCCTGTAGCTTTATCAGTAGAATATTTGCATAAACTACATACTGTATCTACTATGTGGAGTATTTTCCTTTTTTTGTTGTTGATTAATCTAATATGATAAGCTAGCTGCTGTAGCTAGCTTTGTCTACAGCTAACTAGCTATCTAGCTCGACTAACTAACAACGATGTTGGTATAAAATACATCAGTTTGTAAATCATACCTTACCTCTTTGGCTGACATGTTGAAAATGATGGCAATTGTTTACACTATCCATTTTTTGACTCAGCTAGCTACTCTCTGTCTCCCATCAATGAAGATTCAGGTGCATCTTGCTAGCTGTCACTCAAATGGCAAGGGGCTGAAATTCTAGGGGGCTGGCCCACGTGGGCCAAGCTTAGTAGGCACAATGGCGGCACACAGGTAAAAAAATTAAAATAAAGTATGTTTCAAACTAGGGATTTTGTGGCTGTTTGAGGTAAAACAGTAATTCTGCTCATATATTATGCAACTACACATAGACACATCCAGCCCAAAGGGGTAGGTCCCGGAGCATGCCTTTAAGTGAAAATGTGAGGATGCACCTACAAACCTTGGGAGATTTTCTGAAGGCTGCACTGACTCAATACCGGACACCCATGACTTTTGTATTCAATTTTTCTTTAGCTCCACCGAATTTAAGATTTTTTTTCTCGGGTTTGCTTTCATCTTGCTTTTCCATTTAGTTTTCAGTGAAAGGAACTGCATCTAGAAAGAAATGAATGTCCCCTTTCTTCATTTGAGGTTAATGGCATTTCACGGAGGCTGCGTCTTGCAGCGGCGAAAATAACATGTATTTTAGAATGCAGCACAGTGTATCTTTCCTCAGAGAGTGTTATAGAGGTTACTCAGCCAACATGAGATCATTGATAAGCATTCATCTGGTACGATTTTACAAGGGACATGATGCTTAGGTGAACATATTGCATTCAATGGGGGGAGGTTAGCATCACACTATTGATTAGGGTTGGGTGGCATCCAGATTTTCATATTGTCATACCATCCTTCTCTCATCCAAGATTTATGGTATTACACAAGGGGAGCCAAAAAATACAAAAAACTAAATTAGCACTAGTAATAGGGAATTCCCATAGAGGCTGCTAGCTAAATATGCTAACAAACAAAAAATTTAATGAATTGTAAATACAGCCAATCAAGCTCATAAAATTATACATACAGTGCATTCGGAAAGTATTCAGACCCCTTGACTTTTTCCACATTTTCTTACATTACAGCCTTATTCTAAAATGGATTCAAACATTTTTTTCCCTCATCAATCTACACACAATACCCCATAATGACAAAGCGAAAGCAGGCTTTTAGAAACATTTGTAAATGTATAAAAAAATAAAATACAAAAATACCTTATGCATCCATCCGTGAGTAACTCTGGTCCGTCAGCACTCATCCACTCAGGACCTATTTATTCATACAGGTCTGTATATACATACTCATGTACAGTTGTTATATTATATCACATGCAATATTGTAAGTAATTATTGGACGTAGGCATTCACTCAGGAATGTATATTAGTATCCTGCCAGTTGCACCTTTTCTCATTGCTTTTAGTATATCGAATGTGCAATAAGTGCAGTTGTCTGTAATTAAACCCTGCGCACTAAGGACTGTATTTTAAGGGAATTACTATTATTACCCCAAATTATATCATACACACATTTAGCTATTAAAGTATCTCTTCCTGTCATTTACCTGTACAGTTTGTGTAAACATGCAAGTATTCACTTATCTGTAAATATAACTGTATACCTAACTGTACAGCTAATTTAACCATGCAAACTTTTCACTTACCTGTTCATTTACCCAGTCTGTCTATTAAGTAAACTATTATTACCCTCGCTCATATCATACGCATTTTTAGCTACTGAAGTATTTCTCTGCCATCGACCTGTATAGTATAGTTAACCATCCAGCATCCACCAATGTATAGTGTACATATTCAGCCAACCACTCATACTATGCAATGTCCTTTTATAGCTTTTTTTGCACTCCAGATATCTTGTATTTCTATACTTTTTCATACTGCCGCTCTATGTATCATGTACCGTGTATCTGTCTTTTGTGTACTTTCGTTGTGGCATTTTGCACCTGCCCTGTGTTTTTGTTGTAGCTGCTTGACAAAGAACCCCCCCCCCCCCCCCCCGGGGGATCAATAAAGTATCTATCTATCTATCTATCTATCTATCTATCTATCTATCTATCTATCTATCTATCTATCTATCTATCTATCTATCTATCTATCTATCTATCTATCTATCTATCTATCTATCTATCTATCTCAGGTAGGACTTTTAAAATACAGGGTGGTAGAGGAAAAAATGTATTGTGATGATGATGATGATGATGATGATGATGATGATGATGATGTTGGCCCAAGGACAAACATTTGACTAAACAACAGCATGCAACCGTTTACTATATCCCGTCTCTTTTCATAATGACAAAAGTCATGTATTAGCCCAAAGCACCTGTTTAAACTCTTACCCAGACCAAGAATGGTAATGAATTCATTGGGAATGTACTTTACTTCACACCAGATATGCAGGGCCCAACTTCCCATTAAAGATAATTAAACTGGCGCCAAGAAATGACTTTCAGGAAACTACAGTGAAAGGTCTGATTGCTTAGGCGCCATATAATATACGTTTAATTCTAAACTAATCTATGTCAGGTAAATGCATTTACCCTGAACTCTGGATCAAATAAAAAACTGTTACATTCTATAATCAATTATATCTGTGAAGAGCAACAAAATCCATGAAATAAAGTGTCTGGAAAAGGAGAATTATATCCTCAGTAATACATGTTATGGTGTCTAATACAAATGGGTTTTCACTAGAGCCATATACAGTATATACACAGATGGACAGAACAAATACTTTCACCCACTGCAGCTGTCTATACCATTTGAAATAGACAGGATATATAGACATATAAGACAGATGAAAAACACTCATGTGGGAAACTGCAGAGGGCTATTACCACAAATAATGCTTTTTAAAGCACTGTTTCCTTAAAGGAGCAATCTGCAATTTGTACATACATGTTTGGCCTTTAAATTAATGATATATGCCCATTGATTCTTGAAGAATATAACTTATAAATGCCTCATGAGCTTAGTTCAACTGCCATACCCGATCAGAACTCAAAATATAAGCTTGTTTTTACTCCAATGTTTGTAAACAATATAAATATAAACAAACACAGTATATCCTCAAAACATGGTTAAAACTATGGCCTGTATTCAATCCGATCATACTTTGTTGGCTATACACCTTTTAAAGGCAATGTTCCCACGTTTGTGAAGACCACATTCATGGTAAAGGCTGCATATGTCGGCTAAATCGGAAATGACCTTCAATGTCAGGCGTGCTATAACTCAGATCTACCGCTGACCGGATTGGATACCGGCCTATGTCTATGAATTTGAGTGATTACATTTCTCCAGCCCCTTCCCTTAGCTTTTTAGCAAAACAGTGGCAGGGTAAAGGCTTTGTTATTGTTTGCTTCTCATGAACATTTTGAAAAAACTAAAATGATGCTCCTTGTTTCTCTATTTGATAGCAGCTATTAGCAACAACTAAACAGAGAAATGTGTGAGGTGAAGATGTTTGAAAATCTAATTATGGTAACACTTGATAAACTTTTACAATAACTTTATAATGTGTAATTCTAAACTATTTTCAAATGCTTTTTTAAATGGTCTCTCCTTTAGTTGGAGGCGTATTTAGTAATAAAAACTGCTTCCCTCACTGCTTCGACAATTTGCATTGCAAGATGAGTTTTCAAGGCCTCCAGATGTATTGTGATGTTTGAGAGAGCATAAAGTGGAGATGGGACATTATTGGTACCTAGCCAGCTGTACTCACCTCCTTACAGGAAAACTGAAAGCCATATTTTACATTTCCTACATCTGTCCCATTCTCAAGGCTCTTCCAGTTTCAGGTAAAGAACCATCTCATCGGGACACAAAACTATTTGCATCCAAATGTATTGGAAATGTTTCCCCTGAAGCTAGCTAAAAGATATTGGCTTTCCTTTGTAGTTTGAGGAGAGGTCGGCGCGTGACTGATTTCTTCACACCACTCACACTGCAGATTTTCATACTGTACCCTCCTGCTCCCTCTGGCTTTCTGTCTGACTCCCACCCGCTCCCGCAAGAACTGTCCCCAAACCAAACCACAGTCCTGCAATGTTATTTTAGGCATATGTGATGCAGCTCACTTGCCAGCCATGGTCCCTGCAATTTCGTGCCCTATAGGCAATGTCAACATTTGCAAAAAATAAATAATAATAATAAATAATAATAATAAATATGTTACATTGCCGGAGACTCTCACGTGGACGATTATATTAGGTATTACTGGGCTATGTCAGCCAATTGGCTAGATGTAATTTCAAGAGAGCTGAGTTGGAGATAAAGAGGACACTTGCAGTATCTCTTGAGCTACATTTTGCATATAGCCTACCTTTTAGGAGCTGGACATTTTCAGAAGACAAATATGGGTGATCAATATTTATTTCCAGGCAATGTAGTAAACTATAGCCTAATCATATTTTAGGAAGTTAATTTCCGTGGAAAGATAACTGCCCTGTGCTTCTCTGCCCATGTACAGTGGGGAGAACAAGTATTTGATACACTGCCGATTTTATCATAGGTACTCTTCAACTGTGAGTGAAGGAATCTAAAACAAAAATCCCGAAAATCACTGTATGATTTTTAAGTAATTAATTTGCATTTTATTGCATGACATAAGTATTTGATACATCAGAAAAGCAGAACTTAATATTTGGTACAGAAACCTTTGTTTGCAATTACAGAGATCATACGTTTCCTGTAGTTCTTGACCAGGTTTGCACACACTGCAGCAGGGATTTTAGCCCACTCCTCCATACAGACCTTCTCCAGATACTTCAGGTTTCGGGGCTGTCTCTGGGCAATGTTCTATTGGGTTCAGGGCTGGAGACTGGCTAGGCCACTCCAGGACCTTGAGATGCTTCTTACGGAGCCACTCCTTAGTTGCCCTGGCTGTGTGTTTCGGGTCGTTGTCATGCTGGAAGACCCAGCCACGACTCATCTTCAATGCTCTTACTGAGGGAAGGAGGTTGTTGGCCAAGATCTCGCGATACATGGCCCCATCCATCCTCCCCTCAATACGGTGCAGTCGTCCTGTCCCCTTTGCAGAAAAGCATCCCCAAAGAATGATGTTTCCACCTCCATGCTTCACGGTTGGGATGGTGTTCTTGGGGTTGTACTCATCCTTCTTCTTCCTCCAAACACGGCAAGTGGAGTTCAGACCAAAAAGCTCTATTTTTGTCTCATCAGACCACATGACCTTCTCCCATTCCTCCTCTGGATCATCCAGATGGTCATTGGCAAACTTCAGACGGGCCTGGACATGTCCTGGCTTGAGCAGGGGGACCTTGCGTGCGCTGCAGGATTTTAATCCATGACGGCGTAGTGTGTTACTAATGGTTTTCTTTGAGACTGTGGTCCCAGCTCTCTTCAGGTCATTGACCAGGTCCTGCCGTGTAGTTCTGGGCTGATCCCTTACCTTCCTCATGATCATTGATGCCCCACGAGGTGAGATCTTGCATGGTGCCCCAGACCAAGGGAGATTGACCGTCATCTTGAACTTCTTCCATTTTCTAATAATTGCGCCAACAGTTGTTGCCTTCTCACCAAGCTGCTTGCCTATTGTCCTGTAGCCCATCCCAGCCTTGTGGAGGTCTACAATTTTATCCCTGATGTCCTTACACAGCTCTCTGGTCTTGGCCATTGTGGAGAGGTTGGAGACTGTTTGATTGAATGTGTGGACAGGTGTCTTTTATACAGGTAACGAGTTCAAACAGGTGCAGTTAATACAGGTAATGAGTGGAGAACAGGAGGGCTTCTTAAAGAAAAACTAACAGGTCTGTGAGAGCCGGAATTCTTACTGGTTGGTAGGTGATCAAATACTTATGTCATGCAATAAAATGTAAAAGAATTATTTAAAAATCATACAATGTGATTTTCTGGATTTCTGGATCCCGCCCACCCTCTTGCAGGTTGAAAGCTTTCCCGAGTGGTGCAGCGATCTAAGGATTGAGGCATCACTACAGACCTGGGTTCGATCCCATATGCTGTGTCACAGACGGCTGTGAGAGGGAGACCCATGAGGCAGCGCACAATTGGCCCTGTGTCCTCCGTGTTAGGGGAGGGGCGACCTGCAAATTGACTTCGGTCGCCAGCTGGATGGTGTTTCCTCCAACATATTGGTGCGGCTGGCTTCCGGGTTAAGCGAGCAGTATGTCAAGAAGCAGTGCGGCTTGGCAGGGTTGTGTTTCAGAGGACGCATGGCTCTCGACCTTCGCCTCTCCCGAGTCCGTAGGGGAGTTGCAGCAATGGGACTATGCTGTAACTACAAATTGTATGGGGGTAAAAGTACAAAAAAAAATGAAATTAATCTTGTTTCCTTCAATTGTACACATTTTGTCATGGGGTGCAGAGATTTTTTTTCAGTTTAGTTTTAAAGAAAATGTTCATGCAATTATATACATTTTGCCATGTCTAATTTGTATTCATGTTTATTACAACAACATATTTTTGGCAAAAAAACGTAGCTAAAAAACATTAGCTGACATGGGCTAGTTGATCTGGACATATCTGACAGCTCTCTATCTCTCTAAGGTATGCAATGACCAGTAGCGTGTATTCATGGATGTGAAGGGAAGCTAGGCTTCCTAAAAACAAAATACCAAGAAAAACATAAAAATAAAAAGTACATAATTTATATTTTGTCTCTTAAATTCGCAAGAGGCTGAATGTATATCACCAAAGAAAGCATCAGAAAGAGCCAAACAGCACACCTCTGTCTCTGTATGTGTATGTGTAGGCCATCTATCTGATTCAATCTGGTCATAAATAGTATGACATTGTTTTCGCCCGTAGCATTGAATGCAAGGGAAGCAAGCGAGCATCAAATCAAATCAAATGTATACAACCTTACAGTGAAATGCTTTCTTAAAAGCCCTTAAACAACACTGCAGTTTTTAAGAAAAATAAGTATTGAGTAAAAAATGTATAAGTAAAAAATGAAAATAACAAATACGGTCACTGTAGGGACGACATCATCAATGCACTTATTGATGAAGCCATTGACTGATGTGGTGTACTCCTCAAAGCCATCTGAAGAATCCCGGAACATATTCCAGTCTGTGCTAGCAAAACAGTCCTGTAGCTTAGCATCTACGTCATCTGACCACTTCTTTATTAACTGAGTCACTGGTGCTTCCTGCTTTAGAGTTTTTTTGCCTCTGGTTGCACATTTAACATGCTGGTAGAAATGAGGTTAAACAGATTTAAGTTTCCCTGCATTAAAGTCCCCGGCCACTAGGAGCACCGCCTCTGGATGAGCTTTTTCCTGTTTGCTTATGGCCTTATACAGCTCATTGACTGCTGTCTTAGTGCCAGCATCGGTTTGTGGTGGTAAATAGACAGCTGCAAAAAATATGGATGAAAACTCTCTTGGTAAATAGAATGGTTGACAGCTTATCATGATATACTCTACCTCAGGCGAGCAAAACCTTGAAACTTCTTTAATATTATATTTTGTGCACCAGATGTTGTTTACAAATATACACAGACCTCCACCCCTTGTCTTACCGGAGGCAGCTGTTCTATCCTGCCAATGCAGCGTATTTCCCGCCAGCTGTATGTTATCCACGTCGTCATTCAGCCACACTCGGTGAAACATAAGATATTACAGTCCTGTTGAAAGGATTTCCGTGATCGTAATTAGTCTATTTTGATTTCCAATGATTGTACGTTGGCTAATAGGACTGATGGTAGAGGCAGATTACTCACTCACCGTCGGATCCTTACAAGGCACCCCGACCTACGTCCACAATATATATATTTTTTTAACAAGTCAGTTAAGAAAAAAATCTTATTTACAATGATGGCCTACACCGGACAAACTTGAACGACGCTTGGCCAACATCTTGATCTAATCGGCCACATTGGAGGATCACATCGCACTTGTCCGGGTAGTCCTGGGATTCCTCCTGGAGAACCATCTGTACGTCAAAACGGAGAAGTGCCAGTTCCATCAGGCCGCTGTCTCCTACTTGGGATATCGGATCAGCCCGCAGGGAGTGATTATGGAGGAGAGGAAGGTCGCTGCAGTCAGGTCATGGCCAGTCCCAACCACCATAAAGGGACTACAATGGTTTTTAGGGTTTGCCAACTTCTACCGCTGCTTCATTAAAAAGGTGGTCCTGGTAAGTTGATGTGGAGTCCTGCAGCCGATGAGGCCTTCCGCCTACTGAAGGAGCGTTTTACCTCCGCAACGTTTTCCATTCCTCCCTCTCCCGGATGCGGATGAGATTGTAGGCACTAATACAAACAGGCAAAACGTCAGTATAGAGACAAAGTGGAGTCGCAATTCAACGGCTCAGACACAAGACGTATGTGGCAGGGTCTACAATCACGGACTACAAAAGGAAAACCAGCCACGTTGCCGACACCGACGTCTATCCCTATCCCTGTCTGCTTTCCCCACATGCTTCAAGATTGCCACCATTGTTCCTGTACCCAAGAAGGCAAAGGTAACTGAACTTAATGACTATCACTCCGTAGCACTCACCACTGTTATCATGAAGTGCTTTGAGAGACTAGTCAAGGATAATATAACCTCTACCTTACCTGCCACCCTAGATCCACTTCAATTTGCTTACCGCCCCAATAGATCCACAGATGATGCAATCGCCATCACTCTGAACACTGCCCTTTCCCATCTGGACAAGAGGAATACCTATGTAAGAATGCTGTTTATTGATTACAGCTCAGCATTCAACATCATAGTCCCCTCCAAGCTCATCATTAATCTTGAGGCCCTGTGTCTGAACCCTGCCCTGTGCAACTGGGTCCTGGACTTCCTGATGGGCCGCCCCCAGGTGGTAGAGATAGGAAACAACACCTCCACTTCGCTGATCCTCAACACTGGGGCCCCACAAGGGTGTATACTCAGCCCACTTTAATTTTTGCAATTTTATGTGATGGTAAAGGTAGGGGTGTACTAACTTTTTCCCCATAAGGAAAAGGCATTTTTGTTTATTTTAATTGCATAACATTTTCAACGTTTTTTTTTCTGTGTGTGATTTGTTAAATTGGGTAACCTTTATCTGTCAATAGTGTTGAAGTGAAGATTACATATCCATCTGTCCAAATATAACTTTCCAGGGGGTACTTACTTTTTCACGACTGTATGTTATGTAACTGTTAGATATTACGGTTAGATGTACTGCGCTGTCGGAACTAGCAGCACAAGCATTTCTCTACACCCGCATTAACATATGCTAAACATGTGTATGTGACCAATACAATTTGCCACCACCATGACGCCTATGTTTTTTCAAAGGCCATCCTGAAACAACAACAATAGTCATCCATTTGGAATCCGTTAAGAGAGTGCTCTGTTGTTTCTTCTCCACAATGAGTCTGGATCTGAGTACATCCCCACATTCTAACTGTTCTGTTTTGTCCCAGAAACCAATGAATACGGCCAGGGCCAGAAAACACGTTGGTAAAGCGCTGTTTAGAAAACTCGTCATTGGCTTTGATATTCTGATTGGTTAGAAATGATCCAATCGCTGATTACGTTGTTTTGTACAACACCCCTCCTTTTGTCATCACCAGAAACAACTTCAGCGATGGCAATCTCAGACTGTAGTATGTAGCAAACATATTGCAGCGGAAGACTTCAGTTTGAGTCGTCAGGTAAGACCTGAAGCTGATTAATGCCTACACTGCTCACCCCTAAAAATTATATACCAGCAGCTGAGAGCTCCTAATAACTGAATTCCTTCTGTTTTAAGTTTGAACACTTCAATATATATGCTAGTTGAAAGATAATTTTGAAATAAGGACAGTGGATCCTAGTGCAGAAATAAAATGCATGGCTGAATATGGAATGATCTAGTTACTCAGTTGAGTTACTACAGAGGACATATTTTTTAATAATATCCTTTCTATTAAGCTAAGGCTAGGGGTTATTTTAATGAATCAAATGTTACATTGAGAGCTAAATGCAAAAGTGCAGTAATAAAATAAACAAATAAATTTCCTGGGCTCTCGCTGCAGCTGGTTAGAAAGTACCCTTAGAGACGGTAATGAAAAAAAGGAAAGTACAGCCATTTTCATTAGAGCATATTGAAATGTTCCTGTTGCCCTACAACTCACAAGTTTTCATCGTGTTTTCTTGATGAGGTTTCTCGCAGGAGCAAAATAACCTTCAAAATTATTGGAATCAAAGGTTAGTGTGAGTGTGGCATTCACATTTAAAGCTACAATATGTAACTTTTTGGGCGGCACAAACAAATTCACATAGAAATGTGAGTTATAGATCTGTCATTCTCATTAAAAGCAAGTGTAAGAAGTGGTATACCTGTTCTATGTGCGGTATTTCTATGCGTCATGTTCTTAAGTTTCGCTTTTGCGTCTTTTACTTTAAGTTTTGTCACCAGCTTTAAACACCAGAAAATATACAGTACCAGCCAAAGGTTTGGACACACCTACTCATTCAACGCTTTTCTTTATTTTTACTATTTTCTACATTGTAGAATAATAGTGAAGACATCAAAACTATGAAATAACACATATGAATCATGTAGTAACCAAAAAAGTGTTAAACAAATCAAAATATATTTTAGATTTTAGATTCTTCAAAGTAGCCACCCTTTGCCTTGATGACATATTTGCACAATCTTGGCATTCTCTCAACCAGCTTCACCTGGAATGCTTTTCCAACAGTCTCAAAGGAGTTCCCACATATGCTGAGCACTTGTTGGCTGCTTTTCCTTCACTCTGCGGTCCAACACATCCCAAACCATCTCAATTGGGTTGATGTCGGGTGATTCTGGAGGCCAGGTCATCCGATGCAGCACTCCATCAATCTCTTTCTTGGTCAAGTAGCCCTTACACAGCATAGAGGTGTGTTGGGTCATTGTCCTGTTGAAAAACAAATGATAGTCCAACTGTGAGGGCTGGGTAGTGGTGAAGCCGCTACTCCCATCTGGGGGAGTGGATTGAGCCACAACCCAGTCCTCACTTCAGTGAGGGAGGATTAATGATCCCCAATCAGAGACAGCTGTCTAGTATTGTCTCTGATTGGGGAGAGTATTTAGCTGCCCTCCAAATCCACCTGTGTGTGGATCATTGTTTGTGCCTGTCTGCCTTGTTTTAAGCAGCACGTAAGTCACCTTGCTTTTCTCTCCTTGTTTATTTTTGGGAACTTATATGTTGCTAAGTTTAAATAAAAAGGATGTCACTCCACGAACGCTCCGTATATCGTCCCTTCTATACGCACCGTGACACCAACTAAGCGTATACCAGATGGGATGGCGAATCGCTGCAGATTGCTGTGGTAGCTATGCTGGTTAAGTGTGCCTTGAATTCTAAATAAATCACTGACAGTGTCACCAGCAAAGCAACCCCACACCATCACACCTCCTCCTCCATGCTTCACGGTGGGAACCACACATTCAGAGATCATCCGTTCACCTACTCTGCGTCTTACAAAGACACAGTGGATTTCCACCGGTCTAATGTCCATTGCTTGTGTTTCTTGTTCTTATTGTTGTCCTTTAGTAGTGGTTTCTTTGCAGCAATTCAACCATGAAGGCTTGATTCAGGCAGTCTCCTCTGAACAGTTGATGTTGAGATGTGTCTGTTACTTGAACTCTGTGAAGCATTTATTCGGGCTGCATTCTGAGGTGCAGTTAACTAATGAACTTATCCTCTGCAGCAGCGGTAACTCTGGGTATTCCTTTCCTGTGGCAGTCCTCATGAGAGCCAGTTTCATCACTTGATGGTTTTTGTAACTGCACTTGAAGAAACGTTCAAAGTTCTTGACATTTTGCGGATTGACCGACCTTCATGTCTTAAAATAATGATGGACTGTCGTTTCTCTTTGCTTATTTGGGCTGTTCTTGCCATAATATGGACTTGGTATTTTACCAAATAGGGCTATCTTCTGTATACCACCCCTACCTTGTCACAACACAACTGATTGTCTCAAACGCATTAAGGAGGAAAGAAATTCCACAAATTAACCAGGGGTGCAAGGGTGAACGGCAAGGCAATGGAGCGACGAACCACCCTTGCTGTCTCTGCCTGGCCGCTTCCCGTCTCTCCATTGGGATTCTCTGCCTCTGACCCTATTACGGGGGCTGATTCACTGGCTTACTGGTGCTTTCCATGCCATCCCTAGGAGGGGTGCGTCACTTCCTGTTCGGTTTGTCGCCCCCTCGGGCTTGTGCAGTGGTGGGGATCTTTTGTGGGCTATACTCAGCCATGCCTCAGGGTAGTAAGTTGGTGGTTGTTGATATCCCTCTATTGGTGTGGGGGCTGTGCTTTGGTAGAGTGGGTGGGGTTATATCCTTCCTGGTTGGCCCTGTCCGGGGGTATTGTCGGGGGTATTGTCGGAAGGGGCCACAGTGTCTCCTGACCCCCCCCCGTCTCAGCCTCCAGTATCTCTGCTGCAATAGTCTATGTGCCGGGGGGGCTAGGGTCAGTTTGTTAAATCTGATGTTATTATCCGGTGTCTTGTGTAAATTTAAGTATGCTCCCTCTAATTCTCTCTCTCTGCCACTCTACCTCCCCTCCCGGAGGACATGAGCCTTAGGACCATGCTTCAGGACCACCTGCCCTGATGACTCCTAGCTGTCCCCAGTTCACCTGGTTGTGCTGCTGCACCGGTTTCAACTATTTTACCTGCGGTTATGGAACCCTGACCTGTTCATTGGACGTGCCACCTTGTCCCAGACCTGCTGTTTTCATCTCTCTCTCTCTCGCTCTACCACACCTGTGCTCTATCGCACCGTACCTGCGCTCTCTACCGCATCTAAATGCCTGGCTATGAAAAGCCAAGTGACATTCACTCCTGATGCATTTACCTGTTGCAACCTCTACAACCACTATGATTATTATTTGACCCTGCTGGTCATCTATGAACATTTGAACATTTTGGAGAAAGAACTGCCCTTAATGGCCATGAATTGTTATAATCTCCACCCGGCACAGCCAGAAGAGAACTGGCCACCCCTCAGAGCCTGGTTCCTCTCTAGGTTTCTTCCTAGGTTTTTGCCTTTCTAGGGAGTTTTTCCTAGCCACCGTGCTTCTACATCTGTATTTCTTGCTGTTTGGGATTTTAGGCTGGGTTTCTGTATAGCACTTTGTGACAGGGGCTGATGTAAAAAGGGCTTTATAAATACATTTGATTTGATTTGAATGAGTAGGTGTGCCCAAACCTTTGACCGATACTATATAATTTTTGGTTTATGGCGAACTTTTTTCACAGCGGTATAGAAGGTAAAATGATTCTTTACACTATACTTGCTTGTCTAGGTCACATAAACTGAAATTAGGCAAACTATTAGAATTTTAGCAACCAGGAATTGGCGGAGCGATTTCTGCTTTGTGCACCTTTAAAGCTTGTCTTGCTAGAAGAGGGCTGAGAGGAAATCAAAGTGTTTGTAAAGTATCTGTACAATCTGTGTACAATCATCCCACTGGGCAGAAAACTAGACGTCGAACTGACGTGCCCAGTGGGATGGCCTGTTGCTTTCATCTTATTTTTAGATATTGTCATCCTGCAGCTACTGTGAAAATCTTATGCAATTAAAATAAACAAAAATGCATTTTCCTTATGGGGAAAAAGTTAGTACACCCCTACCTTTACCATCACATAAAATGGCTAAAATTAGAATTAGGTGTACCAAAACAAGTGCAAATGATTACAAAACATTAGAGAGAAACTTCCATAAAGATAAGAAAATTGGTCTGGTTTGGTCTTAACCATATGGGTGTGTGGTAAAACATCATTCAAAGATCAAAATACCTACCTGAGGCCCTCAGAAGAAAGATTATTGATGCCCATGAGTCTGGGAGGGGTTACAAATCAATTTCCAAGCAATTCGAAGTACATCATTCCACTGTCCGATGAAAATTTCAGACCACTGACAAACTACCTAGGACAGGTTATCCCACCGAAAGATCCCCCGGTGGCAATACATTTATAAAACCAAAAGCTTACCTTGACTTGGAAGTGTTCCAGTGTTGGATAGCCATAGCCAGCTAGGTAACATAGCATCCCTCTCTGTTTGATTCAGGTTTTTGAGTAGGCTAAACTAGCTAGCTGCATTGGCTAGCTATGTAAGTGAAAGTGAAAAAAATAGCAGAATGCTAGCTCTCTCTCTTGTCTTTCTCTATTTTTGTCAACTACTCTCCACATTTTATGCAATGCTAGCTATCTGTACCTTATGCTTTCAGTACTAGATTAATTATCTGATCCTTTGATTGGGTGGATAACATGTCTGTTCATGCTGCAAGAGCTCTGATAGTTTGGAGGACGTCCTCTGGAAGTTGCTATAATTACTCAAAGGGGTGAGAACCACGAGCCTCCTAGATTTTGTATTGAAGTCAATGTTATCAGAGGAGGACGGAAACTACCTGTCCTCTGGATACACCATGGTGCTACCCTACTGAGTGCTGTTGAGGCTACTGTACACCTTCATTGCAAAACAGGATGTTATAATTAATTATTGAGTATATTTTGTATAGTGTTATCTAAAAAGGATAACTCCCCTTCACCTCTGTGGAGCCTCCACTAGTGCTAATGTACAGCAGCTCAGAGTAAGTAAACATATGGCAGCCCACATCTGAACAATTAATCAAGGTAAGAAGAGAAAATAAGCCCTATAGTGCATGATAAATAGGGTTCACTGTAAAAACATACTCTTTGGATCAACAAAAAAAAAAATACTTCATCCTGGTTGTAAATGTTTACTAAATTTAAAAAAAACTTTGGTTGAAACCAAATAAGATTAAATGCCAAATATTATATTTGATTGTTAATCTATATTTCAAGTTGCAACCTATTTCTTTCAACATTCAAACTACTTTTCCCCTTTGGTTAAACCTAATAAATAACAAATAAAAAACATCTTGTTTCAAGTTCACTTTTTACTTTGGAATTACCTATCCAAATATCTTTATTGGGTTACTTAATTCCCTGTAATTTCAGAAATGTTTTTTATTCAATTCCTTGAAATAATGTTTCCAAACTTATTGTTTAGAGAAGACCTTCACATTTAGTAACCACAATACCATAACCAATCAAGGCTACCTTAACATAGAAACATGATTATGCTCTTTATGGTATCACAAGCAGAAGTATTATTACATATGCTGGCACTGTACAAGTTTAAATTTGACCAAATTAAGTGGAATGGCGTTCACTCTCACGGGTGGGCAAAAATAACAAAATGAAAGCAACGCCCCCAATAAGCCATTCTTCCAACTCTTCTGATAGGCTGTCGCTGCTACATTTGCCCCACTGATATTCAATGCAAATGCACATGAGGTGTGGAAAGCAATTTAGAAGCTCACATTGATCTGACTAATTAGTTATTTGATTTTAGACAAATTGAATAGAATAGGTTGAACGAAGAAAAGCACATTTAAATAAAAAATCCAATCAGTTATGCACTTTAGATGAACAACAGTGTTGTTACTGATAGTGGTGTGAGTATAGCATTTTATTGGCTCTCGGTCTGAAATGAGTTCAAATCAGTCCTGTCTTATTCCCCTTTATCGATGTTTCACTATGCACGGACTCCATTATCTGTTTTCTATTGTGTGTGTGTGTTTCTATGTTTGTGTCTTGGTATGTGTGAGGTAGTGTTATTGTTGGGAGAGGTCAATTGCACTTGCAGTTCGATCTGACAAAACATTTCAAAGGTATTCCAGTAGATAGGACATTACCAGTGCATAATATATTTTATTTTCTGTCTTTGTACCCTAAGCTCTCAGCAAGTCTCACTACAAACGGTCCTTTTCATAAAGTTCTGTTAAGTGTGAATAGGTTTTGTGCATTTAGCTGTCTAAAAGACGATTTAGCAAAAGCTTTGCATCCATTTTGGCCTCCTAGCTGTTCACAGCTCTGTAGTTCAAAGCTATAACATTATGTCGAAGGCTGTGTGTGTTGTGATTTTTGCCAAACTTTCACTGTTCTCTGACGGCTAGGATAGGAGCTGCTTTGCAAAGCAAAGGTATAAAAAACAGTGTGTGTGAAATCTGGCTGCGAATCTGCCTGAGGCGCAAATGTGATTGCAGGAGTGTGTGTTTCTCGCACCCTTGTGATCTGAAACACATTCCCTGTCCCTGATTTCTGAAAAGAAAAAAGGTGGATGGAATGTTGTGAAATTGGACGTGGGAGAATTAATTTCTGCTTCACATTTGTATAACATGGTTATGCTGCATTATTAAACACCCTCTAAACTTGTATATATCTTTCATATTATTGCAGCTTCTAAACAACCCCCTTGTCTAGTGAAGTGTATAGGTTTGTCGCTTCATTATAGGCTTTCTGTAAAAATTAAATTTTAAAAGATTATGCTGCGTAATAGTCTAAGAATGAAAATGCAGAGACCATAGTGTGTTTCTAGGTAACATGTACTGTATGCAGTCTCTGACTGGTAATTCAGTCCCTTAGGGACAAACAGACTCCAACTTCCATTCTTAGAGCGTAAATCACACCAGTAGTGTAATACTGTGACATTATGTGTGTGTGTGTGTGTGTGTGTGTGGTACTGAAAGTAATGAGAGTATAACCTCCTCAGCCTCCTCTCTCTCACTCGCCCGTTCACCCTCTCTCCTCTTCTCTAAGGGACTGGTTCTTAGATGGAGAGAGAGAGAGGACAGGGGGACATTGTGTCTTGACGTGTCGTGACCAGTGTGTTAACACACTAGAGGTAATCTCGAAACCCTGGACCAAATCTTGCGTGAGACACTTTCCCTGAGCCTAACCACTCGGTAGCATCCCTAAACCTAAACTGTCGCACTTACATGTAGTATAAATATTGGTTGTTTTTGCAATTCAGAGAATATGAGCGTTTCTCAGGCTGTTGGTATATGGACCGTGTGGGCATTTAGTTGTGTGAGATAAAGTTGGTCATCTCATGACATGGGGCAGCAGTGTGAGTTAAGACACGGTGGGAGTGTGCTAGCTTTAACAGTAGTGAGGATACAGCCATGTGGGACCACTGTGTAGGAGGAATCACTCCGTCATCTCATGCTCATGTCAGGCTAGGGATTAGGGACTACTAGCTCCTCAATATAAGCATGCTAATTTACTGCTCAAATGCTCTCTATTAGATTAAAAACGGGTCTCCGTGTCATCGCGAGCCAGATTGAAAGCTTTTTGCCGAGATCCCTTTTCAGCTCCCAATTTACAGTCGTTTGCTGCTCGTTTGTTATTGCTGTATTTCATGTTTGTTAGGAGAAAATACTGGTTGCGTAAGAGTGTAAAAGCCAACCGTAAATCAAAATCTGGATTTGTTTCTGAAGATTTATATCACAAAGAGCTTTGGAAGAGACTAAGGGGTATGGTATAAATCAAAATAAGTAAACTTTTGACCCGCTACTGAAAGGGATGGTTTAATTTCCTTGATGTATTTCAGTCACTCTTGGATGAAAACAAATCAACTTCTGAACATATTACTCCATAAAAGTTTTCTAACTCTAAACTCCACAGTCAATAATGCAAGAATGGTTTACTGTAAAAACGTAGTTTATTATGTAATCCAAATTACATTTGATTGTTTAATCCCTAATTGTTGCTACCCCTTTGTATAAACTCGTTAGATGATAGACGGACAGCATTTAGATTCTTAGTTAGTCACCCATTATCCTCCGCTTGAGATGTCCCCCTCCCATTATCCTGGTTAATAATTCAGCACATTATTTCCCATGCACATACCACTGAGCGTGAAATCAATTTAAGAGCGGAGGAGTGGAGAGCAAACAAAAATGCCTGAATTTTAATATTTCCTATTTAATAAAGCGTTCATGTGCTCTTTGATTTAATAAACAGAGGGGAGATGAGCGGAAGGCTCAAGGAAAGAAGAAAGGAGGTTTCTCCTCCTGCCTCGTCTTTTGTTTACATACGGAAATGATCCCCCCTGCATTTCTGAGAGAAGAAGAAGAAGGTGGCAAGGTAACGGGAGAGAATTTCCCCTGCTGTCTCCTTTGGTTACGACATATGGTCCAACATATGGTTCATACTACATGATTGCTTTATGAGATATGCAAATGGAAGCTTCTCCGGCAGTTTTACATCACTTCAGAGCCTCCAGGTGAGACCACACTTATGGTGTCCATATTAGGGCAGCCTCAGTCTCAGCAGTTCATCTTTTTCTTAATATGGACACCGTACTTGCTTCCTGCATTGAGCTGGCTTCTCCCATACTAAAGGCAGGAGGGAAGCTGTGACTGAATTGCATAACAGACGATTGAACAAAAAGGTATGGATGCTTGGGGCAGGAAGTAGGTCTGGGAAGGAATTAAGTAAGTAATTGATGTCACACAACAATACGGTATGTTATGTTTGGTGTCCATAAATAGACAGCCTTGAATAAGGCACAAGGCAGGGTGATGCGTCAACATTGAGTTGGGAATGAGGCACTGCTGACAGGTGATCATCTGACTGAAAATCTCACTGCTGAGCTCTGCTGAGTCGAGTGACGTACCTTGGCAGGTTGCGTCAAACGTGTCAAACAAAACTGGAGGAATTAAAAAAAGACGTTGACATCATTGATTCTAACCATTGGCATAGAACGTGTTGTTCCATATGTTGAGTTATGCATGTTGCAGTATGTTTTGTATATGTAAGCACAGGTTTCATATCTTCAGTGTCATCTCCTTGTCTGATATTGAGCTCATCTAATATCGAGACACATGTACAGTGTTTCAAAATTACAGATGACCACTGTTTCCATGGTAACATTATCAGACAGCATTTCTTCAGTGCTTCTTCATGTAAATGTACTCACACGCAAACACACACATACTCCATACTACACTATACTAACACCAAAATAATAGCAAAATTCCCCTACATAATAAGGTCAGATAACAATTGCAAAGTGTAGTTCATGTCACATAATAGCTAGCATATGATACTCAGCAAAGGGTAAACGTTACTAGGCAACTTCTCACTATGAGAAAAATCAATGTTTATACCCCATGCTTTCCATATGCCCAAGTACAGTAATATTTGAGTTTCTGTTTGCTGTATACTTCCATTGGCCACAACCATGCTGGCGAGACAAGTTGAAATGCGTTTTCAACATAAAAGCATTACTATAGGGGTCTTGGCGATATACTAACACAACGTGTGAACAATAATACAGTTTATTTTTGTGTCTTGTCCAGAAAAATACTTTCAATTATGTTAAATTGTTAACTAACTCAGGAAAGACCAAGCATAATTGGTTTTCAGTTTTCAGTGATTGAAAAGGGCAATCTGTGCCCCTTTAAAATTGCTGCAATACTTAGTAATGTGCTTATTAAAATGCATGGCTGCTCTGAACAATACCAATAGAACCCCCATAAAGGCACATACACTACATGACCAAAAGTATGTTGAACATCTCATTCCAAAATCATGGGCATTAATATGGGCATTGTGATCTTAACCTTGTGTGCGGCTGCTTGGCCATGGAAACCCATTTCATGAAGCTCCAGACGAACAGTTATTGTGCTGACGTTGCTTCCAGAAGCAGTTTGGAACTTGGTAGTGAGTGTTGCAACCGAGGACAGGCGACTCTTTACGCGCTACCCGCTTCAGCACTCGACATTCCCGTTCTGTGAGCTTGTGTGGCCTACCACTTACAGTTGACCAGGGCAGCTCTAGCAGGACAGAAATTTTACGAACTGACTTGTTGGAAAGTTGGCATCCTATGATGGTGCCATGTTGAAAGTCACTGAGCTCTTCAGTAAGGCCATTCTACTGCCAATGTTTGTCTGTGGACAAGTATGTAGACCTGTAAGCAACGGGTGTGGCTGAAATAGCCAAATCCACTAATTTGAAGGGGTGTTCACATACTTTTGTATATACAGTGTAGTATATTTTATTTAAATTTGCACAGCAAAGCATTTCCTTTGTATGTTGAATTCAAATGAATTAAAGCCCTAGAAGCAAATCTTGAAAAACAATTGATATTTGTCTTATCTATGACAAGACAAATGATCTAAACAATTAATATACCATGTCGTACACATATGTGATCATTTTAATTTCATTAATCCACAACAAAACACTCCAATACCTTTTCAGTCCTTCCTATTATTTCCCCAAGTCATGGCAGTTCATTAAAGGCAGGCTGTAATATCTGGAAGTGTGTCTGCTGCGAGTCGTATTGATTTAGTTCATGCTTTGTCAATGTAACACCGTCCATCGATAGTCACTCTGCTTGTTTCATCCAACCCAGAAACAAATACCTTGTCAACCAAAGAATACATTAACATCAGGCATCCCTCATCATCACTGATCATTCACTTGCGTTAGTTATTTTCTAGAAATTATTTACTTCAGATGTCGGCTTGCAAAGTGTATGATACATACGCACTTAAGAATAGCACATTCTGACCTCATTAAACCACATTGTGATTTTTTTAACCCTAACTACCAAGAGTATACTGTACCCTTGATCATATCAGTGTAAACCTCACGAAAGTTAATCCCTGTTCTACCACACCACGTGTGGGTGTGTTCTTATTATGTACTTCATCCATACACAGATACAGTTGAAGTTGGAAGTTTACATACACTTAGGTTGAAGTCATTAAAACTCATTTTTCAACCACTCCACATAATTCATGTTAACAAACTATAATTTTGGCAAGTCGGTTAGGACATTTACTTTGTGCATGACACAAGTAATTCTTCCAACAATTGGTTACAGACACTATATCACAATTCTAGTGGGTCAGAAGTTTACATACACTAAGTTGACTGTGCCTTTAAACAGCTTGGAAAATTCAAGAAAATTATGTCATGGCATTAGAAGCTTCTGAGACCTCAGACTATAAATTGTAGACCTCCACTAGTCTGGTTCATCCTTGGGAGCAATTTCCAAACATCTGAAGATACCACGTTCATCTGTACAAACAATAGTATGCAAGTATAAACACCATGGGACCACACAGCCGTCATACCGCTCAGGAAGGAGACGCGTTCTGTCTCCTAGAGATGAACATACTTTGGTGCGAAAAAAGCAAATCAATCCCAGAACAACAGCAAAGGACCTTTTGACGATGCTGGAGGAAACAGGTACAAAAGTGTCTATATCCACAGTAAAACAAGTTCTATATTGACATAACCTGAAAGGCCGCTCGGCAAGGAAGAAGCCACTTCTCCAAAACCGCCATAAAAAATCCAGACTACGGTTTGCAACTGCACATGGGGACAAAGATCGTACTTTTTGGAGAAATGTCCTCTGGTCTGATGAAACAAAAATAGAACTGTTTGGCCATAACGACCATCGTTATGTTTGGAGGAAAAAGGGGACGCTTGCAAGCCGAAGAACACCATCCCAACCGTGAAGCACGGGGGTGGCAACATCATGTTGTGGGGGTGCTTTGCTGCAGGAGGGACTGGTGCACTTCACAAAATAGATGGCATCAAGAGGAAGGAAAATTATGTGGATGACTTGAAGCAGCATCTCAAGACATCAGTCAGGAAGTTAAAGCTTGGTCGCAAATGGGTCTTCCAAATGGACAATGACCCCAAGCATACTTCCAAAGTTGTGGCAAAATGGCTTAAGGACAACAAAGTTAAGGTATTGGAGTGGCCATCACAAAACCCTGTCCTCAATCCTATAGAACATTTGTTGGCAGAACTGAAAAAAAGTGTGTGAGCAAGGAGGCCTACAAACCTGACTCAGTTATACCAGTTCTGTCAGGAGGAATGGGCCAAAATTCACCCAATTTATTGTGGGAAGCTGTGGAAGGCTACCCGAAACATTTGACCCATGTTAAACAATTTAAAGGCAACGCTACCAAATACTAATTGAGTGTATGTAAACTTCTGACCCACTGGGAATGTGATGAAAGAAATAATAGCTGAAATAAATCATTCTCTCTACTATTATTCTGACATTTCACATTCTTAAAATAAAGTGGTGATCCTAACTGACCTGACAGGGAATTATTACTAGGATTAAATATCATGAATTGTGAAAAACTGAGTTGAAATGTATTTGGCTAAGGTTTATATAAACTTCCGACTTCAACAGTATATGCTTGCAAACACAAGAAGTTTCACTATACAGTTTCGTTGAGTCAATATGTAATCATACACTCATTTTGCAATTAAAAATGAAGAAGACTAAATAAAAAGCAGTAGCAGAAGAGTAGTTGCTTAATTATGCCTTAATTGAACCAACTGACCACATGGTTGGAATAAAAAAGAAAGTTAGATATTTGTAATATCTGTGGGCAAACACGGCCATGTGTTTACACAGACTCAAAGAAAATAATGTTCCTCACAGTTCATTACAAACCAGTAAATAAATCAAATCTTTCAAATATTTTGAGCATCCAGGCTTGCCAGATGGGCAGGGTTTTTCACCTTTGGGACTTTTGTACCTTTTTATATTGGATTCATTGCAGGCAATCCAAGGCATTCACATAATACTTATTTGAAATTATAAAGAAATATTTAAAGTAGTATTTGAACCCAGGACTGTTATCTTCTATCAAGTAAAATGCTGAATGCTTAACAAGTATATTTTTTATATCAACACTATATCATAAGGAATATTCTCAGATATGCTCCAAATCCTTAATGCTTTTTTTTGTCAGTACATTTGAGAATTTGACACACGTGGCAACGATCTTGTACTGCCACCATCTCCTCTGTGGCATAGACTCTTGCTTTCGCATCCCTATCGCCACATTAATATGTTTAGCCCTCTCTCTCTCTCTCATCGGACGTGTTTAGGTGGTGGAAGAGAGGTTGGGCCCAGTTGGCAGGAGAGATGTGAGATGTTTCTATGGAGAGGGATAATAAGCACACGCTACTGTTTTCAGAGAGCGGCAGCCTTCTGCTGGGATAATAAGGGAGGATCAGACCAACGCCACTATAAGGTTGGGGGTTGAATGTACGTCCATAGTCGTTTTTGCAAAGAGAACACCAAGATGCCTTTGAATTGTGGGTGCAAGGAAGTTCATTTGACTTTTGCATGAACTTTGTGTACTTCTTTCTTCCAGTAATAATAAATTGTTGAGAGCTGAGTTTTTCTTTTAAGAAGTTGGTTTCTCAATCGATATCAAACACCAACCAAAAAACACCTCAAACACAACATGAATCAACACATTATCTGTCCTTTGAGACATGAAATGCAGTCTTACAGCACTATAAAACTTTTCCCTGTACATTTACAGCATTTTTTTGGCTTAATACTGTAATTTTGCTTTACAGCTGAGATTTTTTACAGCACTATTTTTCTTACTGTGTCAGAGTAGCTTCAGGTTTTCCTTGATGGACATATTGTATTACTGTAAATAAATACAGTAGGTTAGATACATTTTTACAGGAGGCTTCCAATTACAGATAATAAAAGTATTTTTTAGCATTTTCAGCATTTTACCCATAATGCAGTGCAATCTACAGCATTAATGCTGTAAAACACATTTACAGTATTTTATTGTGCATACTTCAGTGTTTTACTCTTGAAATTACAGAAAGGTCGTACAGTGTGTGTATTGATTGGAGCTTTACGAACTTAACTTAAAAGCAATTGCATGTGCAACAATGTTATTCGAAAGCTGGGGTGTTATCTTATAGTCGGTGTATGGAGTGCTTTAAGAGTAAACAACCTGTTCTGATAGATAGATACTTTATTGATCCCCGAGGGGAAATTTCTTCGTCAAGCAGCTACGAAAAAACACAGGGCAGGTGCAAAATGCAGCAGTATAAAAAAGTAAAAATATACAAGAAGTCTGGAGTGCAAAAAGCTATTAAAAGGCATTGCATAGTATGGGTGAATGGCTGAATATGTACACTATACATTGTTACAGAGTGTTAGGTGAAGAAAGTGATAAAAATATTGCATGTTGATGTAGATAAATAAGGAATATTTGCATGCTTAACTATACTATACAGGTCAATGGCAGAGAAATACTTAAATAGCTAAATGTGTGTATGATATAAGTGAGGGTAATAATAGTTTACTTAATAAACATTATGGTTAAATGAACAGGTAAGTGAATATTTGCATGGTTAAATTAACTGTACAGGTAAATGTACAGTTAAATGTACAGGTAAGTTAATATTTGCATGGTTACATTAACTGTACGGGTAAATGACAGGAAGAGATACTTAAATAGTTAAATGTGCATATTATATAATTTAGGGTAATAATAATAATTCCCTTAAAATACAGTCCTTAGTGCAGGGTTTAATTACAGATAAATGCACGTATTGCACATTCAATATACTAAAAGCAATTAAAAAAGATACAACTGACAGGATACTAATATGCATTCCTGAAATGAATGACTACATAAGTTCAGTCCAAGAATTACTTACAATATTGCACGTGATATGATATAACAACTGTACATGAATATGTATATTCAGTCCTGAATGAATAGGTCCTGAGTGAATGAGTGATTACAGACCAGAGTTACTCACGGATGGATGATGCCTAATTCTTAAACTAGGTCCTAACACCCCAACAGTTCCAGATCTATGTTGCCGACAGCACAGCACTCCGGTGATGCATTAAATAGTCTAATAGCCGCACAGAAAACAATTGCTGAGGACATAGCCAAAGACTCCTATTTGATGAAATGGGTGGTCTGAATAACGAATGTCTCACTCTCCAGGTGCAGTGCTGCTGGTTCTCTTCTTCCTCGTTTCCCAGAGCTTTCGAAGTGTCAAGCTGATTGTTAGATCCCACTGAAGGTGTGCATTGTTAGTATCCAAGCTGTTTCTTAAAAGCCATCTTTAAAAAAAAAAAAGAAACATATCGTAACTCTGTGTGTGTATGTGTGTGTGTGTGTGTGTGTGTGTGTGTGTGTGTGTGTGTGTGTGTGTGTCTTCTGATGCATTAGTTTAATATAAGTAAAGTTTACAAAAGTTTTCACAAGGTAGTGAGACTCTGGTGAAACATTATGCGTCAACATTGCACTTTTGTGATGATCATCACCTATTGAAAGCAGGAAACCCGGTCTGTAAGGATTACAGCTGCAGTCATTGTCCTTCATTCTTTTTAAGGTCGTTCTGCATCAGTAATGCTTTCTCAAATAAAACTTTGTTCACCTCCTTTCAAAAGCTGTGGACTTCAGGGACCAGGAGAAGTAAGCCTGGAAGCTAGTTGCTATTTTGATTACAAAATGGTGGATGTTTTTTCTTTAAAAGATACACTCAGGAAGATGACACGTGAAACGTTCATACACAATGTGGAAAACTAATTATGGATAACTATATCAACAGAATTTTAATCTGCCTTTATTGACAATGTAGGCTTTTCACAAGTGATGGTAGTCTTATTATTGTCTGATGTTCTTTTGTAGATGACATCATCTCCCTGAAATATTATTTGCATTACCTGGTCAAGGTTACATAGATGTATAAAACATTTGTGGCGAGCATACTCTCCTTATAGTCCCAGACGGTATTGGATAGAACACCCAACTGTGAGAAAAACAGCCTTTGGTTACCTAGGTTACCCCATTGGCTCACAGAAAAACTTCACCCTTTTCAAATGCAATTTTCTTGTTGTCTGCTTGTTTAAGTCAATTACAAAGCTACATTTAAGAAAAGTACATGTCTAAAGATTACTTTTCAACATTGACTGCTCCAGAGCATTCTCACTATTTATAAAATCATAATATTGTAGGGATTCCCTCATGCCCCTTTACACTTGCTAGCAGTCACGTGAGTGAGTGCTAGCTAGCTACCTGCCGACCGGAACATTAAGCTAGCCAGTACCAACAACACAAACAAGTAGTGAGTGGAGTTACAAATGGACTACACTAAAGTTAAATGTCTTCCCTGTGATTAAACGTTTTCCAGACATAGCTACGTGTACCCACATTTTACACTCTCCCATGCTAAATAGCCTGCAGCCGTAGGGCTCTTCTTGCAGCTTTTCTGAATATTTTGTTATTTCTGTATAACAAAAAATTGACGATCAAGTTGGCTCTTTTACAATGGGGGTGAATGGGGAATGTGGGTGTGGTCGAGTGAAATTCCTTATTTTTACGTGAATATCGAATCAAAGTATTGTGTATGTTGCTAGATGGTAACCAAGGTACATATAGTTTGTCGCAACAAGTACGTCATGACCCTGGAGAAGGATATTCTGATTTCCACAGACTGTTTTTCTGTTTATATAAGCATGCTATCTCACAGTCCAGCAGTCTAGTTGCTTAAACTCTCAGTTCACAGAAAGGTTGTTTTGGATGTTTCACAGAGGTACAGAATGTCTCATGACTTGCATGAAGGGTTAATGAGAATGATCTCTCTGGAAAATGAATAGCTGAGTTACACAACCTGTAAAATGCATCCTACTCAAATAAGAGAAAGTGATTTATGGGGGGAAATTCTCCCATTGACGTCAATTACGCAACAGTGAGAGGATGCCAATTTATTATTCAGTACATATACACATACACACAGACCATAATGTATGCTACCTCTGAGTTCACTGTACTTGTTGTTTTTTAAGATAATTTTCTTGGATTAACAGTCAAGGATTTCCATGTTTCTGCTTTCAACATCACAAGTAGATGTTTTATTTATTTTTAAACAGTAAGCACTGGCTGTAGATAGAAGGCACATTGCCATGGAAGCATGAAGGTAAATTGTGTGTGCCAGCTGTCTCAGTCCACAAGCTCTGTTAAATCTGTCATTTTCTTTGTGCCTCTGCGAAGAGAGAGCTAGCATTTTCTCAATTCCGGAGCCACCTCACAAGAAGGGGAGCATCATTACCTCCTGCAGTCGGGGACACCAAAATGGATGCTAATTTCTTTCAGTCAAAATGCAC
Organism: Thymallus thymallus; assembly: GCA_023634145.1. NCBI lineage: Eukaryota > Metazoa > Chordata > Actinopteri > Salmoniformes > Salmonidae > Thymallus > Thymallus thymallus. Next base: position 11,610,895 of record CM042413.1, read on the forward strand.
AGATAGACTGTCAATAAATCATTTGTTTAAAAAAAATGTCAGGTCTGTTTTGCTTTTCTTTCCCATTGCAATGATTGGCTAATTTGTGATTCTTTTCATAGTCATAGTCACATAAGGGTGACATCAAAGAAAACAAGACAGACACTTTAGAAATTAATTACTATTGTTCCCTCTGTTACCTGAGGCATAATGTGTTGAATAAGTTCTACATCTTTTACCTCTGCCTATGCTTTAGGCATCACGCCATACTTTTCATGTCAAAAGAGCCAGAGGTGCTGTGCTCAAATTATTTGAATAACAGTTCCATTGCAACGAATCTACCCCCTGCCAGCATGGAACAACCATGCATCTCTATGTACCCTTTTCGCTGAGACAGAAATAGAAAAATCTGCAGCACAGGGAGGTGTGAACTTCTACATAAATCCCTTTACGATATCCAATATAAGATAGCACACTCATCATCTGGGAGGTTTGTAATGTAATTCTAGCTGGGATTATTCGCTGTGGCGTCTCGCTCCTGATTGCCAAGCGTTGCCGACAATGTGGAGTCTCCATTTAAATAGGTGAAAAATTAGGAGGCCATAGATTACTGCACTGTCAGACCGGCCTATACATCATGCGGGCTAGTTCTCTTATTTATTTAAGATGGCCCTCGTCTCTCAGCCTTGCCTGCCTGCCTGCCTTAGCTTAGTCCACATAAAAGTGACTTATCAAGCTGCTTGCTGTCAAAGGCCCTGTAATGCAGGGCAACTTGGATGTAATTACTGAGTTCTGGGAAAGAAGGTTTGACTACATATCCATACATATCCTCATTTATTACACATCTATAAGCATGTCATGAACGCTTTGAAACAGGTCCCAACCGCATTTTTTTAAAGGTTGATGCATCTATCCATAGCATATCTATTCATGTCATGCTGGTCATGCTGGTTGGGCGGCAGGTAGCCCAGTGGTTAGAGTGTTGGGCCCGTAACCGAAAGGTTGCTGGATCGAATCCCCGAGCTGACAAGGTAAAAATCTGTCAGCTCTGCTATGCAAGAGCTCATATTTAGGTATCTTAATAAATGCATCATTACAATAACAGCGTAGTGTCACCATTGTGACTGTTCTCAAAAGTGTGCTTCTGCCACACCAGTGTTAGTGAATATGCCAAATGGCCAAACCACTTTTGAAAAATGATGCTGATATACACTGGGTGTACCAAACATTAGGAACACCTTCCTAATATTGAGTTGCACCTACCTTTTGCCCTCAGAACAGCTTCAATTAATTGGGGGCATGGACTCTACAATGTGTCGAAAGCGTTCCACAGGGATACTGGCCCATGATGACTCATGCTTCCCACAGTTGTGTCAAGTTGGCTGGATGTCCATTTGGTTGTGGTCCATTCTTGATACACACAAGCAGTTTCTGTTGAGCGTGAAAAACCCAGGCAAAAACCTTTTGTCATGCCCATTCACCATCCATATCTCAATTGTCTCAAGGTTTAAAACATATTTTTTAACCTGTCTCCTCCCCTTCATCGACACTGACTGAAGTGGATTTAACAAGTGACATCTGGTCAGTCTATGTCAGTGTTCCTAATGTGACTTACCTTCTTCTTCTAACTGAGGTCAATGGTGCATGAAGAACCCCATATGGTTGTATTTTCAGAGTAAATTGTAGGAATCAAAACGTGTAGTTGAGGGTCATAACATAACTCTGTCGTAGCACATTAACAGCCCTCCTCCACATCAACCTGGTCTATAACGCACACATAAAGGTCTATGTAGAACTTCTATGTGGTCAATGTACTGTCATTTTTCCTTTTATAAAGCATATAGCCATAAACATTCCTCAATTATGTAAAGTAATACTGACACAATACAGAATGTTAAAGGAAATATTAATATTATAGAAACATTTTCCAGATGTAGCACAGAAAACATAGCCAAAGACTCCTACTGTTGACATTTTCCAGATAGACTTTTCTTGAATAGATTTAACAAATTTAAACAGATTTAAAACAGATTTATCAAATTCAACTCCCCATTTCAGACTCATAGCGATAACTATTTTTGTGAGTAAAAGGATACATCAAATGTCTTTAGAAAACCTGTATAAAACCTGTATACAACCTCATAACAACATCTTTCAAACAGTTTTGCATGTTGGGATGGGGCTTGTTGATATTGTATCTTTAAAAACATTTTGCACATTAAAAGTTGGCAACTGATCTCCGAAGTCCTGTCTGTTTCAGGCAGATTTTCTACTGATGAATCCTTGACTGAACTGTGAAATCGGGTCATTACTACTGGGGCTATGCTGGCTAGCTTTCAAATGTGCCCCCACCCTTTCAATTTATTAAATTTCTTTCCGCAAAAAGCTCTTGGAATATATTAATTTCATTGTTATTGTGATGGCAATCATCCAGCTCAGCAGCAAACTATTTTCACTTTAAAATTACTTTTCTGTTCTCTGCTTCATTTGGTATGACTATATTAGTGACAGGGCAGGGTTTCTCAAAGTGAGCTGATATGATTGACTGAACAACAAGTCATATTGTCGAGGCTTTCACTCCAAGGTGAGGGACTATGTTTCTTTTTCAATGCCTTAAAATGGTAACAAATACCCTGTGGAATTGAAAATTGGCAAATTGATTTAACGTATTTGTGAGGGAAATGTAATCAGTGGCTTCCATCGATGGCAGGCATAAATTAGATGCTGTAGGATGGGCTGGAAATGCATTGATGGCCCAGATCTGTAAAAACATAAAGATGCATACTGCACTGTTCATGTACCATTCTCTCCCTTTTCTTTTAGAGACAGTAAGACATCATTTGTGCTAGGAACTGATAACATGGTTCTCTGGAACAAATTAAAATTTTAACAAATTAACATTTTATTTTACCTTTATTTAACTAGGCAAGTCAGTTAAGAACAAATTCTTATTTACAATGACCGCCAAGCCCAGCCTCCCCTAACCCAATTGTGCGCGGCCCTATGGGACTCCCGATAACGGCCGGTTATGATATAGCCCGGGATCAAACCAGGGTCTGCATTGACACCTCTAGCACAGAGATGCAGTGCCTTAGACCGCTGCGCCATTGAGAGCTGACATACTGTACTGTTCATAACAGAAACAACAACAAAACACCTCACTAACTGATTACATCAAAAACACATTGATTTATTCGAGGCCTTCTGTACATCCACCAACATCAATCCCTCTGTTGAGCCAGTTGAGCCAATTCTTGTATTTCTTGGAAGCACTTTTTTTATCAGGCTGAATGGCTTGGAAATGTCCTTCAGTCCTTACGGGTCAATACCTTTCCTAGCAGGTCATGAGGAATTTCACCACAATTACACAGTGATGGCCTTCCAAAGATTTTCAACTAGGATCCACTACACTAATCCCACATGGATGTTCTGTATAATGGACCTAAGTCCAAAGGAGTGAGAATAGAGTTTCCTACGAGGTGTAAGGTATTTTACTGTTTGCCCTTGTCCAGCCCTCTGAGTGAATATTTTTTAATGCTATTTTAATGGAAAGCCGTCTGTTAATAATGTTGAAGAAAGACCACTTGAAAATGAGCCTCCAGAGAGTGTTCTGGGGAGAGAGTAACACTGGTCGGTCAGTCGAGGTGCTCCGACAATGCTCCTTGCTCTAGCTGCTGTTATTGATGGAACCATAAAGTCTGGAACCAACAGGACCCTGAACAGCTTCTACCCCAAGCCATAAGAATGGTAAATAGTTAGTCCAGGTAGCTATCGGTTAACTCTTTAACTATCTGCACTGACTGTTTTTGTACTCGTTTGACTCATCACATATGCTGCTGCTACTGTTCATTTTCTATCCTGTTGCCTAGTCACTTTACCTCTACCCTACCTACGTCAATTACCTCGTACCCCTGCACTTCGGCTAGGTACTGGTATCCTATGTATACTCTATAAGTTATCGTTACTCATTGTGTATTTATTTCTTGTGTTATTACTTTGTTGGGATGGGCCCGTAAGCATTTCACTGTTAATCTACACCTGTTGTTTATGAATCATTTGACAAATAATATTAGATTTGATGATTTGATTTAATTTAATACAATAATACTCTCCAGTGCACAAATGAATAAAGCCATTCAACTGAACTGTATTCTGTAAGATGTACAGTATACAGTAATCACTTGTACAATGTCTAGACTCTAAGTACTATAAACATGAAAGTACAAAACTACTAGAAACATGAAAGTACACTGTTTTCATGTTGAAACTGTTTTTTTCCTGTTTTTTTCGGGTTGGTTCGTGATATCATTTTGTGATAGTTATGCAAATATTTCACTGTTAGCAGTGGACAAGTGAATAAATGTATTCAACCGCATTCTGTAAGATGTACCGTCTAACTACTTTTACAGTGGCTAGACAAACTAGAAACATGAAGTATACTCTTTTCATATGTTGAAACTGTGCTTTTATAGTTTCAGGTTGGCTTTGTTTACAGGTGGGTTTGTCCGGCATTTGTGAAAATATTTTACTGTTAGCTTAGGCACCAAAGCCAAATCAGTTTGTAATGACATCATTGAAGTGTAATGTGACCAGCATTTAGAGTGGATATGCAACCCTTGTTGAGTAATACGATTAGTGCAGCAATGTTTTAATGTACCACTAAGCCTTTATTGTTTTCAATTGCATATCATTGTGACGCTCGTCCTCTCCATGTTTTAAGAGCTGACAAAGTTAATCTGAGAGCTCATTCTATCCAGTGCAGACTCAAAGGATGGTAGACATTGGTATTCAGCTGACTGTGACTGCCATATCTGGGCCTCGCTTCCAAGAGCCTTTGCAGCATTAAGTTAACTTTTAGATCCTACTGTAGGTGCATGGCTAGCGTTCAAGTTATTTCCCTAAAAATATTGCCGCACTAAAACTGAAATGTACTAACTTTATTAACTCTCTCTCTCTTTTTTAATATGCATTGCAATTATACATATTCTGTCAAGGGTTTTACACCTGTGCAATAAGTCATTAATTAACTCAATACAGAATTATTTCAGTAGCTCAATACTGAAACACGCAGTATTGTCCTTCCCTTATAACCCCACTAGCTTATTGTATTGTTTGCCCTGTAACAGTGACATGGAGTATGGGAGTACAGTATTGTACCTGATGCCTGCATTTACAGTACATTTCCACTCTCAGACCTGAGTGGCACGAGATCAAGAGATCAAGTGTCATTCAAGCAGAGATAAAAATTTGACCTGCACGGCCATAAGCCCAGCAGGCTTGCAATTTGAGCATTGACAGATTTGCGATACCTTTGAAATGTGGTTTGCCAAATACGGCCTGTGGTCCTCAGCTGAAGCGAGGCTGCATAAGCACTGAGCCGGAACCATGGGTATGGAGGTGGGAGCCCCAGCATCTGAGGCCCCCTCCCTGGACAAAAGTAGGCCACAGGAAAAGAGGCCAACACCTGACTTGCCTGTGGCTACCTGCCAAGCCGACTGCATAGGACTTCACTCTACAGGGGGGAAAAGAGCAGTGAAACATACACACGCTGTACACACACCGTACAAACACACAAACACACACACACACGCGCACAAACACACACACACTAAATCAAGTGTTATTCCCACGTGGATATAGGCAGATAAGAATGCAGGTACACGCATACACAAACACACAGACATGGGTGGGTTTAATAGAAGGAACTGGACTACCGAGATTTACAGAGATTTCCCGCCCACACCCACACCTACTCCCACTGCCGTTTCTCAGGATAAATTACTGTGAGAAACTGGTAAATGATAATACATTTTTTCTCTGAACAGCATGACGTGAAATGAAACTGTTAAATGATATGCAATGTCTCATTCTGGTTCCTCTACGACCTTCTCTGCTCTGCTATCTGCATGATCAATCGTCGGTGGGGGCAGACATTTCATCTTAGTATGGATCGCAGTATCATCTCATCAGCTGGTAACTTTTTTCCTTGTGACAGGTACATTTGCTGCAGCATAGCTTATGCTACAATAATATTAGGACTAATACAGTATATCTGAATGCGCGTCTAATTTACACATCTCCAATTTTTTTCAATTGCTGCTGCAGTTTTAAAACAGCCTATCACTCGAATATTGTTGCTTTAAATGAGTGCGCATGTGAGCACTCTGTCTCTTTCTATCTTTACCAATTCTATTCAAATTACATCCAAAATAGATCATCCTGTTTTGAAGATTGATATACACTCACTGGCCAGGTTATTACAAAAATGGATCGCTGCTACAGACAGTGAGTCACGTGGCCGTGGATTGATATACTGCATAAAGCAGGCAGACATGCATCGAGGCATTCCATTACTCTTCGATTGAACGTTAAAATAGGCAAAACGAGTGTCCTTAGCGACTTTGTGCATTATATGATCATTGGTGCCAGGCGTGCTGGATCCAGTATTTCAGAAACATCCGTCGTTTGGGGCTTTTCACGCACGGCAGTGTCTAGGGTTTAACGAGAGGGGTGCGCCAAATAAAAATCATCCAGCCAGTGGCAGTCCTGAGTGCGAAAACAGCTCGTTATGAGAGAGGTCGATGAAGTATGGCAAGGTAGGAAGGCCACAAACACGGAGCAAATAACGGAGAAGTTCAACGGTGGTGTGCAGATTGGCATCTTGGAATGCACAACGACAGCACCACTGGACAATTAAGGAGTGGTAGAAGAACATGACAGCCATTTCAGTTTACTTGAGTGGCCTGCGCAGTCCCAAGAACTCAACCCAATTGTCACAAGTGGGTGGAAGGAGAGACATTATTTATTGAATTGTCTTACTATGTATAATTAAACACTTGTGGAACAAACAAACAAACAAACACGAATGGACAAACGTAAAGCACTTACTTCACCCGTGACTGGAGGAATATAACGACCCACACAAGAGTGAAGGACAGACAAACATATATATGATCCCTAATTAGAAACAATGCGGTGCAGCTGCCTCTAATTAGTGATCCAACCCAAACCCAACAAAGAAACAGAAAAGAAAGACACTGTCAGACTGACCACAGCTACATAGAGAAGCAAATAGGCCTCTCTATGGCCAGAGCCTGACACCAATAGAGCATCTTTGGGATGCGATGGTATGGGCTGTTCGCAGCAACTGTGTGATGCCATCGCTCCAGCAAGGACGAACATCCCTGTGGAACGTTTCCAACACCTTGTAGAATGACCTGACTAATTCAGGCTGTTCTGGAGTAAAATGACCCGGTACTAGATGGGTACATACAGTATATATACATGTGTGTGTGTGTGTGTGTGTCAGGTAATACATTTAATGCAGTATTAGCCTGCAATATGTATAAAAGTATGGCCTTTTTAACGTAGGGCTCATCTGGCTCAGGTAGCATCAGGCTTGAATGTTCAGGCCAATCAAAGCTCTAATCAAGTCCAGACATATTTATATACAGTGGGGAGAACAAGTATTTGATACACTGCCGATTTTGCAGGTTTTCCCACTTACAAAGCATGTCAAGGTCTAAAATCCAGAAAATCACATTGTATGATTTTTAAATAATTAATTTGCATTTTATTGCATGACATAAGTATTTGATCAACTACCAACCAGTAAGAATTCCGGCTCTCACAGACCTGTTTGTCATACCCTAATTCCGTTCACCTGTTCTCCCTGGCTCCTCCTCTACCAGGTGTTTCCTATGTTCCCTTATTCCTTGTGTATTTAATCTGTATCTGTTCATTGGTCTGGTTGCCAGTTCGTCTTGTGTGTTTCACCAGGTCGTGCCCGCATACTGAGAAATACCTGCTGTCTGTTTAGCTCTCCTGTTACCGTACCCCTGCCTGTTTATACAACCTGATTCCTGCCTGCCGTATCTGTACCTCTGAACGCCTGTGTACCAAACCCTAGCCTGCCTACGACAACGAGATATAGCCTTACGATTTTGTAAAGTAAAACATACTTGACATTCTACCTGCCTCCTGCGTCTGCATTTGGGTCTCTGCCTGAGTTGTGATAGTACGAACTGGCCATGACAGACCCAGCAGATTCTGACAACCTCCGGAACGCTCTCTCCCTTCAGGGAGCTGCTATTGGGAGACATGAAGACCTCCTACAACGTGTCATGGAGGGACTTCAAACTATTTCTGACCACCATGATCAGACCTACAACGCGCTGATGGAGCAGCTTCGTGGGTTGTCAGTGGGACAGCCTACTACAGCGGCGCCTGCCCCTGATACCAGTACTCTCGCGACTAACACTGTTTCACCTATAACCCACTCAGCCTCTCGGGAACCCAGCTTACCTCCTCCTGAGCGGTACTCTGGAGATCCGGGAACCTGTCGTTCGTTCCTATCGCAGTGTTCGTTGATCTTCGAGCTGCAACCCTCCTCGTTCCACTCGGATCGTGCTAAGGTAGCATACATCGTCGCTCTTATGTCCGGGAGGGCAGGAGCCTGGGCTACGGCGGTGTGGGAACGGCAAACACCCATCTGTTCCAGCCTGGACTCCTTCGTGGCCGAAGTTAAAAAAGTTTTTGATTCACCGATTTCTGGGAGAGAGGCAGCCCGTAAACTCCTGAGACTGCGGCAGGGCTCTCGTAGCGTTTCGGATTACGCAGTGGACTTCCGCACTCTGGCCGCCGATAGCTCATGGAATTCTGACGCTCTTTTTGACGCTTTTCTTAATGGGTTGTCGGACATTATTAAGGATGAGCTAGCAGCCCGGGAACTGCCCCCCGATCTCGACTCTCTCATAAACCTTTCTATGCGTATAGATAGCCGTATACGGGACAGGAACCGAGAGAGAAGATCAGCCCCCTCACATCCTTCGCAACCTGGAAGTTACCGGTCTTCCGGCCTCCGAGAGGTTAGGGGCGGGGACGAACCGTTCCGGAAGTATCCGAAAGCGCCCGAGGTGAATACATCGGAGCCTATGGAACTAGGAAGGGCCAGAATAAGCCCGGCGGAAAGGGAGAGGAGAATCAACAGCCGTAGCTGTTTGTATTGTGGCACTTCAGGCCATTACATCTCTACCTGCCCAGTAAAAGAGCAGGCTCATCAGTAAGAGCGGGTGTGCTGGTGGGCCAAACAGAGACCCCCTGGTCTCCCCCGACCCGTGCCCCAATTCATGCTATCCTCCTGTGGGGAACCCTATCCGAGACCATCAGAGTTCTTATAGATTCTGGGGCTGACGAGAGCTTCATTGACTCCGCCCTAGTCCAGCAGCTGGGCATTTCCACCCAAAACCTCTCCACTGCTATAGAGGCCAGAGCCTTGGACGGCCGGTCCATTGGCAAGGTGACACTTTGTACTGTTCCAGTGGTCCTACGCATCTCTGGTAACCATAGTGAATCCATCCGGTTTTTACTCATCAGTTCCCCTCACGTGCCAGTGGTTCTGGGCCATTCCTGGCTTCAACGGCATAACCCTCTCATCGATTGGACTACGGGTTCCATCAGGGGATGGAGCCCCTTTTGCCATGCCCAGTGCTTGAAGGCTGCACAACACCCCTCGGTTACCCCCATTCCAGTTTCTGAGCCCGCTCCTGACCTGTCCTCTGTTCCGACTGAATACCAGGACCTACGGGAGGTCTTCAGCAAGTCCCGGGCGACATCACTTCCCCCTCACCGCCCATATGATTGCGCCATTGACCTTTTCCCGGGAACCTCTCCCCCCAGAGGGCGTCTCTACTCACTGTCTGGTCCGGAGACCAAGGCCATGGAGGCCTATGTGGAGAGCTCTCTTGCTGCAGGGATTATTCGGCCATCTTCATCCTCCGCTGGAGCGGGTTTCTTCTTTGTGGACAAGAAGGATAAATCCCTGCGTCCCTGCCTTGATTACAGAGGTCTGAACGACATCACCATAAAGAACCGTTACCCGCTTCCGCTCATCTCCTCCGCCTTCGAGGTTCTTCAGGGGGCAACCGTTTTCACGAAACTGGACCTGCGGAATGCCTATCATCTGGTTCGGATCCGGAAGGGGGATGAATGGAAGACTGCTTTCAACACCACGAGTGGCCATTATGAATACCTGGTGATGCCCTTCGGCCTGACCAACGCCCCTGCAGTGTTCCAGGCTCTGGTCAACGACGTGCTGCGTGACATGTTGAACCGGTGCGTCTTTGTCTACCTGGACGACATCCTGGTGTTTTCCCGGTCTGCCCAGGAGCACATAACCCACGTCCGCCAGGTGCTCCAGCGCCTCCTGGAGAACCAGCTTTTTGTCAAGGCAGAAAAGTGCGAATTCCACCAATCCACTATCTCGTTCCTGGGATACATCATTGCTGCTGGAAGCATCCAGATGGATCCCAACAAAGTGAGTGCTGTAGAGGAGTGGCCGCAACCCACTTCCCGGAGTCAGCTCCAGAGATTCCTGGGATTTGCTAATTTTTACCGCCGCTTCATCCGGGGCTATAGCACTCTGGCATCTCCCCTCACCGCTCTTACCTCCACCAAGATCCGCTTTGTCTGGTCTCCTGAAGCTGCCCGTGCGTTCACTGACCTTAAACGGCGTTTCACCTCGGCCCCGGTCCTAATCCAACCTGACCCCTCGTGCCAGTTTGTAGTGGAAGTGGACGCCTCAGAGGTAGGGGTGGGAGCAGTTCTGTCCCAGCGCTCGACCATAGACCAGAAGCTGCATCCCTGCGCTTTCCTCTCCCACCGGCTCAGTCCAGCAGAGAGGAACTATGATGTCGGCAACCGGGAGCTGTTGGCTGTCAAGATGGCATTGGAGGAATGGAGGCACTGGCTGGAGGGCTCAGAGCTCCCGTTTTTGGTCTGGACCGACCATAAGAACTTGGAGTACCTTCGCACCGCCAAGCGCCTCAACTCCAGACAGGCCAGGTGGGCTCTACTGTTCACACGGTTTAATTTCACCCTATCATACCGTCCCGGCTCTAAGAACGCTAAACCCGACGCCCTGTCTCGTGTTTTCAGCCCCGTTACTGCCTCCCTGGACCCAGAGCCCATCCTTCCCGCCTCCTGCCTTACTACATCTATCATTTGGGGAATAGAAACTGTGGTCCGCAACGCACAGCGGTCTCAACAGGGACCTGGGAATGTTCCAACAGGCTGCCTGTTTGTTCCGGATTCTGTCCGGTCCCAAGTTCTGAGGTGGGGCCATTCCTCTAACCTCACCTGTCATCCAGGGTCGCGTCGGACCCTTGCATTCATCCGTAGACGGTTCTGGTGGCCCACCATGGGGCAGGACGTGCCCTCCTTTGTCTCTGCGTGCACGGTGTGTGCCCAAAACAAGACTCCGCGGCAAGCTCCGTCTGGCCTCCTCCAACCTCTACCTGTTCCGCGCCGCCCTTGGTCGCACATTTCGCTGGACTTTGTGACCGGCCTCCCTCCTTCCGACGGCCACACCACCATTCTCACGGTAGTGGACCGGTTCTCCAAGGCGGCTCACTTCATCCCCCTAGCCAAGCTACCCTCGGCCAAGGAGACGGCTCAACTCGTAATGCAGCACGTCTTCCGGATCCATGGTCTTCCCACTGACATGGTGTCAGATCGAGGACCCCAGTTTGCGTCCCAGTTCTGGAAGGCGTTCTGCGCCCTTATCGGGTCATCGGCCAGCCTCTCCTCCGGATTCCACCCTGAGTCTAACGGTCAGTCGGAGAGGGCCAACCAGGACCTGGAGACTACCCTGCGTTGCCTCGTGTCCTCTAACCCCACCACTTGGAGTCGGCAGTTAATCTGGGTGGAGTATGCACGCAACACCCTTCCTTCGTCTGCTACGGGCCTCTCTCCCTTTGAGTGCTCCCTCGGCTACCAGCCTCCCCTTTTTCCGAACCAGGAGGCAGACCTGGGGGTGCCTGCCGCACAGCTGTTTGTCCGCCGCTGTCGGCAGACTTGGAAGAAGGCTCGGGTTGCTCTACTCCGGACAGCGGCCAGATATCAGCGACAGGCGGATCGTCACCGGACCCCTGCTCCACGTTACCGCATCGGGCAAAGAGTGTGGCTGTCCACTCGGGATCTGCCACTTCGAGTAGAGTCCCGGAAGCTGTCCTCCCGATTCATTGGGCCTTTTTCAATCTCCAGGGTACTCAGCCGCTCTGCTGTCCGTCTGATCCTCCCACGCACTCTTAGAGTACACCCCACCTTCCATGTCTCCCGTATTAAGCCTGTTTCCCATTGTCCTCTTGCCCCTGTTCAGAGACCTGCTCCATTGCCTCGTCTTGTTGATGGTGCTCCTGTCTTTACAGTGCGGCGCCTCCTGAGGGTCCGGCCTCGTGGCAGGGGTTTCCAGTACCTGGTTGACTGGGAGGGCTACGGTCCGGAGGAGCGCTGCTGGGTTCCTGCCAGGGACATCTTGGACCCATCCCTTATTGCAGATTTTCGCCGTCGCCACCCCAGTCAACCAGGTACGGCACCAGGTAGGCCGCCAGGTGGCGTCCCTAGGGGGGGGGGGGTACTGTCATACCCTAATTCCGTTCACCTGTTCTCCCTGGCTCCTCCTCTACCAGGTGTTTCCTATGTTCCCTTATTCCTTGTGTATTTAATCTGTATCTGTTCATTGGTCTGGTTGCCAGTTCGTCTTGTGTGTTTCACCAGGTCGTGCCCGCATACTGAGAAATACCTGCTGTCTGTTTAGCTCTCCTGTTACCGTACCCCTGCCTGTTTATACAACCTGATTCCTGCCTGCCGTATCTGTACCTCTGAACGCCTGTGTACCAAACCCTAGCCTGCCTACGACAACGAGATATAGCCTTACGATTTTGTAAAGTAAAACATACTTGACATTCTACCTGCCTCCTGCGTCTGCATTTGGGTCTCTGCCTGAGTTGTGATACTGTTAGTTTTTCTATAAGAAGCCCTTCTGTTCTCCACTCATTACCTGTATTAACTGCACCTGTTTGAACTCGTTACCTGTATAAAAGACACCTGTCCACACACTCAATCAAACAGACTCCAACCTCTCCACAATGGCCAAGACCAGAGAGCTGTGTAAGGACATCAGGGATACAATTGTAGACCTGCACAAGGCTGGGATGGGCTACAGGACAATAGGCAAGCAGCTTGGTGAGAAGGCAACAACTGTTGGCACAATTATTAGAAAATGGATGAAGTTCAAGATGACGGTCAATCTTCCTCGGTCTGGGGCACCATGCAAGATCTCACCTCGTGGGGCATCAATGATCATGAGGAAGGTGAGGGATCAGCCCAGAACTACACGGCAGGACCTGGTCAATGACCTGAAGAGAGCTGGGACCACAGACTCAAAGAAAACCATTAGTAACACACTACGCCGTCATGGATTTAAATACTGCAGCACACGCAAGGTCCCCCTGCTCAAGCCAGCGCATGTCCAGGCCCGTCTGAAGTTTGCCAATGACCATCTGGATGATCCAGAGGAGGAATGGGAGAAGGTCATGTGGTCTGATGAGACAAAAATAGAGCTTTTTGGTCTAAACTCCACCCTCCGTGTTTGGAGGAAGAAGAAGGATGAGTACAACCCCAAGAACACCATCCCAACCGTGAAGCATGGAGGTGGAAACATCATTCTTTGGGGATGCTTTTCTGCAAAGGGGACAGGACGACTGCACCGTATTGAGGGGAGGATGGATGGGGCCATGTGTCGCGAGATCTTGGCCAACAACCTCCTTCCCTCGGTAAGAGCATTGAAGATGGGTCTTCCAGCATGACAACGACCCGAAACACACAGCCAGGGCAACTAAGGAGTGGCTCTGTAAGAAGCATCTCAAGGTCCTGAAGTGGCCTAGCCAGTCTCCAGACCTGAACCCAATAGAAAATCTTTGGAGGGAGCTGAAAGTCCGTATTGCCCAGCGACAGCCCCGAAACCTGAAGGATCTGGAGAAGGTTTGTATGGAGGAGTGGGCCAAAATCCCTGCTGCAGTGTGTGCAAACCTGGTCAAGAACTACAGGAAATGTATGATCTCTATAATTGCAAACAAAGGTTTCTCTACCAAATATTAAGTTCAAATAATGTATGAAATACTTATGTCATGCAATAAAATGCAAATTAATTACTTAAAAATCATACAATGTGATTTTCTGGATTTTTGTTTTAGATTCCGTCACTCACAGTTGAAGAGTACCTATGATAAAAATTACAGACTTCTACATGCTTTGTAAGTGTTGTTGGGTGGTCAGAAGGGGAGATGGAGTGTAGTTTGCACATTAGTTTGCTCCTGGTTTTATACTTTTATCCTCTTTTGCTCATTTTATCATCTGCCTGTTTAAACGGTCCTCTCACATTGTTTTGATACACCCACTGGAGAGCACATCTTTGTCCACACTTATTCAGCATCGTTCACACCCTCTTAAGCCCCACCCATCTCTTTAAGGATTCACTTGTGAGGCCATCTGCTAACAGAGTGAGTAAGGTAGTGTAGTTCACATGTTAATGAAATACAATACATGGCTGTAATCACCCTCAGACACAACTGGCTAATTTGATGGGTAATGTAATAATCTGGCGAAGTGGAGTCTTTTGTTTAGACATGTAGCTAGCTAGCTAAACAATTAACTATAATCCCAACCCATACAGTACTAGAAATACAAACGGATTGTCATAGCTAGCCACCATGCATGAAATGCTGTAGTATGAATCTGCAGGTAGCTAAAGCTAACCAACTAGGTTGAATGTTAGTTAGGTAGCTAACATTAGACTCTAACTAGAAATGCAAATGGATTTCTGAGATAGCTACGAAAAATATTACTACACAGATCATACACGAAACGTTAATGAGCGAACCAGCCAGCTAACGTTGGCTAGCTAACAGAACATATTAAAATGCAATGAAAACGACTTTCTGATCGTGTGCTGTTGATACAATTTTTTAAATATATATATTAATTTTTTATTTAACCTTTATTTAACTAGGCAAGTCAGTTAAGAACAAATTCTTATTTATGCCATAACAATCATCAGATCTTTCTTCAGAATATCCTCCACCTCCTTCTCATACTCTGCTTCCACCGGCCTTTCTTGAATTTTTTCTTGAACTGCATTGTTGGTTAAGATAGATAGATAGATAGATAGATAGATAGATAGATAGATAGATAGATAGATAGATAGATAGATAGATAGATAGATAGATAGATAGATAGATAGGTACTTTATTGATCCCTGAGGGGGAAATTTCTTTGTCAAGCAGCTACAACAACAAAACACAGGGCAGGTGCAAAATGCCACAACGAAAGTACACAAAATACAGATACACGGTTCATGATACATAGAGCGGCAGTATGAAAAAGTATAGAAATAAAAGATATCTGGAGTGCAAAAAAAGCTATAAAAAGACATTGCATAGTATGGGTGGTTGGCTGAATATGTACACTATACATTGGTGGATAACTATACTATAGTTATAGTATAGTTGGCAGAGAAATACTTCAGTAGCTAAAAATGCATATGATATGAGCGAGGGTAATAATAGTTTACTTAATAGACAGACTGGCTAAATGAACAGGTAAGTGAATATTTTGCATGGTTAAATTAGCTGTACAGGTAAATATACAGTTATATTTACAGATAAGTGAATACTTGCATGGTTACATAAACTGTACAGGTAAATGACAGGAAGAGATACTTAAATAGCTAAATGTGTGTATGATATAATTAGGGGTAATAATAGTAATTCCCTTAAAATACAGTCCTTAGTGCGCAGGGTTTATTTACAGACAACTGCACGTATTGCACATTCGATATACTAAAAGCAATGAGAAAAGGTGCAACTGACAAGATACTAATATGCATTCCTGAGTGAATGACTACGTAAGTTAGGTCCAAGAATTACTTGCAATATTGCACGTGATATGATATAACAACTGTACATGAGTATGTACAGTGGGGAGAATAAGTATTTGATACACTTCCGATTTTGCAGGTTTTCCCACTTACAAAGCATGTAGAAGTCTGTAATTTTTATTATAGGTACACTCCAGAAAATCACATTGTATGATTTTTAAGTAATTAATTTGCATTTTATTGCATGACATAAGTATTTGATACATCAGAAAAGCAGAACTTAATATTTGGTACAGAAACCTATGTTTGCAATTACAGAGATCATACGTTTCCTGTAGTTCTTGACCAGGTTTGCACACACTGCAGCAGGGATTTTGGCCCACTCCTCCATACAGACCTTCTCCAGATCCTTCAGTTTTCGGGGCTGTCGCTGGGCAATATGGACTTTCAGCTCCCTCCAAAGATTTTCTATTGGGTTCAGGTCTGGAGACTGGCTAGGCCACTCCAGGACCTTGAGATGCTTCTTACGGAGCCACTCCTTAGTTGCCCTGGCTGTGTGTTTCTGGTCGTTGTCATGCTGGAAGACTCAGCCACGACCCATCTTCAATGCTCTTACTGAGGGAAGGAGGTTGTTGGCCAAGATCTCGCGATACATGGCCCCATCCATCCTCCCCTCAATACGGTGCAGTCGTCCTGTCCCCTTTGCAGAAAAGCATTCCCAAAGAATGATCTTTCCACCTCCATGCTTCACGGTTGGGATGGTGTTCTTGGGGTTGTACTCATCCTTCTTCTTCCTCCAAACACGGAGGGTGGAGTTTAGACCAAAAAGCTCTATTTTTGTCTCATCAGACCACATGACCTTCTCCCATTCCTCCTCTGGATCATCCAGATTGTCATTGGCAAACTTCAGACGGGCCTGGACATGCGCTGGCTTGAGCAGGGGGACCTTGCGTGCGCTGCAGGATTTTAATCCATGACGGCGTAGTGTGTTACTAATGGTTTTCTTTGAGACTGTGGTCCCAGCTCTCTTCAGGTCATTGACCAGGTCCTGCTGTGTAGTTCTGGGCTGATCCCTCACCTTCCTCATGATCATTGATGCCCCACGAGGTGAGATCTTGCATGGTGCCCCAGACCGAGGGAGATTGACCGTCATCTTGAACTTCTTCCATTTTCTAATAATTGTGCCAACAGTTGTTGCCTTCTCACCAAGCTGCTTGCCTATTGTTCTGTAGCCCATCCCAGCCTTGTGCAGGTCTATTTATCTGCAAATTAATTATTTAAAAATCATACAATGTGATTTTCTGGATTTTTGTTTTAGATTCCGTCTCTCAGTGTACCTATGATAAAAATGACAGACCTCTACATGCTTTGTAAGTAGGAAAACCTGCAAAATCGGCAGTGTATCAAATACTTGTTCTCCCCACTGTATATACAGACCTGCATGAATAAATAGGTCCTGAGTGAATGAGTGATGACGGACCAGAGTTACTCACGGATGGATGCATAATTGTTAAACTAGGTCCTAGCACCCCAACAGTTCCAGATCTATGTTGCCGACGGCACGGCACCCCGGTGAGTTATGATATAGTCTAATAGCCGCCGGCAGGAAGGACCTCCTGTAGTGCTCTCTGGCACACCATGGTGGGATCAGTCTGTGACTGAAGGTGCTCCTCTGCGTCATAACTGTGGCGTGCAGAGGGTGGGTGACGTTGTCCATGATGGCCAGCAGTTAGGCCAGGATCCGTCTCTCCGCCACCTCCTCTAGAGTGTCAAGGCTCATCCCCAGGACAGAGCTAGCCTTCCTGATCAGCTTATTTTCTTCGAGAAGCATCACAGGCTTTAATGTTGGCTCCCCAGCACACCACTGCAAAAAAGATGGCAAAGGGCTTGTAAGGAAGCATTTCACGGTAAGGTCTACACCAGTTGTATTCGGCGTATGCGACAAATAAAGTTTGATTTGATTTGATTTCAAAACTCTTCTTTCATGACAACAACACTGTTGATCACTGTTTCTTCACACTCACTGTCATCAGAAGACTCTACAATATCTTGTCAAATGAAAAGGTTTTTACCTAAGTCAGGGATTGCCTCATCGTCTGATTCATTTTCAGCGTCAGCATCTCACTGATCTTTGTTGATAGCGCCTGCTAAATTCAAGGCAGAAATGTTGTTGAGAGCAGTAGCAACACTTTTGCAGTTCTCCATGAACACTATATCTTTCCTGTCTTTTTCCGTGGCTAAACCAACTAGGCTCGAAATTTAACAATTGTATTTATATTTACAGATGCCACACAAGTTTGTTTATTAAGGCACATAAAAGTTCATATGTTCCAGAAGGCATTTCTACCAAAAAACGCATTTTGATAAAAATAAAACAATTACTTTCAAATGCCTCTCCTGTGAAGTAGTGACATGCGACATATGCCTAGCTTCCTTAAATGGGTCACATTAGTTTGCTCCTGGTTTTATACTTTTATCCTCTTTTACTCCTTTTATCATCTGCCTGTTTAAAGGGCTCTATTTATTACAATAACAATTTAATTTTCATGAAGAAAGTTTGTATTTATGTATTTTTTTAATGCCAGGTGGTTAACACTTCACATTAAGTTGCTCCTATTACTATGTAACACAGTAATAACCGTTAACAGCATAGTTACATGGTAATAGGATTGTTACAGAATCAGTTATTACACAATTGGAATAAGGAATGTATAATTCCACATTCACTTGAAGGTTTTTCCACATGTGTAACTACTGATGTTATTACACATTCTCTTGTTTCACTATGTAATTAATGTTTTGTAACTACACGTTTGAAAGTCACCTGTGAATTAACATGTTAACTTAAAGCAAAATATGACATTATTACATGTAATTAAAAGCCAATTAATAATGAGCACTTGGGAGGCCGACGTCCCTCCAGAGTGGTCGAGAGACAGCTTTTTTGCCCATCGCCTCATTCACGCTTTGCCAAGCCGTTCACATACTGTTTTGTGCTGTTTTCCTCACACAGCCCACCCACCCTTTTACAGCTGCCAGTCGGAGGCAAGTTGATTTTCAATGTCAAGCCAACGGCATGCCTACTCCCTGTCGCCACTTTGTATATATTTATAGATTCTTATTATTTAAGACACATTGGATGCCATGTCATTGAAGAAAAGTACTGTAAATGATTGTGTGTGCAAAATATATCAGGCAATGAGGGCCAATCCTGGTCACCTGGATCCACTTGTGACGACAAATCAAATCCAGTCAAATGTAATTTTATTGTCATGTACTTGCAGGCTTCTCACATGCGACAAAAGTGACATAGTAATCAAATAAGTAAGTGACATGGTAAATATACAGTGTACAAAACATGAAGAACACATTGCTAATATTGAGTTGCACCCGCCCCCCATCAATTGTCGGGCATGGACACTAAAAGATGTCGAAAGTGTTCCACAGGGATGCTGGACTATGTTGAGTCCAATGCTTGCCACAGTGGTGTCAAGTTGGCTGGATGTCCTTTGGCTGGTGGACCATTCTTGATACACACGGGAAACTGTTGAGCGTGAAAAACCCAGCAGCTTTGCAGCTCTTGACACATTCAAACCGGTGCACCCATTCACCCTCTGAATGGCACATATACACAATCCATGTCTCAATTGTCTCAAGCCTTAAAAATCCTTCTTAAACCTGTTTCGACCCCTTCATATACACTGAAGTGGATTGAACAAGTTAAATCAATAAGGGATCAATAAGGAATCATAGTTTTCACCTTGATTCACCTGGTCAGTCTGTCTTGGAAATAGCAGTGTTTTATCCACTCAGTGTATAACATACTAATAAAAAGACTAGTAAATAAATAAATTACAAGAGGCATGCAAATTTAAAAGAAAATAAGATATAGGCTAAATGAAGATATATATATTTTTAATTGGCCTATAGGGATATAATATGGACATTGTTTGCCCGTGTACATAGTGAGTGGAATAAGGTACAGTGCAGTAGCAGCTTAGAATTATATGAAAGTATATACATTAGTACTGCATTAAGGTGAAATAACTATTGTATTGGTCCAGAAGACAAAAGTGATTTCGGTATGCACTAAATATGAATAAATGGTAAATGTGTGGTAGGGTGCAGTAGTTAGCCCAGGGTTCAGCTGTTGGAACAGTCTAGTGGCTTGAGGGTAGAGGCTGGCTTTGAGACAGGTGATCCGAGACTTGATATTGACCCTCATTGCAGCGGATCTTTCTCTGTGCACCTCCCGCCTTCGCAATCGGAGGCCCCTTTCAGGTAACAGGTGACCTGAATCTGGACCACCTCATCCGTGGCTTTCAGGGTTGCAGGGTTCTTCCGACTGGCGCCTATACACAAAGAAAGAACATTGAGGTACATTTGAATCACACATGAGCTTAATAATTTACTTAAAAGTAGAGAAAACAAGTGTATCAAAGCGCACTGTGAAGAATGGTCTTCAGAAACAAGTCTCTGAAACAGGCTTTACCCCAGTCCAGGTTGTGGCTATGGCAAGACGGTTTGACTGAATGCAAAGTATCATCCGCCACACTGTCGACTTCAGGTCATTGGCACCCATTACAGCCAGAAACCTAAGCTACAAAAAGCAAGAAAAGTATTTGAAATGACACACTATGTTAACATATTTCCCTCCCCCACCCACTATGTTCTACCATTGAATCCACAAGTATATACCAGGGTTGATGAATAGGTTATGACCTGGTAACAACAATTGTAACAAGGCACACACTGCCGTTAACTACTGGTCATTTTCAATGTGTTTATTTCTATGTTATGACCTGGCTCAGAGGCAATACCGAATCAAGTATAATGTAAGAACAATGTAGTTACATAGGATATACTTGTAATTATCATGTAGCTACACAGCAGCAAGCAACTTAATGTAAAGTGAAACCCAGAAGGGTATAACCTTTATTATTACTATGTAGTTACAATGTAACACATTTTGTAGACAATAGGCAAACCAGGAGAAATTAGGAGACATGAGAACAAGAGGTATAACCATTTTAGTTACATGGCACTTACAATGTAACAATCGTTAACAACCAACTCTGTAAGTACAATGTTGTTACAAGTACATACATGTACAGTATTTACAATGTACTTACACAGCAGCAAGCAACTTAATGTAAAGTGAAACCCAGAAGGGTATAACCTTTATTATTACTATGTAGTTACAATGTAACACATTTTGCAGACAATAGGCCAATTAGGAGAAATAAGGAGACATGAGAAACATTTTCAGTTTTACTTTTCTTTAATGATGTTAACAAAGATTCATATTTAAACCATTCAAATTAAATTCCCCATTTCAGAGTAAAAAAAAAAGTATTCTATTTGCTATTTCATCACACCTACTGTAAAATACAGTAGAAAGTACTGTGTAATGGCACACGGAACAATACTGTAGAATTGACTGTACATCTATCATTATCGTAATGGATGGATGGATGAAATTCATTGAGTTAATTGGTTTTTGTATTTGAAACTATTTTACTGTAATTACATGTGATTTTTAACAGCAGGTTGGCTCCTAGGTAATGGGTTTACACAATACACCAGAATGAGTGTTTTATATCACTTCCACTTCTAGAGGCCTTAACAAACCATGGCTTCCAAACTGGCAGTGACTACAGGGCAGACCTAAAGGACATGGAAAAATGCTTTAACCGTTTAAGACCTGTTGCCATCCAATCTATCAATAAATATATCCTCTACCTAAAAAGATGTTCTTGAGACAGAAACAACAAAACGATCCATCTAAAAGGTACAGTACGGTACTGTATTCTGTGGGATGGAATTACAGTACCAAAAATTATTTCCCCGCCCACAACATTTTCCCACAATGCACCATAATTTGCAGTATGCTGCAGTAAAACATTTAACAGTATGTTACTGTTGATAATGTCCAAAATGACCGTATACATTTTCCGTTACAGTGCACATGACATAGTGATGCAAACTCAATGTAAACACTGAAGAGAAAACGACAATGACCAAAACCTCTTACCATTCTTTTTACCGAGATTCCAGTCAACTGCAACAAACTAGTCTCAGTAGTTCTGTAAACCCGAGAAACTGCTTTACTTTTCTGTCTTATAGCAACAGGGAATATGTCCTCTATTTCTCTTCTCAGTTGGCGCATTCAGTAGTGTGTCAAAAGTGATTTCTACAAATTATTTCTAGTACAGATCAACTCACTTGGGGCGTGTGTATCCCAGCAAATGGCATGTCTCTTAGTAATATTTTGTGATATTTTTATTAAATGAGAAAGTACATTTCTGGCTACAATCATATTATTTATACCTTATCCTAGATTGAATACCAGTAAATAACCTTTGTCATTACTCTGTACTAGTAAATACATGTTAATATGTAGCACTTACAGTCAGTGGAGGCTGCTGAAGGGAGGACAGCTAATAATAATGGCTGGAATGGAGCAAATGGAAAGTACTTGATACCATTCCACTAATTCCGCTCAAGACATTACTATGAGCCCGTTCTCCCAAATGAAGGTGCCACAAAGTATTCAGACCCATTCACTTTTTTCTCATTTTGTTACGTTATAGCCTTATTTCAAAATGGATTAAAAACAACGTTCTCCTCATCAATCTAAACACTATACCCCATAATGACATAGCGAAAACAAGTTTTTATAAATTTTTGCAAACGTATTAAATATAAAAATGGAAATATCTGGGGAAGGGTACCAAAACATTTCTGCAGCATTGAAGTTCCCCAAGAACACAGTGGCCTCCATCATTCTTAAATTGAAGAAGTTTGAAACCGCCAAGACTCTTCCTAGAGCTGACTGCCCGGCCAAAGTGAGCAATCAAGGGAGAAGGGCCTTTGTCAGGGAGGTGACCAAGAACCTGATGGTCACTCTGACAGAGCTCTAGAGTTCCTCTGTGGAGATGGGAGAACCTTCCAGAAGGACAACCGTCTATGCAGCACTCCATCAAATAGGCCTTTATTGTAGAATGGCCAGACGGAAGCCACTCCTCAGTAAAAGGTACATGGCAGCCTGCTTGGAGTTTGCCAAAAGTCACCTAAGATTCTCTGGTCTGATGAAACCAATATTGAACTCTTTGGCCTGAATGCCAAGCATCACGTCTGGAGGAAACCTGGCACCATCCCTACGGTGAAGCATGGTGGAAGCAGCATCATGCTGTGGGGATGTTTTTCAGTGGCAGGGACTGGGAGACTAGTCAGGATTTAGGGAAATATAAATGAAGCAAAATACAGAGAGATCCTGGATGAAAACCGGAATCCAGATCGCTCAGGACCTCAGACTGGGTGTAACGAATGCCCCGCGCAGAACGACGGGCCCTCCTCCTCTCCAGCAATCATCCTCGCCGGCGTTCTAAACCGGCGGTCGGGGGAAGATGGTAGCAACACCCACACCTGTTCCACATCTGTCATCAGGGTCACTATTTAACCCTGTATGTTTTGTTTCAACCCTCGCGGGTTATTGTCTATGTGTGTTGTTGTTCCTATTAAATGTTCATTGTGATTATCGCTAAAACTATTAATCTCCTTTTCATCTTTCGCCTCATCACTCACTTTCACCCCTCGCAATATCACAGAATAACCCGCCAACCAGAGGCACCTATAATTGTTTTTCTCACTTACCTGTCTTCGTTGCACTGTTGTTTCTAACTCCCTTTTGCTTTTTTCCCACACTCTGCCCTAGGTCTCCATGGACGGGCGCGCCGAGGGAGCTGGACCGCCCGATTGGGCACCTGAGCTGGAGGAGAGACTCAGAGCCATGGAGGAACAGGTTTCCAATCTGGTCACTGCCCTCGGTGGTCTGATGTCCCACATGGCTGCACGACCGGGCGGGGAACACCCGGTGGATCCCGCTGGAGCCACCGTGTCCCCAGCACCTGGTCGTGTCGAGTCTCGTCACGTCTCGGGAGGAGAACCCCGGAGAGCCAGCCCAGAGAAGTATGATGGCAATCCGGAGGGTTGTCGTGGGTTCCTTCTCCAGTGTGATCTGTATCTGGGCGACTTGCCAGTGTCGGATCGGGAGAAGGTACGCATGATGATTACACTCCTCACGGGTCGTGCTGGGCAACGGCACTGTGGGAGAGGGAAAGCGAGCTGTTACAGTCAGTTGCCACCTTCGTTGACGAGTTCCGGGCTGTATTTGACCTCGCGGAGGGGAGAGATGCGGACGAGCGGATGATGTGCCTGGAACAAGGAAGGGGCACGGCCGCGGAGTATGCGGTGTCCTTCCGGACGATGGCGGCGCCCAGTGGGTGGAACGAGCCGGCTCTTTGGACAGCCTTCCGTAGAGGTCTGCGGGTGGAGGTTCGAATGGAGCTGGCTTGTGTAAGCCAATCCATGACGCTGGACGCCTACATCGCCCGGGCCATTGCAATTGACGGCCAACTCCGGGACCGTGATCAGCTGGCGCGCCACGCGCATCTTCCCCTTCCGCGATTGGGGCCGGAACATGAGCCAATGGAGGTGGGAATCACGAGGCTCTCCGCAGAGGAGAGAGAGAGACGGAGTCGTCAGGGACTGTGTCTGTACTGCGGAGAGAGGGGGCATGTGAGGAGGTCTTGCCCCTCTCTTCCGATTGGACGCAGGAAAGGGGTAAGTGGCCGGAGGGTTCAGATGGGCACAGTAAGTGTATCTAATACTGTAAATATCGCTAGTCCTTTCTGTTGCTCAGTTGTGCTCTCCGGTAACTTCCCTAATTATGTGTCCACAGCCCTGATTGACTCCGGGGCTGCGGGGAGTTTCATTGACCGGACCCTGGTTGACGCTCTCCGACTGCCGTTGCGCCGGTTGAGGTACTCTATGCCAGTTCACGCTCTGGATGGTCGGCCGGTGGGGTCCGGTTCCATCACTCAAGTGACCCGTCCTGTCACTCTCACTATTCACGGCTGCCATCGAGAGAGACTGGAATTGTTGGTGATCTCATCGTTCATACATCCAATCATCTTGGGACTTCCTTGGCTCCAGCAGCATAACCCAAACATCAGCTGGAGCGCACAGGATTCTGGGATGGTCGGAAAAATGTAGGAGGACCTGTATGACACCCACGGTAGGGGCAACATCAGTGGAGAGTCCTGAGAGCGCCCTCACGGGGAAAATTCCGCCAGAATACGAAGATCTATGCGGGGTGTTCTCTAGAGAGAAGGCCAAATGTCTTCCTCCCCACCGAGAGTGGGACTGCGCCATTGACCTCATGCCAGGTGGCACGCCTCCCCGTAAACGCATCTATCCGCTCTCTATGGCTGAAACGGATAATATGGAGACGTATGTCCGGGAAGCGCTGGAGCAGGGGCATATTCCACATCCCCTGCTTTTCCAGTTTCTTCTTCGTGAAGAAGAGGGATGGGGGTTTGAGGCCATGCATTGTTTATCGAGGTTTGAATGAGGTGATGAAGTATCGATATCCAATGCCCCTCGTTCCTGCGGCCATAGAGCAGCTACGGGGAGCACGATTCTTCACCAAGCTAGACCTCCAGAGCGCATACAACCTCATACGAATCAAGGAGGGAGACGAGTGGAAGACCACATTTAGCAAGGCGTCTCGTCACTATGAATACCTCGTGATGCCATACGGACTCGCTAATGCCCCAGCGGTATTCCAGTCATTTCTGAATGAGGTATTTCGAGAGATGTCAGGGAGGTAAGTTGTCGTGTATATTGATGACATACTAGTGTACTCCCCGACATTCTCAGAACACGTGACCCACGTTCGTGCTGTCCTCCAACGACTATTGCAGAATAAACTGTACGTCAAGGAGGAAAAATGCGCCTTTCACCAGACGGCCATCTCTTTCCTCGGGTATCGTATTGCTCTGGAGGGGGTGAAGATGGAAGAGCTGAAGGTGGAGGCAGTAGGGTCATGGCCAGTTCCCAAAAACATCAAGGGGCTACAAAGCTTCCTCGGTTTCGCCAACTTTTACCGCCGGTTCATCAAGGGCTACAGTTCCATCGCCGTGCCACTCACGTTGTTGAAAGGTAACCCTCAACGCCTCACCTGGCCGATTCACCACCGCGCCACTACTACGCCACCCAGACCCGCTCAAGCCCTTCACGGTTGAGGTCGACGCGTCGGAGGTCGGGGTAGGGGCGGTCCTCTCCCAGCTGCAGGGGAACCCTCCCCTGCTATACCCCGGTGCTTATTATTCCAGGAAGTTGAGCGCTGCGGAGAGGAACTACGACGTGGGTGACCGAGAACTACTGGAGGTGAAGTTGGTGTTGGAGGAGTGGAGACATTGGCTAGAGGGGGCTCATGAGCCTGACGGATCATCAGAACCTGGAGTACGTCAGGGCAGCCCGGCGTCTTAACCCCAGAAAGGCCCGCTGGACTTTGTTTTTTGAGCGCTTTCAGTTCACCTTGACCTATCGCCCAGGAACGAAGAATGGCAGGGCGGAAGCACTCTCCCGCATCCATAACCGGGGGACATGCATCGTAGGACCCGTCTCCTGGGACATAGATGCTGTGATTCTACAGGCAGGGAGACGGGATCCTACCCCAACAACATGCCCTCCGGGAAAGACATACGTACCGCGGAGAGTGTGGGGAAGACTGGTAACCTGGGTGCACACAACACCAGCCACCGGACACCCAGGTATCAGTCGGACCCTGGAGGCGCTCCGGGAAAAATATTGCTGGCCTGGCATGGGGAGGACTGTGCGACACTATGTACTGTCATGTGCGCCGAGAACGGCTCCTACAGGAACACCCCTGCCCCTTACAGTACCTCAGCGGCCGTGGACACACATAGCGGTAGATTTCCTGACAGATCTACCGCCAGCAGAGGGGAAAACCACCATCACCGTGGTAGTGGATAGATTTTCCAAGATGGTCAGATTCATACCACTACACAGCCTCCCCTCTGCCCTCCAGTTCGCTGAGGTGCTATTTCAACAGGTCTTCCGATTGTATGGACTTCCGGAGGACATCATGTCCAAGCTAGGGGTCGCGGTCAGTCTCACATCCGGGTACCACCCTCAGGCAAATGGGCAAGCGGAGCACACCAACCAAGAACTGGGGTGGTTCCTTCGATCCTATTGCATGGAACAGCCAGGTGAGTGGACTCGTTTCCTCCCCTGGGCAGAATATGCTCAAAATTCCCTGTGCCATTCCTCCACAGGTCTAACCCCTTTCCAGGTGGTGCTAGGCTATCAGCCCAGGCTGTGCCCCTGGGCAAGGGGTTAAAATGAAGTCCAGACGGTGGAAGAGTGGTTTGGGAAGGCTGAGGGAGCCTGGTCTGCGGTCAACGTCCGCCTGCAGAGGGCAGTCCAACGTCAAAAGACGCAGGCGGACAGACGGCGGAGTGAGGCTCCAGTGTTCCAACCAGGGGATAAAGCATGGCTGTCCACAAGGAACCTCCAGCTCCGCTTGCCATGCCACAAGCTAGAGCCCCGGTATGTGGGACCTTTCATGGTCCTTCGGAGAGTGAATGAGGTCACCTATAGGTTGAGTCTTACACCACCTTATACTAACATGTCTCCCTCTTTCCTTGTCTCTCTCCTCAGACTGGTGGTTCCTGGTCCACTAGGGGGATCCGGACCTGCAGTGACGCCTCCACCCCCAACGGAGGTAGCCGGGGGTCTGGCATAGAGAAGGTGCTGGACTCTCGGCTACGGCAGGGTCGGATCCAGTACCTAGTGGACTGGGCAGGTTACGGCCCTGAGGAGCGCAGCTGGGTCCGGGCGGAAGACATCTGCGATCCGTCACTCACGACGGAGTTCCATGCACGCCGTCACACTGGGGTGATGATTCACCTTCCAACAGGACAACAACTCTAAGCACAGCCAAGACAATGCAGGAGTGGCTGTAGAATAAGGCTGTAACATAACAAAATGTGGAAAAAGTCAAGGGGTCTGAATACTTTCCGAATGCACTGTAAACTATTATCTTGCTCTGGAATAATGCCTTTGTTATGTAAATAGTCTCACCCAAAAAAAGTATGTTTCAAATCTCATCAGCTTACCCAGATAAAGCCAGTATCTCTATACCGTATCAGGATATGAAAAGAGGACATTTTCTGTGTTACAATGAAATTACTTTGGACCTCTCACAAACCTTAACCATGAATAATTGAGATGTCCATTGGTGTCCATTGGTACCGGCTGAAGCAAAGCACAAGCCCCTTACACTGACACAACAAGTACTATCTCCCTAAGAATTTACATTTCACAGCCATTCACATGCCATAGCAGCCATAGCAAAGACAAAATCCTGTTTGATTTTAAAGTGAGTTTGTTTTGTACTTTTCCCACTTTCAATAGAGTGCGGCTGATGTGTTTATGGATGCTGCCTCTCGCTCCAGAGTCCTACAGAGATCTCTTAACCACATCCGTCCTTGTTAGATTGATTGGAGAGAAGCACGTGGCTCCTGTCAGGTGGTAATTAGCAAATGACATACACTACATATTGCGCCTGACACAACAATGCCAATTCATTAATTTGATCTCCACTGTAAAAAGCATCTAGACATTATTTCCTCCCTCGACATTTGCAACATTGTTTCAACATAGAACTTCGATGCCATTGAGAACTAACGTGTCAGGATGAGACAAAGATATTGTCAGCCAGTCGAAATCATGAATTACCATCATTTTTATGGATTTATACAAAGAAATGTAAATAGAAAAACAAGTCCAACAACATGAAATGCAGCTAGTTTGTTGTCTTACCAGCTTCAAATTGAAGTTATTGTGTTAGCTGTTGTCATGACTTGAGGTTAAACAGGTCATGTGATGGAGCAATCTCTGCCAAGATCCTCTCCCACCCATTGAGGTGGTGGAAGGGAGAGTTTTGACACCTTTAATGGCTGAAGACAACCAGACCCTCTTATCCTCCACAGGAAAAGAGAAGAGCCCCAGTTTATGATCCTTTGTTCTTAAGACTTTATGTCTATGAAACAAGACATTGGAACATGATTACTTTTATATGAAATTGAGAAAATGAGGACTGTTGGCATATGTGACTCACCACCTGGATTCGGTCCTATGTAGTTAAGTTTGAGTTTCTTTACATTGGATAAAGGTAGAGACAGAGCTACAAAATTGTATATCATACACTGCAGTTGAGGAAACAATGGGAAAGTAATTCTGCTTCGAAAGTTGATCAACTTGTAAACTCACTTCTGAGAAAAAAGTATTTAAATGTTTTGGTACTACTATTGGGGCCCTTCTTTGTCTACACCCATTCAGCATAGCTCACACCCTCTTAAGCTTTAGCCCCACCCATCTCTTTAAGGGTTGATCCGAGCCAGCTACTTCCAGACATCTAAGAGAGAGAGAACATTACTCGCCCTAGCAGAGCTGGTTAGGCTGTTATGTTATTCAGAGCGTTGGTGACTGCAACTGTGCTGCCAGATTGTCCATTCGTAAATTCAGAGCGTTTCGTGTTCAGAGCACACACTGGACGCTCTGGCCAATAAGTAGGGTTGATCTGAAAGCTCTGACTAACTGGCTAACATTGGCTAGCTACTTACAGACACAATGAGAGAACACCCCGCTCTGACCATTTTACTCACCCAAGCAGAGCTGGTAAGGCTGTTTTCCAGAGCGTTGGTGACTGTAACTGTTCTGCTGGCAACAATTGAATTACGCTTTGTTGCCGACGTTTACTGACACTGGCCATATTCAACGAGTGTTGAGCGTTCATAAATTAATCAGTTATTCTGCGCTCTGGCACACTAAGACAAGCGTCTTTTGTTAAGAAATGTAGCTAGTTAGCTAGGTAAACAATGAATCCCAATGCATGACGTCACGTTAGTTAGCGAGCCAGCCAGCTAACGTTAGCTAGCTAACAGTAAACTTTAATTTGAAATGAAAATACTTCGTCAAAAATAGAAACGCATAATATCTTAACGTAGCTAGCTAGACTATCTTACCTGAGGTCTGAAATTGGAGTAGATAGCCAGAGCAAATTTACCAGCTAGAACGTCTATCAACAGTTGCAGTGAAATTCTATTGAAAATGGATACATAGTGTAGTCTTTTGTTAAGACATGTTGCTAGCTAAACAACGGACCATAATCACAATTCATGACGTTACTACCCTGCATGAATCTGCAGGTAGCTAACCAACCAGGTTCAATGGCTATAACTTAGTTAAATAGTCAAGCAAATGTGTCTGAGATACGAAGAATAAGATCATACACATAACGTTAGTTAGCAACCCAGCCAGCTAACATTAGCTTGCTAACAGTATGCTTGAAATGAAACCACTTTGTCAAAATTAGAAACGTGTAATATCTGAAAACGTAGCTAGCTAGACTATCTTACCCGTATACATCATGGTTGGACGGGTCTCCTGTCTGATGCCATGCATGGTTGTTTTTAGTTTGAAGATTTAATCCAGACAGGTGTTTTCTCCATCTCCTTAGCAATCATACTCGAAGTCCACTGATTTCAAAACTCAGTCCTCCAGTAAGTGGAGAGCATACAGATAACATTAGCTAGCGAGCCAGCCAGCTAACGTTAGCCGTTGTACACTTTAACTTTATGCAGTTTTACTATACGATACATAAAAGAAAAAGCCGCAAGGGACTCCGGGATGCTGGCCTTCTAGGCAAATTTGCAAAGAAAAAGCCATTTCTCAGACTGGCCAATAAAAAGAAAAGATTAAGATGGGCAAAAGAACACAGACACTGGACAGAGGAAGAGATGGCTTTTTCTTTGCAACTCTGCCAGGAAGGCCAGCATCCCCACTTCACTGTTGACATTGAGACTGGTGTTTTGTGGGTACTATTTAATGACACTGCCAGTTGAGGACTTGTGAGGCTTCTGTTTCTCAAACTAGACACTCTAATGTACTTGTCCTCTTGCTCAGTTGTGCACCGGGGCCTCCCACTCCTCTTTCTATTCTGGTTAGTGCCAGTTTGCACTGTTCTGTGAAGAGAGTAGTACACAGTGTTGTACGAGATCTTTAGTTTATTGGACATTTCTCGAATGCATCTGACGAGTTTCAGAAGTAAGTTATTTGTTTCTGGCCATTTTGAGTCTGTAATCGAACCCACAAATGCTGATGCTCCAGATACTCAACTAGTCTAAAGAAGGCCAGTTTTATTGCTTCTTTAATCAGCACAACACTTTTCAGCTGTGCTAACATTTAGCTAACAATTGCAAAATAGTTTTCTAATGATCAATTAGCCCTTTAAAATGATAAACTTGGATTAGCTAACACAATGTGCCATTGGAACACAGAAGTGATGGTTGCTGAAAATGGGCCTCTGTACGCCTATGTAGATATTCCATAAACAATCTGCCGTTTCCAGCTACAATAGTGATTTACAACATTAACAATGTCTACACTGTACTTCTGATCAATTTTATGTTATTTTAATGGACAAAACATTTTCTTTAAAAAACAAGGACATTTCTAAGTGACCCCAAACGTTTGAACGGTAGTGTAAGTAGGTGGATTTGAGCAGAATCACCACGTTTACTCTCTTCTAAGTCATCGTAGTCTACACTGCTTTCATCCACCACGGCTGATTAGCAGCCCTCAGAAGACCAATCTTAAAGAACGAGTTCTAGGAAGCAGACAACAAAAAGAAAGGATATCGTGACATCCTGTGGACAACAGAGATAATCAACGAAGACCTTCAACAAAGTAAATACATGCATTACATTTCGACACATAAAGCGGCAGTGCGGGCAAGGTATTAGGGCTAACTAAGCATAGTCTCCAAATGTATTGAAGGGTGTTTCTCTTCCTAGATATCTCTCTTTCTCTCTCTTTCTCTCTCTCTCTCTCTCTCCATCGTGTTTAACAAGTGTCATAGTGTTGGTCCGCTAAGGACCCGTTATCATATTAAGTTTCATTGTATTAGAACCATATTTTATAACTCGTTATGGATGAATCCAAAACAGCTTAAACAAATGTAAATGCAGCTATTTTTCTGTTATTCTAGCTGAACAACAGCCAGTGTTTAGAGGACGTGCTTTAGGTTGTTTAGCACGTCCTCTTATTGCTTTACTCAACACTGGCTGTTGTTCAGTTCTGTACCGAATGACTCAATGACTTTTGAAACCCCAAAACAAATATGGTTATAATGATGACGAGTTTGCATAAATCAAATTATACACATGCATTATATCCCAATGTCTGCTGGAGCAGTATGAGCACTATGCATACAAATACACTACCGTTCAAAAGTTTGGGGTCACTTAGAAATGTCCTTGTTTTTTAATTGAAAAGCACATTTGTTTCCATTGAAATAACATCAAATTTCTCAGAAATACAGTGTAGTCATTGTTAATGTTGTAAATGACTGTTGTAGCTGGAAACGATTGATATTTTATGGAATATCTACATAGGCGTACAGAGGCCCATTATCAGCAACCATCACTCCTGTGTTCCAATGGCACGTTGTGTTAGCTAATCCAAGTTTATCATTTTAAAAGGCTAATTGATCATTAGAAAAACATTTTGCAATTATGTTAGCACAGCTGAAAAGTGTTGTGCTGATTAAAGAAGCTAGTTAGACTAGTTAAGTATCTGGAGTATCAGCATTTGTGGGTTCGATTACAGGCTCAAAATGACCTGAAACTAGTCAGTCTATTCTTGTTCTGAGAAATGAAGGCTATTCCCTGCAAGAAATTGCCATGAAACTGAAGATCTCGTACAACGCTGTGTACTACTCCCTTCACAGAACAGCACAAACTGGCTCTAACCAGAATAGAAAGAGGAGTGGGAGGCCCCGGCGCACAACTGAGCAAGATGACAAGCACATTAGAGTGTCTAGTTTAAGAAACAGACGCCTCACAAGTCCTCAACTGGCAGCTTCATTAAATAGTACCCGCAAAACACCAGTCTCAACATCAACAGTGAAGAGGCGACTCCGGGATACTGGCCATCTAGGCAGAGGTGCAATGAAAAATCCACAGCTCAATTTGATTCTGGGATTATTGTAAATGAGATGTGATCTACTTCAATACTTCGGACGGAATGGCTCACTTGGTTAGCTAGTGACCTGCAAAGAGTTCCAAATGTTAAAGTGTGCATGAATTATTGATGTATATAATAAAAACTTAAAGCAATGTTGGAGGTCTGGTCCAGTGGCTAAGTGTAACAGAGTGTGTATGTGAATATTATCAGGTAAAAGATCCAACACAATGTTTAGACGACAACATGTCAATCTATGACAAAGTGGAAAATTATGAGACAATGTGTCGTTGCAGTATCATCATGTGTTAAAATAATAATACAATTCACAACACATTTCATCTAATCATAATCTGTATACACTACCATTCAAAAGTTTGCCGTCACTTAGAAATGTCCTTGAAAGAAAAGCACATTTTCTGGTCATTAAAATAACATCAAATTGTCATAACTTGTCATAACAAGATAGGCCTATCCGGCTTATTATATTCTGATGGTCACAATGCTTCTTGACAGTGTCATAAAGTGTATTTTCTTAGTCCAAGTAAAGTGACACAGGAGGGTCTTAATTCTTCTTGACAGTGTCAAAGTGCATTTTCACAAAGTGTCTCAGAGTAGGAGTGCTCATCTAGGATCAAATTATTCATCATGATGTTATAATGTCTCCACATAAATGTGAAATGAAATGAAACAGAATAAAAGTGTATGCATGTATTCCTAGGTAAAGAATGGAATGTGTAAATGCATAGATCCAAGCCATGATTAATATGCCATTGGGTTGAAATACTGTTGATCGTGCAAAATGATACCTGTCACTTTAAGTATGGAGTCATGTGAGCAGGAAGGATAGAGCAAAATGGCAGTGGTGTGATGCTGCATTATTTGAACTAGCAAACTCTGAAATGTCCAACTTGGAAGCTCGTTGTAAAAAGATGACACCTGAGTTTCCCACTTGGAAAGTATCAGAATCAATTGGAAGCTCTATGTTAATACATTTAACTTTAATAATTTTAACTATGAGGTTCTGATTTGCCAAACGGTCATTAATGCAGCATGAAAAACAATTAATTAAATGTATGTTTTAAAAATTAGTTCAGTAATTGCGCTCTTAAACAGTTCCTTTGGATTATCTGCCCTGAAAGGGAAATATCTGGACTACTTTCACGTAGGAACTTCCTATCATCACCAAGGAGTAGTTTATTGATAGCTTTTTCCTTTGATGATTGAATCTCCTGCATTTCCTATTGGAATATACACTAAGTGTACAAAACATTTCCTAATTTTGAGTTGCACCCCCCTTTACCCTCAGAACAGCCTCAATTTGTCGGGGCATGGACACTACAAGGTGAAAAGAGTTCCACAGGGATGCTGGCCCATGATGACTCCAATGCTTCCTACAGTTGTGTCAAGTTGGCTGGATGTCATTTGGGTGGTGGACCATTCTTGATACACACAAGAAACTGTTCTTCTTATTATTATTATTATTATTATTAACAAAAGTTAGCCACTGTAGCTTATCTCTCTTATTGGTTGACGAAATGTTCCGACATCAAAAACATTTGAACACAATCATGTCAGACTTCCTTATTGAGAGGTTTCACACTTCTGACGAGCATGTGAAAGCAGCATAATCTAATTTTGGTTTTGTGACCTTTGAACTCTGGACTATTGAACTGACTACTGTACCTTTTAAGTTGCTTTCATTGCTGGCTCCTGAGTGGCGCAGTGGTCTAAGGCACTGCATCTTAGTGCAAGAGGTGTCACCTTGGTCCCTGGTTTGTGATTGGGAGTCCCATAGGGCAGGGCACAATCGGCCCAGTGTCGTCCTGGTTTGGCCGGGGTAGGCCGTTGTTGTAAATAAGAATTTGTTCTTAACTGACTTGCCAGGTTCAATAAAAAAGATTTCTGTTGCTCTTTTGCTGCCTTTTTCATTAGTAATCAAAGTTTTGCTTAGCTTTTTGCTGTGTTTGTGCATATTAATACACTTACTGTCTCCCTACTGCTTGCTATTCTGCAGAAAGGTCTAGGGGTCAAATCATATGCACAGTTCAGAATCATTGAGGGCTACAACAGTATTACATTTGTAAAAGTTAATTAGTTGTGTTGATAAGTCAGAAAGTTTACATACCTGATTTTTGCAGCGCAGCTGCCCTTAAGTATGTTTGAACATAAGATTACAGTTTTCGACTAGGGACTTAGAGTAGAACCATTGGGTCTTCAGATCTATATACTGTACATACACCCATATACCTATGAGGGAAGTTGTAGAGTGAACCTGCTAAATAACTCACCACAGTCAATATACAACTCCAATAAACCCAATGGCCTTATTGGCAAAGCAACCTCAATCTATTCCACCCCAGTGTATTGTTCCATGTGGTTTCTGCAGCTGCACATTTTCATATGCTGTTTCCTCATCCAACTATAGTTGGACTACACACAGGAACCTTCTATTATGAGTAAATCAATCTTCAATGTCAGTTTGTTTTCACCTTATCTTATTTAAAATGCTGTCATGGCTTGCTAGTCTCTGTATTTCCAACGTATGATCAACATGAAGACCGGTGCCATCGTTTTGTGCACAGACAGACAGACGGTCATAAGTTATTTGGGTAAATGCTGATATGCCTTATACAATACATTTCCATCTGCTATCACTGTTTACAGACAAATAGGCCATCATATTTATTTTTCCCAGTGCAGCATAAGCAATCTCTTAGTGCTGCCTCCACTTGATCCAGTATGAACAGATCCGTGCACCCCGTTGATGGCGGCTGTAAAGCT
Source organism: Thymallus thymallus (assembly GCA_023634145.1). Taxonomy (NCBI): domain Eukaryota; kingdom Metazoa; phylum Chordata; class Actinopteri; order Salmoniformes; family Salmonidae; genus Thymallus; species Thymallus thymallus. The sequence goes on from CM042413.1 coordinate 11,646,269, forward strand.
TTTTGATAATTTATGTATTATGTTATTTCTGAATGCGTTATCATTGTGTCAGATTATTGTTTCATCTGTCCCAATGTCAATTATATACTATCTAATGTACTATCTACATTTACAATGTATTAGCACCACTGCTTATGTGCTGTACTTACTGTCACAAGAAAAATGAACATTCTACATTGGTCTCATAATGTTGTTTGCACTCTATTTTTTCAGGGTATAGGTTTTTTAAAGGAGCTAAAAAGCAATACATCTCATGTGTATGTGACCAATAAAATGTGATTTGATTTGAGATTTGATTTGATTGTTGCTACATGTGACCTGTATAACCCTAGAATATTGTATAGCACGAATCATAAGCTGTGGCATAGCATTATTTACAATATGGAAATATCATTAGAGTGGCAGGGATACTGTATATTAGCAATGCCTAATGGCTGTAGATTTGATGCATTCCACCATTGCCTTTGGATAAATCCATCAGTCAAATGAATAAACACAATATGCCCTGCCAGTGTTTCTGTTTCCAATTATGAAATGCATTATTCAGACCTGCAGAATTATTTGCATAACCTCCACTCATATTATTTTTAGCCTTTCTCTTCAGTGCTGTTTGTGAGTAAATTAACAATCATATAAGGGCAGAATATTATTTATGGCTGGGTGGTTACATTTCACTGATTGTCAAATACATTTTGCATAGACTGTAGCACCTGCTAAAAGTTATAGTACCCACCCTGAGTTTTAATATAATCAGACATTTTTTTTTTTGAGCCATCTGTTTATGTATTATGAATATACTATAGCAGAACCATCAACCCACAGTGCATACAACTTGTTATAAGAACTCATTACAGCTCATTGTAACAGCCTTTATGAATTATTAAGGCTACATATGCATTTGTAAACATTACACACAGGTGATAACATTAATTGTAACATGCAATAATTGCTAGCTCATGGCTCCTTATAACATTAAATACCATAAAGGTTATAACTGAAGCTACTTTGAGTGAAGTTTTACTGTGTTTACTAGACCATGCCTGTCTGTAGTGGCCATGTTTCCAAGAAGCCCAAAGAAGGCATTTACCGTGCTCCATTTCTTCCAAGCGTGCAGGGCTGCTTCCTTTCTAAGCTTTCATTACGCGTATCTTGGGAGAGGCATTTTATTTTTCCATGAATTGCAAATCAGTTTGCAGGCAAATTACACATTTGCTTCTCTCTTTCCCACAAGGAGCCAAGCTAGGAGATTTATTAGGAGGTATTTCATAAGTGATCAGGGTTTTGATCCATCCAGCCACCCCTAGTGTTCAAAGTGCATGCTCCAATTACTCTCCTTGCATTAATAATTTGGTTTGATTAAAAAATGGATTGGATTTTCATATTGTGAATTATTTTTGTTTCCTTTTTTCTTTCCTGTTTCAATTCCTCCCTGAGGGAGTTATTCATTTAACTGAAGTGATAACTGAAACTGAAAAGCTTGCAGTCAAATATGTATTTACTGTTGATTGGTGGAAACAGGTGGGTTTGACTATGTATTGATGTGATGAAAGAAATGTGGAGAGCAACTTTAGTTCCAATATTGACTACTAGTGATGTATTTCAGAGCCACCAAACAAGAGTCAATTACTTTCACAGCCACCATGCTTGATTAATGTATCCATATGTATTTTTGTATGTAATTAAAGTCTAAGCATTAAATCTATGCCCCACCATATGCCTGGTATCATTCCCATATGTATACAAATAATCAATCTTAGCCCATGAGTTTTTGTCTCTTTCAACTGCTAGGATATCTGCCATTTTGTTCACATAACAGGCAGAAATGAAAGATTTAGTCTTGAGTTTTGCAATATCTCTGCTGGTTTTCATCGTATGGTTTTGATATGTGTCATTGGCTGTTCGGTTTAATTGGAGCTGTCTTCACAAATGTAAGTCAGGAGAAGAGGGATGTCTTGACAGCGAAACAACATTCCCCACTGGAAGGCAGAGACCTGTCACTAATAAGAGATGCACACAGGCCTTTGTGTTTGTGTGTGTGACAGTCCATTAGGAGAGGGGGGATATTGGTTCAGGATGGATAGAGAGTGGGGTGTATCATCTGTAATGGTGTCATTAGTAAGTACAGTTCGGGACACACAATTTCCTTTAACACTTTTCTTGACACCCAGCTTCATAACACGTTATAACCATGTCATACTATGTCATAACAGCTGACATAAGATAGGCCTATCCGGCTTATATGGTTCTGATGGCCACAAAGCTTCTTGACAGTGTCATAAAGTGTATTTTCTTAGTCCAACTAAAGTTATACAGTGTGGTCATAATGCCTCATGACAGTGTCATAAAGTGTATTTTCTGCGAGTTATTTAAAATATGATGAAAAAAAAACATGACTGTAAATAATTAATTACAACAAAAACAAAGGACTTAAGAAACAAACTATAAAAAGAAAGGAAACTACTTGGCAGGGAAAAAACACATTTAAATAACCATTACCAGCCATAAAATAATGCAATATATGTCACAACAGGTGTAAATATATGGGTCATGACAGCGTTTGACCATATTATGACAGGTTATGACAAGTTACGTCAGCTGTTATGACATATTATTTGCCTTGGTATTTATTATGGATCCCCATTGCCAAGGCAGAAGCTACTCTTCCTAGGGTCTAGCAACATTAAGGCAGTTATACATTTTAAAAACATTACAATACATTCATAACAATATATTAAGTGTGTTCCCTCAGGCCTCTACTCTACTAACACATATCTATAACACAAAAACCATGTGTACATGTGTGTATAGTGTATATGTTATGGTTGTGTTGCTTCACAGTCCCCGCTGTTCCATAAGGTGTATTTTTATCTGTTTTAAAAATCAAATTTTACTGCTGGCATGAGTTACTTGATGTAGAATAGTGTTCCATGTAGTCATGGCTCTATGTAGTACTGTGCGCCCCCCATAGTCTGTTCTGGACTTGGGGTCTGTGAAGAGACCTCTGGTGGCATGTCTTATGAGGTATGCATGCATGCGTGTCCGAGCTGTGTGCCAGAAGCTCAAACAGACAGCTCGGTGCATTAAACATGTCAATACCTCTCACAAATACAAGTAGTGATAAAGTTAATCTCTCCTCCAATTGGAGGCCATCCAAGGGCCAGCCGTGCTGCCCTGTTCTGAGACAATTGCAAAGTCCCTCTTTGTGGCACCTAACTACACAACTGAACAGTAGTCCAGGTGCGACAAAACTAGGGCCTGTAGGACCTACCTTGATGTTAAGAATGTTATAGACAGACTTCTTCCCCTTCTAGCTACTGTTGTATCAATACATTTTGACCATGACAGTTTACAATCCAGTGTTACTCCAAGCAGTTTAGTCTCCTCAACTTGTTCAATTTCCACATTATTAGTTACAAGATTTAGGTTTAGGGTTTAGTGAATGATTTGTCCCAAATACAATGTTTTTAGTTTTGAAATATTTAGGATTAACATATTCCTTGCCACCCATTCTGAAACTAACTGCGGCTCTTTTGTGTTGCTGTCATTTCGGTCGCTGTGGTAGCTGACGTTTATAGTGTTGAGTCATCCGCATACATAGACACACTAGTAAAGATTGAAAAAAGTAAGGGGCCTAGACAGCTGCTATGGGGTATTCCTGATTCTACCTGAATTTTGTTGGAGAGGTTTCCAATAATAACACCCTCTGTGTTCTGTTAGACAGGTAACTCTTTATCCACAATATAGCAGGAGGTGTAAAGCCATAACACATACGTTTTTCCAGCAACAGACTATGATCGATAATGTCAACAAAACAGCCTCCCCAATCTTTAAATCATCAATTTCTCTCAGCCAATCATCAGTCATTTGTGTAAGTGCTGTGTTTGTTGAATGTCCTTTCCTACAAGCATGCTAAAAGTCTGTTGTCAATTTGTTTACTGTAAAATATTATTGTATCTGGTCAAACAAAAGTTTACTAAGGGTTGGTAACAGGCTGATTGGTTGGTTATTTGAGCCAGTTAAGGGGGCTTTACTATTTTAATGTAGGGGAATAACATTTTTTTGGAAGATATGGCAAATAGGAGTGGCAATATCGTCCGCTATTATCCTCAGTAATTTTCCATCCCAGTTGTCAGACCACGGTGGTGTCAGGCTCTGGCCATAGAGAAGCCTATTTGCTTCTCTATGTAGCTATGGTCAGAGTCTGACAGTGTCGTTCTTTTCTGTTTCTGTGTGGGGTTTGGGTTGGATCCCTAATTAGAGGCAGCTGCACCGCATTGTCTCTAATTAGGGATCCTATATATGTTGAGTCTGTCCTTCACTTTGGTGTGGGTCGTTGTCGTTATATGTCGCAGTCACTGTGATAGTAAGTGTGCTTGTGTTACGTCCGTTCATTTCTCTTTGTGTTTTGGTGAACGTGACGTTGTCTATCGTGTTTGTTTCAGTGTTGTTATAGTTCGTCATTTGGTGTGTTATTATACATAGTAAATATATATCTGATATTATTACATAGTATAATAAATCATGTCGAACTATAATCCCTGCGCTGCGTCTTGGTCTGTCTCTGCACCCGCACGTGACAGGTGGCTTGTCATTATTGACAGACAACAATCATTTGTTCACCTCTTCCATGAAAATGCTTGTCTTTCATACTGTAATTTGGTCAGCGTTTGTTGCTGGCATGTCACGCCTAAATTTGCTCATCTTGCCAATGAAAAAATCATTAAAGTAGTTGTCTATCAGTGGTTTTGTGATGAATGAGCCATTTGCCCAAAATTTCATTTAAGGTGCTCCAAAGCTTTTTACTATCATTATTTATGTCATTTATCTTTGTTTCACAGTGTAGTTTCTTTTATTCAGTCTAGTCACATGATTTATCAATTTGCAGTACGTTTGCCAATCGGTTGTACAGCCAGACTTATTTGCCATCTTTTTTGCCTCATCTTGTTTTTTTGCCTCAATTGTTCCAATTCCTCATCAATCCACAGGGTTTTAACAGTTTTTCCATTCATTTTCTTAATGGGTGCATGCTTATTAGTAACTGTGACAAGCAATTTCATAAATGTGTTAAGTGCAGCGTCTGGTTGCTCGTCATTACATACCATGGACCAACAAATATTATTCATATCAACAACATAGGAATCAAAAGCTATTGTATGACCTTTTATACACAATATTAGGCACATCATTTGGAATTTGGGTTTTCCTAGATATGGCTACTATATTGTGATCACTACATCCGATGGAGTTGGATACTGTATTCAAACAAATGTCTACAGCATTAGTAAAGAAATGATCATTCTTAGGTAGCCTAGCGGTTAGAGCATTGGGCCAGTAACTGAAAGGTCACTGGTTCGAATATCCGAGCCGACAAGGTGAAGAAACCCTATAAGGCCTCAAGCAATCACAAGCAACCCAATCAGACCTCAATCAACCCAGTCAGAGGAGTGCCTGACATAAGAACTTCAGGGACACCAGGAGATTGACTGGAATAATGATGAAATTATCAGAGAATGGTGTGTCCTGACATATGACAAGGAGCCCTACCCAGGAATCATCATGGCAACAGATGAAGGATATGCCCAAGTGAAGTGCATGCACCATGCTGGGCAGAATATAAATTTCTGGCCAGCCTGCGAGGACAGTATCTGGTACATGTTCGAACTTGTTGGGTAGGCAGACAGGAATGTTACATGAAGTGATCGTTCACCGCTGTTATTATCAGGGGTACCACAGATTGCATTTGAGGGGGCACAGCAGATACAATATTAGGCTTTTGTTTATTCTGTTAAGGCCAAAACATGTTAATTTAATTTCATTCTGATGTAATTTCAATATACTTAATGTTTCGAATAAAACAATTGATTTACATTTACATCTGCAGTATCATCATCATTTTCACCATCTTCTATGCTAAAACGTGTCAATAAATCTGTCTCCAAAATATTCTGATTAGTCATGTTGAATTAAAGGTTTATGAATGTCCCATTATAACTTCATTAAACCCATAATTGTAATTTAAACAAGCAGTATAACCAATAGGTAACTGTTGATCGCCATGAGACAGGACCCGAGGCGCAAAGCTGTTGTGCGAAGACATTCCTTTATTCCAGTAAAATAATCCCAAAACCGAACAAAGGCGAGACAGCGAACCATGAACCTGCATGAAAACAAAAGGTACACACACACAAAAACCCACAAACACAGGTGGGAATGCTGAACATAAATAGGCTCCCCAATTAGAGGCAATGCGGCGCAGCTGCCTCTAATTGGGGACCATTTCCAAAAGAAACAGAGAATTCCAGAGAGGTCTCTGGACACTAAACCTGGAAAACATAGAGGTTTCCAGAGACCTCTCTGAACATAAAACCTTACATGTTGTCAACCCTGTTACTGAGGTGTCAGCCCTGTTACTTGTATAATATTCCAATATAATTTAAAAAATAAAAAGACATATGTAAAATCAACTCATTTTATATGTTAAGTAAAAGAGACCAGCAATCCACTCAAAGAAAATGGGGTATTATTGTTTTGTTTCCATAACTTTATCTTAAAACAGAAGATGCTGTGAAAGTGTCAATTGTAAATGAGCATATTTATCCATGGTGGAAAAAAACTAAACTCCTCAATATTCTCACAAAGTGTAACAAGGGGGATTTTATCATAGTATTTCAGATTTGTTTTAAATATATATGGATTTAAATCCTTTTCAAACAGTAATTGATATGTTGGTAACAGGGTTGATGAAACAGACAAATGCATGTTGATTATATGTGAAACAAATTATATAATAAGATAGCCTGAGATGGCACAGCACTTTTTTCTGAGACGTAAGGATCTACTTCATCCAAAAAGGTGCTTAAAGACTTTTAAAACAGTACTTTGAAAATCAAACATTAACAATGGGAAATGGCACGTTTTCGTATAATGACCCTTAAATCACTCAGAAAGTATACCTCTCTATTGATATCATATACATTATCAAGCATTTCACACATACAGAAGGAAGGCCAAGATCTCGCGATACATGGCCCCATCCATCCTCCCCTCAATACGGTGCAGTCGTCCTGTCCCCTTTGCAGAAAAGCATCCCCAAAGAATGATGTTTCCACCTCCATGCATCACGGTTGGGATGGTGTTCTTGGGGTTGTACTCATCCTTCTTCTTCCTCCAAACACAGTGAGTGGAGTTTAGACCAAAAAGCTCTATTTTTGTCTCATCAGACCATATGACCTTCTCCCATTCCTCCTCTGGATCATCCAGATGGTCATTGGCAAACTTCAGATGGGCCTGGACATGCACTGGCTTGAGCAGGGGGACCTTGCGTGCGCTGCAGGATTTTAATCCATGACGGCGTAGTGTGTTACTAATGGTTTTCTTTGAGACTGTGGTCCCAGCTCTCTTCAGGTCATTGACCAGGTCCTGCCGTGTAGTTCTGGGCTGATCCCTCACCTTCCTCATGATCATTGATGCCCCACGAGGTGAGATCTTGCATGGTGCCCCAGACCGAGGGAGATTGACCGTCATCTTGAACTTCTTCCATTTTCTAATAATTGCGCCAACAGTTGTTGCCTTCTCACCAAGCTGCTTGTCTATTGTCCTGTAGCCCATCCCAGCCTTGTGCAGGTCTACAATTTTATTCCTGATGTCCTTACACAGCTCTCTGGTCTTGGCCATTGTGGAGAGATTGGAGTCTGTTTGATTGAGTGTGTGGACAGGTGTCTTTTATACAGGTAATGAGTGGAGAACAGGAGGGCTTCTTAAAGAAAAACTAACAGGTCTGTGAGAGCCGGAATTCTTACTGGTTGGTACGTGATCAAATACTTATGTCATGCAATAAAATACAAATTTATTATAAAAAAATCATACAATGTGATTTTCTGGATTTTTGTTTTAGATTCCGTCTCTCACAGTTGAAGTGTACCTATGATAAAAATTACAGACCTCTACATGCTTTGTAAGTAGGAAAACCTGAAAAATCGGCAGTGTATCAAATACTTCTTCTCCCCACTGTATTATCCAGATACTGACTGTTAACACTTGGTGGTCCATAGCAGCTTCCCACTAGAATGGGCTTTACGTGAGGCAGATTAACCTGTAGCCATATTATTTCAACAGTATTTAACATGAGATCCTCTCTAAGCTTTACAGGAATGTGGTTCTGAATATAAACAGCTACACCTCCACCTTGGGCATTTATGTATTTTCTGTAGATCTTATAACCATGTATTGCTACCACTGTATCATCAAAGGTATTATCTAAGTGAGTTTCAGAGATTTTCAGAATATGAATGTAATCTGTTACTAGCAGATTACTGATTTCATGAACCTTGTTTCATAAACTACATATGTTAACATGGGCTAATTTTAACACTTTTGCCCCAGGTACAGATATATGCCTCTCTATCGAACTCCCTATCACAATCACCGGAATGTCTCGAAGCAGATTGCGAGTCCAGAACCATGGAACTCACCTGAGATGTGGGCTGCTGAGACGCCGGCTGCGTGCATGACACAACAGCCAAAGGGACAGAGCTCTGATCCAGAGAGCACTGCCAAGCGGAGTGGGGCCACGGTGGTCCATGCTGTGCCCACGCTGTTGATTGACTAGGACAGGGAGAGGTAGCTGGAGGGGCATCCACAGCCATGGAGGGAACAGCCAAGCCCCCAGCAGAATGCAGCTGGTACAGAGGTTCAAAACGATTGGAAAGTCTTAAGTCCGGAAGCGGGGGAAGAAGGCAGGCACGCCAAGAACGATTCTTCTCCTTTTTTTCTGGTTCCGACACGCATCTATTTACGTTCACCTTGAGTAAAACAATGAGCAGCCATTATCTGGTTCAAGCTAGTAGAGGGGTGCAGTGGCAGAAATTGATCATAGTCCAGGAAGGTCCCATTATGATCCTCTTGGATGTTTTGATAGGAAACATTTAAAGATGCTGATAGTCTCAAAAACGAAGTAGATACAAATTAATTTTCACTGCTGCACGACATCAGACCAAGGGAACAAACATTAGTACTTTTATAGAGAGCCTTGTATGAGTTGAGCTCTTCATAGCCTGGCTCAGTTGTTGGTATCCAGGTACTGGTGGAACTCTGGGAGACCTTCAGGACTGGAGGATCTGCTGCTCTGGGATTGCAGGTGAGTTGTGTCTTCTCTGGGCTGGGTCTTCTGTCCAGGTGAATTGCGTCTTCTCTGGGCTGGGTCTTCTGTCCAGTTGAGTTGTGGCTGATCTGGGGCTCTGTCTGTCCTGCAAGTGAGTCTGGTGGGTCAGGTAAGTGGTATCCTCCCTCATCCACAGGTTAGCTCACCTGGATGTTACTGACAACAGCACCTCTACTAGTTTAGCCTCATGGTGACGCTGCTTAGAGGTGACAGGAGGAGGGGTATCACTGTAGCTGACTGGTGTTGTGGAGCAAATGGCTGGTCATCTATGTGTCAGTTGAAATTCTGACATGGTTATGAGCGTGTCATAACACGTTATTACGCTGGGTGTCAAGTAAAGTGTTAGCCAATTTCCTGAGTGTATGCTCGTGTATGTGCATACATGCTTGTGTTTTGTTTCACTCTTTATGTTTCATTCCCCATGCATGTGCATTTGTGCACTTGAAAACAAAATTCTGTCCTGAGTTTGAGAAATATCCTCCTATAATTTAAACGTCAAAAGAAAGTCTACCTATGAACAATTCAGTTGGATGTGAAGGTCGATGGAGATGAATCAACAACTGGCTTAATATCACAGCAGTGTGGTGCGTCCTCTTCCACCCCGCTGAGAAACAGAAGACGGACCCATCAGCACAAGACGGATTCATTTTACTATTAAACGCAACAATTTGCCTCCCATAAATGTATTTCTTGCATTACAGGGAGAATTGGTGCCAAATTGAATAATGACTAAAGAGATCGAGATTACCACTCAGCACAACTACCACTTTGATCCTCCTCAGGGCTGCTGCTGGTTCCTGCTTGAGTCCCTCTGTCTCCCTGATTGAGTAGTATTGTTCCCTGAGAAAGTTTTGTAGGAAATTGGCATTGCCTGCCAATTTGTTTGAGCTTCTATAAGCTTAGAATATAATTACTAGAATGTAAAAACTGAATGCTGTACCTTACTTTTCTTCTTGTCATGGGGACCAGTGGCGACCCGTCATTTTGGTTTTGAGCCCGAAAATTCAAGCCCCTTGGGTGCTGTTATAGAGTTACATTAGAAGTGGCCATCCAAGAAGGCTCAAGGTCATTGGCCACAGATAAAATGACTTCAAATCACATTATATCTACAGTAGCTTTGATTTGACTGATCATGTCAACATCATACTTTCAAAATCTTAGATAGCAGTCATCATCATGAATCAAGTCAACTGGCAAATCCTTTTTAATCCATGTCATATGAAGAGAAATAATGAAGAGAAATTATAGATAAAGCGCATCGACCATTGGACATATGGATTGGCGCCGCCCTGCGTGGTCGCCTGTTAAGCAGCTCCCATTGTTCGTGCATAAATTGTTGTTTTAGTATGTTTTTCATCAGTTTTTGTCAGTTTTTCGTGATTTTTTTTGCAATAGTTGAACAATAATAGTTCAGGATTATGGAGTGCTACTGTTTTACGAAGGTTTTAACGGTCCTTTTTATCACCAAGAAACTTTTTATTTCTTCCGTACACGGAATTCATAAATTATTTACAACCGAGCCCAGCTCCTGGAGTTAGCACACTCAGTGCTGCTGCATCCCAGGGAAAAGTTCGATTTTCTGGACGTGTTGAAAAGGCGACAGCGTGGGCGCATGGCGGGATTGAAGTGTAAGGCAAAGCTAAGGAAGTACAAGCCGGCTATACCGTCTATCATTATGTGCAACGTGAGATCGCTGCATAGCAAGATGGACGAGCTTCAGGGTTTGGTTCATGGACAAAGAGAATACCGGGAAGCGAGCCTATTGTGTTTTTCTGAGACATGGCTGAATGATAACATCCCTATAGAGAACGTCACTATCGGTGGTTTCCGGACCATCGGAGCAGACAGGGATAGCGTTTCTTCTGGTAAGAGTGAGGGGGTCTGGCTTTATTAGTTAACAACAGATGGTGTAATCCGAGCCATATTACTCTTAAAGAAGAGTTTTGTAGCCTGGACATTGAGCTTTTAGCCATTAGCCTGAGACCCTACTATTTACCAAGGGAATTCACGGTGGCCATTGCTGTTTACATCCCGCCCTCCGCTGATGCAAACACAGCCTGTGATGTCATCCACTCTGTTATCGCGAGGTTACAGACAGCTCATCCCAGTGCCTTCTTTGCCATTTCAGGGGATTTTAACCATGCATCCCTCTCTTCAACGCTGCCCATTTTCAAAGAGTTTGTGAAGTGCCCAACGAGGAATAATAAAACTCTGGATTTGTTATATGCTAATGTGAAGGATGCATAAAACTCCACTGCACTCCCTCCCCTCGGTAAATCGGATCACAACCTTGTCCACCTCACCCCACTCTACAGACCTGTGGTCCAACAGCAGCCTGCGACCACTAGGACCATTAGGAGATGGTCGCCGGGGGCGAATGAGGCCCTACAGGACTGCTTTGAAACAACAGACTGGGATGTGCTCTGTGAGGCTCATGGGGAGGACATCAATGCATACTGAATGCATAACGGACTATATCAATTTTTGTGTAGATAACACTGTACCCACCAGGAAGGTACGCTGTTTTCCAAATAATAAACCCAGGGTCACACACTGGCCCTGTCCACCTCCCCTCCAGTTCCCCAGGCCACACACCCTCACGGCTGTCCAACCTCCACTCTGCTCACAGCTCCTCTGGTGAGACAATCAGCGACCCCACCTCTGCCCCTGCTCCCTCTGGACTGATACTCAACAACCCCCTTCCCCCCACCTCCCCACCTGCGCTGGCTTTCACCACCAACCAAGTGAAGTGAGAGCTGGAGAGACTACGTCAGTGGAAAGCGGCGGGCCCTGATGGCATCAGCCCAAGGGTGCTTAGGGTCTGTGCTGACCAACTGTGTGGAATACTCAAGCAACGCTTCAACCTTTGCCTGAGCCTAGAAAGGGTCCCTGTGCTGTGGAAAACATCCTGCCTCGTCCCAGTGCCCAAGAAGGCGCACCCCACTGTCCTGAATGACTTCAGACCTGTAGCGCTTACATCCCACATCATGAAGACCCAGGAAAGGTTAGTCCTTGCTCACCTCAGACCCCTGGTGTGAACATCACTGGACCCCCTGCAGTTCGCATATCAGCGCAACATCGGGGTGGATGATGCAATCATCTACCTTCTGCAGAGGGCCTACACTCACCTGGACAACGCAGGTTGCACTGTGAGGGTTATGTTTTTTGACTTCTCCAGTAAGGCCACAATTTGTGCGACTACAGAGCTGTGTGTCAGAACGGGCAGTGAGCAACATAGGGGCCCCCCAGGGAACAGTCCTGTCCCACTTCCTGTTCACCCTCTACACCTCAGACTTCAGATATACCACCTACAGAAGTTCTCGGATGACTCCGCAATTATAGGGTGCATCAGGGGTGGGCAGGAGGAGGAGTAATCAATGACTTTGTGTTGTGGTGTGAGCAGAACCACCTTCAGCTCAACATCAGCAAAACAAAGGAGATGGTGGTGGACTTCAGGAGAACCAAGGCCCAACTGACTGCAGTCCCTATACAGGGAATGGATGTGGAAATGCAAGTCATACAAGTTCCTGGGAATATACAGCGGGTGAAATAAGTACTGAACACGTCACCATTTTTCTCAGTAAATATATTTCCAAAGGTGCTATTGACATGAAATGTTCACCATATGTTGGTAACAACCCAAGTAAACCAACACAAATAAGTTCAGAAATTAAGTTATGTGTAATAATGTGAAATGGCACAGGGAAAAAGTATTGAACACACTTACTGATATTTATTTAATACTTTGTACAAAAGCCTTTGTTGGTAATGACAGCTTCAAGACGCATCCTGTATGGAGAAACTAGTCACATGCATTGCTCTGGTGTGATTTTGGCCCATTCTTCCACACAAACAGTCTTCAAATCTTGAAGGTTCCGTGGGCCTCTTCTATGAATCTTGATCTTCAGTTCTTTCCATAGATTTTCAATGGGATTTAAGTCAGGTGATTGGCTGGGCCATTCTAGCAGCTTTATTTTATTTCTTTGAAACCAACTGAGAGTTTCCTTGGCTGTGTGTTTGGGATCATTGTCTTGCTGAAATGTCCACCCTCGTTTCATCTTCATCATCCTGGTAGATGGCAGCAGATTTTTGTCAAGAATGTCTCGGTAAATTTGCCCATTCATCCTTGCTTCAATTATGTGAAGTTTGCCAGTACCATTTGCTGAAAAGCAGCCCCACACCATGATGTTCCCACCTCCAAACTTCACTGTTGGTATGGTGTTTTTAGGGTGATGTGCAGTGCCATTTCTCCTCCAAACATGGTGTGTATTATGACATCCAAACAGTTCAACTTTGCTCTCATCTGACCACACTATATTCTCCCAGTATTTCACTGGCTTTTCCAAATGTTGTGCAGCAAACCTTAAACGAGCTTCAACATGCTTTTTTTTCAGCAATGGAGTCTTGCGTGGTGAGCGTGCATACAGGCCATGGCGGTGGAGTGCATTACTTACTGTCTTCTTTGAGACAACAGTACCTGCTAATTGCAGGTCTTTTTGAAGCTCTCCACGAGTGGTCCTTGGCTCTTGGACAACTCTTCTGATTATTCTTTTTACTCCTCTGTCAGAAATCTTGCGAGGAGCACCTGGTCGAGGCAAATTTATGGTGAAATGATTGTCTTTCCACTTCCGTATTATGGCCCCAACAGTGCTCACTGGAACATTCAGAAGCTTAGAAATGCGCCTATAACCAATGCCATCATTATGTTTTGCAACAATTAGGTTGCGAAGGTCTTGAGACAGCTCTTTGCTTTTACCCATCATGAGATGTGTCTTGTGTGACACCTTGGCAATGAGACCTTTTTGTAGGCCATCAGTTGGAACTGAACCAGCTGATATTAATTTGCACTGACAGGGGGCTGGATTGCTTTTTAATTAATAGTTTTCAGCTGTTGTCTTGGCTTTCCATGCCTTTTTGCACCTCCCTTTCTTCATGTGTTCAATACTTTTTCCCTGTGTCATTTCACATTATTACACATAACTTAATTTCTGAACTTATTTGTTTTGGTTTCTTTGTATGTATGGATTACTTGGGTTGTTACCAACATCTGGTGAAAATGTCATGTCAATAGCACCTTTGGAAATATATTTACTGAGAAAAATGGTGACGTGTTCAGTACTTATTTCACCCGCTGTATATGGACAACAGCCTGGAATGGGCTGGTAACACCAGGGCTGTAATGATATACGGGAGACGATGATCTGGATTCACGCGCAGAGCGCTGTTCTTTAATTATCATCAGCAAAGGTGCAATAGGAATCAGGCAGAGATCGTAGTCGGAAGGCAGTCAGAGTTCATACACGGAAGAGGCAGTGATCGGGGCAGAAGCACAGGAGGGTAATTCCGGGAATCAAAAAGGTTCAGGAGACGAAGGTCATACACGAGGAGACTACGAGAGAAGAACAATATAATGAAAATAACAGGCTTAGTATGTCATGACAGCAAACAATACCTCACAGGGAAACAGGGACTGAGGACTGAACTAAGTAGGTAGTTGATGAGAAGCAGGTGTGCTAGGGGCAGGTGGAACTAGTAAAGGAAAAAACGAAAACCAGAACTGGGAATGGAATGAAAACATAAAAGCACTCAGAAAGGATGTAGACAGCAAAACCTCACAGTACTCCCCCCCCCACGGGAGGCTCCCGACGACCTGGACGGCCGAGTGGGGGCAGGCGGACGACCCCGCGGTCGAGGGGCGGGACGGTCAGGGTGGTCACGATGATAAGCCAGAATCATGGCAGGATCCAGAATGTCTCGGGCTGGGACCCAGGACCTGTCTTCCGGCCCGTACCCCTCCCAATCCACTAGGTAGTGGATACAGCCACCACGGTGCTTGGAGTCAATGATGGCATGGACGGCATACGCTGGTTCGCCACCGACGTCTATGGGCGGAGGCACTCTATGACGGTCCACCGGGGGATGTAGAGGGCTAAACCTCACTGGCTTCAACAAGGACACATGGAAGGATGATGAGATCCGATAATGACGGGGTAATTGAAGTCTATAGGTGACAGGGTTGAGACGATGGCTGATCTTGAACGGGCCTATGAAGCGTGGCATCAGCTTTTTGCAGGGGAGACGGAGTTTAAGATCCCTCGTAGATAGCCACACTCGCTGTCCGGGGTGCATTAATGGAACAGACCGACGACGTCGATCGGCAAAACGCTTCTGAGAGCGGGAGGCTTGATGTAGATGCCGGTGAGCAGTTTCCCACACCTTCTCACTTCGCTTGAACCAGTCATCCACCGCTGGTACAGTACCGGGCTCTGTCTCCCACGGGAACATAGGGGGTTGGTAACCGAGCACGCACTGGAAAGGGGTAAGACGGAGAGAAGAATGAATGAGCGAATTCTGTGCGTACTCGGCCCAATGTATGTACTTGCTCCAGTCATGAGGCGCAGAAGAGCAGTGTTGGCGCAGATACCGTCCGATCTCCTGATTTAGGCGCTCTGTCTGTCCGTTGGTTTCAGGATGGTACCCGGAGGCTGATGGTAACTCCCAGTCTCTTGCAGAAGGCCCGCCACACTCGGGATATGAACTGGGGGCCCCAGTCCGAAACTATATCCTCCGGGATACCGTATAGACGGAACACCTGTTGAAACATGCATTCTGCTAATTCCAGGGCAGTTGGGAGGCCAGGTAACGGCACAAGACGGCACATCTTTGAAAATCTATCTATTATGACAAGTATAGTGGTAAACCCTGTGGAGTCGGGTAGGTCGGTGATAAAATCTACAGATATATGGGACCATGGTCTGTTGGGTGTTGGTAGAGATCGTAGCTCCCCCGCAGGTAACTGGTGAAGGCTTTTAGACTGAGCACATATAGGGCATGAGAGAACATAGTCTCGGACGTCTGACACCAGAGAGGACCACCAGTATTGACGGGAAATTAATTCCACGGTCTTAGTAACACCCGGATGGCCAGATCCCAGAGAGATGTGAGTCCATTGCATGAGTTGGGGTCTCATAGTTGCTGGCACGTAGCTTTTCGCTATAGGCACCTCGGGGGGTGCAGGGTCAGAGAGAAGAGCCTCTTGAATGGCCGACTGAAGTTCCCAGCGAATGGGTCCCACCACACAGGAGGGAGGCAGAATGGTTTCTGGAACAGACGGGCGCATAGGAGGTTCGAACTGGCGGGATAGAGCATCTGCCTTAACATTCTTCCGCCCAGGTATGTATGTAACGGTGAAGTGGAACCGAGTAAAAAACAGGGCCCAACGAGCTTGTCGAGAATTCAACCTCTTTGCACTACGAAGGTATTCTAAATTTCGGTGGTCAGTTAGGACAGAAAAAGGATGTTGAGCTCCCTCTAACCAGTGACGCCACTCCTCCAAAGCCAGCTTGATGGCAAGGAGCTCCCGATTTCCGACATCATAATTCCTCTCAGCGGGTGTCAGCTTCTTAGAAAAGAAGGCACAGGGACGTTGTTTAGGGGGTGTTCCCACCCGCTGGGAGAGTATTGCCCCTACTCCGACCTCCGATGCATCGACCTCTAAGACAAACGGGAGAGTGGAATCGGGTTGACAGAGAATGGTTGCTGAGGTGAAGGTACGCTTCAATTCGTCAAAGGACTTGTGGGCTGCCTCCGTCCATTGAAGGGAACGGGCTTTCTGGCTGGTGAGAGCGGAAAGTGGAGCCGCGGTGATGCTGAAATTCCTAATAAACCGTCTGTAGTAATTGGCGAATCCAAGGAAGCGTTGTAATTCCTTGACGGTCGAGGGTTTAGGCCAGTTCTTTACCGCCGTAATCTTGTTGTCATCCATTTGGACTCCTCCTGGCGTGAGTACAGACCCTAAAAAGTTGACAGTAGTGACGTGGAAGGCACTTTTCTCAGCTTTAACAAAAAGGTGGTTGTCCTGAAGTCTCTGAAGAACTTGTGTGACATGCTGAATGTGGTCAGACATGGAATAGGAGTAAATGAGAATGTCGTCTATATAAACGATGAGGAATCGGTTAATCATGTCACTGAAGATCTCGTTCATAAATGATTGGAAGACTGAAGGGGCGTTGGTTAGACCGTACGGCATGACCCGATATTCATAATGCCCTCTAGCAGTGATGAAGGCCGTTTTCCACTCGTCCCCCTCTCTTATACGGACAAGATTGTAGGCGCTCCTGAGATCTAGTTTGGAGTAGATTGTGGCCTTTCCGACTTGCTCTAGGGCAGCCGGAATCAGGGGTAGGGGATATCGTTTTTTTATGGTAATGTCATTGAGTGATCGATAATCTATGCAGGGACGGAGTCCTCCATCTTTTTTCCCCACAAAGAAGAACCCGGATGCCGCTGGGGATGTGGATGGGCGTATGAAGCCCATTTCAAGAGTCTCATCTATGTATTTCTCCATAGCTTCGCTTTCACGCAGAGATAGAGGATAGACTCGCCCTTTACGAGGTGATGTTCCTGATCTTAGCTCTATAGCGCAATCCCATGGGCGGTGTGGTGGTAGTACGGAGGCCTTTTCCTTACTGAAGACGTTACGGAATTGTGAATACACAATGGGAATGTCTGCAGGGGTGATAGAGGCGGAGTCCTCGATGGAGGTGGCTCTACATGGGACATTAATACACCGAGTAAAACAAGCTGGGGACCAGGAAAGGAGTTCACTTTCTTTCCACGAGATGGCGGGGTCATGGAGGCAAAGCCAAGGGTGACCTAAGATAAGGGGTTCATTGGGAGACACAAGCACTAATAGGGATATAGATTCCTTGTGCAACACTCCCGTCTGGAGGTTGATGTTCGGTGTCCTGTGTGTAACTAGACCCTTTCCGAGGGGCTGCCCGTCTAAGGCATTGACTCTAAGGGGCGGATTGACAGGGATCAATTCAAGATTGAGTTCTTTGGCTAACTGTTCATCAATAAAATTACCGGCAGCTTCAGTGTCTATAAGCCCTTCGACTGATCGAACAATCCCATTAACCGATAGCAGAATAGGCAGAAAAAGTTGTTTTTGCGTGAGATTTAAAAACTGAGACACGCCTACCTGAAGTGAAGCGTCGGGGTAATTCCTTTCCCTCCGAGGAGGACAAACAGGACAGCGGACCAACAAGTGGTCTCCTGCTCCACAGTAGAGGCATAGTCGTTCCTGCCGTCTTCGTTGTCTCTCCGCAGATGACAGGGGAGCGCGACCCAATTGCATGGGTTCAGGGGGGCTGGGAGGGCTAGGTGGTAGGCCTAGTGAAGGTGTTCGAAAACTCTGTGCTGATTGAGTCCTCCATCGGTCGGCTAGAAGATTGTCGATAGAAATGGCCATTAGGATATACTCCCCTAGATCTGTTAGGTCTCCACGACAGGCCAGCTCCGCCTGTAGTTTCCGCTTCAATCCTCTTCTAAATACTGTCAGGAGAGCAGCGTCGCTCCACCCGCTACCGGCTGCCAGGGTGCGGAAGTCTAGTGCAAATTCAGCAGCTGAACGGCCTCCTTGTTGAAGTTCCATTAACAGATCCCCCGTATGACGTCCACTGGGAGAGTGATCAAAAACCTCCTTAAATAATGCGTTGAACTGGGGGACGGAGGAGAGTGTGGGGCTTTGGGCTGCCCATAATGCGGTGGCCCAGTCCAGGGCTTTGCCTGTCAAAAGGGAAACTATAAAGTCCACTCTGTCCTTATCTGAGGTGAAATTACCAGGGTTGTGGTCGATGTAATTTTCACATTGCATTAAAAATCCTATGCACTTCCCGGGTGTGCCATCGTATTTATTAGGTAGGCAGACAAAAGAGTGAGCGCTTGCTCCCGTGGCCTGAGCGGGAGATGTAGGCGAAAGCTTACGGAGTAAGTGGCAGAGTTCGTCTATGCGTTCTTCCTGCTGGGTTAGGCACTGGTGCAGCTCCGCTGAATCCATTACAATGGTGAGGTATTCTGTAATGATATACGGGAGACGATGATCTGGATTCACGCGCAGAGCGCTGTTCTTTAATTATCATCAGCAAAGGTGCAATAGGAATCAGGCAGAGATCGTAGTCGGAAGGCAGTCAGAGTTCATACACGGAAGAGGCAGTGATCGGGGCAGAAGCACAGGAGGGTAATTCCGGGAATCAAAAAGGTTCAGGAGACGAAGGTCATACACGAGGAGACTACGAGAGAAGAACAATATAATGAAAATAACAGGCTTAGTATGTCACGACAGCAAACAATACCTCACAGGGAAACAGGGACTGAGGACTGAACTAAGTAGGTAGTTGATGAGAAGCAGGTGTGCTAGGGGCAGGTGGAACTAGTAAAGGAAAAAACGAAAACCAGAACTGGGAATGGAATGAAAACATAAAAGCACTCAGAAAGGATGTAGACAGCAAAACCTCACAAGGGCTCTGTACAAAAAGGGCCAGAGTCGCCTCTACTTTCTGAGAAGGCTTAGGATCTTCAACGTGTGCAGTAAACTACTGCATACCTTCTACCAGTCTGTGGTGGCCAGTGCCATCTTTTTTGCATAAAAGCCGGTGATGCTTCTCGGGTTAATAAGCTGATCAGGAAGGCTAGCTCTTGACACTCTAGAGGAGGTGGCGGAGAGACGGATCCTGGACAAACTGCTGGCCATCATGGACAATGTCAACCATCCTCTGCATGCCATGGTTATGACGCAGAGGAGCACAGACTGATCCCACCACGGTGTGCCAGAGAGCGCTACAGGAGGTCCTTCCTGACGGCGGCTATTAAACTATTTAATGCCTCACCAGAGTGCCGTGCCGTCGTCAACATAGACCTGTAACTGTTGGGGTGTTAGGACCTAGTTTAACAAATATGCATCCATCCGTGAGTAACTCTGGTATGTAATCACTCATTCACTCAGGACTTATTTATTCAGTTAGGTCTGTATATACATATGCATGTACAGTTGTTATCATATCACGTGCAATATTATAAGTAACTCTTGGACGTAACTTATGTAGTCATTCACTCAGGAATGCATATTAGTATCCTGTCAGTTGTATCTTTTTTTCATTGCTTTTAGTATATCGAATGTGCAATACGTTTATTTTTCTATAATTAAACCCTGTGCACTAAGGACTGTATTTTAAGGGAATAACTAATATTACCCTAAATTATCATACACACATTTAGCTATTTAAGTATCTCTTCCTGTCATTTACCTGCACAGTTAACGTAGCCTTGCAAATATTCACTTACCTGTAAATTTTACTGTATATTTATCCTGTACAGTTAATGTAACCATGCTAAATATTCACTTACCTGTTCATTTAACCAGTCTGTATATTAAGTAAACTATTATTACCCTCACTTATATCATACGCACTTTTACCTATTTAAGTATTTCTCTGCCATCGACCTGTATAGTATTGTTAACCATGAACCATCCACCAATGTACATATTCAGCCATCCACCCATACTTTGCAATGTCTTTTTATAGCTTTTTTGCACTCCAGACTTCTTGTATTTTGATACTTTTTCATACTGCCGCTCTATGTATCATCTATCGTGTATCTGTCTTTTGTTTATTTTCATTTTGGCATTTTGCACCTGCCCTGTGTGTGTTTCATAGCTGCTTGACAAAGAAATTTCCCCTCGGGGATCAATAAAGTATCTATCTATCTATCTATCTATCTATCTATCTATCTATCTATCTATCTATCTATCTATCTATCTATCTATCTATCTATCTATCTATCTATACATTACACAACAATTCGCAAATTCAACAATGAGTGGTTTGGAAGGAATCAGTGACAGTGGCTAACTGCAAGCATTGCAAAGCAATCACTAGCCTGCTCTTTTCCAAATTTAAATTGATAAATATTCAACATTGGCCACGCTGTAAATGAAGCATGATTTGTGCCGTGCTCAAAACAACTGTTAAATCTGAACTGCAACAACTTGTCTTCAGTGAGTTCAAGACAACTGGGAAGTTGGGAATAAACAAGCTCCGACTGGGAAAATACACTTTCAACGGTCATCCAACTCAGAATTAGAATCCAGCCACTTTCTAGAGCTACGACCTGAAGATCAATGACATCATAGTTTCATTGTTTTATTTAACTAGGCAAGTCAGTTAGGAACAAATTCTTATTTACAATGAAAGCCTACACCGGCCAAATGACGCTAGGCCAATTGTGCGCTGCCCAATGGGACTCCCAATCATAGCCGGTTGTGATACAGCCTGGATTCGAACCAGGGTGTCTATAGTGACGCCTCTAGCACTGAGATGCAGTGCCTTTTCAAGAGTTCCCAGTTGTCTACTTTCTGAAGGCACTGTACCTCACTAGCATACCCTACCTGCAACACGGTAGCATTGCTAGCCCCCTTTATCTCATCTAGTTTAAATTACGTTCGCCCGTTGTGTTAATTAGACCGACTATCTCAGCCTCACAGCTCCGTCGGTCGTGGGAGCACTCTACGCACAGTTTCTTTCAGCCAGCACTGAGCTAGCCACAGCACACTTTCACCAGGGTTCAACTTGTAGTCTTGGAAGGACCCTGCTTCATTCTCCAAGCAGGCTAAGTATTATTTGTTTGAACCTGTAAGCTGTGTTGGTTTTGTCTGTCTGTCCCGGTTAGTTAGTAAGCTACCTAGTCTGTGTGAACTGCTACCCATTCAAAGTGGGTGCAGGTCCATCCACTTATTTTGTCCTCTGATTTTCAACTTATTAGGAGGGGGAGTGGCTACACCTGTGCTAGGCAATTAGTTTAGTGTTATTAGCACAGCCTACTTGTTCAGCGGCAGCTGTTTGCGGCAGACTGTCCCTGAAACAAAGACAGTTCTGCCGAGTTGTTCTGCGGGGGGTAAGTGAGGGAGACCCTGCTCTCTCGCTTGCTCATGTGTTTAGATAATTGTATTCTGATCTCTTTTGCATTATTGCAGCTTTTTCTGTAGCTGTCAACTATGTGTCTGTCTATCCCTGTTCTATCGCGTCACACCAGGTGGCTGCAACCACTCTAATCTGGTGGTCCCTGCACACACGACCCACGTGGAGTTCCAGGTCTCCGGCAGCCTTTGGAACTGCCGTTCTGCGGCCAACAAGGCAGAGTTCTTCTCAGTCTATGCTGCCCTCCAGTCCCTTGACTTCTTGGCGCTGACGGAAACATGGATTACCACAGAAAACACTGCTACTCCTACTGCTCTTTCCTCGTCTTATCATGTGTTCTCGCATACCCGAGAGCATCTGGTCAGCATGGTGGTGGCACAGGAATTCTAATCTCTCCCAAGTGGACATTCTCTCTTTTCCCCTTGACCCATCTGTCTATCTCCTCATTTGAATTCCATGCCGTCTCAGTCACTAGCCCATTCAAACTTAAGATCCTTGTCATTTATCGCCCTCCAGGTTCATCAATGAGCTTGACGCTTTGATAAGTTCAATTCCTGATGGTGACTCACACCTCCCGATGTCTGCCTTTGACTCATTTCTCTCTGCCTCCTTCTTTCCACTCCTTTCTTCTTTTGACCTCACCCTCTCACCGTCCCCCTTACTCACAAGGCAGGCAATACCCTTGACCTCATCTTCACTAGATGCTGTTCTTCTACTAATCTCACTGCAACTCCCCTCCAAGTCTCCGACCACTACTTTGTATCCTTTTCTCTCTCGCTCTCCTCCAACACTACTCACTCTGCCCCTACTAAGATGGTAATGCGCCGTCGCAACCTTCGCTTTCTCTCTCCCGCTACTCTCTCCTCTTCCATCCTATCATCTCTTCCCTCTGCTAAATCCTTCTCCCTCCTGTCTCCTGATTCTGCCTCCTTGACCCTCCTCTCCTCCCTTTCTGCATCTTTTGACTCTCAATGTCCCCTATCCTAAAGCCACTTTCTACCACTCTAAATTTCAAACCTCTGCCTCTAACCCTAGGAAGCTCTTTGCCACCTTCTCCTCCCTGCTGAATCCTCCTCCTCCTCCTCCCTCTCTGTGGATGACTTCATCAACCATTTTGAAAAGAAGGTTGACGACATCTGATCCTCATTTACTAAGCCTATTGACACCACTTGTCCTGCTCACACTGCTCTACCCTATGCTCTCCCCTCTCTCTCCAGATGAAATCTTGCGACTTGTGACAGACGGCTGCCCAACAACCTACCCCTTTTGACCCTATCCCCTCCTCTCTTCTCCTGACTATTTCCGGAGACCTTTTCCCTTACCTCACCTTGCTCATCAACTTATCCTTGACCGCTGGCTGTGTCCCTTCCGTCTTCATTTTAGGCCAATATCTAAAATGTCTTTTTTATCAAAAATTCTTGAGAAAGTGGTCGCTGGCCAGCTGATTACATTTCTTAATGGTAAAAACATACTTGACAAATTTCAGTCAGGTTTCCGGAAATGCCATTCAACTGAGACGGCACTTCTTAAAGTTTCAAATGACATTCTGATGGCTGCTGACTCAAGACAGTACACAGTGCTGATTTTACTCGACTTATCTTCAGCGTTTGATACTTTAGACCATACGGTCCTGTTAAATCGATTACACAATGAAATGGGTTTTTCTGGGGTTGTTCTTAGTTGGTTTACCTCTTACCTGAGCGACAGATCATTTTGTGTGTCCGTTAATAACATTCTGTCAGATATGACCCCTCTGTTGTATGGAGTTCCTCAGGGTTCAGTTTTAGGTCCTCTCTTGTTTTTATTATATATGAGTCCGCTTGGTGAAATAATCAGAAATTTTAAAAATGTGTCTTATCACTTTTATGCTGATGACATTCAGTTGTACTGCTCTTTTAATGATTCTGAGTTTGAAAAATTAACGGATTTATTGGAATGTCTATCATGCATTAAGTCTTGGTTATATAACAATTTTCTACAACTGAATACAAAAAAGACTGAAACTATGATCATTGCTCCAGAACAAAAAATATCGCAAATTAAACAACACCTCTGTTCCTTGGACTCCTCTGTCCAGACGAGCCTAAGAAACCTTGGTGTTCTGTTTGACCAATCGATGTCCCTGGATGGTCATTCTAGACAGCTGGTCAGAAACTGTTTTTATCAATTGAGAAATATCTCTAAATTAAGAACAATACTGCCCAAAACTAACATGGAGATGATCATTCATGCTTTTATTTCTTCACGGTTAGATTATTGTAATTCTCTTTTTACTTGTTTTAACAATTGTTCTCTGAGGCGTCTTCAACTGGTTCAAAATGCCGCAGCCAGGCTTTTAACAGGAACAAACAGAAGGGCACACATTACTCCTATTTTATTTACTCTCCACTGGCTACCGGTGAAATACAGAATTGATTTTAAAATTTTAATTTTAACTTTTAAAGCACTACATGGACAGACGCCTCAATACATCACTGACATGTTGACCCCTTACTCTTCGTCTCGTATTCTTCGCTCCTCAGGTCAGAATCTCCTGATGGTACCTAAAACCCGCCTTAAAACTAGGGGAGATCGTTCCTTCCAGGTGACTGCTCCAAAATTGTGGAATGCCCTGCCCTTGTCGTTGCGTGTGGCCGATTCTATTGTTTCTTTTAAAAAGCAGCTGAAGACACTACTATTTAGACAAGCTTTTAATTGATTGTGCTTTTATGTTTTATGTTTTTATGTTAGTATGATGTTTTTGAAATGGTATACTTGCTACTTGTAAAGCACTCTGTGATTCTTTCTGTGATGGGTGCTATATAAATAAAGTTTATTATTATTATTATTATATTCAAGAGTGCGAGAGTTGCACCCCTCCTAAAAAAACTACACTCGATCCCCCCGATGTCAACAACTAAAGACCAGTATCCCTTCTTTTTTTTCTCTCAAACTCTTGAGTGTGTCTCTAACCAACTCTCCTGCTATCTCTCTCAGAATTACCTTCTTGATCCTAACCAGTCAGGTTTCAAGAGTGGCCATTCAACTGAGACTGCTCTTCTCTGTGTCACGGAGGCTCTCCGTACTGCCAAATCTCAACTCTCTCTCCTCTGCTCTTATCCTTCTAGACCTATCTGCTGCCTTTGATACTGTGAACCATCAGATCCTCCTCTCCAGCGCTGCACACTCTTGGATTGTGTCCTACCTGACAGGTCGCTCCTATCAGGTGGCGTGGCGAGAATCTGTCTCTGCACCACGTGCTCTCACCACTGGTGTCCCCCAGGGCTCAGTTGTAGGCCCTCTCCTATTCTCTCTATACACCAAGTCATATCCTCACATGGTCTCTCCTATCATTGCTACGCAGACGACACTCAATTAATTTTCTCCTTTCCCCCTGGTGGCGAATCACATCTCTGCATAACTGGCAGACATATCATTTGGATGTTGGATCACCACCTCAAGCTGAACCTCGGCAAGACGGAGCTGCTCTTCCTCCGGGGGAAGGACTTCCCGCTCCATGATCTCGCCACCACGGTTGACAACTCCACTGTGTCCTCCTCCCAGAGTACAAAGAACCTTGTTGTGACCCAGGACAACGCCCTGTCGTTCTCTGCTAATGTCAAAGCTGTGACCCAATCTAGCAGGTTCATGCTCTACAACATTCACAGAGTACGACCCTACCTTACACAGAAAGCGGCACAGGTCCTAATCCAGGCACTTGTCATCTCCCATCTGGATTACTGCAACTCGCTGTTGGCTGGGCTCCCTGCCTGCGCCATTAAACCCCTACAACTCATCCATAACGCTGCAGCCCGTCTGGTGTTCAACCTTCCCAAGTTCTCTCATGTCACCATGCTCCTCCACACACTCCACTGGCTTCCAGCTGAAGCTCGTATCTACTACAAAACCATGGTGCTTGCCTACGGAGCTGTGAGGGGAACGGCACCTCCTTACCTCCAGGCTCTGATCAGACCCTACACCCATACGAGGACAGTACGTTCATCCACCTCTGGCCTGCTAGCCTCCCTCTACGGAAGCACAGTTCGGGCTCATCCCAGTCAAAGCTATTCGCTGCTTTGACACCCCAATGGTGGAACAAGCTCCCCTGCGACGCCAGCGCAGCGGAGTCACTGACCACCTTCCGGAGACACTTGAAACCCTACCTCTTTAAGGAATACCTGGAATAGTATAACAGTAATCCTTTTACACCCCATATAATAAAAAAATACAAAAACTTGTCTTTTGTCTAAACTAACACCTGACATTATTTCCCTGCTAGCACTGACTTTCCTCACAGCTGCTTGTTTAAATAAATTTACTTACTGTGATTTTGTAAGTCACTCTGGATAAGAGCGTCTGCTAAATGACTAAAATGTAAATGTAATGAAGTAGCTGCTAGTTAGCTAACACCCCAGGCAAGCTAACCAAACCAGCATTACTACATGCAACACGGTAATATTGCTAGCACCCTTCTCTAGTCTTTTCTTGCCTATATTGAATACATAATTCAAACATTCACAGTGTAGGTTGGAAAAAGTATGTGGCTAATTGGAGTCAGGAGTCAGCTAACCTGGAGTCCAATCAATGAGACGAGATTGGAGATGTTGGTTAGAGCTTCCCTCCCCATTAAAAAACACTCACAAAATTTGAGTTTGCTATTCACAAGATGCATTGCCTGATGTGAACCATGCCTCAAACAAAAGAGATCTCAGAAGACCTAAGATTAAGAATTTTTGACTTGCATAAAGTTGGAAAGGGTTACAAAAGTATCTCTAAAAGCCTTTTTGACATTTTGCAAAGGCTATCTGTCTGCCAATTGAAGCTCAACATAAGTTGGGTGATGCAACAGAACAACAACCCAAAACACAGAAGTAAATCAACAACAGAATGGCTTCAACAGAAGAAAATACCCATTCTGGAGTGGCCCAGTCAGAGTTCTGACCTTAACCCGATTGAGATGCTGTGGCATGACCTCACGACAGTGGTTCACACCAGACATCCCAAGAATATTGCTGAACTGAAACAGTTTTGTAAAGAGGAATGGTCCAAAATTCCTCCTGGCAGTTGTGCAGGTCTGATCCGCAACTACAGAAAATGTTTGGTTGAGGTTATTGCTGCCAAAGGAGGGTCAACCAGTTATTAAATCCAAGGGTTCACATAATTTTTCCACCCTGCACTGTGAATGTTTACACAGTGTGTTCAGTAATGACACGAAAACGTATACTTGTTTGTGTGTTATTAATTTAAGCAGACTGTGTTTGTCTATTATTGTGACTTAGATGAAGAAAATATCACATTTATTACCTATTTATGCAGAAATCCAGGTAATTCCAAAGGGTTCACATACTTTTCCTTGCCACTGTATGTTTTGCATGTAAGTTGATTGGTTGACACATTTCATGCTACACAAAGATTTCTAAAAGTTTTCTAAACAAATCCAATAATTTAATTTATTGCACCCGTTAATGAGATGGTTGTTCCAGTTTATATGATTACGGTAGTCTCCGTATTCAATCGTCCCTGCCCTGGCAGTCATTCTGAATACAGGTTGCAGGTGATTAACAATTCTACTTGTTGGATATCCTACCTCTGTCTGGATTCAAATAGGAATTACACATCACTTTGCAAGCTAGCATAATGTGACTTGCAGGCCTAATGTGGCCTGTACACAAGGAGATTCCTAATGCCACTGTGTTAGGGTATAACTATAACCTCAAAGCATATGTAATCATAAATAATTTAATTCTAAAGGCTAGTAATGCCGGTGGAACCGTTCATAGAGGGTTCTAGGAAGAACCCTCCAAAGATAAAATGGTTATTGGTAGAACCCTTCATAGAGGGTTCTATGCATAACTCTTCATAGAGGGTTGTAGATATAACCATATACAGGGGGTTCTTTGAAGAACCCTTTGTAGCGGACATGAGTCAGTCATGGTCACGTGATGAGGTAACCCTGCCTGCGAACTTCAAAAACCATTGTCTGCTCTCAGCCAAATAGGGAATTTCCTCTTGGTCTAATGGTCTAAGATGTTGGCTGCTCTCGTGAAAGACCTGGGTTTGTATCACACGTGTTGCACCTACATTTCTAGATAAAACCCTCTGAAAAGGGTTCTACCCAGCACCAAAAAGGTTTTGGCTAAGAGTATACCAAAATGACTCCACATCCTTGCTCTTTCAACCATGTGCCCTGTGGACATACAAGAGTGAAATTAATGCTTTGAGTTCATCCATAGACATGTCCCACGTACTGTTTCCTTTTCTGTGCGCATGAGCGACAGTACAATCTCTGATGTGCAGCAACATCCGCATGTCACATAAACAAAGAAAACTGTCAAGTGCGCTGGCAATTTGTCTCTTTGCGTGAGCTGTAGGGCCTGCTCTCTCATTACACTATTGTTCTAAATTCAATCACCCTCTTCACCTTGATCATTCAGTTCATTCAAACCCAATCACCATCCTTCTCATTCTCATCATTCAGTTAATTCAAATTAAATTGTGAAGACCATGCACAATTATCAGTTTCTATCTGGTTTCTATCACCCATTCATCCATTTTCATTCATTCAGTGAGGAGAGTGACGCATTAGCGCCTGGGTATCAACGCCCTTCGGCACATTTGCCTTGGTCCCTTAAGTTAGTAATAGCTGTAAACATTCTGTCAACTGAGCAATGTAAAATAGAAATAGGGAACAAGCTATTTTTTGGGGCAGATTTACGAAATCAAAGGTCAGTAGCCATTGGCCTATGATGGTTTTAGGCTAGCCTCATGGCTCTGCGGTTGTGGGAGAATACCAACCCAAAGTCGAACTGCCTAGCACTTTGCTAGCTACAACATACCTTAGCCGCGAGGCATCTAATGAGCTAGCTCATGCCTGTCAAGGCTAATTCGCAGCAATGCTGAAAAGCCCCCCATCCCCCCACTCATTTAGTACAGCTTAGTACACTCAACGTTCATTGGTTTTGTTGGCTAAACTGGATAAACTGACCAGCTACACCTATAAGACTCTCAAGACCGAATAAACAACGCTATACACACAGTTGTCTTCAACGCTATTCACACGGTTGTCTTCGACTAACGTCGTACTAGCTAGCTAGGCTATTAGCCAACTAGGTGAACACTAGCTAGCTAACACCAAAAGCCTCATGGCTAAGCATCGACTAGCACACGCATAACCCGGTTAAGCAATGCTTTCCCCCTGTTGTTATTATGGCCCCTGCAATGGAAAACTAACATGCTCATACAGCTCAATAACGAGTCTTGCAAGTGTTGTGAGGTTTTACAGAGTATTGGCCTGTGCTAAGCCTAGGCCATTCTACCAGTCTTCACGGCTAAAACCAGCTACAGTAGCTAACCAGTCTGGCTATTGCTAGGTTACCTCTCGTATTTAGTTTGTGTGGGGAGGTAAGATGAGCATTTTGCTTCTGACTGCTATGGCGCTAGCTATCACAGTCAAGCCAGTTCTGGTTTTCTGCTTATTCTGTACAACAGGGTAACCCTAACCATTCCGCTCCCCAGTTCTACAGGAGGACAGGTTTCCAGGGCTCACTGCGTTTTTTCCACTATATGGAAACGATAGGTCGTAAATTCCTTGCAGAGACTTTCTCTTTGCTGGCCGAGCAGTATTGAGGGAGACTGAAACTCTGTAGAACAAAATATTCCTCCTGCTAAAACTCCTACATCCCAAAAGTGGAGAATGAAACAATATTTATATTTTAAAGAATGTGGGAAATGGTCGGGGGGAACTCAAAGAACAATCACGTCGAATTAATTTTGTGATAGAACCAACTATCTCTGTTTGTCTACACTTCCCAGTTATTAGGTTTGTATCTAATTGTTGTATACAATGAATGATTAAGTATAAGAATACGGGAGACAAAGTGATTTTAGTCTTTTAATGAGATAATGTTTTATCATGTATGTTGTATGTCATGTATGTTGCACACTAACTAAGCCACACCCCTAATGAGGTCAGAAGAGCGGGTCAGTGTGAGTGTGAGTGCTTAAAAGGACTCGCTAAGAATTTACACATTAGACCAAAGAAATGAAATGGTGAATTTCTACTAGACCAGCCAGAGTTGTGATGGCTTGGTTGTGGTAAGGCCTCTTACTCCCACCTAGGGGAGGAGAGAGGCACACAACCAAGTCATCACACCCTATCTAGGGAGATGATCATCCCCAATCAGAGACAGCTGTATAGCGTTGTCTCTGATTGGGGATAGTATATAGGCTCCACACACAGCCACCTGTGTGTGGATCATTGTTCGTTTGTCTGTCTGCACTGCCTGCAACAGCCAAAGTAAGTCACCGTGTTTCGTTTGTTTTTCATGTTTAGTTATTTAGTCATCTCCTTTTGTTTTATTTAATGCTTCGTGAGACCATCTCATTGAATAAAAGAGGAATGACACTCCATCAGCGCTCCGTCTACCGTCCCATTACTCCGCACCGTGACAGAATGATCCACCACCCTGGGACGCAACGGGGGATAACTTTAGGAGATATCCTCCTCGGTATGGGAAAAATTACCGAGGAGGAACACTCTTATTATCGCTCGGTGGAGGAAGGCTGGGGTCCGGAGCAGCCTAGGCGCCGGAGACGGAGGACACGTCACCGGGCTAGAGTTGAGGACCAGCCTGGAGCCCAGAAAACCCCTCAAACTGATTTTGGGGGGGGGCTATGGGGGTGGTCGGGGATCGAGGGAGAAGAGCCCCGACCACTGCACTCGTGGGGGTTCCAGGAGGAGCCCCTACAGCCATGGGAGCGGGAGTACATAGAGGAGTCGGAGGAAGACGACGACGATGTGCTTCTGTTCCCTCACTCGTGGGGGTTCCCGGAAGAACCCTCACAGGATGGGGATTGGCGGTGGAGTAGGCACGACAGGGACAGTCGTGCTCCAGCGCCAGTTCCCAGTCCGGTGCCTCCAGCGCCGGTCCAGAGTCGGAGGAGGAGGAGACCGACTCAGCGCACCAAACCATCGGTGCGCAACACTAGCCCGGTGCGACCCGTACCAGCTAAACGCACCCAGCCAACGGTGCGTTTCCCCAGCCCGGTACGGCCCGCGCCTGCTCCGCGCACCAGCCAAACGGTGCGTTTTCCCAGCCCGGCGCGACCCGTGCCAGCTAAACGCAACAACCCAACAGTGCGTTTCCCCAGCCCGGCGCGACCCGTGCCAGCTAAACGCAACAACCCAACAGTGCGTTTCCCCAGCCCGGCGCGACCCGTGCCAGCGCCTCGCATCAGATCACTGGTGCATTTCCCCAGTCCTGTACGCCCCGTGCCTACTCCTCGCACGGAGGCTACAACGACGGTCGCCAGCACAGCTCTGTGGTTGGAGACCATCTCTGCGTCGGTGCCCAGAGTGGGCACGACGTTCAGCCCCGCTGTGGAGCAGGAGCTCCATAGCGCGTCGGTGCCCAGTCTGGGGCCGACAGCCAGCCCAACCACAGGGCTGGAAACCCTCTCTGCGTCGGTGCCCAGGGTGGGCACGACGTTCAGCCCCGCTGTGGAGCAGGAGCTCCATAGCGCGTCGGTGCCCAGTCTGGGGCCGACAGCCAGCCCAACCACAGGGCTGGAAACCCTCTCTGCGTCGGTGCCCAGGGTGGGCACGACGTTCAGCCCCGCTGTGGAGCAGGAGCTCCATAGCGTGTCGGTGCCCAGTCTGGGGCCGACAGCCAGCCCAACTACAGGGCTGGAAACCCTCTCTACGTCGGTGCCCAGGGTGGGCACGACGTTCAGCCCCACCAGAGGGTTGGGAACCATCTCTGCGTCGGTGCCCAGGGTGGGCACGACGTTCAGTCCCGCTGTGGAGCAGGAGCTCCATAGCGTGTCGGTGCCCAGTCTGGGGCCGACAGCCAGACCAGCTGCAGGGCTGAAGACCACCTTTGCGTCGGTGCCCAGGGTGGGCACGGCATCCAGCCCGAGGCCTCCTGTGACGGTCAGTAGCCTGAGGTCTCCTGTAAAGGTCAGCAGCCTGAGGCCTCCTGTGAAGGTCAGCAGCCCGAGACCTCCGGAGAAGGTCAGCAGCCCGAGACCTCCGGAGAAGGTCAGCAGCCCGAGGCCTCCAGTGAGGGTCAGCAGCCCGAGGCCTCCAGTGAAGGTCAGCTGCCGAGGCCTCCAGTGAAGGTCAGCAGCCCGAGGCCTCCAGTGAAGGTCAGCAGCCCGAGGCCTCCAGTGAAGGTCAGCAGCCCGAGGCCTCCAGTGAAGGTCAGCAGCCCGAGGCCTCCAGTGAAGGTCAGCAGCCCGAGGCCTCCAGTGAGGGTCAGCAGCCCGAGGCCTCCAGTGAAGGTCAGCAGCCCGAGGCCTCCAGTGAGGGTCAGCAGCCCGAGGCCTCCAGTGAGGGTCAGCAGCCCGAGGCCTCCAGCGAGGGTCAGCGCCACGCCACCTCCAGCGAAGGTCAGCGCCACGCCACCTCCAGCGAAGGTCAGCGCCACGCCACCTCCAGCGAAGGTCAGCGCCACGCCACCTCCAGCGAGGGTCAGCGCCACGCCACCTCCAGCGAAGGTCAGCGCCACGCCACCTCCAGCGAAGGTCAGCGCCACGCCACCTCCAGCGAAGGTCAGCGCCACGCCACCTCCAGCGAAGGTCAGCGCCACGCCACCTCCAGCGAAGGTCAGCGCCACGCCACCTCCAGCGAAGGTCAGCGCCACGCCACCTCCAGCGAAGGTCAGCGCCACGCCACCTCCAGCGAAGGTCAGCGCCACGCCACCTCCAGCAAGGGTCAGCGTTCCGGAGCCTCCAGCCACAGCTCAAGGCCTGGAGCCTCCTCCACCGGTGCCCAGTCCGGGGCCGGTCGTCTACGTTGCTCCAGTGACGGAGCAGTCCGCTCCACCGGTGCCCAGTCCGGGGCCGGTCGTCTGCGTCACTCCAGTGCCGGAGCAATCCGCTCCACCGGTGCCCAGTCCGGGGCCGGTCGTCTACGTCGCTCCAGAGATGGAGCAGTCCGCTCCACCGGTGCCCAGTCCGGGGCCGGTCATCTGCGTCGCTCCAGTGCCGGAGCAGTCCGCTCCACCGGTGCCCAGTCCGGGGCCGGTTGTCAGCCCCTCTCCAGGGTCGAGGGCTCCCGCACCAGGGTCCAGACAGGACTTGGTGACTGGCGGGAGTACTGAGGGGGGAACCACCGCGCCGGGGTCCGGACGGGCCGGGCGTGCAACGGAAAGGTAGGAGAGAAGCTACTATCACAGCCTGTGCCACGCCCGGAACCGGAACCGGAGCCCCCACCAGCAACCACCTCAGTACCCCGCCATGTCCCCCCTAGAATTTTGGAAAAAAAAATTTTCAGGAGAGGGGAGACTTTTTGTTGTGTGTGCGATCGGGAGTCCGCACCTTGGGGGGGGGGGTACTGTGATGGCTTGGTTGTGGTAAGGCCTCTTACTCCCACCTAGGGGAGGAGAGAGGCACACAACCAAGTCATCACACCCTATCTTTTTTTATTTTTTATTTTATTTCACCTTTATTTAACCAGGTAGGTCAGTTGAGAACAAGTTCTCATTTGCAACTGCGACCTGGCCAAGACAAAGCAAAGCAGTGCGACAAAAAAAAACAACACAGAGTTACACATTAAACAAACAGTCAAAAACACAATAGAAAATCTATAAACAGAGTGCAAAATGTAGTGCAAAAATGCAGTAAGGTTGGGAGGTAGGACAATAAATAGACTATAGAGTAGAAATAAATTACAGAATTATCATCATTAACACAGGAATGAAGGTTGTGCAAATTATGATGTGCAAAATAGAGATACTGGAGTGCAAGATTAGTGAAAAATAAACGAAAATAAATATGGGGATGAGGTAGTAGAGTGGGCTATTTACAGAAGGGCTATATACAGGTGCAGTGATCGATAAGCAGCTTTGACAGCTGATGCTTAAAGTTATTGAGGGAGATAGGAACATCCAGCTTCAATGATTTTTGCAATTCGTTCCAGTCATTGGCAGCAGCGAACTGGAAGGAATGGCGGCCAAAGGAGGTGTTGGCTTTGGGGGTGACCAGTGAGATATACCTGCTGGAGCGCATGCTACGGGTGGGTGTTGCTATGGTGACCAGTGAGCTGAGATAGGGCGGGGATTTACCTAATAAAGACTTATAGATGACCTGGAGCCAGTGGGTTTGGCGACGAATATATAGTGAAGGCCAGCCAACGAGAGCATACAGGTCGCAGTGGTGGGTAGTGTAAGGGGCTTTGGTGACAAAACGGATGGCACTATGATAGACTACATCCAATTTGCTAAGTAGAGTGTTGGAGGCTAGTTTGTAAATGACATCGCCGAAATCAAGGATCGGTAGGATAGTCAGTTTTACAAGGGCATGTTTGGCAGCATGAGTGAAGGAGGCTCTGTTGCGAAATAGGAAGCCAATTCTGGATTTAATTTTGGATTGGAGATGGTTGATGTGAGTCTGGAAGTTGAGTTTATAGTCTAACCAGATGCCTAGGTATTTGTAGGTGTCCACGTATTCTAATTCGGATCCGTCGAGAGTAGTGATGATAGTCCGGTGGGCGGGTGCTGGCATTGTTCGATAGAAAAGCATGCACTTAGTTTTACTAGCGTTTAAGAGCAGTTGTAGGCCACGGAAGGAGTGTTGTATGGCATTGAAGCTTGATTGAAGGTTAGTAAACACAGTATCCAAAGAGGGGCCAGATGTATACAGAATGGTGTCATCTGCGTAGAGATGGATCAGAGAGTCACCAGCAGCGAGAGCGACATCGTTGATGTATATAGAGAAAAGGGTTGGCCCAAGAATTGAACCCTGTGGCACCCCCATAGAGACTGCCAGAGGATCGGACAATAGGCCCTCCGATTTGACACACTGAACTCTGTCTGCAAAGTAGTTAGAGAACCAAGCAAGGCAGTCACTTGAGAAACCAAGGCTGTTGAGTCTGCCAATA
This sequence comes from Thymallus thymallus, assembly GCA_023634145.1. Lineage (NCBI taxonomy): Eukaryota > Metazoa > Chordata > Actinopteri > Salmoniformes > Salmonidae > Thymallus > Thymallus thymallus. Next base: position 11,681,046 of record CM042413.1, read on the forward strand.
AGAATGCGGTGATTGACAGAGTCGAAGGCCTTGGCCAGGTCGATGAAAACGGCTGCACAGTACTGTCTTTTATCGATGGCGGTTATGATATCGTTCAGTACCTTGAGCGTAGCTGAGGTGCACCCATGACCAGCTCGGAAACCAGATTGCATAGCAGAGAAGGTACGGTGGGATTCGAAGTGGTCAGTTATCTGTTTGTTAACTTGGCTTTCGAAAACTTTAGAAAGGCAGGGCAGGATGGATATTGGTCTATAACAGTTTGGGTCTAGAGTGTCTCCTCCTTTGAAGAGGGGGATGACCGCGGCAGCTTTCCAATCTCTAGGGATCTCAGACGATACGAAAGAGAGGTTGAACAAGCTAGTGATAGGTGTTGCAACAATTTTGGCTGATAATTTCAGAAAGAGAGGGTCCAGATTATCTAGCCCAGCAGATTTGTAGGGGTCCAGACTTAGCAGCTCTTTCAGAACATCAGCTGTCAGGATTTGGGTGAAGGAGAAGCGGGGGGGGCTTGGGCAAGTAGCTGCCGGGGGTGCAGAGCTGTTGACCGGGGTAGGGGTAGCCAGATGGAAAGCATGGCCAGCCGTAGCAAAATGCTTATTGAAATTTTCAATAATCGTGGATTTATCAGTGGTAACAGTGTTTCCGAGCCTCAGTGCAGTGGGCAACTGGGAGGAGGTGCTCTTATTCTCCATGGACTTTACAGTGTCCCAGAACTTTTTGGAGTTAGTACTGCAGGAAGCAAATTTCTGTTTGAAAAAGCTGGCCTTTGCTTTTCTAACTGACTGGGTGTACTTGTTCCTGACTTCCCTGAATAGCTGCATATCGCGGGGGCTATTCGATGCTAATGCAGTGCGCCACAGGATGTTTTTGTGTTGGTCTAGTGCAGTCAAGTCTGGGGTGAACCAAGGGCTATATCTATTCTTAGTTCTACGTTTTTTGAAAGGGGCATGCTTATTTAGGATGGTGAGGAAAGCACTTTTAAAGAACAACCAGGCGTCCTCTACTGACGGGATGAGGTCAATATCCTTCCAGGATACCTGGGCCAGATCGAATAGAAAGGCCTGCTCGCAAAAGTGTTTTAGGGAGCGTTTGACAGTGATAAGGGGTGGTCGTTTGGCCGCTGACCCATTGCGAACACAGGCGATGAGGCAGTGATCGCTGAGATCCTGGTTGAAAACAGAGGAAGTGTATTTGGAGGGCAAGTTAGTCAGGATGATATCAATAATGGTACCCATGTTTACGGATTTTGGGTTGTACCTGGTAGGTTCCTTGATAATTTGTGTGAGATTGAGGCCATCGATCTTAGATTGAAGGACAGCCGGGGTGTTAAGCATATCCCAGTTTAAATCACCTAACAGTACAAACTCTGAAGATAGATGGGGGGCAATCAATTCACATATGGAGTCCATGTCACAGCTGGGGGCTGAGGGGGGTCTGTAACAGGCGGCAACAGTGAGAGACTTATTTCTGGATAGGTGGATTTTTAAAAGTAGAAGCTCAAACTGTTTGGGCACTGACCTGGACAGTATGACAGAACTCTGCAGGTTATCTCTGCAGTAGATTGCAACTCCACCTCCTTTGGCAGTTCTATCTTGACGGGAAATGTTGTAGTTGGGGATGGAAATTTCCGAATTTTTGGTGGCCTTCCTAAGCCAGGATTCAGACACAGCTAGGACATCCGGGTTGGCGGAGTGTGCTAATGCTGTGAATAAATCAAACTTAGGGAGGAGGCTTCTAATGTTAACATGCATGAAACCAAGGCTTTTACGGTTACAGAAATCAACAAATGAGAGCGCCTGGGGAATAGGTGTAGTACTGGGGGTTACAGGACCTGGGTTTACCTCAACATCACCAGAGGAACAGAGGAGTAATAGAATTAGTATTCGACTAAGGACTTTAAGAACTGGACGTCTAGTACGTTGGGTACATAGAATAAAAGGAGCAGATTTCTGGGCGTGGTGGAATAGGTTGAGGGCATAATGTAAAGACAAGGGTATAATAGGATGTGAATTCAGTGGAGGTAAACCTAGGCGTTGGGTAATGAAGAGAGAGGTTGCATCTCTGGAGACACCAGTTAAGCCAGGTAAGGTCTCCGCATGTGTGGGGGGAGGGGCAAAAAAGCTATCAGAGGCCAGTTGAGCAGGACTGGGGGCTCTACAATGAAATAAAACAATAATAGCTAACCTAAACAACAACAGACAAGGCATATTGAAATAAGAAAGGGGCAGAACATAAAATAAATAAAATGACAGTTAATTAAGAGGGCTAAGACAACGACGGGTAATGGCGATGAATGGACAAAGAGGGTCAGTTAGAAAGAAGTGATGTACTACACACAGGACCTGAGGCCTGATAGTTAAACAGAAATAAATACTATAAAACCAAACAGTCCTGCAGGCATCAGCTGTGGAGCTGAACAAGCGTAGGATCCGATGAAAAAGTAAAGTGGTGAGCCGGGGAAATCAGTTCAATGGCACGGCGTTCAGAGTGTTAGCAGGCCGGGCTAGCAGGCCGGAGCTAGCAGATGAATCTTCGGCGGCGTCGCAGAGGAGAACCCTGTTGAGACCACGTCGGACAATTACGTCGGCAGACCAGTCACGGTGGCTCGGTGGGGCTCCGTGTCGACAGTAGAAAGGTCCAGGTAGGTTGATAAGGTACTGGAGCCCGGGAGAGTAGCTAGCACACGTCGGCTGTCCGGGAGATGAGCCTAGCTCACGCTAGCATTGGAAGCATGTACACAATGGAGCTTAGCTGTAAACGTTGGTCAGTCGAATGCAGCTAGCTAGCTGTGATGATCCGGTGTGGTGGTCCGGTACTTTCAGTGGAAATCCGGAAAGTGGAAGGGAACGCAGTCCGATAAGCGCTGGGTTGGTAGCGCGCTGAGCAGACTGGCCAATATTGTCCGAACTGAAAGCTGGCTGATCAGCCAGAGCGGAGGTGAAGACCGGTAGCAGTGGTTAGCGATGGAAGGTTAGCAAGCTAGCTAGCAGGCTAACTTTTGACTGCGGTTCGGTTAAATAGTGGAAAAACACGGATATTTGACCCGATATTTGACCCGTTTCACGTTAGGTAGGTGGCTTGCAGGAGGGGTAAATCGGGAACAAATAAAAATGTATGGAAAGACAAATTACAAACTATTTACACGAGACGAGACGGGACAAAACAAAATACACGTCTGCACTGTTACGCCATCTTGGAATCTTTTCTAGGGAGATCTAGGGAGATGATCATCCCCAATCAGAGACAGCTGTATAGCGTTGTCTCTGATTGGGGATAGTATATAGGCTCCACACACAGCCACCTGTGTGTGGATCATTGTTCGTTTGTCTGTCTGCACTGCCTGCAACAGCCAAAGTAAGTCACCGTGTTTCGTTTGTTTTTCATGTTTAGTTATTTAGTCATCTCCTTTTGTTTTATTTAATGCTTCGTGAGACCATCTCATTGAATAAAAGAGGAATGACACTCCATCAGCGCTCCGTCTACCGTCCCATTACTCCACACCGTGACAAGAGTACAGCGCGAGCTACGCGGCTGGAAATGGTATAAACTCTGAAACTATCGATCACTACAGTAGAAGTACTAAATCCTAGAACACCGTCAGTTTATCAGTCTGCAGCTGAAAACGTACGCAGCCTAGACAAGAATACCGACAACCACAGAAGCATCTATTCTAACAGATCAACTCTAAGAACTACAGGGTACGTTGAAGTATCCATTCTCACCACCACTATGACCAGAAACTCTACCTAAGGACTTGGTGATCTCTGCTGGCCAAACCAGAGTCTTACATCATCAACTCAACTATCGAAGCCAGCGACACGTAAATACGAATTGCATTTCTAATCTGAATGAACGGTTATTAGTGTGTTTAGGATTTGTATTTCTGTGAACGTAGCTCACCAATGTCCAATAAAGAAATTCCTTTATCTCTTCCTCCCCCCATTCTCTCTCTGAATTCGCCATTGTGTTATAACCAAACTGTCATGTTTTGTTAGTCATCTAGAGACTGTATTTACTGTATAATGTTAGTATGTTTTGTGTATTCTGTAATTGTTTAATTATTTAGTAAATAAATAATTGAGCTAATTGGTGCATTGCTTATTCATAAGTAAAGTTACGGTTCGTGCAGAATTTGATAAAATAACCGTTGTCACATTAATGATAGTCACATCATGACAGCTCTGTTATGGAGAACACTCTCCATTAAGCTAGAGATCAGTCCGTATAGTAATTCTGTGCTTTACTTTCTGGATCTTGGGGAAAAGGGGAAGAGTGGATGGTGCCCTCACCAGACATCACTGCTCCAGACAGATATCTGGTACTCCCGAGTCCACAAAGCTTTGGCTTTTCCTCCTCATATTTATTTGCTGCAATTGGTTCCCACAGCCGGGCCACTGCCTGCAAAAGTATGTGGACACCTGCTCCTCGAACATCTCATTTCAAAATTATAGGCATTGTTATGGAGTTGGTCCCCCCTTTGCTGCTATAACAGCCTCCACTTTTCTGAGAAGGCTTTGGACAATTGCTGCTGGGACATGTTGGGCGAATAGGCTCTGTTCAGGCCAGTCAAATTCTTCCACACCGATCTCGACAAACCATTTCTGTATTGACCTCGCTTTGTGTATGGAGGCATTGTCATGCTGAAACAGGAAAGGGCCTTCCCCAAACTGTTGCCACAAAGTTGGAACCACAGAATCATCTAGAATGTCATTGTATGCCTAGCCTGAACCATTACTTGTAAACTTCATACTTTTCATTAGTTCCAATAGGCCTCCAGTGTTGTTGGATGGTTGCTTGGACAGTCGCTGACACTGTATTTGTCTGTTATCGATGAAAACACTTTATTTCAGATCTAGCAGGTTTAGCTACTTTCAGATGCAGTAGGTTTAGCATTGCTGATGTTAGCACCGAAGATACAGGCTGAGAGACTACGATTCTGTAATGATTTGCCTGTAAATTGTGTTGTTTGGACTGTTGTTTAAAACAGTCGCTAAGATGAAACTTGGCTGTTATTGTTTCAAACAATATTATTTCGGGATAGCTGGCATGCTAACTAGATACAGTAACTGTGTTAGCATAGCTAGTTAGCATCTACTTGTTTTGTGTATTGCAGTTGATTGGTGACAATGACCTGAACATACATTCAGCATGACATTCATGCAAGCATTATAATATATTTACAACCCAAAAGTCATATGAAATGCACTCATAAGCAATATATTTAGACTAAACTTAGTCTGGGCTTGATAAGATAACTGCAGGCTAACTAGGAAGAGAATTTTATCATGGGAGACTAAATGCACCCTTGGAATTGTATGCTGTAGACAAGGGCAATACAGAAGCTTTAAAATATCAAAAACATGGAATCGTGCAGTGGGGCTAACAAAAACGATAAAACATAAAAATGTGTATCAAATCTTACAGTCGTGCATATACACTAACAGCATAATATAAAGTAGCGAAATTGTCCTTTAAGGTCCTTTAGCCACTTTCTTGGCCTGCCAAGGCCCAGACAGTTATACAGTTTACTATAACTGTTGTGTCGTCTCTAAAGGGGGGCACGCCTCTAAGCCTTTAGCTCGTCCTGGATTGTGTTTATTGTGCTTAAGATCCTTTCACATAATCTACTTGCCACTGAAAAGCGTGGAGATGTAATATTCCTTCATATTTTGCTTTATTACTGCCCTTGGCATCCTTAAGTGTATGTGTGGACTGTACTCTACCAGCCACTGTTTGCGCCTGCAGTCTGCCCAGGGCTTTTTACAGGTTAATGTACCTAACCCCATCTTTGGCCCGAGTCAATTCTTTGCCATTGTCGCGCCTTAGAGCCTATGGCTTTTTGCCCGATGCCTTAGCTAGAAGAGTGTCCCAGTCGTTGTACAGTAGGTGCGGTTCGCATCTACCTGGATTGTAGGAGAGCTCGGGCAAGGGTGACGTGCTCTTCGCTCATTGGGCAACCACTTTCTCTATTTGAAGATATCCTGCCAGATCATGGGGACCATTGTATTGGTTTATAATGGCGAGGATGATGGCCTTTTTTGGGGAGGCATATCTCATTAAACTGAGATAGTATTAGGATAAAATTAGGTTTTTCCCCATTGGGTTGACTCTGCTGTGCGTACTCCCTTATTTTCGGGACCTCTGAGATTTGCTAATTTTGGAACTTATCTGGCTTCGGAGAGCATGTTTTGTCATGCAGGAGCTGGCCATATCCCCATATGTGATACACTTAAACTAGTATTTGAAAGAGAACTTAAGGTTACTTGTGTAACCCCGGTTCTCTGATAATATGAGCGAGACATCTCATTCGCCACTCTACCAACAAACACTTTTCATAGGTACTTCCGAGAGTAGGCGGTCCTTAGTGAACCCCATGTGGTACATGTCACTCTTACTGACACAGCGTGATGTATTGTTGTCTCTAACTTTTTGCCCTTCGTCCTGTTGTCTGTGCCTAACAATGTTTGTACCATGTTTGTGCTGCTACCATGTTGTGTTGTTGTCATGTTGTGTTGCTACCATGTTGTGTTGCTGCCATGTTTTGTTGTTGTCTTAGGTGTTGTGTCTCTCTTGTCGTGATGTGTGTTTTGTCCTACTTCTTTTTTTATATATACCAACCTCCGTTCCCACAGGAGGCCTTTTGTCGCTTTATAGGCCGTCACTGTAAATATTTTTTTTTTCTTCATTGACTTGCCTAGTTAAATAAAGGTGAAATATTATCAGAGAACCGGGCTAGACAATGGCCATGTCATACACTGTTATATCTCCAAAGTCCAAGAGAACCAGTGCATTGCCCAGTGCCTTTGACAGATTGAGAAAGTTTTATTCTTGTGCACAGGTGGTTAGACTTCATCCCTCCACCCCCTCCTGTCCACCCCATGAGTCCCTCGTCAGAAATTAAAACGCCTTGCTGAGGGTGTGAAATAAAGATTATGGCCTTGAAAAGCCCCAAGCAGCTGGCCTTCCCATAAGGAGCCATATGGACCACTGGGAGCCGGGCTATTTTGGAAATCTGTCCCGTTGAACATGCTAGGTTAAATTAAAGTTCAGCTTGCTGTCTGAGTAGGACGAGACCGCAGCACTTATTTCCTTGCCTTCCCTCAGGAACTCAATGGAATCCAGCCTGTAGCCATAGCAACTGGCAAGGTCTACTGTGCACTTCTTTCCGCCGAATAGCCATAGGCACTTTTATTGGAGACTACTTATTCACTTTAGCCTCTTTTGTCTTGCTTGGTCCTTATTGACGTGGAATTCAATTTTCTGAGAGGAAATTATTTCAGCGATGTCTAGCCTGCAGTCAAAATAAATAGCTTATGACTTTTTTGTTGTTGCCACGTGTAATGCATTTATAATGACCTACATGTGTCTTTTATCACATACTGTACATGGTGTATAATAAGACTGGCTATAAGCCCCATATAATAGCCTGTAAACTGCATAATGCCAATATTTATTACCTACAGGTAGTTTCAAGAGAATGTTACCAGGCCTCCATGGTTTACATAGATAGACACTCTTCTTCAAAGTTGCCTTTATAGCCTACATTTAATCATTGATGGAACGTTTGATGCTAAAATGGTATACATTACCATTCCAAATGCAACATTATATAATCTGCTAAGGCTCTGGCTGTAACCACAGAACGGATGTTTAGAGTTTCACCATGTAAAGCTTCACTATTCTTTATGCAGGAGTGAAGTGAGTTCGGAAAAACTGAATGTATGCATCTTACAAATAGTTTTAATGTACAAACTTTATATGTCTCAGAATCAAATAGGCTTCCCCAAAATAACATGGTCGCTGTGGTAGAACGTTTATTTTGATTGCCGATTTTGTGCATTTATCAAATTCCCATCAGGTAGCCTGATTTCAGATGTGTCATGTAAACACAATGATTAAGGAAATCGTTCTTCTTGCACTGCATGTAGGCTAAACGTTTAAATCTAACTATTATATTAATCTGACTATTCTGTGCATACTCAGTGCCATCCGTGTTCCTATTGGTCAGTCACCGGGATTGGCTCTCAACACCAGCCACACTACACGATAAAGGTCCCAAAAATCTGGCACTGTTAGAACTTTGTCTGAGCCTACGAGCGCACGTAGTGATGCTTAAATTGGCAGAACTAGACCCTGTCAAATGTAACTAGCCAAGACGTCCGACAATCATTTATGACCTAAGAATTTGCCCACAATGTGGACATTTTGTTGCGGCATAAGATGGCTAAAATCATACAGTCTGCAAAGGCCTTAAGGAGGTCATGTTTCTCACTCCTGGGAAGGGGGCACTCACCAAGAGTAATGTGCACTTTTGGCCCATCTCGTCATCTCCCACAAGTCTTGCTTAGTCATCTCCCATACCACTACCGCACACTGCCAATGCCAATACCCTGTGCCAATATGACATGGTGGCTTTCCCATCCACTCCACCACGGCCCCATCCCACTGCTAACGCAGCAGACAGCTCGGCATGCCAGAGCCTCTAATGATAATGACATGGAAGTGGTCGTAGTCTGAAAATGTAATGCTGTGATAGGGTTTGTCATCTACATGCATTGTGAAAGCCATATGTTTTAAATGAGAAGTTTAGAACTCATACAAGGTACAATGCTAACGTGTGCATGTGTGAGTGTGTGTGTGACCTGGATGTTAGGTGCTTGTGACCTGGTTTGAAGTTCAGGATGTGACATAGAAATGTACTTTATGGAAAAGTATCTTGAATATGATGTAAGATTAGGTACATTTATGGAAAAGAGGATAGATGTCATGGTTTATAGATTGGACCTAAATTGCTGAACAGTAGTATACCGACATTCCTTTTATTTGTGAACAAAACAACAAAGGAGAGACCAAAACCACAAACTGATGTGCCTAAAACAATAAACAAAGAACCACACACAGGTGAACACAATCATGAACTTAAATGGGATCCCCAATTAGAGACAATGTAGGACAGCTGCCTCTAATTGGGAACCAACAGAAACCAAACATAAAGTTGCTCAGACAACCGTACCATCAGGCCCCGACAGTTAACCCAAACCAAACATAAAGTTACCCAGACAACCCTACCATCAGGCCCCGACAGTTAACCCAAACCAAACATAGAGATGCCCAGACAACCCTACCATCAGGCCCCCACAGTTAACCCAAACCAAACATAAAGTTACCCAGACAACCCTACCATCAGGCCCTGACAGTTAACCCAAACCAAACATAGAGATGCCTCTAGGCATCCCTACCGTCAGAACCTGACAATAGAGAGATAGCACTAAGGTTAATGACAGTGTGCTAGATACTTTCCGGTAAAAAGTCACCCTCACACATCATTTTTCCCGTTCCATTCTTACACCTACATTTTGTATGGCTGCAATGGCCTGTGAAGGATCTGTCAAAGGAGTACTATGAGCTTGGAATCTACAAAGTGGTGCTTTTAAGGTCATGGGTAAGACACATTGACTTGGAAATGTATTTGAATCCAGGACAAACATCTTAGATCATATGTGACTTGCCATCTTTGAAATGATGACAAGAGTGCTGTTCAGGAGCAGAACAACAGATTATTTAACTTGTCAGCTCAGGGATTTGATCCCGCAACCTTTTAGTTACTGGCCCAATACCCTAACCACTAGTCTACCTGCCTGGAAACTGAAATGCTTTCTACTTTTACTTTTGATTTTTAAGTATATATTAAACCAAATTCTACTGGTTGACTTTGACTTTAGTCAATTTCTATTAAGGTTTACTTTTACTCAAGTATGACAGTTGGGTACTTTTTCCACCACTGAGTATATGTATACATTGTTAGTACAGTATTACCAATTGGGGATAACTGTAATACACCTTTCAAAACAATATGTTTTTGTAGAGTCTAGCTCCAACTACAACGATTCGCCCAAGGTCAATACTTATTTTTATTATGAAACACCCACCTTGTACCTATGTTTGTCCTGTTGCGTGCATTTCTTTGTTTGATGAAATACATACTTTTTCAATAAACGTTAATGAAATACAACCACTGACTGTTTGCTAATTGCTGTTACTCTAAGATGGCAACTCAGTGCAAATGTGCATGTGCCAATTGAATCTCAACAAGGAAGCAGTCGGTGGGGGTATTTGAATAAAGGTGTAATATGCAGGAATCTGCACACCATTTCCTGTTTGCTAAAATTCTAATAGTTCACCTAACTTCAGTTTATGTGACAAAACAAGCACTCAGAGTGTAGAGAATAATTGTACCATCTACACTGCTGTGAAATATATTGTTGTATATAATATATATGAAATATACTTTCAATAACCAAAAATATTGTATTTTCAGCTGTTTGAAGCTGGTTTACAAAACCAAAAGTAAAAGACTAACCAAACTTTAGAATGGGAAGCATAGAAATAGCGTACATAGAACAGATCTACCGCTTCTTAGACTTGCTTTCAATGAGAATGACAGATTTACAAGTCGGGTTGCACAAAAAATGAAAATGAAATATTGTAGCTTTAATGTTTGTTGAAAAAGTATGGATTTCAGCAAACAAAGAAAGGCATTCAACTACAGAGGACAAACATAGGTACAGTACCCTTAAATTAGTCCACATTTCCAAATTGATTAAATACATTTTTTTCTCACTCATTCACACATAATTTTTGATTTAACCTTTATTTAACTAGGCAATTCAGTTTACAAGTTTTCTTATTTACAATGACAGCCTACCTACAGGGTCAGCCCCTGGAGCAAATTAGGGTTAAGTGCCTTGCTCAAGGACACATCGACAGGTTTTCCATCTTGTTGGCTCGGGTATTCGAATCAGTGACCTTTCGGTTACTGGCCCAATGCTCCAACCACAATACCCCATAAAATAAATACCCCATATTTTACTTTGCTATGAAACTCCAAATTGAGCTCAGGTGCATCCCATTGCCTTAGATCAGTGTTTCCCAAACATTTTATAGTCCCGTACTCCTTCAAACATTCAACCTCCAGCTGCGTACCCCCTCTAGCACCAGGGTCAGCTTACTCTCAAATGTTCTTTTTTGCCACCATTGTAAGCCTGCCACACACACACTATACGATACATTTATTAAACATAAGAGTTTTTGTCATAACCAGGCTTGTGGGAAGTGACAAAGAGCTCTTATGGAACCAGGACACAAATAATAATATAATAATAATCAATAATTTAGCTCTTTATTTAGCCATCTTACATATAAAACCTTATTTGTTCATCAAAAATTGTGAATAACTCACCACAGGTTAATGAGAAGGGTGTGCTTGAAAGGATTCACATAACTCTGCAATGTTGGCTTGTATTGGAGAGTCTCAGTCTTAAATAATTTAAAATCAAATCAAACTTTATTTGTCACATGCGCCGAATACAACAGGTAGACCTTACCATGAAATGCTTACTTACAAGCCCTTAACAAACAATGCAGTTCAAGAAAGAGTAAACAAAAAAACAAAAATAGTTACACAATAAAATAACAATAACAAGTCTATATACAGGGAGTACCGGTACCGAGTCATTGTGCAGGGGTACAAGGTAGTTGAGGTAATATGTACATAGGTAGGGGTAAAAGTGACTAGGCAACCAGGATAGATAATAAAAGAGTAGCAGAAGCGTATGTGAAGAGTGTGAAAGAGTGCTTATGTGTGAGTGTGTATGGCGTCAATATGCATGTGTGTGTGTGTGAGAGTATGTTGTTTGTGTGTATATGTGTGTTGGTCACTGTAAATAGTCCAGGTGGCCATTTGATGAATTGTTCAGCAGTCTTATGGCTTGGGGGTAGAAGCTGTTAAGAAGCCTTTTGGTTCTAGACTTGGTGCATCGGTACAGCTTGCCATGCGGTAGCAGAGAGAACAGTCTATGACTTGGGTGACTGGGGTCTTTGACAATTTTTGGGGCTTTCCTCTGACATCGCCTAGTATATAAGTCCTGAATGGCAGGAAGCTTGGCCCCAGTGATGTACTGGGCCGTACGCACTACCCTCTGTAGTGCCTTACGGTCTGATGCCGAGAAGTTGCCATACCAGGCAGTGATTTAACCGGTCAAGATGCTCTCGATGGTGCAGCTGTAGAACGTTTTTAGTATCTGGGGACACATGCCAAATTTTTTCAGCCTCCTGAAGGGGAAAAGGTGTTGTCGTGCCCTCTTCATGATTGTCTTGGTGTGTTTGGACCATGATAGTTTGTTGGTGATGTGGACACCAAGGAACTTGAAACTCTCGACACGATCCACTACAGCCCTGTCGATGTTAATGGGGGCCTGTTCGGCCCGCCTTTTCCTGTAGTCCACAATCAGCTCCTTTGTCTTGCTCACATTGAGGTAGAGGTTGTTATCCTGGCACCACACTGCCAGGTCTCTGACCTCCTCTCGGTAGGCTCAACGTTGTCTGTGATCAGGAATACCACTGTTGTGTCGTCAGCAAACTTAATGATGGTGTTGGAGTCGTGTTTGGCCACACAGTCGTGGGTGAACAGGGAGTACAGGAGGGGACTAAGCACGCAACTCTGAGGGGCCCCAGTGTTGAGGATCAGCGTGGCAGATGAGTTGTTGCCTACCCTTACCACCTGGGGGCGGCCTGTCAGGAAGTCCAGGATCCAGTTTCAGAGGGTGGTGTTTAGTCACAGGGTCCTTAGCTTAGTGATGAGCTCTGAGGGCACTATTGTGTTGAATGCTGAGCTGTAGTCAATGAACAGCATTCTCACATAGGTTTTCCTTTTGTCGAGGTGGGAAAGGGCAGTGTGGAGTGCGATTGAGATTGTGTCATCTGTGGATCTGTTGGGGCGGTATGTGAATTGGAGTGGGTCTAGGAAATCCGGGATGATGCTGTAGGTAGGTAGGTAGGTAGGTAGGTAGGTAGGTAGGTAGGTAGGTAGGTAGGTAGGTAGGTAGGTAGATTTGTCAAGAAGCTACGAAAAACACAGGGCAGGAGCAAAATTCCAGAACGAAATACACAAAAGACAGATACACGATACATGATGCTGTTTGGGGTTTAAGGCTGGGTTTCTGTATAGCACTTTGTGACATCGGCTGATGTAAAAAGGGCTTTATAAATACATTTGATTGATTGATTGACAGATACACGATACATAGAGTGGCAGTATGAAAAAGTCTGGAGTGAAAAAAACTATAAAAAGGCATTGCATAGTATGAGTGAATGGCTGAATATGTACACTATATATTGTTACAGAGTGTAAGGTGAACAAATTATATAAATATTGCAAGTTGATATAAATAAATAAAAAATATTTGCATGGTTAACTATACTATACAGGTCAATGGCAGAGAAAGATACTTAAATAGCTAAATGTGCGTATGATATAATTTAGGGTAATAATAATAATTCCCTTAAAATAGAGTCCTTAGTACAGGGTTTAATTACAGATAAATGCACGTATTGCACATTTGATATACTACATGATATACTAAATGCAATAAAAAAAGAGACTAATATGCAGTCCTGAGTGAATGACTGAGTAAGTTCAGTCCAAGAATTACTTACAATATTGCATGTGATATGATATAACAACTGTACATGAATATGTATATACAGTCCTGAATGAATGAGTGCTGAATGAATAAGTCCTGAGGGAATGAGTGATTACAGAGAGTTACTCACAGATGGATGCCTAATTTTTATACTAGGTCCTAACACCCCAACACCTCCTCAGAAAGTAGTCGGCTCTAGCCCTTTTTGTACAGGGCCCCGGTGTTACCAGCCCATTCCAGCCTGCTGTCCATATGGACTCCCAGGAACTTGTATGAACCAACCATTTCCACATCCATCCCCTGTATAGGGACTGCAGTCGGTTGGGCCTTGGTTCTCCTGAAGTCCACAACCATCTCTTTTGTTTTGCTGATGTTTAGCTGAAGGTGTTTTTGCTCACACCACACCACAAAGTCATTGATTGTGTTCCTGTACTCCTCCTCCTGCCCACCCCTAATGCTCCCTACAATTGCGGAGTCCTCCGATGGTTTGTCTGAGGGCGTAGCGGGATTTCTTATAAGCGTCTGGATTAGTGTCCCGCTCCTTGGAAGCGGCAGCTCTAGCCTTTAGCTCGATGCGGATGTTGCCTGTAATCCATGGCTTCTGGTTGGGATATGTGCGTATGGTCACTGTGGGGACGACGTCGTTTATGCATTTCTTGATGAAGCCGATGACTGAGGTGGTATACTCCTCAATGCTATTCAATGAATCCCTGAACATATTCCAGTCTGTGCTAGCAAAACAGTCCTGTAGCTTAGCATCCGCGTCATCTGACCACTTCCGTATAGAGTGAGTCATTGGTACTTCCTGCTTTAGTTTTTGCTTGTAAGCAGGAATAAGGAAGATAGAATTATGGTCAGATTTGCCAAATGGGGGCGCGAGGGAGAGCGTTGTATGCATCTCTGTGTGTGGAGTAAAGGTGGTCTAGAGTTTATTTCCCTCTGGTTGCACATTTAACATGCTGATAGAAATTAGGTAGAACAGATTTAAGTTTGCCTGCATTAAAGTCCCCGGCCACTAGGAGCGCCGCTTCTGGACGAACATTTTCTTGTTTGCTTATGGCCTTATACAGCTGGTTGAGTGCGGTCATAGTGCCTGCATCGGTTTGTGGTGGTAAATAGACGGCTACAAAAAATACAGATGAGAACTCTCTTGGTAGATAGTGTGGACTACAGCTTATCATAAGGTACCTCAGGCGAGCAATACCTCGAGACTTCTTTAATATTAGGCATCGCGCACCAGATGTTATTGACGAATAGACACACACCCATATCATATTTTACAATTGTCCGAAAGCTTGAGTTCATTTCCACACAAAAAAATCATACAATGATGGAAAGACGTGTGTTGTCCTTGTTAATGCAAACAGAGAAGAGCTCTAACTTCTTAATCATAGCCTCAATTTTGTCCCGCACATTTAATATAGAGTGGGGAGAACAAGTATTTGATACACTGCCGATTTTGCAGGTTTTCCTACTTACAAAGCATGTAGAAGTCTGTAATTTTTATCATAGGTACTCTTCAACAGTGAGAGGCAGAATCTAAAACAAAAATTGTATGATTTTTAAGTAATTAATTTGCATTTTATTGCATGACATAAGTATTTGATACATCAGAAAAGCAGAACTTAATATTTGGTACAGAAATCTTTGTTTGCAATTACAGAGATCATACGTTTCCTGTAGTTCTTGACCAGATTTGCACACACTGCAGCAGGGATTTTGGCCCACTCCTCCATACAGACCTCCAGATCCTTCAGGTTTCGGGGCTGTTGCTGGGCAATATGGACTTTCAGCTCCCTCCAAAGATTTTCTATTGGGTTCAGGTCTGGAGACTGGCTAGGCCACTCCAGGACCTTGAGATGCTTCTTATGGAGCCACTCCTTAGTTGCCCTGGCTGTGTGTTTCGGGTCGTTGTCATGCTGGAAGACCCAGCCACGACCCATCTTCAATGCTCTTACTGAGGGAAGGAGATTGTTGGCCAAGAACTCGCGATACATGGCCCCATCCATCCTCCCCTCAATACGGTGCAGTCGTCCTGTACCATTTGCAGAAAAGCATCCCCAAAGAATGATGTTTCCACCTCCATGCTTCACGGTTGGGATGGTGTTCTTGGGGTTGTACTCATCCTTCTTCTTCCTCCAAACACGGCGAGTGGAGTTTAGACCAAAAAGCTCTATTTTTGTCTCATCAGACCACATGACCTTCTCCCATTCCTCCTCTGGATCATCCAGATGGTCACTGGCAAACTTCAGACAGTCCTGGACATGCGCTGGCTTGAGCAGGGGGACCTTGCGTGCGCTGCAGGATTTTAATCCATGACGGCGTAGTGTATTACTAATGGTTTTCTTTGAGACTGTGGTCCCAGCTCTCTTCAGGTCATTGACCAGTTCCTGCCGTGTAGTTCTGGGCTGATCCCTCACCTTCCTCATGATCATTGATGCCCCACGAGGTGAGATCTTGCATGGTGCCCCAGACCGAGGGAGATTGACCGTCATCTTGAACTTCTTCCATTTTCTAATAATTGCTCCAACAGTTGTTGCCTTCTCACCAAGCTGCTTGCCTATTGTCCTGTAGCCCATCCCAGCCTTGTGCAGGTCTACAATTTTATCCCCGATGTCCTTACACAGCTCTCTGGTCTTGGCCATTGTGAAGAGGTTGGAGTCTGTTTGATTGAGTGTGTGGACAGGTGTCTTTTATACAGGTAACGAGTTCAAACAGGTACAGTTAATACAGGTAATGAGTGGAGAACAGGAGGGCTTCTTAAAGAAAAACTAACAGGTCTGTGAGAGCCGGAATTCTTACTGGTTGGTAGGTGATCAAATACTTATGTCATGCAATAAAATGCAAATTAATTATTTAAAAATCATACAATGTGATTTTCTGGATTTTTGTTTTAGATTCCGTCTCTCACAGTTGAAGTGTACCTATGATAAAAATTACAGTCCTCTACATGCTTTGTAAGTAGGAAAATCTGCAAAATCGGCAGTGTATCAAATACTTGTTCTCCCCACTGTAGATAGCCTTGTTAGATAACTGCTGTCAAGATTGTATGAAATAATCGTACGATGCAAAGGATAGTTTGTGCATATGTTATTAATTCCCAACTTCAAAGCCAGAAAACAAGAAGAGCTAGGTGATTAGTCTTCCTTTCCCTTGGACTTTTCCGATCCTTAACTGCACATGGTAAACTGTACTCCAGAGAGTGGTGTTTCACAGCCCTCTCATTAAATCTGGACCAAAGTAGGGACACTGTGAAGTGTGCACTCTAAGGACCAGAGGCTGGTTCTAACCTAAAGATTCTCTCTCCTCTGAAGTTTATTTAGATACAGAATGTCCTTTTCTTCAATGAAATGCTTCTAAGGGGGATTTTTTATGATGGGATGCATTTAAAGATTGAATAACTTTAATGGCTTGAAGACAAATCTAGTGCAATCGGTAGGGCTGGCTACAGGTATTAGCGACATAACGGTCGTTTAGGGCCCCCAGCCGCTAGAGGACCCCCGGCCCAAAAAATATGTTTTTATATTATTTTTGTTTTTAAATTTGGTTGTGCATTAGCTGTTTTTCTTTTGTTATATCAGTCACTGAAATTAGCCAAGTCATCTTAAAAATTGTTGATTGGTAGTTTAGCCAGCTATCTAATCATGTAACAATGTAACATTCATTTTTTTTTATTTTTTATTTTTTATTTCACCTTTATTTAACCAGGTAGGTCAGTTGAGAACAAGTTCTCATTTGCAACTGCGACCTGGCCAAGACAAAGCAAAGCAGTGCGACAAAAAAACACAACAACACAGAGTTACACATTAAACAAACAGTCAAAAACACAATAGAAAATCTATAAACAGAGTGCAAAATGTAGTGCAAAAATGCAGTAAGGTTGGGAGGTAGGACAATAAATAGACTATAGAGTAGAAATAAATTACAGAATTATCATCATTAACACAGGAATGAAGGATGTGCAAATTATGATGTGCAAATAGAGATACTGGAGTGCAAGATTAGTGAAAAATAAACAAAAATAAATATGGGGATGAGGTAGTAGTGTGGGCTATTTACAGAAGGGCTATATACAGGTGCAGTGATCGATAAGCAGCTTTGACAGCTGATGCTTAAAGTTATTGAGGGAGATAGGAACCTCTAGCTTCAATGATTTTTGCAATTCGTTCCAGTCATTGGCAGCAGCGAACTGGAAGGAATGGCGGCCAAAGGAGGTGTTGGCTTTGGGGGTGACCAGTGAGATATACCTGCTGGAGCGCATGCTACGGGTGGGTGTTGCTATGGTGACCAGTGAGCTGAGATAGGGCGGGGATTTACCTAATAAAGACTTATAGATGACCTGGAGCCAGTGGGTTTGGCGACGAATATATAGTGAAGGCCAGCCAACGAGAGCATACAGGTCGCAGTGGTGGGTAGTGTAAGGGGCTTTGGTGACAAAACGGATGGCACTATGATAGACTACATCCAATTTGCTAAGTAGAGTGTTGGAGGCTAGTTTGTAAATGACATTGCCGAAATCAAGGATCGGTAGGATAGTCAGTTTTACAAGGGCATGTTTGGCAGCATGAGTGAAGGAGGCTCTGTTGCGAAATAGGAAGCCAATTCTGGATTTAATTTTGGATTGGAGATGGTTGATGTGAGTCTGGAAGTTGAGTTTATAGTCTAACCAGATGCCTAGGTATTTGTAGGTGTCCACGTATTCTAATTCGGATCCGTCGAGAGTAGTGATGATAGTCCGGTGGGCGGGTGCTGGCATCGTTCGATAGAAGAGCATGCACTTAGTTTTGCTAGCGTTTAAGAGCAGTTGTAGGCCACAGAAGGAGTGTTGTATGGCATTGAAGCTTGATTGAAGGTTAGTAAACACAGTATCCAAAGAGGGGCCAGATGTATACAGAATGGTGTCATCTGCGTAGAGATGGATCAGAGAGTCACCAGCAGCGAGAGCGACATCGTTGATGTATATAGAGAAAAGGGTTGGCCCAAGAATTGAACCCTGTGGCACCCCCATAGAGACTGCCAGAGGATCGGACAATAGGCCCTCCGATTTGACACACTGAACTCTGTCTGCAAAGTAGTTAGAGAACCAAGCAAGGCAGTCACTTGAGAAACCAAGGCTGTTGAGTCTGCCAATAAGAATGCGGTGATTGACAGAGTCGAAAGCCTTGGCCAGGTCGATGAAAACGGCTGCACAGTACTGTCTTTTATCGATGGCGGTTATGATATCGTTCAGTACCTTGAGCGTAGCTGAGGTGCACCCATGACCAGCTCGGAAACCAGATTGCATAGCAGAGAAGGTACGGTGGGATTCGAAGTGGTCAGTTATCTGTTTGTTAACTTGGCTTTCGAAAACTTTAGAAAGGCAGGGCAGGATGGATATTGGTCTATAACAGTTTGGGTCTAGAGTGTCTCCTCCTTTGAAGAGGGGGATGACCGCGGCAGCTTTCCAATCTCTAGGGATCTCAGACGATATGAAAGAGAGGTTGAACAAGCTAGTGATAGGTGTTGCAACAATTTTGGCTGATAATTTCAGAAAGAGAGGGTCCAGATTATCTAGCCCAGCAGATTTGTAGGGGTCCAGACTTAGCAGCTCTTTCAGAACATCAGCTGTCAGGATTTGGGTGAAGGAGAAGCGGGGGGGGCTTGGGCAAGTAGCTGCCGGGGGTGCAGAGCTGTTGACCGGGGTAGGGGTAGTCAGATGGAAAGCATGGCCAGCCGTAGCAAAATGCTTATTGAAATTTTCAATAATCGTGGATTTATCGGTGGTAACAGTGTTTCCGAGCCTCAGTGCAGTGGGCAACTGGGAGGAGGTGCTCTTATTCTCCATGGGTATGTATCCAGGGGCCCTGACCTCCAGGTGGCCCCCATTGATTGTGTTAGTCATTCTCACTTAGATATAATATTAACATGACATAAGTCATGGAAAAATGTGTAGAATTGAAGGAAATTATCTTTAAAACTGCAAAAGTGTATCTCTGCCTCATGGCAAAACGTGTAGAACTGCAGAAAACTTGCTTTAAAACTGCAAAATTTTCTCCACGCCACATGGCAAAATGTGTAGAATTGCAGGAAATTAAAATGTATCACTCCGCTGTCAGGAGGGCGGCCACTAAAATGTTTTCCCATGAGGTGTGGGGCTCCCTAATCAAATCTTGCTTAGGGACCCCAAAAGCCTAGGGCCAGCCATGTCGATCACTGTAATGTCACAAGAGCCACAGCATTAGGATGAATAATTCACTTGGAGTGGTATCTCTTGAGGGGCCATGCCTGCAGAAATGAAGAAAGAGAAACAGTGTAGCCTGAGGGCAAACTCCTGTCCAAATACTCCACCAAGCGCAAAGCGAGATAATTAGAAAATAATGCATTGATGCTGAAAATGAAGGACAGAGGAAACTGCAGGGAATCACCAGCAATAACCAGGCATTCATTGCCTTCTTAATGATTCCACACTGTAAGCATTATAACCACGGAGAAGACCAGATAGTGTTGATTTACAGACATTTTACATTTCAGTCATTTAGCAGACCAGAGCTACTTACAGTACATCCATTTTCATACTTTTTCGTACTGCTACTTTAAATGGTGTTTAAAGCCAATATTATTGATTGCGTCTGTATTATGGGCTCTAATCTTCTGCATTGTTAACTATTAAAAATGTATAGTGTCCATTAAAAGACAATTCCATTCACTGTTCAAAGTCATGTTTTATCTGAAAAGGATTGTATGACAGATAAAGAAGTCTGAAGTTAAAAACCCCTTTTAAGAGTATCACTTTAGTATCACAAGCGGCATTGTGTTCAGCAAAGTTGGTCATACCAAGGACCATTTAGCCATTTGATTTAGGATTTTAGGATCCCTTTAGGTAAAACAAAAATAAGTAAAAATAATTTGATGAAGTTACGTACATATAATTTGGCCTTACTGCTATTATCCCATAGAAACACATTTAATAACAAATTAGTCATTTTAGTTTCGAGCCCAAACCGTTTGGACTCTGCAGACATTTTCATGAGAAGATCCATTTTCGGGATGTCTCCTGGTCTGAAAAACACCACTGTAGCTCTGCCACCTTCCACTGCAAATGCAGAAGGCCAACATCGTGTTAATAAAAAAAAAAATCCAAAGACAATCATGGTACCAATATTTACTTCTAATACACCAGATGTATATCCTTCAACCAATTATAAAAACAATTGCACAGAGAATAAGTTATAAGAATAATTTAGTTGCTAATGGTAGTCTGCAGTACCCTGGTCAGCAATCAACATGAGTTATTCAATGAGAGGGGGCAGTCAGTTCTTGGAGTCAGGGGCGTCGTATGGGGGGGAAAAGTTAGGATGATTCTAAGGGCCTGTGACTGACAGGGCCCCTAAAATATTATTCCAGCATTAGGTAAAAACATTTTGGAGCCCAATGTTATATATTTTCATGGGGCCCAAAATCCCTGGAGGCTCCCCTGCTTGGAGTAGCTCAAAATGCGCATTTATGTCTCCATGAGACGCCATCTTAACCAATTTTATTTGGCTTCAATGCTCTATTTAGTCTTCACATAGTGATCGATGGCTTTGTCCATTCATATGTACAGTCACTGGTTGAGACGCAGCCCATGCAAAAAAAGCGGAAAAAAATCTCTAGCTTAAACATAAGGATTTTGATGGGGATTTTTTTATTATGCTAATTAGATTGACTATTGAGGGAAGCTTACAAAGGTAAATATGTTCCATTGAGTACAACCAATTGAGACTAAAACCTTGTTCACACTGGCAGTTCGAAGTTACTCAAATCCTATTTTGTTAATTGTTTACAAACAAATTAGTGAAACAGCTACCTAGCTAGCTAGTTGACTGCTGTGGCTAGCCCAAATGAAATTGTTTTGAAAGTTGGATAATCTTATCCCTTGAGACTTTAAACATGTTCTTACACCATGATTTTGAACATTCTAAGCAACTGGAAAACATACATGGCAGGCATTTTTGTCACCTTAGCTTGCTACCTAACTTTTGAATGGTAGGAAGCCCAAGCACCACCACCAATCAGCCTACACCAATAATTTTTTTTATTTTTATTTAACTAGGCAAGTCAGTTTAGAACAAATTCTTATTTACAATGACAACCTATCTACAGAGTCAGCCATAGTAGTACAGCACCCCTGGAGCAAATTAGGGTTAAGTACCTTGCTTGGGTATTCAAACCAGCAACCTTTGGGTTACTGGTCCAACGCTCTAACCGCTAGGCTACCTGCCACCCTTATTATGACAACTAGTATAGCCATGTTGGCAAATGACTGCTGTCTGAACACACACAAATCCGACTTGGTCACTTGTAACTTGCTGTTTGGACAGTTAGTATTCCAAAACGGATAAAACACATACAAAATAAATTGATTTGAGCATCAAGGCCTGCAGTGTGAACAAGAGAGCACCTCTAATTCCCTGGCAAAGGCCTCTCTGTCTTCGTAATACATTATTGATGGGGATTCATTGCCCAATGCGAAAGCTACTGTCAATCTAATAGCATTGAATCCGCCTAATATTGTTCAAGCAGGAGTTTAATGAGAGGCCCTCTTGGAGACTGATGGGATTAACAGCTGTTTATTCATTGCTTTGTGGAGAAAAGAGTGCTTAAAGCAACAGTGTTATACAAAGTTATGCCTTACTTTCTGGGAATGGATGCCCCAATGGTGTATTTCTCTGTAGTGAGAGTATAAATTGGTGAATATATTGTACATGCTATTAAATATGTACGTGTACAGTATATACAGTATGTCCCTGTCCAATTATCAGGTAACATCTGTTTTGACTGAATAAATCCTAATCTTAATATATTGGAATCAAGAAGATTGTAAAATGTTTATGAACATCTGAATTATGACTCCCCCTATCTCTTATTCATCCACCTATCTCCTCGTGTTGTGTTTTCTGGCTTTGTGTTGTGTAAAAGTAACCATTTTATCTACTTATTGATTGCTCAAAGTCTTCGGACCTAAGCCAAGTCGGGGGCAAAGTTATCCTCACACACATAAACTAGATGGTGGCAGAAATGGGATTTCATGGTTTTAGCATGGTTTGTATGACTGTGCATGTTCAGACTGTGATTTCTTGAAACGTATGCGTCAAAATGGGTGAAGGACGATGATTGATGCATCCAGTGCTTGTTCTTTTACCCTTTCTCTCGCCAAGCGGAGCACATTGATTTTCTGAGATGTGGTTGAGAATCACAATCAGTCTTGGCCAGAACTAGAGGGCATGTCAGGTGCTAGAAATGAAGACTACCCTACTCTGAACCCACACTGTAAAAATAATCTTGATTTTACGGTAACCTCCTGGCAGCCAGTTACCTGTAAGTTACTGTAAAAAAAGGTACAGCATGTTACCATCAATTCTAAATAAATGTTGATTCAGTCCCGAGACCCAAGCAAAAATTGGCTTTTCTTATATCTGACTTTCATTTACCTGCTTGTCCAGCGCTTATATTTAGCCTCACAATTAAACGTTTTACCATTTTCTTTTCACGACAATCAGGGCTGCAAGTAGAACGAATTGACAAAATAAATACAAAATCTGCCAAAACTAAAAGCTGATAAAAAAGTATTTATATGAATGCTGTAAGTATGAAACTGTGACAACTGTGTGGAGTTTGACGTTTGTGACGACAACTATGGGCTTATTACAGTATTATAGACACTATGTAGAACTTTGTAGATTTCCTATGATCTTCAATGTAGAAGAACCCCTTACCTTCTAACAACTCTTGTGTAGCTTGTGAGCGTCATAGAGCAAAACATGTGCGTGTTCGTGAGAGACCCAGCTTTTCATAGAAAGCTTTCAATAGTTTGCTGCTCAACCACAGATTCTACAGATGTTTTTGTAAAAAGACCTTATGTTTAAAAGGGGTTAGAAGTCCTCATGCCAGCGTGACGGTGGGGCTCATTAGGGTAACAGTGCATTACTGTTATCTTTACAGTTAAACCAACATTTATTTGGAATTTACGGTAACATAGTGTACCTTTTTTTACAGTAAAATCAAAAAGGATATTTTTTTTACAGTGCAGATCAGGAGGGGTCTCCAATGTATTTCAACCCAAACTACAGTGCCAAGGCCCAAGAGGAGGGTTGGGCTACCTTCATTGAACCCAAGCTAAACTGCGTTTTACCCCAAGGCTCTGTCCTGAACAGATATTTGAATGATTTGGGGATTCTGTTGTCTGAACAGAAACCTGAAATTGCTTGGCCATGACATATAGCTCTTCAAGAGTACCCATCGTATTGCTGTAGTGCACAGTAAGAAGATTTAAAAAGTTCTCTGCACATTTTTACCAAACAAATAATATGATAGCACTAGGAAATAAAGTAATGTAGACCAAATCCAAATTATATATATTTTTCAAAGAACACATTTCCATTTCTAAAAAATACTCCTGTGCCATGACTACATTTCTAAAGTATATCTAACATCCCCATGTGTGAGAACCTATCAACTCCACACAGCAGTATCAGTAAAACAGCTCCACAGTGACCACATGTAATAGTTATCAGTAATTCTATTAGCAGGGTGTCCGATTTATTTCCCAAGGCCTATTGTAGTCTCCAGTGGGTGTACAGTTTACAGCACAGGATGTGGGAGCCAATGACACTACCATAATCATATAAAATTTAATAATAAAAGAGAATGAACGTGGCCAGTAAAAAGTATTTCGGCATTAAATACCATAGGGGTTGTTTACATCTGATCCTTGTGAAGGTCCAAGAGTATTGTCATTTCGGACGACTCCAAAGCCTCCTTCAGTGATATATTGTGCTCCCAAGTGGCGCTGTGGTCTAAGGCACTTGCATCTCAGTGCTAGAGGCGTCACTACAGACAAACTGGTTCGAATCCAGACTTTATCACAACCAGCCATGATTGGGAGTCCCATAGGGCGGCGCACAATTGGCCCAGTGTCGTCCAAGTTTGGCCGGTGTAGGCCGTCATTGTAAATAAGAATTTGTTCTTAACTGACTTGCCTAGTTAAATAAAGGTTCAATTAAAAAAAGGGCTGTGGCAGTCCTCTGAGGGGATGCATGGCCGCCGCAGATCGGTGGTGTTGTAGCCAGGGAAAGTGATAGTTTAGGGATTTTAAATAGTCGTCCTGTTGAGCACTGTGGCAGTCAACAGTGCAGCTGCGTTTTACTCACTCTGCAGGGATGGAGAGACGCCACAGGTCACTGATATGATACCCAAGGATACCTGAATGAATGCATGCAGGTATATTACATACATAGTGATATGATCTAATGTACAATGATAAGCATTGAGTAAGGATAATTTAGGATAATTTATCACCTAGAAGGTAGGTACGTATATCAGGTAAGTTCAATAAGGATAATTCTACAATAATCGCATTTACTGTATGCCACTAGCTATCCATTGTCAGGGTTATCTTTCAAGTGGATGTAACCCAAAATATCTGTACAATTGAAGTATTTGTTATACGCAGAATATCACCCATGACAATACAAGCCTTTAGCACAGATTCTATTGAACACAGGTGGCAATGGTTGAGTGGGCGCATAATAAAAGACTACCATTACATGGATTGACATGTCTCTCTAGACCCAAGTTGTATTGATTGAAAAAATCATGGATAAAACCATTAAAAGTCCTGTTTAACCTTATCTGGTGCATCTGTTTTTATTTATGTTTATCCGACACTGTCAAATTGATTGTGAAGTGATAGTTTCAACAACCAGTGCAGCTTTCCTAGTGGACATATGGCACAACCATTAAGCTTGTCATTGGAAATTGGGGTCCATTGAAATATAATTGAACTGGAGGTGGACTAGCAGGTTGCTGTAACTATTCTGAGAGAATGAAGATTACCCCTCCTGGGTTTAGACAGATTAAGTACTGTAGGAGTCTTTAGAGCCAAGTAGGTTGCTGGCGTATGCAAATCTGAGTTTAAACCAAGGGTGTTTGTCTATTACAGGACGTCTGAGGCAGGGATTAGTCGGTTAGTCACACAATGAATGTGGACCAAGTTAAAACACACAGACATATTAGCCACCCATATGGATGTACTATTTTCCTACATAGTCCCATGGGAGGTGTCATGACCCACTTTCCTAGTCACTCTTCAAATGAACAAACAGTGCTTCGAACCACAGACCTATCATTATCTGCAGCCCAGAAGAAATTGGCAGTGACCCACAAGTGGGTCCCCTACCACTATTCAGGAGACAGTTTCACATAAGTCATGCCGATTGAGGGTTTTACACTGTGGGTGATGGTATGTGCCAGTGGCTCTCTTGGTCACTTTGATTTCCCATCTGATTTTAGCAAGGGAGGAAGTTGAGCAATTTACATTTCTTTCTTAGCCGTTTCTAGGCATAAGCGACCGCTAGGGGACCCCAATCTCCCCATGTTATGTCAGTCACTGACACAATTAGCCCATCAGCTAACATTTAATGGATTGCTATGTAAGTATCATGGCCAATTTACTGACACACAAGGCACGTGCCCAAGGGGCTCCAAACTCCAGGGTGCCTGTCATGCCAAATAATGTCCCCACAATGGGATTCCATAAACTATTAGCGTCCGTTGCTATATCAACGGTGTGATGACCTAATGATTAGAATTTTGGAGATCATTACAGCCTAAAGTACGTTCTTTTCATCATCGCTATGCAAACAAGGCTGATTTAAGCGACAATTTTGCTGTTTAAAGTTTTGTTTAGCTAATAAAATTAAAACATTACTTAAAACTACTTTTGGGTACCTTGTTCACAATACAACATGAAATCCATGTCTTAAATGTTGCTACGTTTCGGAAATTGCTAAGAAAATATGTAATCTACTTGCCACATTAATGTTACTTACCTTACAGATCACAAAGTCAGTTAATTTCCACTCCGTGGAAATTAAATCCGTTTTATTCATACACTGGCTTGTCTCATTAGTACACCCTTGTGGTTGAATATATATGTCTCTATTGTAGGTCCTAGGATACAACAATGAATAATGTGGAGCAAATAAATACCATCAAAGTATACCTTACAACTTACAATAAACACCTTGTGAAACAGCTGTGAAAATAAATAAAGTACCTATCTATCTATCTAAAACCAACCTGGCAATATTTAAGATTTTCATACAATAAACGTTTATACAGTGGGGAGAACAAGTATTTGATACACTGCGGATTTTGCAGGTTTTCCCACTTACAAAGCATGTAGAGATCTGTAATTTTTATCATAGGTACTCTTCAACTGTGAGTGACGGAATCTAAAACAAAAATCCAGAAAATCACATTGTATGATTTTTAAGTAATTAATTAGCATTTTATGGCATGACATAAGTATTTGATACATCAGAAAAGCAGAACTTAATATTTGGTACAGAAACCTTTGTTTGCAATTACAGAGATCATACGTTTCCTGTAGTTGTTGACCAGGTTTGCACACACTGCAGCAGGGATTTTGGCCCACTCCTCCATCCAGATCCTTCAGGTTTCGGGGCTGTCGCTGGGCAATACGGACTTTCAGCTCCCTCCAAAGATTTTCTATTGGGTTCAGGTCTGGGGACTGGCTAGGCCACTCCAGGACCTTGAGATGCTTCTTACGGAGCCACTCCTTAATTGCCCTGGCTGTGTGTTTCGGGTCATTGTCATGCTGGAAGACCCAGCCACGACCCATCTTCAATGCTCTTACTGAGGGAAGGAGGTTGTTGGCCAAGATCTCGCGATACATGGCCCCATCCATCCTCCCCTCAATACGGTGCGTCATCCTGTCCCCTTTGCAGAAAAGCATCCCCAAAGAATGATGTTTCCACCTCCATGCTTCACGGTTGGGATGGTGTTCTTGGGGTTGTACTCATCCTTCTTCTTCCTCCAAACACGGCGAGTGGAGTTTAGACCAAAAAGCTCTATTTTCGTCTCATCAGACCACATGACCTTCACCCATTCCTCCTCTGGATCATCCAGATGGTCATTGGCAAACTTCAGACGGGCCTGGACATGCGCTGGCTTGAGCAGGGGGACCTTGCGTGCGCTGCAGGATTTTAATCCATGACGGCGTAGTGTGTTACTAATGGTTTTCTTTGAGACTGTGGTCCCAGCTCTCTTCAGGACATTGACCAGGTCCTGCCGTGTAGTTCTGGGCTGATCCCTCACCTTCCTCATGATCATTGATGCCCCACGAGGTGAGATCTTGCATGGTGCCCCAGACCGAGGGAGATTGACCGTCATCTTGAACTTCTTCCATTTTCTAATAATTGCGCCAACAGTTGTTGCCTTCTCACCAAGCTGCTTGCCTATTGTCCTGTAGCCCATCCCAGCCTTGTGCAGGTCTACAATTTTATCCCTGATGTCCTTACACAGCTCTCTGGTCTTGGCCATTGTGGAGAGGTTGGAGTCTGTTTGATTGAGTGTGTGGACAGGTGTCTTTTATACAGGTAACGAGTTCAAACAGGTGCAGTTAATACAGGTAATGAATGGAGAACAGGAGGGCTTCTTAAAGAAAAACTAACAGGTCTGTGAGAGCCGGAATTCTTACTGGTTGGTAGGTGATCAAATACTTATGTCATTTAATAAAATGCAAATTAATTATTTAAAAATCATACAATGTGATTTTCTGGATTTTTGTTTTAGATTCCGTCTCTCACAGTTGAAGTGTACCTATGATAAAAATTACAGACCTCTTCATGCTTTGTAAGTAGGAAAACCTGCAAAATCGGCAGTGTATCAAATACTTGTTCTCCCCACTGTATGTTTTGGTACAGTTGTGTCATTAATTTATTTTCACAGATTTGTTGTACACTCACATGTTAATCATACAATAAAATAGTGATTTCTGGTGTGTGGAATATAGAGGACGTGGTTGCTGTGTGGGTGGGAGGTTCTGCCTTTCACTTGTTCTCAACAGGCAGCCAGTCTTGGAAGGAGGACTTGAAGAGGGAGACTGCAAAGTCAAGGCAATGCTACTCACTTTGTTCTGAGTGTTTGCAGTGCTAGTGTTTTTAGTTAATCTGTGTATATCACATATTATGTGCCCAGTATGATAGAGCAAGAATACTTTCCTAACAGATAACGACAACATGACAATTGTCACGCCTGCTCCCGCTCTCCCTCCCTGGCGTTCGAGGGCGCCAGGCTGTCCAGCACTACCCACTGCCAGTTGAGGACTTGTGAGGTGTCTGTTTCTCAAACTAGATACTCTAATGTACCTCTTGCTCAGTTGTGCACCGGGGCCTCCCACTCCTCTTTCTATTCTGGTTAGAGACAGTTTACGCTGTTCTGTGAAGGAAGTAGTACACAGCGTTGTACGAGATGTTCAGTTTCTTTGCAATTTCTCGCATGGAATAGTCTTCATTTATCAGAACAAGAATAGACTGACGAGTTTCAGAAGAAAGTTATTTGTTTCTGGCCATTTTGAGCCTGTAATCGAACCCACAAATGCTGATGCTCCAGATACTCAACTAGTCTAAAGAAAGCCAGTTTTATTGCTTCTTTAATCAGCATAACACTTTTCAGCTGTGCTAACATAATTGCAAAAGGGTTTTCTAATGATCAATTAGCCTTTTAAAATGATAAACTTGGATTAGCTAACACAACGTGCCATTGGAACACAGGAGTGATGGTTGTAAGGGCCTGACTGAGGCCACGGGTCTGACTCCCTCTAGAGGGAGTAGTATGGCCACAGTCAGGTCCTGACACATACAGGGGGTTTTGGTTTGGTGGCGGTTAATCCCCAATTAGAGGCAGCTGTCTTGAGTTGTCTCTAATTGGGGATTCTATTTGTGTTCACTTCGTAGTTTTTTCCTTTTTGAGTTATAATAAACTGTTTGCACAGACCTCTCGCTCTGCACCTCGTTCCCTCACCCCTGACCGTGACACTGATAATGGGCCTCTGTACGCCTATGTAGACATTCCTTAAAAAATCAGCCATTTCCAGCTACAATAGTCATTTACAACATTAACAGTGTCTACACTGTATATCTGATTAATTAGATGTTATTCTAAAAAATTTGCTTTTCTTTCAAAAACAAGGACATTTCTAAGTGACCCCAAACTTTTGAACAGTAGTGTACATATGAAGTTGGAAGAGAAGAATTGTTGAAAAACTCAAGTACATTTGCACTGCTGTTTCTCTCTCTCCATCTCTCTCTCTGTCTGTCTTCCACTCTCTTCCCACCTCTCTCTCCCTCTCTGACTTTCATCCTTTCTTTCTCCCCGTCTCTCTCTGTGTCTGTCTAGCGAAGACAGCTAGTTAAGGGCATATTTAATTACCATAATTACACCTATCCATTTGATTGATCAGGTTTAACTTATACTGTAGCTAGATACCTCAATATATCTATAGCTAGAAACATGTGGATGACCAACTAGCTAGATGGAAAAGGGTTGTTGAAAAATGGTTGTACATACAGTGGGGAGAACAAGTATTTGATACACTGCCGATTTTGCAGGTTTTCCTACTTACAAAGCATGTAGAGGTCTGTAATCTTTATCACAGGTACTCTTCAACTGTGAGTGAAGGAATCTAAAACAAAAATCCAGAAAATCACATTGTATGATTTTTAAGTAATTCAGATTCCATCTCTCACAGTTGAAGTGTACCTATGATAAAAATTACAGACCTCTACATGCTTTGTAAGTAGGAAAACCTGCAAAATCGGCAGTGTATCAAATACTTGTTCTACCCACTGTATATGGTAAAGAAAGAGTGTTCTCTTTCCAGTCTTTTTGGTCCTCTGTCACCGAGCAATTCTGAAATCCTTCCTTCGCGACCGATACGAGGTAAAATAGAGTCAAGCAACCGGCATAGCAATGTACGTGTTGGTTGATTACGTAATCAGGTCAGAATTTTGCAAGTTCTAGCAACAGCCCTAGCAACAGCCCTAGCAACAGAAGCTAGAACTCATCGGGGGGACACTATTTGGCATGACAGGCCTCATTGGTTTTGTTAGTCACTCTCACTCAGATATCATATGAACAAAATGTGTAGAATCGCATTAAAGTAGTTTTAAAACTGCAAAGGGCAGGTTACAATTTTTTTGTATGGAAGAAAATGGCCTTTAAAATTGCAACATTGTCTCTACGCCCCATGGCAAAATGTGTAGAATTTCAGGACGTTAACTTTAAAGCTCAAATTTTTCTCACTAAAATGTTTTGCCCACAAGGTGGGGGGCCCCCCAACCAAATCTAGAAACGGCCCTGGTTGCTGAGATATGATCAAATGCATCGGGAGACAATGCGTCTGGCTCCCATAGAGGGAGTCTGTTTAATGGCAGGGGATTCGGTGGGGCACAGTGTCTTGTTGTTACCTAAGGCAGTGACTCAACAGCAAAGATTGGTGCGATGTTCTTTTTCCACTTTCTTTGCCAGATACCACTGACAATTACATCAGGTGTCACAGAAAAAGCATGGTAAAGCGATGGGAGCCTGCCTAGAGCTTTTTAATTAATCAAGTATTTTTATTGGTTTGTCTCCATTAAGTAAATCAATACAGAGTTAACAGAACTAATGGGGAAATCATTATTGTAACAGTTGTGTGGGCCACAGTGTATATGGAGCGTCTGTCCCTACATCACCTCTGTCCTCACAAGGATGATATCGATTCATATTAAATTGGACCTGTTCATGTGTCAACACAATGTTGAAATCAAACCTAAAGTACAAGAGCTTTTTGTATGATGTCAGAAATGGGAAGATTCCCACCGTCTACGTAATAGTCATTGATCAAATATTGTCTGAATAGGAAGGAAGAGATTGTTGATCTGTCAACTGTGTAAGACGCCTTGGAGTGTAGAGCCCTTTCCTGGTAGGAAATCTTGTTAGGTTGACCTGGATCCATCCATGCTGAAATGTATTGAATGGAATACATCCGGACTGAGATTAATGTTGGACATGGTCAAATCCTATGTCAAAAGGTCAAAGCATTTGAAGTCATCTGCATCACGAAGGTAAAGCGAGGACAAGGCATTGCACTGATCCCTGTGGGACTCCAGTCTCTGTGGGACTCGTGGTGTCACTATACAAAGTTAAAGCAAGGACGGGGCCTTGCACTGATCCCTGTGGGACTCAAGTCCTCTATGGAGTAATATTGTGGACTTTCTCCATACCACCTGGCAGAAGCTGTCAGAAAGAAACCAGGAAATGGCAAGGCCTGAGATGACCACGCCAATTCATAGCAGGATCTGACTGTTGTTGTTGTCATGTTCAATTGACCTCTGATCCTTTCCTCACGTTGCAAAATATTCAATTCAGACCCCCCCAAAACAAAAGATGTCATAGACTAGCTTGTCCATGGCTCCATATCTACGAATGGGCTCGTAAATTAATGTAATGTTTCAGTTGAGTTTTCCGGAAGGAAGGACCATTAGATTCACCTTCATTCTGACCATGATGCTAATCTGGCACTAGCCAATCCACAGGGGAACAGTGCAAGGTGGGAGAACAACAATGGTAGGTCAAAGCTTTCTACCACTCTGCATTTAGTTGCTTTTGTTTTAAAGATCCCTTACACAGACTAGCATGACTGTAATGTAATTGTGAAATAAGTATCAATAGTTTGTTTTTGAGATGCATAAAATATTGGAAAGTGTCACGTCAAAGTAATATTTGAAGTGTAATGGCAGAATGATTGAAGTCCCAGTACAATCCTCATTTTAGACACTAGTATAATTTCATAAAATTAACTATTATACCCATCTATGGAAGCCAAATGTTCTGCCAGAGGTAGTGGACCTTTTTCACAATCTCTCCATTCTTGTTACAAAAAACGCAGATGCTTGCACTCCTGTCCGCCTATATTCTTAGAATTTAATGCAACATTTAAACAAAGCTCACTCCAGAATCTCCAACAAACTAGCAGTTAATGTCCCGTGTCAATTCTGCACAATTTGGGAGAGAAAGCAGAGGGACTTCTCCCGTTGGTGCTAATGCTATTGAAAAAGGCTGTGTAAATGACGACGCTGCAGCGGGCCTTATTTACCCAGCTGCAAGGTGAGTTGAGCTCGGGCTTCCTCAGTATTCCTAGCACACTGTCGTGTGAGAGGAGGTGGATTAGGTGGCATTACAGGCTTTTCACCTGCTCAGCTCGCCAAACCATATTCTTACCTCTCCCCCTGCCGACTAAAGACTGGGTGTCTGCCACAAACCTACACCAGAGACCCATTATTTATTTCAAAACATGATTGAAAAAAAATATATACGTTTTACATATGCCTTGTCAGCGGGTTGTGGATATTGTTGGGAGATTATTAGTCTCATACTGTAGATATGAAGGGATTTTTACATGAGGGCACAGCTACACCAATAAAACGACTGCAGCCTTTATTCCACTTACCCTAGGGGCCACATTGTCGCCTGGCTCTCCTCTGTCCTTGGCACATCATTCATTTTTGTCATGATTGATTGGCTTAGGTCCACACAACTTTATGAGATGCAGATTAAAACCCTTAACCTACAGACATTGTGGCTGTCAGTCTCATCACCAGAGCTATATTCCCCAATAATGTATGACATTCTATGAACTGGGATGATGAAAGCAACAAATACATTTATGGAAATAGCACCAGGAACAAATCTTTAATATCAGGTATTGTTTATATTCTAAACTCAATTAACAATAGTGTTGTTGATTTTACTGTAATGCTATTGCATACCTGAGTTAGAGATGTAGGTATAAATATATAGATGTATGCTATGTCGTTATTATATGCCAATCATATCACTTATCGAAACTCTAAAAGTTATGTTGACATACAGTATAAAGATAAAATCTTCACCATACATTTGTTTCTAACTCTTCAACTTCCTTTAACACACAAGGTCAATGTTCTATATCTATACTTGCTGGGCAATGTAGCATGTTATATACAGTGGGGAGAACAAGTATTTGATACACTGCCGATTTTGCAGGTTTTTCCACTTACAGTGGGGAGAACAAGTATTAGATAGATAGATAGATAGATAGGTACTTTATTGCTCCCCCGGGGGGGAAATTTCATTGCCGATTTATGCAAGTTTTCCTACTTACAAAGCATGTAGAGGTCTGTAATTTTTATCAAAGGTACACTTCAACTGTGAGAGACTGAATCTAAAAATCCAGAAAATCACATTGTATGATTTTTAAATAATTAATATGCATTTTATTGCATGACATAAGTATTTGCTCACCTACCAACCAGTAAGAATTCCGGCTCTCACAGACCTGTTAGTTTTTCTTTAAGAAGCCCTCCTGTTCTCCACTCATTACCTGTATTAACTGCACCTATTTGAACTCATTACCTGTATAAAAGACACCTGTCCACACACTCAATCAAAAAGACTCCAACCTCTCCACAATGGCCAAGACCAGAGAGCTGTGTAAGGACATCAGGGATAAAATTGTAGACCTGCATAAGGCTGGGATGGGCTACAAGACAATAGGCAAGCAGCTTGGTGAGAAGGCAACAACTGTTGGCGCAATTATCAGAAAATGGAAGAAGTTCAAGATTACGGTCAATCTCCCTCGGTCTGGGGCACCATGCAAGATCTCACCTCATGGGGCATCAATGATCATGAGGAAGGTGAGGGATCAGCCCAGAACTACACGGCAGGACCTGGTCAATGACCTGAAGAGAGCTGGGACCACAGTCTCAAATAAAACCATTAGTAACACACTACGCCGTCATGGATTAAAATCCTGCAGCGCACGCAAGGTCCCCCTGCTCAAGCCAGCGCATGTCCAGGCCCGTCTGAAGTTTGCCAATAACCATCTGGATGACCCAGAGGAGGAATGGGAGAAGGTCATGTGGTCTGATGAGACAAAAATAGAGCTTTTTGGTCTAAACTCCACTCGCCGTGTTTGGAGGAAGAAGAAGGGTGAGTACAACCCCAAGAACACCATCCCAACCGTGAAGCATGGAGGTGGAAACAACATTCTTTGGGGATGCTTTTCTGCAAAGGGGACAGGACGACTGCACCGTATTGAGGGGAGGATGGATGGGGCCATGTATCGCGAGATCTTGGCCAACAACCTCCTTCCCTCAGTAAGAGCATTGAAGATGGGTCGTGGCTGGGTCTTCCAGCATGACAACGACCCGAAACACACAGCCAGGGCAACTAAGGAGTGGCTCCGTAAGAAGCATCTCAAGGTCCTGGAGTGGCCTAGCCAGTCTCCAGACCTGAACCCAATAGAAAATCTTTGGAGGGAGCTGAAAATCCGTATTGCCCAGCGACAGCCCCGAAACCTGAAGGATCTGTATGGAGGAGTGGGCCAAAATGCCTGCTGCAGTGTGTGCAAACCTGGTATAGAACTACAGGAAACGTATGATCTCTGTAATTGCACCAAATATTAATTGTACCAAATATTAAGTTCTGCTTTTCTGATGTATCAAATACTTATGTCATGCAATAAAATGCAAATTAATTACTTAAAAATCATACAATGTGATTTTCTGGATTTTTTTTTAGATTCCGTCTCTCACAGTTGAAGTGTACCTATGATAAAAATTACAGACCTCTACGTGCTTTGTAAGTAGGAAAACCTGCAAAATCGGCAGTGTATCAAATACTTGTTCTCCCCACTGTACAAAGCATGTAGAAGTCTGTAATTTTTATCATAGGTACTCTTCAACTGTGAGAGACGGAATCTAAAACAAAAATCCAGAAAATCACATTGTATGATTTTTAAGTAATTAATTTGCATTTTATTGCATGACATAAGTATTTGATACATCAGAAAAGCAGAACTTAATATTTGGTACAAAAACCTTTGTTTGCAATTACAGAGATCATACGTTTCCTGTAGTTGTTGACCAGGTTTGCACACACTGCAGCAGGGATTTTGGCCCACTCCTCCATATAGACCTTCAGATTTTGGGGCTGTCGCTGGGCAATACAGACTTTCAGCTCCCTCCAAAGATTTTCTATTGGATTCAGGTCTGGAGACTGGCTAGGCCACTCCAGGACCTTGAGATACTTCTTACAGAGCCACTCCTTAGTTGCCCTGGCTGTGTGTTTCGGGTCGTTGTCATGCTGGAAGACCCAGCCACGACCCATCTTCAATGCTCTTACTGAGGGAAGGAGGTTGTTGGCCAAGATCTCGCGATACATGGTCCCATCCATCCTCCCCTCAATACGGTGCAGTCGTCCTGTCCCCTTTGAAGAAAAGCATCCCCAAAGAATGATGTTTCCACCTCCATGCTTCACGGTTGGGATGGTGTTCTTGGGGTTGTACTCATCCTTCTTCTTCCTTCAAACACGGCGAGAGGAGTTTAGACCAAAAAGCTCTATTTTTGTCTCATTAGACCACATGACCTTCTCCCATTCCTCCTCTGGATCATCCAGATGGTCATTGGCAAACTTCAGACGGGCCTGGACATGCGCTGGCTTGAGCAGGGGGACCTTGCGTGCGCTGCAGGATTTTAATCCATGACGGCGTAGTGTGTTACTAATGGTTTTATTTGAGACTGTGGTCCCAGCTCTCTTCAGGTCATTTACCAGGTCCTGCCGTGTAGTTCTGGGCTGATCCCTCACCTTCCTCATGATCATTGATGCCCTACGAGGTGAGATCTTGCATGGTGCCCCAGACCGAGGGAGATTGACCGTCATCTTGAACTTCTTCCATTTTCTAATAATTGCGCCAACAGTTGTTGCCTTCTCACCAAGCTGCTTGCCTATTGTCCTGTAGCCCATCCCAGCCTTGTGCAGGTCTACAATTTTATCCCTGATGTCCTTACACAGCTCTCTGGTCTTGGCCATTGTGGAGAGGTTGGAGTCTGTTTGATTGAGTGTGTGGACAGGTGTCTTTTATACAGGTAACGAGTTCAAACAGGTGCAGTTAATACAGGTAATGAGTGGAGAACAGGAGGGCTTCTTAAAGAAAAACAGGTCTGTGAGAGCCGGAATTCTTACTGGTTGGTAGGTGATCAAATACTTATGTCATGCAATAAAATGCAAATTAATTACTTAAAAATAATACAATGTGATTTTCTGGATTTTTGTTTTAGATTCCGTCTCTCACAGTTGAAGTGTACCTATGATAAAAATTACAGACCTCTACATGCTTTGTAAGTAGGAAAACCTGCAAAATCGGCAGTGTATCAAATACTTGTTCTCCCCACTGTATATGCATATCAAACTTATTCATGATTTTACAGTAAGAATAAAAGCGAGAGAAATTAAGTGGGAAGAGTAGCACATGGAAACTGATGAGGAAATGGCCATCATGAAATTATGCTTGAGATGTGCCGTAATCAACAAGCACAGCACCGAACAAAGTTAATCCAATCAATCGTCAAAGCAGCAAATTTAAAAACATACTTCATACAGCTCTTGTAATCAAATACAGAGGGCTCAGCACAATAAGAAATCCTCTTTCAGCAAGACAATTATTTAACATCATAACAGATTCCATCATAAAAAATAAAAAAAAAGCTTGGATCTTGTCAATTTTCTAACAGTGTCTTGATAGCCAAAATACTGTGTCTCATCATATGTCTTCACCCCTGCCTCCTCTCTGACATGGAGCTGAGGATCTCCCAGAGCAGTAGGTCCCTAGGGACCAAGACAAAGTGTTCTTGGGCTAACCTTATTTATGACTCTGCCCTCCGAGCACAGAAATCAAATAAATAAATGGATACTTTTAATGAAGCCACCCAGCCAGCCTCCCGGGGCCAGTCCTCCAAAGCGGTTTCTGTTATTTTGACATCTTTCTGATAGCTAGCCCCTGCCAATACATTTATGTCTGGGTCATTGACCATGGACTGCACCCATCTTGGGTGGTTTAAAGAAACCCTATTGAAAACTTTGTCAGCTTTTTTAACATTGTGAAGAAATACAATTGCACAATGGCATTCTATCCCTGCACTCTCCTTCTCAAAATTGTAGATCTACAAATAATTAAGCAAACCTACGTAATTCACATGCCACAATTTACTGTGCCACTCTTAATATTTGTGTCAGTTAATCACAGTTATTCTTTCTAATCACCAATTTATTGTATTCTAGCTATATTGTATTCTAGCTCATCACGTGCAAGACTGAATTGATATTCAAACACTCACTGTCGCTATAGCAACATCTGATGGCATTTAGAAAACATGCAGTGCACCACTTGGATGAATATTCAACTGTTTTGTAAGGACATACTTGCAGCTTGCGATGATTTATACATCATACATCATACATTTTGCACCACTGTTAGAAAGTCCTGTTTTCTAAATGTCACTGGCAGATGGTTGTGTGATTGAATGAACAGTTTCAAATAAAATAGGTAAGAAGTACATTACCATCCACAATGGATGAATATATTGGCAAAACATAATTACAATTGCAGCCAGTTTCACAAAATGTAGGGGAAAGAATATGGGTTTGACCAAGAAAATCTCCAGTTCCTAGATAGGCTATAACTAGGGTCTGGAGTTTTTCCTGGTCAGGTCACATTGCCATGTGTATGTCCATAGCAGGACTACCTTTAAAGTAGTTGAAGTCATTGCCATATTCTACTTAGAGAGGTGTATTCAACAGCCTTCTAACTGAAATGTATTCTCAGCCAATCTCAGCATGCCCTCCAATCACATCAACCAACACCAACCCATTGAGTGTATGCTAACCTTAACACTTTTGTTTGACCTTCCTGTCATTTGCTTGAAGGCATTTAGAACCCACTGAACCACATGAAGAGTACTTTTCTATCTCTGATTTGTCCTAACATATCTTAGTTGGCGGAGCTGAAGAGTAACCAGGATCTGAGTTAGCTGGAGTGAGAGTTGTCAAAGCAGGCTTGCTTTTGTTAGGACAGATCAGGGGCCATTGTAAAGATCAACGGCATCATGAACTTTACCCAGTACTCGGGCTGTTACGGTGACCATATTACCGCCACATCGGCAGTCACAAGTCATCACCACAGTCAAATATCAAGTGACCGTTTACTTATGGTAACTAGGCTTCTCTGGCTGATGGTCATTAATGGCCTACCAAACTTGCTAACTTCCTGGTACTCAGCACTCTATTTTCCATCTAATCACTCTGACATCAATGCAAATATAATCAAAAATCAAATCAAACACTTCTTGAGAGCCCATCAGCTCATGTTGCGCAACATTTCTTTAGGCTATGCAATAGAAATGGCCTCTGTTAAAAAGAGGAGAATCCCATCAGCTTTCTATAGGCTAGGCCTACTTCATTTATTTCTCAACTTTCCTAATATTAAGCACATTGCTTCACATTGCTTAGCCTACCTGGCTTGCATGAAAATGAACCACGGGAAAAGTGTCTCCCATTCACTATTTAGATTACGTATTTTTTTCCCCCTGCTCCGAGACAGGTGCATGATAAAGGTCCATTCTAAATCAAAAATAATTTCACACATATATTATTTAGTATATGTAAAGACAAGATTAAATTAAGAATAATCTGATGGGTGACAATATGATCACTTGTAAATGATGGCATACATACATTAATGTGAGTTTGGGGAAGATAATTTACCATAAATATGCAATAAAGCATTACATGCATAATCGCATTTGCGATCACTTTTGAGATCTGTGTTTTCCCGCTAATTGATTGCATTTTGGAACATTTGTGCTTATTTATAGCCTACTGCCTTGTGCGTATTGCTGCGCTTATAATGTGATGAAATAGCCTAATAGTAAAAAAAAATGATCTGTTGCTTCAGCCTCATTGCTTTTAAAATATTTTTTGATTCAAGGGGTTGTATCAATTTGGGATCTATCGCATCCCCAAAATGTTTGGAAAATGTATTTCTCACACAGAAGGACTACTATGGGGGTAGTAGGTTGACATAGGCTAGTGCTTTTGCTGTTCGTTAGGCCTACTCATCTTTTTGGCTGACTAAAAGTAAATGTGGACAGTTCTAACATCTCCGATATGCGCCTCGGAATTCGATAAGATGGACGCGCATTTGCCTTCGCAATGTGTCTGTCTTCACTTGTAGCCTACTTCGGAGCTGAGATGCCTGTGAGAAGGACCCAATCACGTGACGGGCATTGGGTAATAAGAATTTTGATATCTGAGCGATCCATGTGAGTATGAGGTGCTTCGGAGCATAGCCTGGTGGATAACTCTCTGCTTGGTTTTCAACGCCAGCGCCTCGCTGAAATACTCAATAGCTGAGCTGCTACGTCTGAACTCACAGAGCTACACTCCTCTTCCTGTCCTGTTTGCTAACAGTGACATTCTCCGCCAATCCAGATATACTCACTGTGGATCCCGCTGAAACTTCACACAATGCAAGAGTTCCACCATCCGTTCATTTTGGTCCAATCGACGTACTGTTCTGGACAAGCACGACAGTACTGGCCACAGAAACCGTGTTCTTTCTGAGATAAAAAGTCTAAAATCGCGTGGGGTTTTTAAAACTTGCACTGTTTAATATTCGATCTCTTACTAACAAAGACGTACTGGTCAATCACTTTATCACTGACAATAAACTGGACATAATGTGCCTTACGGAGACCTGGCAAAAGCAAAATGAGTTTTACGATCTCAATCAATCCCAGCTGGCTACACTTACATTAGCCAACCTCGGACTTCTGGGCGTGGAGTTGGCGTTGCACTACTGTTTCGCGAGGAGCTTAAAGTTAAATCTGTCAATTTACCTCAATGCACCTCATTTGAATATCTTGCCGTTAAACTCATCCGCTCTCAACCTCTGATCGTCTTAACCATTTATAGACCTCCAAAACCGTCTGAATTATTTTTAACTGAATTTTCTTCACTACTGACGTCTGTCTCTGCCATGTCTCACAATATTTGTATTGTGGGTGAATATTCATGTCGACAAAATAGACACCTGCAATTTTGCTGCTGATTTTATGTCTTTACTCAACGGTTTTGATATCACGCAGAATGTCACTTTCCCCCCTCATAACAAAGGTCACATTTTAGACTTAGTTTGTTCCATTGGTGTCCCTTCAATATTGTTGATGGCATCTCCCTATTTCTGACCACAAACCTGTTCTGTTTGACATCCCTGTTCCGCTTTCTATCCAACGTGTCAACCGTATCAGATTTAGAAATACAAAGAACAGAAACCCCACTGATCTCTCAAGCCTTATTGAATCATACCCCAGTCCTGTTTCCTTCTCCCCGTCTGAACTCACTACCCACTACAACACCTGCCTTTCCTCCTTCCTCGACACCCTTGCTCCCCTTTAAACCCGCTCAGTTTCCTTCACTCACACTGCTCCCTGGTACACCCCTGAGCTACGGCAGTTAAAAACCGCTGGACGGTAACTTGAACGGTTATACAAAAGAACTGGTCTTGAAATTCACTCCCAAGCATACAAGGATCACCTTACCAACTACAAAAATCTTATCTCAGCTGCTAAAACATCCTTCTACTCTGACATCATCAATGCTGGAAACAACTCTAAAGTCCTATTCTCCACAGTCAATCGTCTCCTTCAGCTCCCTGCCAGCCTCCCTGTTGACCCCTCCCCCGAACAATCCAACAAGTTCCTTGCCTTTTTCAACACTAAAATCCTCAATATTCATCAACACCTACTCAACACAACTACCACCTCAGACAACCTTTCTTTTCCCAAACTCACAGCGACAATACGGAGGTCGTTCTCATCGGCTCCACATCTTTACTCTCCAAACACCAAAACCTCAGTATCACCATTGACGGCTCCCCGGTCCCTTTGACTTCTAAAGAACAAAGCCTCGGTGTCACCCTAGACAACACTCTTTCCTTCGAATCCCACATTAAAACCATCAACCGGACAGCTTTTTTCCACCTTCGCAATATTTCAAGACTCCGACCATCACTCTCACATTCCAGCACCGAAACTCCTCACATTGATATCTCTACACAACTTGTCACCCACCTACCTCTCTGACCTTTTCCCATCATATGCCCCCGCCCGCTCCCTACGCTCCTCCTCAGCTGGTCTCCTTGCCACCCCTCCTTTTCTCCTCTCCACCATGGGAGGCCGTGCTTTCAGTTGCTCTGCACCCAGACTCTGGAATGCACTCCCCTCTCACATACGACAGGTCGACACAGTCACCTCATTTACTACACTCCTGAGAACAAAATGTTTCCGCACTGCCTTTGACCTCTAGCCTTTCCCCTTTTCCTTTGTGTACTGTTTGCTTTATCCCTTGATTTATACATTGTTTTAATTTGCAATGTTGTCCATGTTGAACCACTATATAGGCCATTTGTGTAAGATGTCCTTGAGTGTCTTGAAAGGCGTCCTCCAAATAAAATGTATTATTATTATTATTATTATTATTATATGTGAATTGATTGCCCCCCATCTATCATCAGAGTTCGTACTGTTAGGTGACCTAAACTGGGATATGCTTAACACCCCGGCCGTACTACAATCTATCCTAGATGCCCTCAATCTCACTCAAATTATCAAGGAATCTACAAGGTACAACCCTAAATCCATAAACATGGGCACCCTCATTGATATCATCCTGACTAACTTGCACACCAAATACACTTTAAAAGTGCTTTCCATAAATAAGCATGCCCCATTAAAAAAATGTAGAACTATAAATTGCCCTTGGTTCACTCCAGACTTGACTGCCCAGCACAAAAACATGCTGTGGCATACTTTTCAGGGAAGTCAGGAATCAATATACAGTTGAAGTCGGAAGTTTACATACACTTAGGTTGAATTCATTAAAACTCATTTTCAACTATTCCACAGATTTCATGTTAACAAACTATAGTTTTGGCAAGTCGGTTAGGACATCTACTTTGTGCATGACACAAGTAATTCTTCCAACAATTGTTTACAGACAGATTATTTCACTCATAATTCACTATATCATAATTAAAGTGGGTCAGAAGTTTACATACACTAAGTTGACCGTGCCTTTAAACAGTTTGGAAAACTCCAGAAAATGATGTCATGGCTTTAGAAGCTCCTGATAGGCTAATTGATATCATTTGAGTCAATTGGAGGTGTACCTGTGGATGTATTTCAAAGCCTACCTTCAAACTCATTGCCTCTTTGCTCAACATCATGGGAAATGAAAAGAAATCAGCAAAGACCAAAAAATTGTAGACCTCCATAAGTCTGGTTCATCCTTGGGAGCAATTTCCAAACGTACCACGTTCATCTGTACAAATAATTTGTACGCAAGTATAAACACCATGGGACCACGCATCCGCCATACCGCTCAGGAAGGAGACGCGTTCTGTCTCCTAGAGATGAACATACTTTGGTGCAAAAAGTGCAAATCAATCCCAGAACAACAGCAAAGGACCTTGTGAAGATGCTGGAGGAAACAGGTACAAAAGTATCTATATCCACAGTAAAACGAGTCCTATATCGCCGCTCAGCAAGGAAGAAGCCACTGCTCCAAAACTGCCATAAAAAAGCCAGACTACAGTTTGCAACTGCACATGGGGAAAAAGATCATACCTTTTGGAGAAATGTCCTCTGGTCTGATGAAACAAAAATAGAACTGTTTGGCCATAATGAATAGTTATGTTTGGAGGAAAAAGGGGGAGAAAAAAGGGGGAGGCTAGCAAGCCGAAGCACACCATCCCAAACGTGAAGCACGGGGGTGGCAGCATCATGTTGTGGGGGTGCTTTGCTGCAGGAGGGAGGGGTGCACTTCACAACATAGATGGCATCATGAGGAAGGAATATTATGTGGATATATTGAAGCAACATCTCAAGACATCAGTCAGGAAGTTAAAGCTTGGTTGCAAATGAGTCTTCCAAATGGACAATGACCCCAAACAGACTTCCAAAATTGTGGCAAAATGGCTAAAGGACAACAAAGTCAAGGTATTTGTCAGGCTCTGGCCATAGAGAAGCTTTGCTTCTCTATATTTCTATGGTCAGAGTCTGGCAGTTCTAGTTATTCTACGTCTGTGTGGTGTTGTGTGTGTGGGATCCCTAATTAGAGGCAGCTGCATTGCATTACCTCTAATTAGGGATCCTACTTATGTGTGTGTTCCACTCCCATGGCGTGGTTCAATGTCATATGTCTCGTGATCGAAGTAAGTGTGTTTCCTTTCTGTTATATGCATCATTGTTATTTTGTATAGTTCGATATCAAGTATAGTTCATTAATGAAATAAAGGATGTCGAACTATCACTACGCTGCACCTTGGTCTACTCTCTACACACCCGAACGTGACAGTATTGGAGTGGCCATCACAAAGTCCTGACCCCAATCCTATAGAAAATGTGTGGGCAGAACTGAAAAAGCGTGTGCGAGCAAGGAGGCCTACAAACCTGACTCAGTTACACCAGTTCTGTCAGGAGGAATGGGCCAAAATTCACCCAACCTATTGTGGGAAGCATGTGGAAGGCTACATGAAACGTTTGACCCAAGTTAAACAATTTAAAGGCAATGCTACCAAATACTAATTGAGTGTATGTAAACTTCTGACCCACTGGGAATGTGATGAAAGAAATAAAAGCTTAAATAAATCATTCTCTCTACTTTTATTCTGACATGTCACATTCTTACTTTAAAATGGTGATCCTAACTGACTTAAAACAGGGAATTTTTACTAGGATTAAATGTCAGGAATTGTGAAAAACTGAGTTTAAATGTATTTGGCTAAGGTGTATGTAAACTTCCGACTTCAACTGTACACAGTCAGCTGGAGAAGCAAAGGCTAGCTTTTTCAAACAGAAATGTGCATCCTGTAGCACTAATTCCAAAACGTTCTGGGACACTGTAAAGTCCATGGAGAATAAGAGCACCTCCTCCTGCACTGAGTCTAGGAAACACTGTCACCACCAATAAATCTACGATAATCGATCATTTCAATAAGCATTTTGCTACGGCTGGCCATGTTTCCACCTGGCTACCCCTACCCCGGCCAACAGCTCTGCACCCCCCGCAGCAACTTCCCCAAGCCCCCCTCTGCTTCTCCTTCAACCAAATCCAGATAGCTGATGTTCTGAAAGAGCTGCATAATCTGGACCCCTACAAATCTGCTGGGCTAGACAATCTGGACCCTTTCTTTCTAAAATTATCCGCCACAGTTGTTGCAACCCCTATTACTAGCCTGTTCAACCACTCTACCACCGCATTCTTATCGGCAGACTCAATAGCCTTGGTTTCTTAAATGACTGCCTCGCCTGGTTCACCAACTACTTCTCAGAGTTCAGTGTGTCAAATCGTAGGGCCTGTTGTCCGGACCTCTGGCAGTCTCTATGGGTGTGCCACAGGGTTCATATTTTGGGCTGACTCTATTCTCTGTATATATCAATGATGTCGCTCTTGCTGCTGGTGACTCTGATCTACCTCTATGCAGACGACACCATTCTGTATACATCTGGCCCTTCTTTGGACAC
Source organism: Thymallus thymallus (assembly GCA_023634145.1). Lineage (NCBI taxonomy): Eukaryota > Metazoa > Chordata > Actinopteri > Salmoniformes > Salmonidae > Thymallus > Thymallus thymallus. Next base: position 11,725,792 of record CM042413.1, read on the forward strand.
TGTGTTAACAAACCTCCAAACGAGCTTCAATGCCATACAACACTCCTTCTGTGGCCTCCAACTGCTCTCAAATGCTAGTAAAACTAAATGCATGCTCTTCAATCGAACGCTGCCCGCACCCGCCCGCAGGACTAACATCACTACTCTCGACGGGTTTGACTTAGAATATGTGGACACCTACAAATACCTAGGTGTCTGGTTAGACTGTAATTAGACATTAAGCACCTCCAATCCAAAATTAAATCTAGAATCGGCTTCCTATTTCGCAACAAAGCCTCCTTCACTCATGCTGCCAAACATGCCCTCGTAAAACTGACTATCCTACCGATCCTTGACTTCAGCGATGTCATTTACAAAATAGCCTCCAACACTCTACTCAGCAAATTGGATGTAGTCTATCACAGTGTCATATACTACCCAGCACTGCGACCTGTATGCTCTCGTTGGTTGGCCCAAGGTCATCTATAAGTCTTTGCTAGGTAAATCCCCGCCTTATCTCAGCTCGCTGGTCACCATAGCAACACCCACCCATAGTATGCACTCCAGCAGGTATATTTCACTGGTCATCCCCAAAGCCAACACCTCCTTTGGCCTCCATTCCTTCCAGTTCTCTGCTGCCAATGACTGGAACGAATTGCAAAAATCGTTGAAGCTGGAGACTACCATCTCCCTCAATAACTTTAAGCATCAGCTGTCAGAGCAGCTTACCGATCACTGCACCTGTACACAGCCCATCTGTAAATAGCCCACCCAACTACCCCATCCCCATATTGTTAGTATTTTTTTGCTCATTTGCACCCCAGTATCTCTATTTGCACATCATCATCTGCACATCTATCACTCCAGTGTTAATGCGAAATTGTTATTATTTCGCCACTATGGCCTATTTATTGTCTTACCTTCCTAATCTTACTACATTTGCACACACTGTATATAGATTTTCTATTGTGTTATTGACTGTACGTTTGTTTATTTCCCATGTGTAACTCTGTGATGGTTTTGTTTTTGTTGCACTGCTTTGCTTTATCTTGGCCAGGTCGTAGTTGTAAATGAGAACTTGTTCTCAACTGGCCTACCTGGTTAAATAAAGGTGAAATAAAATAAATAAATGTTTCTTCAGACCTGTCTAAAATAAATAATGGGATTTATTGTGATGGTGTAGGCTATATTAAATGGGTTTGTTAGCCTTTTTTTTTTTTTTTTCCAAAGGTCTGCATCAGTGGCTTGTAGGCTATGCATGGAAGCCCGGAGATGCTCATGTTAATGTTAATTAATGGTCAATTACCGTGAGACCGGAAGTTATTTGCTTGACAAATCACTGGCTGAATAAAATGTCATGACCGCCACAGCCCTACTCAGTACCAGGACATACCAGGCTGTGGCATTCATCTTCGCCATTTGTCATCAGTCTCTCTCTGTCTCCAATTGATGGATGACAGGGAATGTATTTTCTGTTCCTCCTTTTGTATGTGGGTGAGGGTAGTGAGGGTGAAGGGGGGATAGAGGGCACATGGACGGCCAGGCTGTGCCGACGCAGCATGACGCAAGCCAGTGGGTACCAGTGGGCGCCAGCTGGGCCGTGGGCCCGTCATCCCTTGGCTAATCAGAGGTGATCAGTACGCAGCCAGCCCCCACTCGACACACATGGGAAATGTAGGTCAGCGGATTCACAACATTACGTCTGCTGTCAACTGATCTTCCCCATAATATGGTGTTATCATTCCTTATTGGACTCCAGTGTTGTGACTTTGATTGTGGCTTCAATTTCTCCACTCAAAGAGGGGTGCTTTAGTCAGAGGAAGAGAGAGAGAATGTGAGCTGATAGCATTTTTAAAGTAAGATTGCTAACGAAAAGACAAGTAAAAGGAGATATCCCTTAGGTTTCCCTTGAGAAAACCAATTGGATTGCACTTACAGTAATGCATCATAACCACTTTCCATATCATGACGGCACGAACTGGGGATGATGTCCCAAAGATAGCTAAGTTATTGGTTCAATAACACTTAAAGGGGACTAAAGCTGTAGTCTTCTGGTTCACTGTTCACACACTGGGGTAGCTCAAATGTACAGTGGGGAGAACAAGTATTTGATACACTGCCGATTTTGCAGGTTTTCCTACTTACAAAGCATGTAGAGGTCTGTAATTTTTATCATAGGTACACTTCAACTGTGAGAGACGGAATCTAAAAATCCAGAAAATCACATTGTATGATTTTTAAATAATTAATTTGCATTTTATTGCATGACATAAGTATTTGATCACCTACCAACCAGTAAGAATTCCGGCTCTCACAGACCTGTTAGTTTTTCTTTAAGAAGCCCTCCTGTTCTCCACTCATTACCTGTATTAACTGCACCTGTTTGAACTCGTTACCTGTATAAAAGACAAGTCCACACATTCAATCAAACAGACTCCAACCTCTCCACAATGGCCAAGACCAGAGAGCTGTGTAAGGACATCAGGGATAAAATTTTAGACCTGCACAAGGCTGGGATGGGCTACAGGACAATAGGCAAGCAGCTTGGTGAGAAGGCAACAACTGTTGGCGCAATTAATAGAAAATGGAAGAAGTTCAAGATGACGGTCAATCTCCCTCGGTCTGGGGCACCATGCAAGATCTCACCTCGTGGGGCATCAATGATCATGAGGAAGGTGAGGGATCAGCCCAGAACTACACGGCAGGACCTGGTCAATGACCTGAAGAGAGCTGGGACCACAGTCTCAAAGAAAACCATTAGTAACACACTGCGCCGTCATGGATTAAAATCCTGCAGCGCACGCAAGGTCCCCCTGCTCAAGCCAGCGCATGTCCAGGCCCGTCTGAAGTTTGCCAATGACCATCTGGATGATCCAGAGGAGGAATGGGAGAAGGTCATGTGGTCTGATGAGACAAAAAAATAGCTTTTTGGTCTAAACTCCACTCGCCGTGTTTGGAGGAAGAAGAAGGATGAGTACAACCCCAAGAACACCATCCCAACCGTGAAGCATGGAGGTGGAAACATCATTCTTTGGGGATGCTTTTCTGCAAAGGGGACAGGACGACTGCACCGTATTGAGGGGAGGATGGATGGGGCCATGTATTGCGAGATCTTGGCCAACAACCTCCTTCCCTCAGTAAGAGCATTGAAGATGAAACACACAGCCAGAGCAACTAAGGAGTGGCTCCGTAAGAAGCATCTCAAGGTCCTGGATTGGCCTAGCCAGTCTCCAGACCTGAACCCAATAGAAAATCTTTGGAGGGAGCTGAAAGTCCGTATTGCCCAGCGACAGCCCCGAAACCTGAAGGATCTGGAGAAGGTCTGTATGGAGGAGTGGGCCAAAATCCCTGCTGCAGTGTGTGCAAACCTGGTCAAGAACTACAGGAAACGTGTGATCTCTGTAATTGCAAACAAAGGTTTCTGTACTAAATATTAAGTTCTGCTTTTCTGATGTATCAAATACTTATGTCATGCAATAAAATGCTAATTAATTACTTAAAAATCATACAATGTGATTTTCTGGATTTTTGTTTTAGATTCCGTCACTCACAGTTGAAGAGTACCTATGATAAAAATTACAGACTTCTACATGCTTTGTAAGTGGGAAAACCTGCAAAATCGGCAGTGTATCAAATACTTGTTCTCCCCACTTTATATCATCTGTGCAAGCTTGTGGGGTCCTAGGCTGCATCCCAAATAACACCCTATATCCATTTGGGATGCAGCCCTTGTGTAGTCCTAGTTATTTAATAAAATATGATTGTTTCCCATATGCCGTGTATAAAGGGTGAAACCAAGTTTGCAATTGATTTACTCCTAGTGTTCACTCAGGGGGAGGTGGCATAAAGGCTCAATTAGCTGGGAACACTGAGAAAAAAGCTCTGGCAGAGACACTCTTTACAGGCTCCTTCTTTGGCGGTTTCAAGTCTTTTTTAGGGAGAGATCTGTTGGAGGTCATCTGTCATTATGATAATTTATGTCAGTGCCCTTACAAAAAAGTCCTGCAGGAATCCTGGAGAAAAATCCTGTCCTTAAGGACTACCTGCAGGATTCCTACAGGAATTGTCCTACAGTCTGATCCAAGATGGCGTAACAGTGTAGACTTGTTTTTTGTTTGTCCCGTCTCATCTCCCGTGTCAAGTTTGTAATTTTGTCTTTTCATACATTTTTATTTGTTCCCGATTTACCCCTCCTGCAAGCCACCTTACCCAACGTGAAACGGATCAAATATCGGATCAAATATCCGTGCTTTTTCCATTATTTAACCGAACCGCAGTCAAAAGTTAGCCTGCTAGCTAGCTTGCTAACTAGCCATTGCTAACCACTGCTAGCGGTCATCACCACCGCTCTGGCTGTTCAGCTAGCTTTCAGTTCGGACAATATTGGCCAGTCTGCTCAGCGCGCTACCAACCCAGCGCTTATCGGACTGCGTCCCCTTCCACGTCACCGGATTTCCACTGAAATAACAGGACCACCACACCGGCTCATCACAGCTAGCTAGCTGCATTTCGAGTGACCGACGTTTATAGCTAAGCTCCATTGTGTACATGCTACCAATGCTAGCGTGAGCTAGGCTCATCTCCCGGACAGCCGACGTGTGCTAGCTACTCTCCCGGGCCCAGTACCTTGTCAACCTACCTGGATCTTCTACTGTCGATACGGAGCCCCACCGAGCCACCGCGACTGGTCTGCCGACGTAATTGTCCGACGTGGTATCAACAGGGTTCTCCTCTGCGACGTCGCCGAAGATCCATCTGCTAGCTCCGGCCTGCTAGCTCCGGCCTGATAACCCAGCCTGCTAGCCCAGCCTGCTAGCTCCGGCCTGCTAGCTCCGGCCTGCTAACACTGAACGCTCTGCCTCCTCGCTCACCGAGTGCAGCGCCCATTGAACTGTTTCCCCGGCTCGCCTCTTTGCTACTTCATCGGATCCTATGATTGCTCAGCTCCACAGCTGATGCCTGCAGGACTGTTTGGTTATACGGTATTTCGTTCTGTTTAACTATCAGGCCTCAGGTCCTGTGTGTAGTACATCACTTTTTCTAACTGACCCTCTTTGTCCATTCATTGCCATTACCCGTCGTTGTCATAGCCTTCTTAATTTAACGGTCATTTTATTTTTATTTTTCATTTATTTTTTATTTTTTGCCCCTTTCTTATTTCAATATGCCTTGTCTTTTGCTGTTCAGGCTAGCTATTATTGTTTTATTTCACTGTAGAGCCACCAGTCCTGCTCAACTGGCCTCTGATAGCTCCTTTGTCCCTCCCCCCACACATGCGGAGACCTCACCTGGCTTAACTGGTGTCTCCAGAGATGCAACCTCTCTCTTCATTACCCAACGCCTAGGTTTACCTCCACTGAATTCACATCCTATTATACCCTTGTCTTTACATTATGCCCTCAACCTATTCCACCACGCCCAGAAATCTGCTCCTTTTATTATATGTACCCAACGTACTAGACGTTGGGTACATTGTTCTTAAAGCCTTTAGTCGAATATTGATTCTATTACTCCTCTGTTCCTCTGGTGATGTAGAGGTAAACCCAGGTCCTGTAACCCCCAGTACTACACCTATTCCCCAGGCGCTCTCATTTGTTGATTTCTGTAACCGTAAAAGCCTTGGTTTCATGCATGTTAACATTAGAAGCCTCCTCCCTAAGTTTGATTTATTCACTGCATTAGCACACTCCGCCAACCCGGATGTCCTAGCTGTGTCTGAATCCTGGCTTAGGAAGGCCACCAATAATTCGGAAATTTCCATCCCCAACTACAACATTTCCCGTCAAGATAGAACTGCCAAAGGTGGCGGAGTTGCAATCTACTGCAGAGATAACCTGCAGAGTTCTGTCATACTGTCCAGGTCTGTGCCCAAACAGTTTGAGCTTCTTCTCTTAAAAATCCACCTTTCCAGAAATAAGTCTCTCACTGTTGCCGCCTGTTACAGACCCCCCTCAGCCCCCAGCTGTGCCCTGGACTCCATATGTGAATTGATTGCCCCCCATCTATCTTCAGAGTTTGTATTGTTAGGTGACTTAAACTGGGATATGCTTAACACCCCGGCTGTCCTTCAATCTAAGATAGATGCCCTCAATCTCACACAAATTATCAAGGAACCCACCAGGTACAACCCAAAATCCGTAAACATGGGTACCATTATTGATATCATCCTGACTAACCTGCCCTCCAAATACACCTCCTCTGTTTTCAACCAGGATCTCAGCGATCACTGCCTCATCGCCTGTGTTCGCAATGGGTCAGCGGTCAAACGACCACCCCTTATCACTGTCAAACGCTCCCTAAAACACTTTTGCGAGCAGGCCTTTCTATTCGATCTGGCCCAGGTATCCTGGAAGGATATTGACCTCATCCCGTCAGTAGAGGACGCTTGGTTGTTCTTTAAAAGTGCTTTCCTTACCATCCTAAATAAGCATGCCCCTTTCAAAAAACGTAGAACTAAGAATAGATATAGCCCTTGGTTCACCCCAGACTTGTCTGCACTAGACCAACACAAAAACATCCTGTGGCGCACTGCATTAGCATCGAGTAGCCCCCGCGATATGCAGCTATTCAGGGAAGTCAGGAACAAGTACACACAGTCAGTTAGAAAAGCAAAGGCCAGCTTTTTCAAACAGAAATTTGCTTCCTGTAGTACTAACTCCAAAAAGTTCTGGGACACTGTAAAGTCCATGGAGAATAAGAGCACCTCCTCCCAGTTGCCCACTGCATTGAGGCTTGGAAACACTGTTACCACCGATAAATCCACGATTATCGAAAATTTCAATAAGCATTTTGCTACGGCTGGCCATGCTTTCCACCTGGCTACCCCTACCCCGGCCAACAGCTCTGCACCCCCGGAAGCTACTTGCCCAAGCCCCCCCCGCTTCTCCTTCACCCAAATCCAGAAGGCTGATGTTCTGAAAGAGCTGCTAAGTCTGGACCCCTACAAATCTGCTGGGCTAGATAATCTGGATCCTCTCTTTTTGAAATTATCAGCCAAAATTGTTGCAACACCTATCACTAGCCTGTTCAACCTCTCTTTCGTATCGTCTGAGATCCCTAGAGATTGGAAAGCTGCCGCGGTCATCCCCCTCTTCAAAGGAGGAGACACTCTAGACCCAAACTGTTATAGACCAATATCCATCCTGCCCTGCCTTTCTAAAGTTTTCGAAAGCCAAGTTAACAAACAGATAACTGACCACTTCGAATCCCACCGTACCTTCTCTGTTATGCAATCTGGTTTCCGAGCTGGTCATGGGTGCACCTCAGCTACGCTCAAGGTACTGAACGATATCATAACCGCCATCGATAAAAGACAGTACTGTGCAGCCGTTTTCATCGACCTGGCCAAGGCTTTCGACTCTGTCAATCACCGCATTCTTATTGGCAGACTCAACAGCCTTGGTTTCTCAAGTGACTGCCTTGCCTGGTTCTCTAACTACTTTGCAGACAGAGTTCAGTGTGTCAAATCGGAGGGACTATTGTCCGATCCTCTGGCAGTCTCTATGGGGCTGCCACAGGGTTCAATTCTTGGGCCAACCCTTTTCTCTATATACATCAACGATGTCGCTCTCGCTGCTGGTGACTCTCTGATCCATCTCTACGCAGACGACACCATTCTGTATACATCTGGCCCCTCTTTGGATACTGTGTTTACTAACCTTCAATCAAGCTTCAATGCCATACAACACTCCTTCCGTGGCCTCCAACTGCTCTTAAACGCTAGTAAAACTAAGTGCATGCTTTTCTATCGTACGCTGCCAGCACCCGCCAACCGGACTATCATCACTACTCTCGACGGGTCCGAATTAGAATACGTGGACACCTACAAATACCTAGGCATCTGGTTAGACTATAAACTCAACTTCCAGACTCACATCAACCATCTCCAATCCAAAATTAAATCCAGAATTGGCTTTCTATTCCGCAACAAAGCCTCCTTCACTCATGCTGCCAAACATGCCCTTGTAAAACTGACTATCCTACCGATCCTTGATTTTGGTGATGTCATTTACAAACTAGCCTCCAACACTCTACTTAGCAAATTGGATGTAGTCTATCACAGTGCCATCCGTTTTGTCACCAAAGCCCCATACACTACCCACCACTGCGACCTGTATGCTCTCGTTGGCTGGCCTTCATTATATATTCGTCGCCAAACCCACTGGCTCCAGGTCATCTATAAGTCTTTATTAGGTAAATCCCCGCCCTATCTCAGCTCACTGGTCACTATAGCAACACCCACCCGTAGCATGCGCTCCAGCAGGTATATCTCACTGGTCACCCCCAAAGCCAACACCTCCTTTGGCCGCCATTCCTTCCAGTTCGCTGCTGCCAATGACTGGAACGAATTGCAAAAATCATTGAAGCTAGAGGTTCCTATCTCCCTCAATAACTTTAAGCATCAGTTATCAAAGCTGCTTATCGATCACTGCACCTGTATATAGCCCTTCTGTAAATAGCCCACACTACTACCTCATCCCCATATTTATTTTTTGTTTATTTTAACTAATCTTGCACACCAGTACCTCTATTTGCACATCATAATTTGCACATCCTTCATTCCTGTGTTAATGATGATAATTCTGTAATTTATTTCACCACTATAGTCTATTTATTGTCCTACCTCCTAATCTTACTGAATTTTTGCACTACATTTTGCACTCTGTATATAGATTTTTCTATTGTGTTTTTGACTGTTTGTTTTACTGTGTAACTCTGTGTTGTCTTTTGTCGCACTGCTTTGCTTTGTCTTGGCCAGGTCGCAGTTGCAAATGAGAACTTGTTCTCAACTGACCTACCTGGTTAAATAAAGGTGAAATAAAAAATAAAAAATAAATACAGCAAAATGGCCACAAAATCCTGTGGGGTATCCTGTAGGTAAGATTCCTGCAGGTAATTCCACAAGATTTTCAGGGCTACTGTCCTGTAGGACAACCTGCAGGATACCTTCCTCATCCTTCACAGCAAGTGCTGCAGTGGTCTAAGACACTGCATCTCAGTGCTAGAGGTATCACTACAGGCATCCTGGTTCGAATCCAGACTGTATCACAACTGGACGTGATTGGGAGTCCCATAGGGCGGCGCACAATTGGCACAGAGTCGTCTGAGTTTGGCCGTTGTGGGCCGTCATTGTAAATAAGAATGTGTTCTTAACTGACTTGCCTAGTTAAATAAAGGTTAAGTAAAATATATAAATAAAATAGGGTTTGAGATGTTTTCGGAAGATGGGCAGGGACTCTGATGTTATAGCTTCAGGGGGAAGCTGGTTCAAGGAAAGAGAAGAGCTTTTTGGTTTCTTGAGGAGAGAAGTGACTCTGTCCATTTTTAAGTCAGAGGGGACACAGCCAGTGATCAGGGATGAGTTAATGAGGGAAGTGAGAATGGGAGAAGGTCTTCAGAGATGGTCTGGAGAAGGGAAGAGGGGATGGGGTCGAGAGGGCAGGTTGTCGGGAGGCCGGACTTCACTAGTCGCAGGATTTCATCTGGAGAGAGAGGGGAGAAAGCGGCCAAGGCATAGGGTGAGTCTGTATGAGTGGGACCATTGGACTCAATAGGCTGAGTGAATGAGGAGCGGGTGTCATCAACCTTCTTTTCAAAGTGGTTGACAAAGTCGTCCGCAAAGAGGGAGGAGGGAGGGGTGGTGGATTAAGGATGGAGGAGAAGCTGGAAAAGTGTTTAATAGGGTTAGAGGCAGAAGCTTGACATTTAGAGTGATAGAAAGTGGCTTTAGCAGAGGAAGAGAAGGTAGAGAGGAGGGAGTGAAAGGTTGATAGGTCCTCCGGAAGTTTAGTAATGGTTCAAAGTTTAAACCATTGATGTGCATTGAGGTTTTTTTCTCTCATTAAGAAACAAAGACATTGCAGCATATTTCTACCACCGTAGGACAATCTTTCCCTTGGTCTGCCAAAAGCCATTTCTTGGGCTGTGGTCTCAAGCGATGGGTGTACAGATGGAATTGTCCCAAAGAGAGCTCCTGGTTATACAAATGATGAAGATTGGAAGGCAAAGACTGTAAACAAAGATTTGTTGATTACATTTACAAAAGTTTGTTACCAGGCTGCCTTAAAATGTAATGTCAAACCCAATCAGGATTTCGTGTGGAGTCTTAATCTAAAGGTATTTCAACCTAGTAAAGTTGAACTGACAAATTGGGATGTAATAACTTGTTAACTGAATTTGATACTTTTAGTCAAATCAATGTGCTTCAACTGATTTTTTTGTTATGCTAACAAAACTTCTCAAGTTGTTTTGACTAATTCTTAAGTGAAGAGGAAAATTATTTGCTAGTCAGAAAAACAAAACTATAAGTTGTTTCAATTTACCAAAGTTTGTTACCAGGCTGCCTTAAAATGTTCAGTTGTGTCAACATCCTATACATTTGAAACAACTACTTCGAAATGTACTAATATCAGAACTGGAGATTTCAGTAGGAAACATTATGCTCCAATCTGTCTGTTGCTCTTGTGTGAGCTTTTTCTCAAGTTTCAAAACTGGCATTTCATTCAGTCATGTCAACCAACCAACAGATGACTTTAACTACAGCGACATTCTTAGTAACTGTTAAATTAACATTTGAGTTGTTACTTTATACATGTGTTTGTTTATCTACCCTCGCTGAATGCACTAACTGAAGTTGCTCTGGATAAAAGCGCATGCTAAATTACCAAAATTGTAATGTAATTGTTAAAAGCATGCTGTGTATTATTCTAATGAGCTCCACCACCAGAAAATAAGTTGAAGTCATCTGAACATTTTCAGTCAACACTACTGTTATGTTGCTTCAGTTGATTTGACTTCTTGGTTGTGAATTTCTAAGTTGAGTAAACACATTTTTTGGTCAACTCAATTTGATTTTGGACTCTTTTTACAGTGTACAGATACATTGACACACACTTATGCACACTCGCACACATGGTCACACACAAACACACACTGTGTGTCAACATATAAATATGCAATGGCCAATGAGCCACCCCGTATCCTCCAACCACCAGCACATCCCACTAGAAATGACTATGTGGCTGAGTGGACATGATATTAGGCCAGGCTCGCAGATCCCAAGGTTTTTTTTACGACATCGACAGGAGCCTGTATTTCATTCCAACATGTGACTGAATTACGAGGGAAGGCCATGCATGGTTGAGTCAAGTGTTCATGCATGCTATGGGTCACAAGGGCCTGCCTGGGGAGAGGGAGAGAGACTGTCATCTATGAGATGATGGGGGAGAGGCGTGTAGAACAATGGCTTCTGCTGATTCTGTTGTCAAACCCTTTCTTAGTGCTTCTCACTCCTGAATGATGGCCAAATGTGACAGTATATGAACAATAAGACCTATACAAGCTATGCTTGTGTTTGATGGACTTGCTGAGGAAATTATCCACACAGGGTCATCAAGCCTGTGACGTATGGGTGACCTCTGTCGGGAGCCATTCCAAGGCATACGACTATTAAGCAGTTTGTTTGACCTCTAACCCACCTATGTAATTTAAGAGTTATATGAACCATGCTTCTTTATCTTCAGTGTGTGTGTGTGCATTGGCCTGTACCATGAACTAATTCGTTGAATAACACCTACAATAATTGACCCAGCAGTCTGCAGATTTTGTTTGTTTTAGAAAAAAATATTAAATAGATATTACTGCTGTAACAACGTTGCTGAAGTTTAGTCATCTAAGAAAAATGATTGAGGCTAAGGGAAACATGGTGTGCCAAATCAGGAATGAAAAATCATCTAATTAATTTATACAGTGAGAATTTACTTTTGACAGATGCTGTTAAAAATATACACTTTGTTTTAATTTTCTCAGCACTTATGACATTTCGTTTTCACAACCCCAACATCTAAACAGTGGCTTGTAAACAGTGGCTTGTATATTTTTGTATTACTTTCATCAGGGCTGTCTCAGTGGAATAGTGTATGATTTTTATCAAAACCTTATTGATGCCAGACAAATAAATCCTCCCCAGTCACCCAGAGAGCAAGTGAAAAAAATCATGAAAGATGGACATTAACCAGGTTTCCATCCAACGTTTTTATGCGTGTAAAACATTTCAGGACAGGCCTGATGGAAACAGCTAATTTGTTAGTAAACTTTCCAAATGTAGACAAAACTAAATACGCTAGATAAGGTGGAATCTTTTGTGTCTGTAAAATGTATTATGCGCAAATATTTATTTAATAATCATATCGAGGTAAACTCACACGATGATATGTTGTGTGGTCCTTCCTCTATGACTTGTGAAAGCATGCAGTTTATTAGGCTACAGATGAAAAAAGTTACAATGAACTTTACAGGGTGGTGAAAGTAAACAGTAATGAGCTTGATGATGCTTTCCAATACATTCCAATATATATTCTAGTGACATGATGATCGACTCTTGGTTGTCATTTGATAAATATAAATGATCCCACTCTTTTGTCCACATTCGGAATCTCATCATGTACAGTGCATTTTTCCGTATTTAGTTACGTTACAGCCTTATTATCAAAAATGATCTCCATCATTTTTAAATGGAAGAAGTTTGGAACCACCAAGATACTTCCTAGAGCTGGCTGCCAGGCCAAACTTAGAAATCGGTGGAGAAGGGCCTTGGTCAGGGAGGTGACCCGGTGGTCACTCTAACAGAGCTCCAGAGCTCCTCTGTGGAGATGGGAGAACCTTCCAGAAGGACAACCATCTCTGCAGCACTCCACCAATCAGGCCTTTATGGTAGCGTGGCCAGACGGAATCCACTCCTCAGTAAAAGGAAAATAACAACCCGCTTGGAATTTGCCAAAAAGCACCTAAAGGAATCTTTATTTTATTTAACCTTTATTTAACTAGGCAAGTCAGTTAAGAACAAATTCTTATTTACAATGACGGCCTACCTACAGGGTCAGCCCCTGGAGCAAATTAGGGTTAAGTGCCTTGCTCAAGGACACAGCGACAGGTTTTTCACCTTGTCAGATCGGGTTTTCAAACCACCGACCTTTCGGTTACTGGCCCAACGCTATAAGCGCTAGGCTACCTGCTGTCCTAAACTCTCAGCATGAGAAACAAGATGATCTGGTCTGATGAAACAAAGATTGAACTATTTGGCCTGAATGCCAAGCGTCACTTCTGGAGGAAACCAGGCACTGCTAATCACCTGGCCAATACCATCCCTACGGAGAAGCATGGTGGTGGCAGCATCATGCTGTGGGGATGTTTTTCAGTGGCAGGGACTAGGAGACTAGTCAGGATCGAGGGAAAGATAAATGGAGCAAAGTGCAGAGAGATCCTTGATAAAAACCTACTCCAGAGCGCTCAGGACCTCAGACTGGGATGAAGGTTCACCTTCCAACAGGACATTAACCCTAAGTACACAGCCAAGACAATGCAGGAGTGGCTTTCTGACAAGTCTTTGAATGTCCTTGAGTGGCTCAGCCAGAGCCTGGACTTGAACCCGATCGAACATCTCTGGCGAGACCTGAAAATAGCTGTGCAGCATCACCCCCGATCCAACCTGACAGAGCTTGAGAGGTGTGCCAAGCTTGTAGCGTCATACCCAAGAAGTCTCGAGGCTGTAATCACTGCAAAAGGTGCTTCAACAAAGTACTGAGTAAAGGGTCTGAATACTTATGTAAATGTCATATTTCAGTTTTTAATTTCAAATATAGTATATTTGCAAAAATGTATATAAAACAGTTTGTCACTATGGGGTATTATGTGTAGATTGAGGGGAGAAAAAAACAAATTTTAATCCATTTTAGTACAAGGCTGTAACGTAACAAAATGTTTCTGAATACTTTCCGAATGCACGGTAGGTAGCCTACCCGCACTGCATCTGCGAGCTGTTGGCTAGAGTGCATGTGCACATTCGCTGTGTAACACAACATTTTTTGCTACAAAACGATCAGTAGAATTGAAAATGCGACGGAAACCAATTTTCTTGTATTTCCGTGAATTTAACTGCAAAAGTAATTTTTATGTGCACTACGCAGTGGCGATTTTAGCATATAAATCTTTGTGGGGCAAACAAAAATTATGTGGGGTGCATGCCAGCAAAGCCACTACACTTCACAATACTAAACAATACATTAATTGCACTATAACGGTGACAAACATGGGAGTACAAACTATGGCATAAGGGGGCGACATTAATGAGCAATTTAAGACGGACATAGTCAATATAACTATTTGTACAGCAACAGAATTCAGAACATGGGCCGTTCTTAGTGTTCTCCCGGTACACCAAGTCAGAACCATAGGATAAATAAAGGGGGCATATAAGAAGCCAATGAAAACTTTTACAATATTCAATGATTACATTTCTCTAAAACAGGTTATAGGCTACATGTGCACCACCAAGTCAGAACAGTAGGCGAAATTAAGAGGTAAAAAAAACTGCTTTGGTGAAAATAGACCAAATTATTAGGGTGAGGCACAACATACACTTTGTATTACTTAGCTAAAGTATACATATCTCCCTTGCATATTACATCATTTATGCAGCAGCATACAATACATTTTTGGACTCTTCTTGTGCTCACTTAAACAGGAAGGTGGCGCGGCGGTCCTTTGTGGGCAAATAGTGTCATCAAACTTTGTCATCAGAGTCTGGCATTCTCTGGATTTATGGTGGGAAGTCAGAAGAAGAAAAAACACAGCAACTCCACTGAATAGCAAGCTAGTGTTTGCTTTGCAATGCTTAGAGTTAGCCACTGATTCCTTCAAAACCACTCGTTGTTGAATTTGCGATTTCCAACTTGTTGTGTTATGTTTATGTCCAATGGCCAATGATCACCGATACGTTTTATCTATAGTTTCTCTTCATTATTTCTCTTCATATGACAAGGATTTGCCAGTAGATTGTCGACTTGATTCATGATGATGACTGCTAGCTAAGACTTTGATAGTAAGATGTTGGCATGGTCAGTCCAATCAAAGCTACTGTACATATAACATGATTTGACGCCATTTTACCTGTGGCCAATGAACTTGAGTCTTCTTGGAAGGGCTATTCTAATGTAACTCTAATGATGGACCCAAAGGGCTTAAATGTTCGATGTCTACCCTTACTGAGGACTTAGACTTGGCCTGTGACGTAGTGTCCTCATGAGTCCCCCCTCCCCCCCTTGTAAATGACTATTGTAGCTGGAAATCGCAGATTTTTTATGGAATATCTACATAGGCGTACAGAGGCCCATTATCAGCAACCATCACTCCTGTGTTCCAATGGCACGTTGTGTTAGCTAATACAAGTTTATCATTTTAAAAGGCTAATTGATCATTAGATAACCCTTTTGCAATTATGTTAGCACAGCTGAAAACTGTTGTGCTGATTAAAGAAGCAATAAAACTGGCCTTCTTTAGACTAGTTGAGTATCTGGAGCATCAGCAATTGCGGGTTCGATTACAGGCTAAAAATGGCCAGAAACAAAGAACTTTCTTCTGAAACTCGTCAGTCTATTCTTGTTCTGAGAAATTAAGGCTATTCCATGTGAGAAATTGCCAAGAAACTGAAGATCTCGTAGAACGCTGTGTACTACT
Organism: Thymallus thymallus; assembly: GCA_023634145.1. Lineage (NCBI taxonomy): Eukaryota > Metazoa > Chordata > Actinopteri > Salmoniformes > Salmonidae > Thymallus > Thymallus thymallus. Next base: position 11,741,284 of record CM042413.1, read on the forward strand.
CCCTTCACAGAACAGGGCAAACTGGCTCTAACCAGAATAGAAAGAGGAGTGGGAGGCCCAAGTGCACAACTGAGCAAGAGGTCAAGTACATTAGTGTCTAGTTTGAGAAACAGATGCCTCACAAGTCCAGGAATGTCCACCAGAGCCGTCTGCAACGTCGTTTTAGAGAATTTGGCAGAACATCCAACCGGCCACACAACCACAGACGACGTGTAACTACACCAGCCCAGGACCTCCACATCCGGCTTCTTCACCTGTGGAATCATCAGAGGACAGCCACCTGGAAAGCTGATGAAACTGTGGGTTTGCACAACCTTTCAGAAACCGTCTTAAGGAAGCTCCTCTGCGTGCTCTTTGTCCTCACCAGGGTCTTCACCTAACTGCAGTGGGCAAATGCTCACCTTCGATGTCCAGTGGCACGCTGGAAAAGTGTGCTCTTTATGTATGTCACCTCATGTTTCAGCATGATAATGCACAGCCCAATGTCGCAAGGATCTGTACACAGTTCCTGGAAGATGAAAATGTCCCAGTTCTTCCATGGCCTGCATACTCACCAGACATGTTACCCATTGAGCATGTTTGGGATGCTCTGGATCGACGTGTACTGACTGGTTTTCTGATCCCCTACCTTTTTTTTAAGGTATCTGTGAACAACAGATGCAGATCTTTATTGCCAGTAATGTGAAATTCATAGATTAGGGCCTAATGAATTTATTTCAATTGAAGAACTCCATAAGTTTTGCTAATGCTCACCACTTTCTGGAGGACCTAGTTTTGAAATCAGTGGAATGCCCGGTGGAAGCAGAGTATGATAGCTAAGGAGATGGAACAATTCTGGCGTTTGATTGCAAATATGCAGAGTGAGTCGAAAAGAGAACACACAGTAGGCTGTTGTATAAAACACCTGTCTCCGGATTACATCTTCAGCTAGCAAGCGTTACGTGTATGATCTGTGTAGTAATATTATTTGTATCTCAGAGCCATTGCATTGCTAGCTATAGCCTAAGGTTAGCTAGCTAACATTGAACATTGTTAGCTACCTGCAGATTCATGCAGGATAGTAACATTATGAGTTGGGATTATGGTTCATTGTTTAGCTAGCTAGCTAGCTAGCTGTATGTTTAAACAAAAGACTCCACTATGCAAGTAACTATTGCAATAGAATGTTTATGATGTCACTGTGACGACTGTCGATAGACGTAACTGGTAAATTCGCTCTGGCTATCAATCCAATTTCAGTGCACTTTCATCTGAGTGTGCCTGAGCGCAGAATAACTGACGAATTTAGGAACGCTCAACACCCATTGAATAAGGCCGCCGTCAGTAAACGTTGGCAAAAAAGTGTCATTAAATTGTTTCCAGAAGCACAGTTGCTGTCACCAACGCTCTGGATAACATAAAAACAGCCTAACCAGCTCTGCTAGGGCAAATAAAATGGTCAGTGAGCTGTTCTCTCATTTGTGTCGAAGTAGCAGCTAGCCAACGTTAGCCAGTTAGCTTGGGTGCTTGACTGCTGTTGCTAAGTCAGAATGCGCGGATCAACCCTACTCCTCGGCCAGAGCGTCCCGTGTGCGCTCTGAACGCTCCGAGAGCAAAACGCTCTGAATTTACGAACTGACAATCTGACAACGCTCTGAGTTTACGAACGCCCAGAGCACTCTCTGGCACTCCAGATTACATTTACGAACACACCCGTAGTATAGACCAGACTTTAGTACATAGCCTGACATGTGAATCCTTAAAGAGGTGGGTGGGGTGCAGATCTTTATGATGCTGAATGGGTGTAGACAAAGAAGAACTCTCCAGTAGCTACCAAAACATTCAAGGGCAATTTTCTCAAAAGTGAGGTTACAAGTTTATCAACTTTCAAAGCAGAATTACTTTACCATTGTTCCACAACTGTAGTGTATGATATACCATTTTCTAGCTCTGAGTCTCTACTTTTATTCAATGTAATAAACACAATTTCAAATTTAGCTACATAAGACCGAATTGAGCCAGTCGGTCACATGTACAAAATAAATTTTCAAACAGATGGGTTTATTGGTGTTAAAATACACTAGTTAGGCTATTTTGGACCTCCAGGCAGCGATGTCATGCAGCATGTCGGTTTTGTGTTTATACTTTTTCATAACGACAATGACAAGTTTGTTGTCGACGACAAGAACATTTTCACGATGTCACTGTGATAGACATAGTGTAAACCATCCTTTAGTCTTGAAATCTTTGGTTGTTTAGTACACTACCCTACTCACTCTGTGAAGCACACGGCCTCACATGTGAATCCGTAAAGAGATGGGTGGTGCTAAGGCTTGAGGGTGTGAACGATGCTGAATGGGTGTAGATAAAGAAGAACTCTCCAGTAGGTGTAACAAAACATTCAAGGGCCATTTTCTCAAAAGTCGGGTTACAAGTTTATCAACTTTAAATTATTACCAATACCATTTCTTGCAAATAAACTATATCCTATGTATGACTAGCAACATTGCTAAAGCTTATCTCTGGATGAGTAAACTGATATTTTTCACCATTTCAAAATTGACCGAATCGAGCCGGTTGGTCACATGTGAACTGTAACTAAGTAAAATGTTAGAAATTGTTGCATTTATATTTTTGTTCTCTATTAAATGAATAAAAATGTCACTGGCCTACCCACAATATGCCATAATGTCAAAGTAGAATTATGGGCCTCCTGAGTGGCGCAGCGGTCTAAGGCACTGCCTAGCAGTGCTAGCTGTGTCACCACAGATCCTGGTTCGATTCCAAGCTGTGTTGCAGCTGGCTGTGACCGGGAGTCCCATGAGGCAGTGTACAATTGGCCCAGCATTGTCTGGTTTAGGGGAGAGATTTGCTGGGTGGGATGTCCTTGTCCCATCCTGCTGTGGCAGGCCCGGCGCTGACACGGTCGCCAGCTGTACGGAAGCCAACAAAATTTAAAATGTAGCTACGAAAGACAGAATTTATTCATTTATTAAAGCAATAGTTCCCTAAAATGACAAATACACTATATCCTATGGATAACTAGCAAACAATGCTAAAGCTTAGCTCTGGATGAATATGATATATTTTTCACCATTTCAAATTTGGCTACATACAGTAAGGCCGAATTGAGCCGGTTGGTCACATACAGTATGAACTGTAACTCAGTAAAATCTTAGAAGTTGTTGCATTTCTATTTTTGTTCTGTATAATATGGATTTCAAAAAAATTATTCTGGGTTAAGGGCATTGTGTCAAGAAGCAGAGGGGCTTGGCAAGGTCGTGTTTCGGAGGACGTAAGGCTCTCGACCTTCTCCTCTCCCGAGTCCGTACGGGAGTTGCAGCGATGGGACAAGACTGTAACTACCAATTGGATATCACAAAAAGGGGGTTAAAAATATATATATATACACTGGAGTTGACAAGAAGACAGAGTGGCCAAGTTTCAGTTTTCACTTAAGTCTGCTTAAAAATCAATGGCAAGACCTGAAAATGGTTGTGTTGCAATGATCAACAACCAATTTGATCCAGGTATGGAAAGCTCTTAGAAACTTACCCAGAAAGACTTACAGCTGTAATCGCTTACAAATGTGATTCGAACATGTATTGAATACTAATCAAGATATATTTCTGTATTATTTTTCATTAATGTTTTACAAATGTTAGAATGTTTCTTTCACTTTGACATTAGACAATTTTGTGTAAATCGTAAAAAAAGACAATTAAATACATTTTAATCTCACCTGTGGAAAAAGTCAAGGAGTGTGAATACTCTCTAAAGGGACTTGTATACAGTCGTGGCCAAAAGTTTTGAGAATGACACAAGTATTGGTCTCCACAAAGTTTGCTGCCTCAGTGTTGATGATGGCAATTTGCATATACTCCAGAATGTCATGAATAGTGATCAGATGAATTGCAATTAATTGCAAAGTCCCTCTTTGCCATGAAAATGAACTTAATCCCAAAAAACATTTCCACTGCATTTCAGCCCTGCCACAAAAGGACCAGCTGCCATCATGTCAGTGATTGTCCCGTTAACACAGGTGAGAGTGTTGACGAAGACAATGATGGAGATCACTCTGTCATGCTGATTGAGTCAGAATAACAGACTGGAAATCATTGTTCTTCCTCTGTCAACCATGGTTACCTGCAAGGAAACACGTGCCGTCATCATTGCTTTGCACAAAAAATGGCTTCACAGGCAAGGATCAACCATTTAACGGATCATCAAGAACTTCAAGGAGAGAGGTTCAATTGTTGTGAAGAAGGCGTCAGGGCGCCCAAGAAAGTCCAGCAAGCGCCAGGACCGTCTCCTAAAGTTGATTCAGCTGCGGGTTCGGGGCACCACCAGTGCAGAGCTTGCTCGGGAATGGCAGCAGGCAGGTGTGAGTGCATCTGCACGCACAGTGAGGCGAAGACTTTTGGAGGATGGCCTGGTGTCAAGAAGGGCAGCAAAGAAGCCACTTCTCTCCAGGAAAAACACCAGGGACAGACTAATATTCTGCAAAAGGTACAGGGATTGGGCTGCTGAGGACTGGGGGGTGGCCCAGAAGTTAATTGACAGCATGCTAGGGCGGATTGCAGAGGTCTTGAAAAAGAAGGGTCAACCCTGCAAATATTGACTCTTTGCATAAACTGAATGTCATTGTCAATGAAAGCCTTTGACACTTATGGAATACTTGTAATTATACTTCAGTGTACCATAGTAACTACTGACATAAAAATCTAAGAACACTGAAGCAGCAAACTTTGTGGAGACCAATACTTGTCATTCTCAAACCTTTTTGCCACGACTGTACATGTGTGGATAACTAGCTTGCTAATATAAAACAATGTGGGAGTAACGATTATTAAATGATGAGCAAACTGTTTGTAAATGCCTTATTATGGACCCTTAAAATAAAGTTTCCCTTTTTTGGACTTTTTGAAATGAATGATTCGGAAAGGCCCCTTGACTTTTTCCACATTTTGTTACATTACAGCCTTATTATCTCATTGCTAGAGGCGTCACTACAGACAACCTGATACAGAATCCAGACTGTATCACAACCGGCCGTGATTGGGAGTCCCATACTGCCCTACCAAGCAAAAAGGCAGTAACTGCTGATTTGGTCGAAAATGAGTTAGTCATTTTTGATACATTAAATACATGCTTAATCATGTGAACAAGTATCCTGCCTCTATTGTATTGTGTTTTGGAGAAAACGATGGTCATATTAGCAGTAACTTCATAAGGTTACTGTAAAACCAAGGTAAATAAAATACATTTTTCTCAGGTCCACACTATGAGCAATTACTGCCTTTTTGCTTGATAGGGCGGCACACAATTGGCACAGCGTCGTCCGAGTTTGGCCGGTGTAGGCCGTCATTGTAAATAAGAATTTGTTCTTAACTGACTTGCCTAGTTAAATAAAGATTACATATCATTTATTTATTTATTTTTATCTAAAAAATTGTTTTATTTTTTATTCTCTCATCAATCTACACACAATACCCCATAATGACAAAGCAAAACATTGTTTTATATATATATATATATATATTGTTGAAAATTGATAAACTGAAATACCACATTTACATAAGTATTCAGACCCTTTACTCAGTACTTTGTTTAAGCACATTGGGCAGTGATTACAACCTTGTGGCTTTTTGAGTATGACACTACATGCTTGGCACATCTGTATTTGGGGAGTTTCTCCCATTCTTCTGTGCAGATACTCTAAAGCTCTGTCAGGTTGAATGGGGAGTGTTGCTGAACAGCTATTTTCAGGTCTCTCCAGAGATGTTTGATAGGGTCACTGGCTGGGTCACTCAAGGACATTCAGAGACTTGTCCCGAACCCACTCCTGCGTTGTCTTGGCTGTGTGCTTAGGGTCATTGTCCTGTTGGAAGGTAAACCTTCGCCCCAGTCTGAGGTCCTAAGCACTCTGGAGCAGGTGTTCATCAAGGATCTCTGTACTTTGCTCCGTTCAACTTTCCCTTGATCCTGACTAGTGTCCCAGTCCCTGCCGCTGAAAAACATTTCCACAGCATGATGCTGCCACCACCATGCTTCACCATAGGGATGATGCCAGGTTTCCCCCAGACGTGACGCTTGGTATTCAGGCCAAAAAGTTCAATCTTGGTTTCAATAGAGCAGAGAATCTTGTTTCTTATGGTCTGAGAGCACTTTAGGTGCCTTTTGGCAAACTTCAAGTTGGCTGTCATGTGCCTTTTACTGAGGAGTGGATTCCGTCTGGCCACTCTACCATAAAGACCTGATTGGGGGAATGCGACAGACAGACAGACAGACAGACAGACAGACAGACAGACAGACAGACAGACAGACAGACAGACAGACAGACAGACAGACAGACAGACAGACAGACAGACAGACAGACAGACAGACAGACAGACAGACAGACAAACAGACACTTTATTGATCCCCTTGGGGAAATTATTTTATCAAGCAGCTACGAAAAACACAGGGCAGGTGCAAAATGCCAGAACGAAATACACAAAGACAGATACATGATACATACAGAGATGGTTGTCCTTCTGGAAGATTCTCCCATGTCCACAGAGTAACTCTGGAGCTCTGTCAGAGTGACCACCGGGTCCTTGGTCACCTTTCTCCCCCAATTGTTCAGTTTGGCCGGATGGCCATCTCTAGGAAGAGTCTTAGTGGTTCCAAACTTCTTCCATTTAAAAATGATGGAGGCCACTGTGTTATTGGGGACCTTAAATGCTGCAGATATGTGCCTCGACACAATCCTGTCTCGGAGCTCTACGGACAATTCCTTCAACCTCATGGATTGGTTTTTGCTCTGACATGAACTGTCCACTGTGGGACCTTATATAGACAGGTGTGTCTATATAAGTCCAATTAATTGAATTTATCACAGTTGGACTCCAATAAAGTTCTAGAAACATCTCACGGATGATCAATGAAAACAGGATGCACCTGAGCTCATAGCAAAGGGTCTGAATACCTATGTAAATAAGTATTTGTTTTTTATTTTTTATAAATGAACAAAAATTTCTAAAAATCAGTTTTTGCTTTGTCACTATGGGGTATTGTGTGAATAATGATGAGGATTTTTATTTGGCTGCAACGTAACAAAATGTGGAAAAAGTAAAGGTAGGGCTAAATGCATTTTTCTTTGCAATTTGCGGGTTACATGCTGACCAGACCGCATGCAGGCGATGAGCCCCTTTTTTGACGTTTTGAACTGCATTTTTCAGTTATTTAGATTGATGATATGGACATTTCGTTAAAACATTATTTATTTGTGTGTAAAAATATTTCACTTAATAATAGTATTGTGTGCGTGTGTGTGTTTGCGCATGCTTGGTATTGGAATAATTGTAAATACATTGTGAAAGGCTATGGAGTTTTTGCTGCCAATTATTCTGATTATTTAGCTATTTAAGTATTTCTCTGCCATCAATCTGTATAGTATAGTTAACCATGCACCATCCGCCAATGTATAGTGTACATATTCAGCCAACCACCACTATGCAATGTCTTTTTATAGCTTTTTTAGCACTCCAGACTTCTTGTATTTCTATACTTTTTCATACTGACGCTCTATGTATCATGTACCGTGTATCTGTCTTTTGTGTATTTTCATTCTGGAATTTTGCACCTGCCCTATGTTTTGTTGTAGCTGCTTGACCAAGAAATGTCCCCCTCAGGGATCAATAAAGTATCTATCTATCTATCTATCTATCTATCTATCTATCTAAATGTGTCCATATATATCTCTTGTGTATCTTGGCTACATTGGTATCTTAGTGAAAATTGTTTGTTAATTTCAGTTAATAGCCTATGTCACTCTGGTTGTTGAAGCTATCTGTTGAATAGTGAAATTGGGCTTCATCAAGGTTTATCTGTGAGTAAATCTGGCTTTGATAATAGGCAGTGCTTACCCAGCCACTGACCTAACTGCACATCAATTATTTGTTTGTGTGTATAAGTAGCCTAGCTGTGAAGGAGTTGTGGGGTTCCCTCTCCCAGGCTTTCCTCTCCTAGGATGATACAACAACTGTCTTTGTGTGTAGGATGTTATTTTGGAATGCACTCTGAGGCCTATTTCACTTCTAGTTCTTACATTTTTTTGTTAATTGATAGTCTTCACAAAGTGTTGTTTGTTGGGAATGTGCGTGGGGTTGGTAGTTCTGTTTCTGTTTCTCAAATACCAGATTGGAAACACAATCAAAAATGCACACACACACACACACACACACACACATCAACGGGTTTCATTGACAGCTGAGAGAGATGCTTAGCATCACAACACATTTGGCCGATGTGGAACTCCCTCAGTGTATTATGCTTGGTGCTTCAATGCCTCATTCACATCCGATATAGTTCTAAACCTATTTGAGGTGATACACGAAGGGTTTAATAACTACCCACAATGAGGCGAAGAACCTCCTAAGGCTTTTTCTCTCAGGCAATGTGGACTAAAGCGGGTTTCTTTTTTCGGATTTGAAGGGGGTTGTGTTTATCCAAAAAGCTCTTTGGTTGTTCGAAGCGTGTTGACATACTGTACAGCATTAATGACACTTTATTTTGTCCTTCACACTAAAGAACCTTTTTACATTCGGGAAATATACATTTTCCGAAAGTCAGACTCTTCCCAGCTTCAGAAGCATCTGCATTCACCACATTGTGTAGTTATTATTAGATATATTCTCCAGAATTGCTGATATGTTGTCATTTTTTCTAGATAACAATTTATTATTGTCTTTATTATTTTACAGATAGAAAAAAAAAGTATTGTTCCACAATCTACTCTGGACCTGGAGTGTCTTAGCAAAATGAAAATATGTGCATATTTAATGACATATCATACAATTAAAATATTTCAGAAGAATTGTAATACAAAAACGTATTTCATTTTTGTCTACATTCAACTGGGAAAATTGATTGTGATACGATTAAGGCAAAACATTTACCCTATGAGGGTGTGATGCCTGGCCTTATGTGTTGCCATAATGTAGAATGCGCACTGCACTTAAGGTAAGAATTACATTAAACGTACTGCATGAGACACCTGCCCATTTTTACACTTGCTACTGACAGAGATTCCATGCTTTTATTGTCGCCCGAAGACAGGAAAGAACCAAACGTTCTTACTGGAGATTGAAGAGGCTCATAAATGGTACACAGCTTGAGCACATCCTTTCATCTATTGAAAATATTCCAGTCTTCAGGGACCAGAGAAGGTGTAATCCATTCACAGTATCAAATAATCACGGGTCATGATTTTGACTCTCGGCTGACTCGTCAGGTACGGTCGCGTGGTTTTAAAAGCAGAGGTGAGCGGTGTGGGGTGCGTTGTGCTCCCTTCGCTAGTGGCCAGGGGGCGACGGGGCCCAAAACGCTCGACGTAGGACATTGCCTCTGGGTCATTGAGCAATAATCAGTGTTATTGCTCTCCACAACGGAGGTTTAGTAACGGTGGAAGAATTTATGACAGGCCTTGCGAAATGACCTTCAGCACGAGGACCCCTCATTCTTCAGTGGAGACATGGCTACGGCTAACACAAGACAAAGATAGTCATCATGCTAATTGAAGGCCTTGATAGCCTTGATTATGCACACCGGGAACCTATCTCAACCTCATCATGACTATAATAGACAGGACCCACCTGGTGCCCATGACTAAACCTAAAGTAGGGCAATTTCACGGTAACAGAATTGTGCTGAGACTCAAAGTTGAATAAACCATACAACTCTATGTACAGGGAATACTTTTAACCATGTACACTGAACATTTATCAAAAACACACTTACTGGAATAACTGTGCTGATGCAAAGTGTGGTAACAGAATTTTGGTAAAATCTCCCTCAGGTTTGTGTGACCACGTTTTCCAAAACCTCTTAAATATCTGCTCTGAATTATGATTCAAAGATGTCTGCAGAAAGAATGGGGTGTCAGCTATGTCATGACACTCTTTTGGTTATTGAAATACAGTAAGTGAAGTGGATTTACACCCGGTAACAGAATTGAGGTAACGCAATTTCATCATGGGTCCCTGATCTGTACTAAACAGACATGTATCCAAAATAGGTACACAAAAGGTAAAAATATGGAATATCCTCCTTTGCATATTGCATACACAATGGCTATTATTTTAATGATCGGACCAAATCTGAAGCAATCATAGTCTATGTTTCACAAAGTGCTCTTTCCATGACATGACCAGGTGAATCAAGGTGAAAAGCTGATCCCTTATTGATGTCACTTGTTAAATACACTTCAAATCGGTGTAGATGAAGGGGAGGAGACAGGTTAAAACCTCTACGGTATCGGTTTGCTGTATACGGGAAGGTTGCTGCTCAATATGCTATATGTTACTAGAATGACATTGTAAACAACAGCCAACTTTCCGGTACATAGACATGTCTTATATGGGCAGAAAGCTTACATTCTTGTTAATCTAACTGCAGTGTTCAATTTACAGTAGCTATTACAGCTAAAAAATACCATGCTATTGTTTGAGGATAGTGCACAACAACACTTATCACGGCAACTGGTTTGGTACATTCACCACTGAAGGTAAATAATGGACTTACATTCTGTAATCTTGCTCTGATTTGTCATCCTAAGGGTCCCAGAGATATGTAGTGTAGTTTTGTTTGAAAAATACATTTTTATATTCAAATGTAGGAATTGGGTTCTACACCCACCCCGCAGGCCATCTAGATGTGTGAAGACTAGTGTCTTGTCTGTAGGGAAGCTAATGATCCATCATGTATGACATTCCTGGGAGTGTGCAAACTTAAATGTTGTATATATTTTTGTACATTCTCTATAGTGTGTTGTGATGCAATTCTTCACTGGATCAGTCTGACACTTTGCACACACACCGCTGCCATCTGGTGGGCAAAATATAAATTACATCTAGAATCCTACATCACTGTCTGGCCTTTCTCTTGCAATTCAAAGTTGATGCAAAAATACTATATTATTATAAATATTATAGAAACGCATATTTTTTGGTTTGTATTACCTTTTACCAGATCTAATGTGTTATTCTTAAAAATTATATAAAGAATATGCATATCCTTGCTTCAGGTCCTGAGCTACAGGCAGTTAGATTTGGCTATGTCATTTTAGGCGAAAAAATAAAATAAAGGGTCCGATCCTTAAGAGGTTTAAAGAAGGATTCATAAGCCTTGAGACAATTGAGACATGGCTGTGATTGTGTGCCATTCAGAAGGTGAATGGGCAAGACAAAATATTTAACTGCCTTTGAACGGAGCATGGTAGTAGGTACCAGTTCTTGTGTCAAGAACTGCAAAGCTGTTGAGTTTTTCACACTCAACAGTTTCCAGTGTGTATTAGGGTTGAATGGCAGGAACCCAGTTACAGAGATTTACCGGGATTTACCTATAATAATAAACTATTTATATGAACAGCATGGTGTGAAATGGAACTGTTAAATGATATGTGATGTCTAAATCTGGCTTCTCTACGGCCACTGCATGATGAATCATCAATGCTTAGGGTGGGGACAGACCATCTCAGTATGGAGCGCAGTTCACAATGCATGTAGACCAATCATCTCGTCATGGTTACTTTTGTTCTTGTGACAGGTAGGCCTGCATTTGCTGCAGCATGGTCTATGTTACAGTAATATAAAGACAGAATGCGCGTCTAATTTACCCATCTCCATCTGAATTTCAGGGGTCACCTTTGTTACTTATACTCAGGGAGTCAGGAAGCAGGTGCAGAAGGTGAGAGGGAGAGGAGAGGAGTTAGTGTAACTTTATCGACCAGGACCTGGCCTAATGCAGGGAACTTTAGGTCTGCCTGATCCTTCTGACAGCACACTGGAGCCTCACTGGAAGGGAGTCAGCCCGGTGACCCCTGGTTGTTCCTCGCCACCTTCCCGTTAGGCCAGGTCCTGGTCGATAAAGTTCCCTGCGGCACTGGAGTCCACTAGAGCTGTAGAAACAACAGATGAGGGACAGCCAGCCAGTGAAATGGGAACCAGGAAGGGTTTGGCAGAGAACGATGACAATGGAATACAAACACCTACTCTGGGAGACGGAAGGTCACTGTGCTCTAGTGGACCCCGGGTTGGGACGCACCGGATACTATTAAAATTGGTGCCTATCCTGGCCGCGATAGAGATTCAGCTGTCTCTGGCAACGCTGCTCTGCCAAGGAGAGGTGTGTGTGGCCCCCTACCTCCATGGAGGGAGGTGAGTGTCAAGGTTGACACCGAAGCTCCCAAAGAAGGTTATCCAGATGGATGGCCATCGCGATGAGAGCGTCCAAGGATATGTTCCTGAGTGGCGCAGCGGTCTAAGGCACTGCAACTCAGTGCTAGAGGCATCACTGCAGACACCCTGGTTCAGTTCCAGGCTGATTGGGAGTCCCATAGGGCAGTGCACAATTGGCCCAGTGTCATCCAGGTTTGGTCGGTGTAGGCGATCATTGTAAATAATAATTTGTTCTTAACTGACTTGCCTAGTTAAAGGTAAAAATATATATACAGCGGGTGAAATAATAATTAAATAATTATTGAACACGTCACCATTTTTCTCAGTAAATATATTTCTATGCTATTGACATGAAATGTTCACCAGATGTTGGTAACAACCCAAGTAATCCATACATACAAAGAAACCAAAACAAATAAGTTCAGAAATTAAGTTATGTGTAATAATGTGAAATGACACAGCTTCAAGACGCCTCTTGTATGGAGAAACTAGTCGCATGCATTGCTCTGGTGCGATTTTGGCCCATTCTTCCACACAAACAGTCTTCAAATCTTGAAGGTTCCGTGGGCCTCTTCTATGAATCTTGATCTTCAGTTCTTTCCATAGATTTTCAATGGGATTTAAGTCAGGTGATTGGCTTGGCCATTCTAGCAGCTTTATTTTCTTTCTTTGAAACCAAATTCAGAGTTTCCTTGGCTGTGTGTTTGGGATCATTGTCTTGCTGAAATGTCCACCCTTGTTTCATCTTCATCATCCTGGTAGATCGCAGCAGATTTTTGTCAAGAATGTCTCGGTAAATTTGCTCATTCATCCTTCCTTCAATTATGTGAAGTTTGCCAGTACCATTTGCTGAAAAGCAGCCCCACACCATGATGTTCCCACCTCCAAACTTCACTGTTGGTATGGTGTTTTTAGGGTGATGTGCAGTGCCATTTCTCCTCCAAACAGTTCAATTTTGCTCTCATCTGACCACACTATATTCTCCCAGTATTTCACTGGCTTTTCCAAATGTTGTGCAGCAAACTTTAAACGAGCTTCAACATGCTTTTTTTATTGTCTTTCCACTTCCATATTATGGCCCCAACAGTGCTCACGGGAACATTCAGAAGCTTAGAAATGTGCCTATAACTGTCACGAGAGGGTGCATACATCGACCAAGACGCAGCGCAGGGATAGGACTGGGCACCGGTGGGGCAAACGGCTCCGGCCATGGAGCGGGGCAAACAACCGGGCCTGGACTGGACACCGGTGGGGCAACCGGCTCTGGCCATGGAGCTGGGAAAACAACTGGGCCTGGACTGGGCACCGGTGGGGCGGACTGCTCAGGCTCTGGAGCGGAGCAGACGGCTGAACCCGGACTGGGTACCGGTGGAGCGGACTGCCTGCTCAGGCTCTGGAGCGGAGCAGACGGCTGAACCCGGAATGGGTACCGGTGGAGCGGACTGCTCTGGCACTGGAGCGGAGCAGACGGCTGGACCCGGAATGGGTACCGGTGGAGCGGACTGCTCAGGCTCTGGAGCGGAGCAGACGGCTGAACCCGGAATGGGTACCGGTGGAGCGGACTGCTCTGGCACTGGGGCGGAGCAGACGGCTGGACCCGGAATGGGTACCGGTGGAGTGGACTGCTCTGGCACTGGGGCGGAGCAGACGGCTGGACCCGGATTGGGTACCGGTGGAGCGGAGGTCGGGTGCGGGGAGCCGGCACGGGTAGTACCGGACTGGGGATGCGCACCGGAGGTCGGATGCGTGGAGCCGGCACTGGAAGCACCTGGCTGGGTGCACGCACCGGAGGTCGGGTGCGGGGAGTAGAGCAGAGGTCCGGACCCGGACTGGACATCGGTGAAGCGGACTGCTCTGGCATGGGAGGTACCGGACTGGGAAGGCGGACCGGAGGTCGGGTGCGTGGAGCCGGCACTGGAAGCACCTGGCTGGGCACACTCATTGGAGGTCGGATGCGGGGAGTAGAGCAGAGGTCCGGACCCAGACTGGGCACCGGTGGAGCGGACTGCTCTGGCATGGGGGTGGAGTAGACGGCCGGACCCGGATTGGACCACTCCGCCATCTCCCTCTCGACCTCTTCCTCTATTTCCCTCAATTCCTCCAGAACTCCTCCATAATACTCCTCTAAATAATCCTCCTGCTCCTTGCTCTGAGCCCCCCCATTGGTACCTCGGCCTCTCCATGATCCACATGGGGTGTGGTATTGGCTCCTCCTCCCTGTAGCCAGACCACCCCCATAGTCCCCCCCCCCCAAGATTACCTTGGGGTTGCTTACGGGCTCTTCTCCGTCTCGCGCTCCGTCTATTACGCGGCACCTCCTCTCTCTCCGTCTCTCCCCAGTTACGCTGCTTGGCCTCGTAGTGGTGGGTCGTTCTGTCACGAGAGGGTGCATACATCGACCAAGACCTCTAATTAGGGATCCAACCCAAACCCCACACAGAAACAGAAAAGAAAGACACTGTCAGACTCTGACCATAGCTACATAGAGAAGCAAATAGGCTTCTCTATGGCCAGAGCCTGACAATAACCAATGCCATCATTATGTTTTGCAGCAATTAGGTTGCGAAGGTCTTGAGACAGCTCTTTGCTTTTACCCATCATGAGATGTGTCTTGTGTGACACCTTGGCAATTAGACCTTTTTGTAGGCCATCAGTTGGGACTGAACCAGCTGATATTAATTTGCACTGACAGGGGGCTGGATTGCTTTTTAATTACTGATAGTTTTCAGCTGTTGTCTTGGCTTTCCATGCCTTTTTTCACCTTTTTGTTCAATACTTTTTCCCTGTGTCATTTCACATAACTTAATTTCTGAACTTATTTGTTTTTGTTTCTTTGTATGTATTGATTACTTCGGTTGTTACCAACATCTGGTGAACATTTCATGTCAATAGCACCTTTGGAAATATATTTACTGAGAAAAATGGTGACGTGTCAATACTTATTTCACCCGCTGTATACTACCTTTCAAGTTTGGCGTCACTTAGAAATGTCCTTGTTTTTGAAAGAAAAGCACATTTTTGTCCATTAAAATAACATCAAATTGATCAGAAATACAGTGTAGACATTGTTAATGTTGTAAATGACTATTGTAGCTGGAAATTGCTTATTTTTTATGGAATATCTACATAGGCGTACAGAGGCCCATTATCAGCAACCATCACTCCTGTGTTCCAGTGCACGTTGTGTTAGATAATCCAAGTTTATAATTTTAAAAGGCTAATTGATTATTAGAAAACCCTTTTGCAATTATGTTAGCGCAGCTGAAAACTGTTGTGCTGATTAAAGAAGCAATAAAACTGGCCTTCTTTAGACTAGTTGTATCACGTTCAAAGGTAAGACCCAGGCATAGACAACATCGGAAAAACAAATGTTTATTATCACAACAGGGGTAGGCAAAAGACAGGTCAGTGGCAAGCAGAGTTTGGTAATCCAGAGTAGTAGGGCAAAGGTACAAGACGGCAGGCAGGCTCAGGGTCAGGACAGGCAGGAGGGTCAGTAACAAATAGCAAGGCAGGAGCAAAGGGGAAAAATGCTCGTAGGCTTCAACAAGCAAGACGAACTGGCAACAGCCAAACATAGAACACAGGTTAAAGTACCCAGGGGCTAATGAGGAAGATGGGTGACACCTGGAGGGGGGTGGAGACAAGCACACAGACAGGTGAAACAGACCAAGGTGTGGCAAGTTGACTATCTGGAGCATCAGCATTTGTGGGTTCGATTACAGGCTCAAAATGGCCAGAAACAAACTTTCTTCTGAAATTCGTCAGTTTAATTTTCTTCTGAGAAATGAAGGATATTCCATGCAACAAATTGCCAAGAAACTGAAGATCTTTTGAATGGTACTAATCTGGCTCTAACCAGAATAGAAAGACGAGTGGGAAGCCCCTGTGCACAACTGAGCAAGAGGACAAGTACATTAGAGTGTCTAGTTTGAGAAACAGACGCCTCAAGTCCTCAACTGGCAGCTTCATTAAATAGTACCCGCAAAACACCAGTCTCAACGTCAACAGTGAAGAAGGTATGCTGGCCTTCTAGGCAGAGTTGCAAAGAAAAATCCATGTTTCAGACTGGCCAATAAAAAGATTAAGATGGGCAAAAGAACACAGACACTGGACAGAGGAAGATATAGATTTTCTTTGCAAGCATCCTGGAGTCACCTCTTCACTGTTGACCTTTATCAATTCAATGTTTGTGAAGAGATATGGAAGGCTTCTGCATCTAATTCTAGTCCTTTATTATTCAAGGATGTCATTAGAATGATAAAGATAAGGACAATTATTTAATATAACTGTTGAAGTCGAGGAAGGAATGAAGCAACAATTGAGAGAGAAAGAGGAGGTAGGCTAATAACATCAGGGAAAACATTATGAAAGGTATACAGTGCATTCGTAAACTATTCAGACCTCTTGACTTTTTCCACATTTTATTACGTTACAGCCTTATTGTACCCACAATAACCCATAATGACAGTCTACCCACAATACCCCATAATGACAAAACATAACCAGGATTTTAGAATTGTTTGCAAATTAATGAAAAATTGAAGACTCTTTACTCAGTTCTTTGTTGAAGCACATTTGTCAGCGATTACAGCCTTGATGTCAGGCTCTGGCCATAGAGAAGCTTTGCTTCTCTATATTTCTATGGTCAGAGTCTGGCAGATCTAGTATTTCTACGTCTGTGTGGTGTTGTGTGTGGGATCCCTAATTAGAGGCAGCTGCATTGCATTACCTCTAATTAGGGATCCTACTTATATGTCTGTGTTCCACTCCCTTGGCGTGGTTCATTGTTGTATGTTGTCCCGTGTCGTGAGTACGTGTGTTTCTGTTATTATATTGCATATTTGTTATTTTGTATAGTCGATGTCAAGTATAGTTTATTCATTAAATAAACGATGTCGAACTATCGCTACGCTGCGCCTTGGTCTCTCTACACACCTGAACGTGACACTTGAGTCTTCTTGGGTATGACGCTACAAGCTTGGCACACCTGTATTTGGGGGGTTCTCCCATTCTCTGCAGATGCTCTCAAGCTCTGTCAGGTTGGATGGAGAGAGTTGCTGCACAGCTATTTTCAGGTCTCTCCAGAGATGTTTGTTCTTGGCTGGGCCGCTCAAGGACATTCAGAGACTTGTCCCGAAGCCATTACTGCGCTGTCCTGTTGGAAGTTGAACCCTTGCCCCAGTCTGAGTTCCTAAGTGTTCTGGAGCAGGTTTTAATCAAGTATCTCTCTGTACTTTACTCCGTTCATCTTTCCCCCGATCCTGACTAGCCTCCCAGTCCCTGCCGCTGAAAAACATCCCCACAGCATGATGCTGCCACCACCATGCTTCACCGTAGGGATGGTGCCAGGTTCAATCTTGGCATTCAGGCCAGAGTTCAATCTTGGTTATATCAGAGCAGAGAATCTTGTTTCTCATGGTCTGAGCGTCTTTAGGTGCCTTTTGGCAAACACCAAGAGGGCTGTCATATGCCTTTTGCTGAAGAGTGGCTTCCGTTTGGTCACTTTACCATAAAGGCCTGATTGGTGGCGTGCTGCAGAGACGGTTGTCCTTCTGGCACAGGGGCGTTTTTAGACACCTGCAGGGGGGGGCGCTGATTGGGCACTTCCCCGCCCCCACCCGCCCTAAACAATATACACCCCCCCCAAAAAAAAAAAATTGACAATGGAATTCATCATAAAAAAAATTATCGTCAGATCTGCTGTGCCATATCTAGCTATGTTTTTAGTGATTAGCGTCTGGTTAGCTAGCCAACAGACATTTAGAAGTCGGGCTTTAAATTCATGGACATCGGGTCCATGAACGCCTGGAGACAGTTTAGGAACCGTTCTGAATATAACATAGGAGACACACTGTAAAATAAAACGAATAACACATTAAGTCAAGACTTAATTATTTGTTATCAGCTAAATTATATTTCTGACTGGAGAGATGGTGGTGAGGGAGGGGGGGCCAGGTGTGGACGGTGGGTGAGTCGAGTGCGCGCGACAGTTGACAGTTTATCCATTGAACATTTTTTGACTGCCGCTCTGACTGCTGTTCTCATGAAAAGATCGAAGCCATCGGGGGCACAATATAGAAGAAAGGGGAAAGATGAGGAGAAAAAAAGACAACTATAGGGGTATGTTTTTTATGGACATTTTTAAAAGCAACTGTCTCTGGTTTTAGCTATTTGAAATTTAGCACGCTACGCTAGCTAACTAGCTAAACCTGAACTAGAGTAGCAGCAAATACATAGCATGTGCTCAGGTAGTGGGCAAAGGGTGGAAGTGGAACCTTAAGGCCAGTTTAGATCAATATTTCGAGACAAAATGGTTTTAAAATGCTGCAGAGAAAATTGCAGCGGTGAGCTGGTTATTTGCAGAGTGTCTGAAGTGTTCTGAACATTTGCACTTTAGAATTTATTATTTTGCAACTAAATATGACAGATGCTCTCAAGAAATGTTCAGGGAGAGTCAAAGAAGAAACTGCTGCCACTGAAGGGGAACCATCAACACAATCAATCCCCTCAGAGTGAGTAGACTACTTACTTTCTGATAAGATTGTGGTGATGATCTTTTCTTATTGTTCCTGTCTCCTATAATTTTATGCTGATATGTTTTAATCCAATGTTTTTTTCATAAGTGATCAAATGTACAGGTCAAGACACATCCACAGCCGACTCAACAGTTTTATATTAGTAAAATTAAAAAGTGTTATTTCCCTTTAAGATGGTATTTTTCTTGGGGGTGGTGATCATCGGGTTCTTGGTCACCTCCCTGACCCAGACCCTTCTCCTTCGATTGTCAGGCGGCCAGCTCTAGGAAGAGTCTTGGTGATTCCAAACTTCCATTTAAGAATTATGGAGGCCACTGTGTTCTGGGGACCATTTCTGTTTTTTATTTTTAATACATTTGCTAAAATATATATCAAAAAGTATTTTCTTTGTCATTATAGGGTATTGTTTGTAGATTGATGTGTTTTTTATTTTTAATAATAACACATTCAGATTGTCACGCGCATCTGCACTTCATTGGACTCGCCTGGACTCTGTCGCCTGTTTCATCACCTCTCCTATATCTGTTTGCCCCTCAATGTTGTTCCCCGCTTCAACTGTTGTTTTGTGTTCTTGTCCAGACGCTGTTCCTGTTCAATGTCTGTTATATTAAATGTTTCACTCCCTGTACCTGCTTCTCGTCTGCC
Organism: Thymallus thymallus; assembly: GCA_023634145.1. Taxonomy (NCBI): domain Eukaryota; kingdom Metazoa; phylum Chordata; class Actinopteri; order Salmoniformes; family Salmonidae; genus Thymallus; species Thymallus thymallus. The sequence goes on from CM042413.1 coordinate 11,760,668, forward strand.
AGCGTCGTTCCTTACAATTCCCTTTATAAAAAAAAAAATTCTGGTAACAGAATTTTGAGTTTTAATCACTTAATAATTCATAAACAAAATTGATATCAGTAAAAACATAACTAATTGATAGGTCTACCTTTACTTGTTTCTTCTGTGAACTTTCATTTTCCTCCCTCCTCATGACTGAGAGAAATTTTAAATATCTTAAAGATTTTTGGTAACGGAATTCCAAGGCACAAGGCAATATTCCTAGCAGAAGGCAGAACAAAATATTCAAAACTAAATAAGTGTTGATATTAGTCTTTACTTAAACATTATTGTGTTTTGTTGTATTTCTAATACCTTTTAAGACTTTTTCTGGTAAATGTTTCTAAGACCCCCTTTCCATCTTTCTAAGACCCCCCTTTCCATGGAACATGGTTGGAAAATGTACTGTATATACTGTATATATGCTCCTATGAACTTCACGTTGGTACTCATTGGTCCTTTTACATGCAAATGAACAGTAATAACTGGATACAGTCACCCCTGATCCTGACTTGTGAATGGCTTCCAAAGACTGGTGTGTGACTACCAAGAAGTGCTGTTTTTAACTGCAGTGTGGGTGAACTGTAATTTGTTCCTCCATAGGTGACATATCCCAGGGAAGGCGATAAACCCAAAAAGCTGGCATTGTTATAAAAAAAAGTATGCTTGGAACAGAGAGAATGTGTGATTACATCAGAAGCTGTTGATCCAGAATGGTGTTGCTCCTTGCATCGCTGCCAGCTGTTTAAAGTTTATGGTTCATGGAAAACTAGATGAGGTGCCATGAAAATCAATGTTTCTGCCGTTTAAAAATCTTTACCCACTTCATCTGCAGAGAACTTCAATACTTGGCACGGACATCACGAATAGATCCAGGCGTTTTCATAGAAAAACCCACGCTATTAAAATTCTACTGTCAAATGCTACTAGTTAAAGCATTTGCACTCCTCGTGTAAGCACCGGGGCGAACATAAAAGCAAAGTCTAGAACCAAGCAACCCCCCTCCCCACCACACACCTCTTACCTCCCCCCTCATAAATTGATTCTATGCAAAGAACTGTTCCTCTTTCTTGTCACCTTATTTTAAGTTAAGGCTTATTTCGGGGGATGGGTGATTATCCTCTCTCAGAGAAAGAAAAAGTAACAGGTTAATTTGGCCTGAAATTAAGGCCCACCTCTTTTTATGTCCCTCAGCAATAACAATATAGACTTTTCCAACCTATATCTCTCACAGAATCAGAAGTGTAATATTTTCTTTCAATCAATACTTGACAACTTTGCATAGATTTATTTTGTCCTCCATATTGTTCTGCACAAAAGGCCTGCTGTTGCATTTGTCATGTTGCCTGTGTTGTTGATCTGTTTGTGTACAACTTTGTGTGTTGCATGTTTGTGTTGCGTTTGTGTTATGTGTGTTCGTCTTGTGTATGTGTGTTTGTGCACATGTGTATGTGTGTTTTCTGCGTGTGTGTGTTTATGCATGGGTGTTTATATACCAGTGTACTTAAGTACTTAATCTAGTTCCCACATAACCTCTCTCACCGCTAACCACTCAGTTTCTTTGTTTCATAGCCTTACTGCCTCCTCTACCAATTACCAGAGTCCTCACCTTAAAGACCCAGTGCAAATACATTGTTTGCAGATATATTGGCATATTTGGGCTTAGAACAGGTCAAATAACAGTACTATATGTATTTCAAAAAGTAATTTTTATTATTTGTTTCACAATTTCTTAAAATCCCAACTTTGATTGACACTGGAAGTATGATAGATAATGACAATCGTAAAATTTCAATGTAGCCTTTCTATACACTTGTACTATGTTGACACCAAATGTCATGCATTTACAACTGAATTTGTTCTGTGGTGCATTTTGATATTCTACTAAATATAGTACAGTGAGTGAATTGGGTTAAGATATCCTATCTGTTATCTTAATAGCCTCCAGTGGTTGAAGATGTGCAGCAACAAACTCACATTGAACTGGTGGAGAGAATTCATTTCGCTCTGATGTTTGTCTTTCAGTTTTTCGGAAATTAAGGACATCCCATTTCAAAGGGGAACTTTTGACTTCCCATATCTGACCTGTTTTCAAGGTGATTCTCAAAGCAACAGAAGCCCTTCCTGAAATACTTTTTTCGTGCTCCTTTTAGAATTCCACTCATTTCTATTGGGCACAAAAGTCTGAAACAACCAATACAAACAGCAAATGCATCCAAGTTGGTAGAGTCACAAGCTTGATGTAATTATTGCGTGCTAGGAATATTGGACCAAATACTAAACTTTTGACTACTTAATACACATACAGCAAGTGAATGTGTCCCAATACTTTTGGTCCCCTAAAATGGGGGCACTATATACAAAAAGTGCTGCATTTCTAAACGGTTCATCCGATATGGATGAAAATACCCTCAAATTAAAGATAACAGTCTGCACTTTAACCTCAATCATTGTATAATTTCAAATCCAAGGTGCTGGAGTACAGAGACAAATCAACACATGTGTCACTCTACCAATACTTTTGGAGTTCACTGTAGTTTTTGAGTGGATTTTTTCTTTAAAGGGGGAATCTACAGTTGGATATTTTTGGACGTATAAATTAAGGATTTGTAGAGAATATAACTTATATATGTCTCATGAGTATAGTTCAACTGTCGTACCCCATCAGATCCTAAAATGTAAGCTTGTTTTACTCCAATATTTATAAATAAAGTTAATATAAACAAGCACTGTATAGCCTCAAAATACAGTTTAAACTACAATGTTAATATCATGGATGGTCAGACCTAGCATCCTTAGCTGTCTATGAATATGAGTGGTTACATTTCTCCAGCCCCATTCCTCAGCGTTTTACCAAAACAGTGGCCTGAGACTACATTTCTTTCTATTCTTTCAACTGCATGATTGCTACTTTAAATGGGATATTTTGGTTCCATTGCACAGTTTTATACAGCTCAGGACCTAGTGAAGGATACATCCTATGTGACCAGTATAGAGTCATCAATTGAGTGCCTCTCTTCAGGGAAAAGGCACTTATGGTTGGAATGTACTGACAAGATAGGCTACTGCTGGGAATCTGGACAGATCTTTGAAAGGTGTTATGTCAAGTTCACTGATCAGATGAGATTACTTTGTCTCTGCCCTCTTCCCCCGTCATCCTGCTCTAAAGAGGTATTACATTTTTACAACCTGACGACACACCATATGATAGCCACTGAAAATGAAATGCAAAAGTTGACTTGCAAATCCTAGACCCCAGGCTATCTAACACCCTGTTTGCATGTTGACACCTTGGGTGAAGGAAAAGACTCGGTCCTTCACAGTCGGACGTTAAAGACTAAACTTGCCCGGAGAATGCCTATTTCTGACATCTTCCTGGTAGTGATATTACAGAGCTGTCAGCTCGCTGTCATGGCAGTGTGTGACCACTGTGGAGCCTGCCAACCACAGGGCACCTCTGAAGCTGGCAGCCTGACATTGAGACCAGCTGATTATTGGAATAGCTGCCACACAGAGACCTCCAAGGATCTCCTCTGCTCTCCTCAGTCAAGCTGTAATCAGCAATCAGACAGGCGGAAACCATTTCCTCTTCAGGAAGCGGAGTCAGCTATTTAACATTCTTAAGCCCAATTTTCTGAACATAGAACTGTACAGATTGCAGGGAACTTGCCTCCATCAGGTTATGTTATTCATGAGTTTAAATACTACAGTGCCTTCAGAAAGTATTCACAAGCCTTGACATTTTGTTGTGTCACAGCCTATGTTTTAAGAAATGTTTACAAATTAATAAAAAATGAAAAGCTGAAATGTCTTCAGTCAATAAGTATTCAACCCTTTTATTTATGGCAAGCCTAAATAAGTTCAGGAGTAAAACTGTACTTAACAAGTCTGATAATAAGTTGTATGTATACAATAATAGTGTTTAACATTACCCCATCTCTGTACCACACACATACAATTATCTGTAAGGTCCCTCAGTTGAGCAGTGAATTTCAAGCACAGATTCAACCACAAAGACCAGGGATATTTTCAAGGGCACCTAAAAAAGCAGACACTGACTATCCCTTTGCGCATGGTGCAGTTATTATTTACACTTTGGATGGTGTATCAATACACCCAGTTACGACAAAGATACAGGCGTCCTTTAGTTGCCGGAGAGGAAGGAAACTACTCAGGGATTTGACCATGAGGCCAATGTTGATTTAAAACAGTCACTGAGTTTAATGGCTATGATAGGAGATAACTGAGGATGGATCAAATACATTGTAGTTACTCCACAATACTAACATAAATGGCAGAGTGAAAAGAAAGAAGCCTGTACAGAATACAAATATTTCAAAACATGCATCCTGTCTGAAATAAGGCACTAAAGAAATACTGCAAAAATATGACAAAGAAATGTACTTTTTGTCCTCAATACAATGCGTTATGTTTGGGGCAAATCCAACAAAGCCACACGGTGGTGGCAGCATCATGTTATGGTTAAGCTCGTCATCGGCAAGAACTAGGGAGTTCTTTAGAATAAAAATAAACGGAATAGAGCTAAGCACAGGCAAAATCCTAGATCGTTGACAAAAAAAGGACAACTAAATCAATTTTAATCCCACTTTGAGAAAAATCCCAAGAGAGAGAAAAAGACAAATTCAACAGACTGTATACTGGATTGAATCCAACTGGAACGTGTTGCTATTGAGAGAGAACTGGGCTGTGAGTGTGTGTGTGTACAGTAGTGAGACAACGTGGTAAACCAATGATAACCGTGCAAAACAAAGAGGACAGTCTCTCGCTTGCACAGGTGAAAGATATTTTAAACCAATAAAAATTATTCTACAAGGAGCTGTTACAACTGCAGTAGAATAGCTCCAAAAGCTTTGTCCAAATAGCGGTAGAATGGACGTTCTGACCAGAGAGGTCCAGGACCTGAAAAACAGTCTGCACTTTTCCCAGCGAGAGCTTGATGGATTGAAAAAGGACTTGAGCATTGGGCCACAAATGAAAGGTTGCTAGTTTGTATCCCCGAGCAGACTAGGTGAAAAATCTGTCGATCTGCCCTTGAGCAAGGCACTTAACCCTAATTGCTCCAGGGTTGCCATCAATAATGTCTGATCCCTGGTCGTGATTCCACTCTATGAAGGTGTCTCAGGTAGAATGGGATATGCAAAAAACACATTTCCATTTCACACCACACATTTGTACAGGTTACAAACTCATAAATAAAATTCAAGCACCCCCTATTTGGTGAGCATGTACAAGTCCTACAGACTCTACTTTAATAATATCTTGACTACTGCCCAATGATATGGTCAGGTGCTACAATGAAAGAGCTGTAGCTTATCCAGAACAGAGCTGTGCGTCTTGCCCTTCACTGTAATCAGAGGGCTAATGTCAACAATATACATGCCAAACTGTCTTTGCTAAAAGTAGAGGAGAGATTGACTGCATCACTTCTTGCTTTTATAATAAATATTCATGTAAGAAAATCCAAACTGTCTATTCAGTCAGCTAACATACAGCTCTAACAGACATACAGTACACACCCCACCAGGCATGCTACCACAGGTCTCTTCACAGTCCCCAAATCCAAAACGAAGTCAAGGCAATGTACAGTATTACATAGAGCCATTATCGCATGGAAGTCCCTGCCATCTCAAATCACTCAGCACCTCACAACACAATGCCTCTCCCCTTACTGACCTAAATAACTTGTAGACCTGAGTATACTGTACTGATATGTGTGTGACTGGTGGATGCTGCTGGGTGTGAATGTCATAGAGGAATGAAATTGGAAATGTAAGACAAGTTGCTAAGGTGGAAACCATTAGGTTGAAAATCTAGCGGGAGGAAACTCCACACGATTCAAGGCATGAATGTTGCATCTGACCTAATGAAATCCATAGCAGGTGGTAATGTAACAAAATGGCCAACACAAAAATTTACAAAAAGGCCGATTTGTGCATCTCTGTGCAATGTTATATCAATTCCCAGGGTAATTTTATGTTCTCATGTGAATCTGAGCTGTTCACCATTCAAGCAGGAAGAAATACAGCTGGTATGACGGGTTTTGGGTCACGGCGAATAGCTCAGATTTACATAAGAACATGAAATGAATCGATAGAACTTCACTCAGAGACAATATAACATTCAAAATGGGTTAAATATTTCTTTTAACTCTTGATCAGCTACTGACCAGCTTTATACACTGAAATCAGATGGCAAACCCCTGTTCAGAGATACTCCAGCTATAACATGAAAGTATTCATCTTTATCAACCAGACGACACAGAAATAACCTAAAACAGCCATCATCTCTATTGTAACTCACTCAATAGACCCGAGCACTGCTCCCTCCTTCCCTATCTTCATCCAGACTATTTCTCCTTAGAGTTGGCTCCATTTAGCTCAGCACTCAGTGTGCCCCGTCAGAGTGCATGTGCACATCAGCTGCTCAGAAGTGACCTGCAGGGGTCACTTGGTTTGTGTCACAGCCAGAGTGTAAATAAAAAGTCACTTTGGGGAGGTCTCTAAATGATGCGTAGATTTGTTTAAAATGCAATTTATACTGCTACAGTGGTAAATATGTAAATAAAAGAAACGAAACACCCCCCTCTCTGTCATGTTTTTTAAATGTATTTATTTTTTATTATCCCCATGTGGCAGCACTTGTCATACTGGTCCTGTATTTCAGCCCCTTGACAGGTGTCCCGACTTTGTACAAAAAAATGTCAATTTGTCAGCAAGACAAGCCTGGCTTCAGAGCCATGCTAAATATACTTTGTGTATTTCTGAGCACCTCCAAGACGTATGCTACCTACTTGAGACAGAAACGAAAGTAGGGAGGTTGGTTGGGGAGGAAGAGGGGGCGTAATCCACAACAGTCTAGCAGTCCAAAGGTTGCATGTTTGAGTCGCGTCTGGGACAACTGTAGTAGAGGCCTTCACTGGTCCAAAAAGTTTAACCCACTCCTAAATGGACCTGGGGCTTTCCAACCCGGACCCGATATACATGAATAAAACATTTAAATATAGAGGCCCATTCCGAACCGGCCCGAGGACAACTATAGACTTGGTCAGATCCAATTTCTATGTACTGTATCTGTGTCCAGTATGAAGGATGTTATAGGTAGTTTTTGCGAGCCAATGCTAACTAGCGTTATCACAATGACTGGAAGACTATGGGTAACTACTAGCATATATGTACAAATTACATACATCCATACATCCATCCATACATCCATCCATACATCCATCCATCCATCCATACATACATACATACATACATACATACATACATACATACATACATACATACATACATACATACATACATACATACATACAGTGGGGAGAACAAGTATTTGATACACTGCCGATTTTGCAGGTTTTCCCACTGTAATTTTTATCATAGGTACTATTCAACTGTGAGTGACGGAATCTAAAACAAAAATCCAGAAAATCACATTGTATGATTTTTTAAATAATTAATTTGCATTTTATTGCATGACATAAGTATTTGATACATCAGAAAAGCAGAACTTAATATTTGGTACAGAAACCTTTGTTTGCAATTACAGAGATCATATGTTTCCTGTAGTTCTTGACTAGGTTTGCACACACTGCAGCAGGGATTTTGGCCCACTCCTCCATCCAGATCCTTCAGGTTTCGGGGCTGTCGCTGGGCAATATGGCTCCCTCCAAAGATTTTCTATTGGGTTCAGGTCTGGAGACTGGCTAGGCCACTCCAGGACCTTGAGATGCTTCTTACAGAGCCACTCCTTAGTTGCCCTGGCTGTGTGTTTCGGGTCGTTGTCATGCTGGAAGACCCAGCCACGACCCATCTTCAATGCTCTTACTGAGGGAAGGAGGTTGTTGGCCAAGATCTCGCGATACATGGCCCCATCCATCCTCCCCTCAATACGGTGCAGTCGTCCTGTCCCCTTTGCAGAAAAGCATCCCCAAAGAATGATGTTTCCACCTCCATGCTTCACGGTTGGGATGGTGTTCTTGGGGTTGTACTCATCCTTCTTCTTCCTCCAAACACGGCGAGTGGAATTTAGACCAAAAAGCTCTATTTTTGTCTCATCAGACCACATGACCTTCTCCCATTCCTCCTCTGGATCATCCAGATGGTCATTGGCAAACTTCAGACGGGCCTGGACATGCGCTGGCTTGAGCAGGGGGACCTTGCGTGCGCTGCAGGATTTTAATCCATCACGGCGTAGTGTGTTACTAATGGTTTTCTTTGAGACTGTGGTCCCAGCTCTCTTCAGGTCATTGACCAGGTCCTGCCGTGTAGTTCTGGGCTGATCCCTCACCTTCCTCATGATCATTGATGCCCCACGAGGTGAGATCTTGCATGTTGCCCCAGACCGAGGGAGATTGACCGTCATCTTGAACTTCTTCCATTTTCTAATAATTGCGCCAACAGTTGTTGCCTTCTCACCAAGCTGCTTGCCTATTGTCCTGTAGCCCATCCCAGCCTTGTGCAGGTCTACAATTTTATCCCTGATGTCCTTACACAGCTCTCTGGTCTTGGCCATTGTGGAGAGGTTGGAGTCTGTTTGATTGAGAGTGTGGACAGGTGTCTTTTATACAGGTAACAAGTTCAAACAGGTGCAGTTAATACAGGTAATGAGTGGAGAATAGGAGGGCTTCTTGAAGAAAAACTAACAGGTCTGTGAGAGCCGGAATTCTTACTGGTTGGTAGGTGATCAAATACTTTTGTCATGCAATAAAATACAAATTAATTATTTAAAAATCATACAATGTGATTTTATGGATTTTTGTTTTAGATTCCGTCTCTCACAGTTGAAGTGTACCTATGATAAAAATTACAGACCTCTACATGCTTTGTAAGTGGGAAAACCTGCAAAATCGGCAGTGTATCAAATACTTGTTCTCCCCACTGTATATATATATTTTATTTTATTATTATTATTATTTTTATTTTTTGGTAAGGGCTCAGAGTGACGTCAACCACTCAAGAAGGCTCAACTGACCTTAGAACCTGACAGGTTCTATATCGCTTTCTCGTCCTGCACATTTACAAACAACAACAACTCCATTCAGAATATTAAGTAGCAGCCTACCTGTTGGCTCTTGGTCGTTGTAGCCTATCCTTCTCCTTTAACTTTTAATTCTGTCATTTTAATTCCATCTTCCATTGACTAGATACCTAACTTTTGCCACACACATGCGCTCTATGACTGTAGCCTGTAGATGACTTGTGTTTGGCCAACAACAACAAGCTACACACGCCACTCTTGTGAAAAGCAAGAGCAGCAGGATAAATAATAAAATGTATCTCTCTCTCTCTCTACTGTAGCAGTCGCGTTCTGATCTGTACGGGTCCTTCCGGTCAAGTCAACCCAGACCCGTGACAATATTTAGAATTTTGGATCTGGTCCCACTCGGGTCTCTACTTTGATGGTATGTGCGCAACAAGCAACCTGGTCTCAGATAAATATGTGAAATTCTATATATCCTCCAAGAAGTATGATAAGTTACATCATCCAATTCATATGCTATTGTACGACCGGGTAGGACGTATGATAATATAAGTCCTCTAATTAATGTGATATTTATGACCGCAATTCCATAATGTACCATAATGTAATGTTACATATCATAGTAAATGGAGTGTCACAGAATAATACGTACAGAATAATACGAATTGGCCTGACACTACGTTGGCTAGACACATCAATTAATTCAGGCTACAAGAGTGTAGGGCCTAATTACAATCGCTGAATGTCATTACACTCTTTGGTGTTTTGTCTCTTTTCATAGATCAAATGGCGGGTGCTGTTTGGATGCTGGAATTATTTTGGAGTGGACAAACATGCACAGGCAGCCTACTTTTTGAAGATATTTTTTTACATTCTGTGTTCAATAATAATTTGCTTAACAAGTCACATAAGTTAAATGCACACTGTGAAATTATAGTGGTTAACTTGATTTTTGAATGACTACTGTGTATTTGTTTTGTCGTCTTATTTTAGACTTATTTTAACTTGCACTGTTTGTATTATGTACTTCATTTACTTCACCTTTGTAGGACCACTGGAATGTAAGATGTCCTTGAGTGTTTTGAAAGGCGTCCCCCAAATAAAATGTGTATTTTTATTTTACCCCATCTCTGTACCCCACACATACACTTATCTGTAAGGTCCTTAAATCAAGTAGTGCATTTCAAGCACCGATTCAACCACAAAGACCAGGAAGGTTTTTCAATATGTCCCTTTGATCATGGTGAAGTTATTAATTAGGCTTTGGATGGTGTCTCAAAACTCCCAGTCACTATAAAGATACAGGCGTCCTTCCTAACTCAGTTGCCAGAGAGGAAGGAAACTGCTCAGGGATTTCATGAGGCCAATGGTGTCACGCGTGGGTTGAAGGAGAGACCAAGACGCAGCGCAGGGATAGTAGTTCGACATTTTATTGCACTATACTATGTATATATTCAATACTATGTATAATGCAACTAACAGAAATGACGAACTAAACTACACCGAAAACAAACACTACAGACAAAACGTCACGTTCACAAAAAACCGCCCCAGACCGTTATTGCTCCTCCAATGAACTTTACAGTTGGCACTAAGCATTGGGACAGGTACCGTTCTCCTGTCATCCGCCAAACCAAGATTCGTCCGCCGGACTGCCAGATGGTGAAGAGTGATTCATCACTCCAGAGAACGCATTTCTACTGCTCCAGAGTCCAATGACAGAGATCTTTACACCACTCCAGCTGATGCTTAGCATTGCGCATGGTGATCTTAGGCTTGTGTGCGGCTGCTCGGCCATGGAAACCCATTTCATGAAGCTCCCAATGAACAGCTCTAGTGCTGACGTTGCTTCCAGAGGATGTTTGGAACTCGGTTGTGAGTGTTGCAACTGAGGACAGACTATTTTTACCCGCTTCGTGTTTCAGCACTCGGCGGTCCCGTTCTGTGAGCTTGTGTAGTTTACCACTTCACAGCTGAGCCGTTGTTGCTCCTAGACGTTTCCTCTTCACAACAGCACTTACTGTTGACTAGGGCAGATTTTATACACCTGTCAGCAACGGGATGTAATAGCCAAATTCACAAATTTTAAAGGGTGACGACATACTTTTGTATACACTACCATTCAAAAAAGTTTGGGGTCACTTAGAAATGTCCTTGTTTTTGAAAGAAACGCTAAATAAATTCCATTAAAATAACATCCAATTTGTCAGAAATACAGCGTAGACATTGTTAATGTTGTAAATTACTATTGTAGCTGGAAACTGACATTTTTTTATTGAATATCTAAATAGGCGTACAGAGGGCCATTATCAGCGACCATCAATCCTGTGTTCCAATGGCACGTTGTGTTAGCTAATCCAAGTTTATCATTTTAAAAAGGCTAATTGATCATTAGAAAACCCTATTGCAATTATGTTAGCACAACTGAAAACTGTTGGCTGATTTAAATAAGCAATAAAACTGGCCTTCTTTAGACAAGTTGAGAATCTGGAGCATCAGCATTTGTGATAAAAATGGCCAGAAACAAAGAACTTTCTTCTGAAACTCGTCAGTCTATTCTTGTTCTGAGATGTGAAGGCTATTCCATGCAAGAAATTGCCAAGAAACTGAAGATCTCGTACAACACTGTGTACTACTCCCTTCACAGAACAGTGCAACCAGAATAGAAAGAGGAGTGGGAGGCCCCGGTGCACAACTGAGTAAGAGGACAAGCACATTAGAGTGTCTAGTTTGAGAAAAAGACGCCTCAAGTCCTCAACTGGCAGCTTTATTAAATAGTACCCGCAAAATATCAGTCTCAACGTCAACAGTGAAGTGGCAACTCCAGGATGCTGGCCTTCTAGGCAGAGTTGCAAAGAAAAAAACATCTCAGACTGGCCAATAAAAATAAAATGGAAGATCTTCACATTTCCACGAATGTCAAATTGTTTGGTATCAAGAATATGCATATCCTTGCTTCAGGTCCTGAGCTACAGGCAGTTAGATTTGGGTATGTAATTTTTAAAAAGGGTCCAATACTTCATCTCCCAACTCTTGCTCAATTTTGCATTACTTCTCAAACAGCTACAACTGTTTATGCATTCTCAAATCAAGTCTTCTCTTGAGATGGGCTCGGGGATGAAACAACTGTTGAACATCTGAGCTTGTGGTTGTTTGTGGTGTTTATTTTATTTTTACCTTTATTTTACTAGGCAAGTCAGTTAAGAACAAATTCTTATTTACAATGATGGCCTAGGAACGGTGGGTTAAGTGCCTTGTTCAGGGGCTGAGCGACAGATTTTTTACCTTGTCAGCTCGGCTACCTGCCACCCCCTGTGTGTGTGTGTGTGTGTAAAGAAACTCAAAAGGGGTGATGATATTAATTAACAATCATTTTGATCTGAATGTGCAAATTGTTCAAAAAGTAAATTGTAAGGATTCTTTTCGTATTAATCATGTAAGATTAACAACAGTACAGAAAGAATAATGTAAAGGCGAAATTACACAGGAGGAATGTATGTAAGTCTGGGAAAACTCCAGGGCTGGATGGCATAACAGTTAAGGTGTACCAAACCATTGTTAGCATGTTTTAAATTTGTAGATTATCGGATACTCAACACGACGGTCTGATTTCATAATTACTGAAAGAACCCAAGTGGTAAATATAAAGCTCCAGTCCATTCCAAAAAAATTGGAGGCCCCTTACACTTCAGTGTTGTGATGCAAAAATTCTAGCAAAGTGCATAGAATTAAAAAGGTATTGTTGGATATGATTCAGCCTATTCAGACAGGTTTTTTACATGGACGATTGTCAGACCAAGACGCAGCTCCGTAGTAATGCGACATGATATTTTAATTAAATCAATGTGCATAAAATAATAGAGATACACAAACGTAACAAAAGGCGCACCGCACCCAAAAGACACAACATTAACGATACACATCAAACAGGTGACACCCTAGAACTTAAATATGGCCCCCAATTAGAGACAATGCAAAGCAGCTGCCTCTAATTGGGGACCAACACAAAACCCACATAGAATATAAATACTAGATCTGTCAGGCTCTGATCATAGGAAAATAGAGGAGCCAAAGGCTTCCCAATGACCAGAGCCTGACAACGATACAATGGAGATTATTATTATTATTTTTTACCTTTATTTAACTAGGCAAGTCGGTAAAGAACAAATTATTATATATAATATAAGTCAAGTACTGGAAACAATAGACCGCTATGAAAAATCTAGAAAACCAGGCCTGGTATTCATAGCTGACTTTGACAAGGCTATTGATAAAGTAAGATTAATAAGATTCTCCAAAATTAAAGTATTTCAATTTTGGAGAATCTCTTAGACAATGGGTTAAAGTTATGTATAGTAACCCTGGTTTAAAATAGAAAATAATGTCTACTTCTCAGAAAGTTTTAAAACTGTCAAGAGGAGTGAAACTAGGTTGTCCACTATCGACATATCTATTTATCATGGCCATCAAAATGTTAGCTATTAAAATCAGATCCAACAATAATATCAAGGGTCTAGAATTCCTGGTCTTAAAAACAAAAGGTGTCATTGTAATCTGATAATTCTTTTAAATCCAAAATGTGGATCCCTCCACAGCTTCATAGATTGTCTAGATCTCTCTCTGGATTACAACCAAATTATGATAAATGCACTATATTATGCATTGGATCACAAAAAAACAAAAAACTTGTACATTATCATGTAGTTTACCAAAACAATGGTCTGAAGGTGAAGTGGAAATACTCTGTATTCATATACAGAAAGAAACAAATTCTCATTACAACATTTTAATAGAAAATTTGCAAAAATAGATAAGATCCTGCCACTGTGGAAAGGAAAACAACTGTCTATTTGTGGAAAAATCACCCTGATCAACTACAGTGGGGAGAACAAGTATTTGATACACTGCCGATTTTGCAGGTTTTCCCACTTACAAAGCATGTAGAAGTCTGTAATTTTAAAATCTAAAATCCAGAAAATCACAATGTATGATTTTTAAGTAATGAATTTGCATTTTATTGCATGACATAAGTATTTGATACATCAGTAAAGCAGAACTTAATATTTGGTACAGAAACCTTTGTTTGCAATTACAGAGATCATACGTTTCCTGTAGTTCTTGACCAGGTTTGCACACACTGCAGCAGGGATTTTGGCCCACTCCTCCATTCAGACCTTCTCCAGATCCTTCAGGTTTCGGGGCTCTCGCTGGGCAATACGGACTTTCAGCTCCCTCCAAAGATTTTCTATTGGGTTCAGGTCTGGAGACTGGCTAGGCCACTCCAGGACCTTGAGATGCTTCTTACGGAGCCACTCCTTTGTTGACATGGCTGTGTGTTTCGGGTCGTTGTCATGCTGGAAGACCCAGCCACGACCCATCTTCAATGCTCTTACTGAGGGAAGGAGGTTGTTGGCCAAGATCTCGCGATACATGGCCCCATCCATCCTCCCCTCAATACGGTGCAGTCGTCCTGTCCCCTTTGCAGAAAAGCATTCCCAAAGAATGATGTTTCCACCTCCATGCTTCACGGTTGGGATGGTGTTCTTGGGGTTGTACTCATCCTTCTTCTTCCTCCAAACACGGCGAGTGGAGTTTAGACCAAAAAGCTATATTTTTGTCTCATCAGACCACATGACCTTCTCCCATTCCTCCTCTGGATCATCCAGATGGTCATTGGCAAACTTCAGACGGGCCTGGACATGCGCTGGCTTGAGCAGGGGGACCTTGCATGCGCTGCAGGATTTTAATCCATGACGGCGTAGTGTGTTACTAATGGTTTTCTTTGAGACTGTGGTCCCAGCTCTCTTCAGGTCATTGACCAGGTCCTGCCGTGTAGTTCTGGCCTGATCCCTCACCTTCCTCATGATCATTGATGCCCCACGAGGTGAGATCTTGCATGGTGCCCCAGACCGAGGGAGATTGACCGTCATCTTGAACTTCTTCCATTTTCTAATAATTGCGCCAACAGTTGTTGCCTTCTTACCAAGCTGCTTGCCTATTGTCCTGTAGCCCATCCCAGCCTTGTTCAGGTCTACAATTGTATCCCTGATGTCCTTACACAGCTCTCTGGTCTTGGCCATTGTGGAGAGGTTGGAGTCTGTTTGATTGAGTGTGTGGACATGTAACGAATGCCCCGCGCAGAGCACCGGTCCCTCCTCCTCTCCAGCGATCATCCTCGCCGGCGTTCTAACCGGCGGTCGGGGGAAGATGGTAGCAACACCCTGATGACCCACACCTGTTCCTCATCGGTCATCAGGGTCACTATTTAACTCCATGTTTTCTGTTCAACCCTTGCGGGTTATTAGTCTTTCTATGTATATTGCTGTCTTTTCTTTATATTAAAATCCTATATACGCTAATTTCCTCTCTCTCGCTCGTTCTTAGCCTCATCACTCACTTTCACCCCTCGCAATATCACAGAATAACCCGCCGAACCAGAGGCACCTTTTATTTTTTTTCACTTACCTGTTTTGTCATCTTCACCGTTAACTCTTTTCTTTTCTCACTCATATCCCTAGGTCTCCATGGACGGGCACGTAGGGGGAGCTGGGACACCCGGTAGGTCTCCAGAGCTGGAGGAGAGGCTCCAGGCCATGGAGACACAGGTCGCTGGGTTGGTTAAGGCTCTCGGGGATATGATGTCTCTCATGGCGGCACGATCGAGCGGGGAACACCCGGTGGCTTCACAGGGAGCTACTGCGCCCCCAGCACCCGATCGTGTGGAGCCTCGGCACGTCCCGAGAGGAGAACTCCGGAGAGCCACCCCAGACAAATATGATGGCAATCCGGAGGGTTGTCGTGGGTTCCTTCTTCAGTGCGAGCTGTATTTGGGTGATCAGCCAGTGCCCGATTCGGAGAAGGTCCACACGATGATCACTCTCCTCACGGGCGTGCACTCGAGTGGGCAACATCATTGTGGGAGAGCGGATCCGAGGAGTTACGGTCGGTTCCTAAATTCGTCGCTCAGTTCCGAGCCGTATTTGACCATCCAGCGGAGGGGAGAGATGCGGGCGAGCGGATTATGCCCCTTGCCCAGGGGAAGGGCACGGCCTCGGAGTATGCCCTGTCATTCCGGACGCTGGCGGCGTCCAGTGGGTGGAACGAGCCGGCTCTTAGGACCGCCTTCCGTAGGGGGCTGCGGGTGGAGGTCCAAATGGAGCTGGCCTGTGTGAGTCAATCTATGCCCCTGGACGCCTACATCGCCCGGGCCATTGCCATCGACGGTCAGCTCCGAGACCGTGACCAACTGGCGCGCCGCGCGCATTCTCTCCTTCCTCGATCCGAGCCGGAACATGAGCCGATGGAGGTGGGGATCACGAGACTCTCCGCGGAGGAGAGAGAGCGACGGAGTCGTCAGGGACTTTGTCTGTACTGCGGGGAGAGGGGTCATGTCAGGAGGGCATGCCCCTCTGTGCCAGCAGGACGCAGGAAAGGGGTAAGTGGCCAGATGGCTCATGTGGGCACAGTAAGTGTTTTACGGGCTGAGAAAATCGCCAGACCTTTCTGCTGTTCAGTTGTGCTGTCTGGTAACTTCCCCGATTATGTATCCACAGCCCTGATTGACTCCGGAGCGGCGGGGAGTTTCATTGACCGGACTTTGGTTGACGCTCTCCGGCTGCCGTTGCGCCGTTTGAGGTCCTCCCTGCCAGTTCAGGCTCTGGATGGAAGGCCGGTGGGTTCCGGTTCTATTACCCACGTTACCCGTCCAGTCACCCTCACCATTCACGGCTGCCATCGAGAGAGGCTGGAATTGTTGGTGATCTCGTCGTCCATACATCCGGTCATCTTGGGACTTCCCTGGCTCCAGCAGCACAACCCTACCATCAGCTGGAGCGCACGGAGGATTCTGGGATGGTCAGATAAATGTAGGAAGACCTGTATGCCAACGACGGTAGGGGCAACATCGGTGGAGAGTCCGGAAAGTGCCCTCCCGGGGAACATTCCGCCCGAATATGAAGAGCTACGCGGAGTGTTCTCCAAAGAAAAAGCCAAATGTCTCCCTCCACACCGTGATTGGGATTGTGCCATCGACCTGATGCCAGGTGGCATGCCTCCCCGGAAACGTATATATCCGCTCTCTATGGTCGAAACGGATAATATGGAGACGTATATCCGAGAGGCACTGGAGCAGGGGCATATTCGCCATTCTACGTCCCCTGCTTCAGCTAGCTTTTTTTTTGTGAAAAAGAGGGACGGGGGATTAAGGCCGTGCATTGACTATCGTGGACTAAATGAGGTAACAACGAAGTTCCGATATCCAATGCCCCTCGTTCCTGCGGCCATAGAGCAGCTACGGGGAGCGCGTTTCTTCACCAAGCTAGACCTCCGGAGCGCATACATCCTTATACGAATTCGGGAGGGAGATGAGTGGAAGACCGCATTTAGCACGGCGTCAGGTCACTATGAATACCTAGTGATGCCATATGGACTCGCCAATGCCCCCGCGGTATTCCAGTCTTTTCTGAATGAGGTATTTCGGGATATGTCGGGGAGGTATGTAGTGGTATATATCGATGATATCCTAGTGTACTCCCCGACGTTCTCAGAACACGTGACGCACGTTCGTGCTGTCCTCCGCCGTTTATTACAGAACCAGCTGTATGTCAAGGAGGAAAAATGCGCCTTCCACCAAACGGCCGTCTCCTTCCTCGGGTATCGTATTTCTCCGGAGGGGGTGAAGATGGCAGAGTTGAAGGTAGAGGCAGTCAGGTCATGGCCAGTCCCTCGGGACATTAAAGGGCTCCAAAGCTTCCTCGGTTTCGCCAACTTTTACCGCCGGTTTATTAAGGGCTATAGCTCCATCGCAGCGCCACTCACGTCGTTGTTGAAAGGAAACCCTCAACGCCTCACCTGGACCCCGAGTGCCGAGAAGGCTTTTCTCGACCTGAAGGGCCGATTCACCACCGCTCCTCTGCTCCGCCACCCAGACCCGCTGAAGCCCTTCACGGTCGAGGTAGACGCATCGGAGGTCGGGGTAGGGGCGGTCCTCTCTCAGCAGCAGGGGAACCCTCCCCTGCTCTACCCCTGTGCGTACTTTTCCAAAAAGCTGACTGCTGCAGAGAGGAACTACAACGTGGGTGACCGAGAGCTACTGGCGGTAAAGTTGGCATTGGAGGAGTGGAGACATTGGCTAGAGGGCGTTCATGAGCCGTTCACTGTCCTGACGGATCATCGGAACCTGGAATACGTCAGGGCAGCCCGGCGCCTCAACCCCCGACAGGCCCGCTGGACTTTGTTTTTTGAGCGCTTCCAGTTCACCCTGACCTATCGCCCGGGAACAAAAAATGGCAGGGCGGACGCACTCTCCCGCATCCACGACCGGGGGGCAGAGACGAGGCAGGACGTTCCCATCCTGCCTCCATCATGTATTGTAGGACCCGTCTCCTGGGACATCGACACAGAGATTCAACGAGCAGGGAGACGGGATCCTACCCCAGCAACCTGCCCTCCGGGGAAGGTCTACGTTCCAAGGAGAGTGCGGGGAAGGCTGGTAACCTGGGCACACACAACACCTGCCACCGGGCACCCAGGTATCAGTCGGACCCTGGAGGCGCTCCGGGAGAAGTATTGGTGGCCGGGCATGGGGAGGACTGTGCGTCATTATGTACTGTCTTGTGTGGTGTGCGCACAGTCCAAGGCGCCGAGAACGGCTCCAACAGGAAAGCTCCATCCCCTACCAGTACCTCAGCGGCCTTGGACTCACATCGCGGTAGATTTCCTCACCGATCTACCGCCAGCAGAGGGGAAGACCACCATCGCCGTGGTAGTGGACCGGTTCTCTAAGATGGTGCGCTTCATACCACTACCCGGCCTCCCCTCTGCTCTACAGTTCGCTGAGGTGCTTTTTCAACAGGTCTTCCGACAGTATGGACTTCCGGAGGACATCGTGTCTGACCGGGGTCCCCAGTTTACCTCTCGTGTGTGGAGGGCGTTCATGTCCAAGCTGGGGGTCGCGGTCAGTCTCACATCCGGGTACCACCCTCAGGCGAATGGGCAGGCGGAGCGCACCAACCAAGAACTGGGGAGGTTCCTTCGGGCGTATTGCATGGAACAGCCAGGTGAGTGGACCCGTTTCCTTCCCTGGGCGGAATACGCTCAGAACTCCCTGCGCCACGCCTCCACTGGTCTGACCCCCTTCCAGGTGGTACTGGGTTTTCAGCCCCGTTTGTGCCCCTGGGGGAGGGGTTCTAGTGAAATTCAGGCGGTGGAGGAGTGGTTTGGGAAGGCTGAGGGAGTCTGGTCCGCCGCTAGGGTCCGTCTGCAGAAGGCAGTTCTGCAGCAAAAGACACAGGCGGACAGGCGGCGGAGTGAGGCTCCAGTGTTCCACCCAGGGGATAAAGCCTGGCTGTCCACGAGGAACCTCCAGCTCCGTTTGCCCAGTCATAAGCTAGAACCCCGGTATGTGGGACCATTCACGGTCCTTCGGAGAGTGAACGAGGTCACCTATAGGTTGAGACTCACACCACCTTATAACAACCTGTCTCCCTCTTTCCATGTCTCTCTCCTCAGACCGGTGGTTCCTGGTCCACTAGGGGGGTCCGGACCTGCAGTGGCGCCTCCACCACCAACGGAGGTAGCTGGGGGTCTGGCATATCGAGTGGACAAGGTGCTGGACTCTCGGCTACGGCAGGGTCGGATCCAGTACCTGGTGGACTGGGCGGGATACGGCCCTGAGGAGCGTAGCTGGGTTCGGGCGGCGGACATCTGCGATCCGTCACTTACCACAGAGTTTCATGCTCGCCGTCCGGATCGACCAGCACCTCGCCCTCGGGGTCGTCCAGGGCGCCGGCGAGTGGCGACGTCGGGAGCCGCGCCTAGGGGGGGGGGGGGGTACTGTAACGAATGCCCCGCGCAGAGCACCGGTCCCTCCTCCTCTCCAGCGATCATCCTCGACGGCGTTCTAACCGGCGGTCGGGGGAAGATGGTAGCAACACCCTGATGACCCACACCTGTTCCTCATCGGTCATCAGGGTCACTATTTAACTCCATGTTTTCTGTTCAACCCTTGCGGGTTATTAGTCTTTCTATGTATATTGCTGTCTTTTCTTTATATTAAAATCCTATATACGCTAATTTCCTCTCTCTCGCTCGTTCTTAGCCTCATCACTCACTTTCACCCCTCGCAATATCACAGGACAGGTGTCTTTTATACAGGTAACGAGTTCAAACAGGTGCAGTTAATACAGGTAATGAGTGGAGAACAGGAGGGCTTCTTAAAGAAAAACTAACAGGTCTGTGAGAGCCGGAATTCTTACTTGTTGGTAGGTGATCAAATACTTATGTCATGCAATAAAATGCAAATTCATTATTTAAAAATCATACAATGAGATTTTCTGGATTTTTTTTTTAGATTCCGTCTCTCACAGTTGAAGTGTACCTATTGTAAGATTGTAAGATTGTCTCAACCCATGTTTAAGAAAGGGAAAAAAAAGTGTAATCTTTGTAAATTATATCATAAAATAGGACTGGTGGAGTTATGTCACACATAACTAACAGAAATATCTGCTCTACTCAAAATTGCAACTAACTAATTGCATCATTACCACACAAATTGAAGAGGCAAGTGGAAGGCGGAGAATGTAAGGAACTTGGCTGTCGGCCTTGCATTAAAGACCAAATGTGATCTGATTTAGGAAACTAGCCATATGTCGCAAGACACGACTTCACAGGAGAGCCGTTTCAACGTTTTTTTTTGGCAGAAATGCCTTCTCGAACGTGAACTTTCATGTGCCTTAATTCAAAACGTGTATGCCATCTGTAAATACGAATAAAGTTGTGAAATTACAAGCCTAGTTGTTTTAGCCACAGAAATAGACAGGAACCTTCCTGATAGCCATGATTGGCTGAGATAATGAGTGGGCTGGACATGCCGAGAGATGAGTTTCAGATTCATCTGTCTGCGGTGTGGCATCTAGTGTCTGTAAGATACTCCTTTCAACTGCAGTTTTTTCGGAAATATATAACATTAGCCATGGCAAACTGCAAATATGTTGCTACTGCGCTCAATAACATTGCTGACCTGAATTTATCTGGTGCTATTGACAAAGGTCAGTGGGAAAAAGTTGCGATGGACTACTATCTGGAGGATGATCGTGCCATACTGACTCTCTCTGACTAAAAATGAATCAGACGATGAGGAAATCCCTGATTTAGGTAAAAACATTTTAATTGAAGACATAGTAGAGTCTTCTGACGACGATGATGGGGGAAAAAACAGCGATCAACAGTGTTGTTGTCACGGAAGAAGTTGACCGAGTTTTGAAATCAGTGGAACACAACGGGCCAAACAAGCTGCAAACTAAACGGAAACGACACAGGACATCTTATTTCATAAAATGGGTTGCAGTCTGCCGTGAATGTTTCATCCATGTATACGGCTAAGAATATAGCTACAGTTTCAGATATTACACATTTGTTATTGTCAGAAAGTTGTTTTCATTGCAAGTTTAAGCTTGCTGTTAGCTAGCCAGCTGGAGTTTGATGGCTGGCTTACTAGCTAACGTGTTAACATTGAACCTAACTTATTTGGTTAACTTTAGCTATGACAATCGGCTGGTATAGTAACGTTACTCTATGACTATGGATTGGGATTATAGTTCATGTGTTAGCTAGCTAACGTTAACGCGACATGTCTAAACAAAATACCCCAAGTTAAAGCTCGCTGTTAGCTAGGCTAGCTGAGGTTAGATGGCTGGCTTGTTATGTTGTCTCAGAATGCCATTTCACATTGCTAGTTATAGCCGAATGTTAGCTAGCTAACATTGAACCGATTTGGTTCAATGTTAGCTATCTATGACAATCAGTTTACATTGCTAGTTAAAGCTTGCTGTTATCTAGCTAACGTTAGATGGCTGGCTTGCTAGCTAACATTCATTTACATGTGTGAAGTGTGTGTAATGTTAGAGATGTTTTCTCAAACAATCGGTTTGTATTGCTAGTTAATGCTTGCTGTTAGCTAGCCATCTGAAGTTAGATGGCTGGCTAACTAGTTAACATTAAGTATATGAACTGTGTGTAGTGATGTTTACTCAGAATGCCATTTAGCGTATAATAATGCTAAAATATTTGTATCTGGAATTTGTCTTTCAGCATCAGTAGAACACACCTGACTCTCCTCCACCAGTCATACAAGGAGAATGGACTAATGCCTCCCATCAAAAAGAGAGCTGGCCCAAGCAAGCTATGGCTGGCAACAACACCTGACTGTACAGTCGTGGCCAAAAGATTTGAGAATGACACAAGTATTGGTCTCCACAAAGTTTGCTGCCTCAGTGTTTATGATGGCAATTTGCATATACTCCAGAATGTCATGAAGAGTGATCAGATGAATTGCAATTAATTGCAAAGTCCCTCTTTGCCATGAAAATGAACTTAATCCCCCAAAAACATTTCCACTGCATTTCAGCCCTGCCACAAAAGGACCAGCTGCCATCATGTCAGTGATTGTCTTGTTAACACAGGTGAGAGTGTTGACGAGGACAAGGCTGGAGATCACTATGTCATGCTGATTGAGTCAGAATAACAGACTGGAAGCTTTAAAAGGAGGGTGGTGCTTGAAATCATTAATCTAAAGTTGATTCAGCTGCGGGATCGGGCACCACCAGTGCAGAGCTTGATCAGGAATGGCAGCAGGCAGGTGTGAGTGCATCTGCACGCACAGTGAGGTGAAGACTTTTGGAGGATGGCCTGTTGTCAAGAAGGGCAGCAAAGAAGCCACTTCTCTCCAGGAAAAACATCAGGGACAGACTGATATTCTGCAAAAGGTACAGGGATTGGACTGATGAGGACTGGGGTAGAGTCATTTTCTCTGATGAATCCCCTTTCCGATTGTTTGGGCCACCCGGAAAAACACTGGAGAAGACCAGGTGAGCGCTAACATCAGTCCTGTGTCATGCCAACAGTAAAGCATCCTGAGACCATTCATGTGTGGGGTTGCTTCTCAGCCAAGGGAGTGGGCTCACTCACAATTTTGCCTAAGAACACAGCCATGAATAAAGAATGGTACCAATCCCTTTTTCAATGCTCTTTGTTATTTCTCATATCTGCCATTCTGTGATGGCTGCAATAATGTCAGATCAAATGCATGCTTGCTGAGAAGAGGTAGCTGGCAATGTATTTAGGGGACAAGTACTCCTGTGTGTTATTGTATAAAAAGTGTAGAACACAACAGTGCATGTACATTTCATAAATCGTTTCCTGATGTTCTGATACAAGCAAACTACGGGTGATTATATAGCTAGTATTGTGTAAAAAGTGTTATACGGTATGATGCAATGCTAGGTTGCTAGGCTAGCTAGCTATCAGGGTGTTTTATTCTATAACTTTATAGCATTTCAGGTGGAGAGAGAGAACTGGACCACTAGAAAGCAGTGTGCAGACAAAGTGCCGGCCAGCCTTAGACCTGCAGTGCACAAGAATGAAGATATCTTGTACCTACTTATTAGTACCTTTTTCAGGGGTCTCCCCATAATTTTCTGACAAGGTCTGATTGTGCTGATGTAGCTAGCTTGCTAACATTGAGCCCGGGAAGAGGGGTAGCTCAAGCTGGAGTATTTTGCATTTTATAAAACACTGTAGCCAGCCAACATAGTAACGTTAGCCTAATTGACAGTGTTTGATGCTGAAATAATTTGAGGTGGTCCCAATGACTAGGGCCACACTTTTTAGGCACTTTGATGCAATTTGCTTTTTACCGGTATTTCTAAATAATGCCAAGACTCAAGCCTTGAATGCAAAACACTTCTAAGAGAGCATCATGCCAACTTTAGATGAAGTATATTCACACTCGTTGTAAGATAGCACACTCGTGGTTAAACACTCTTTGTATGTGCACGTGATGAAACCCTCTTTACAAGATGATGACACACTTGTGATAATTAGTATTCAAAAGCACACGTGCAAACATAGAACTCACCTCTGCTCTTTAATTAAAGTGGTTTCCTCCACCTAAGCACATCCAGCCCTGGAGGTCTCCAGGGAAGTGGTGGCAAAACAAAACGGGTAGACAAAAAAACATATCACAAAGAAAATTAAACTAGTCCGCCCACCAGGGAAATCCGAAATATTTTGCCCGAATACCAGCTCATGGTCCCAGGCGGTCTAGACAAAGAAAACCCAAATCCTAATTGCCTACCTAATGCAAAACTAATAACACAGCGAAAGGCTTCTCTGAAGCTCTGAAAAATACAAACATAATTATAGCCCCAGTTCATTTACAAAATAGCAAAATTAAAACTTCAATACTTTATTAAATACACATTATCAAAAACTCACATTACAATGGTAGCCCTTTACACTCATACCCGTATATGGGTTGAAAATTGCAAATTTGGACACTGATAAGCGCCTAAATTGGAATGCAGTGGCTGTACATTATCATTATATAAATTACTTCAGATCTCAGGGTCTCCGCTTCACAGCTCTGTATGGGTTTTGACTGACAGCCGTTCTGATCTTGAGCACCGTGTACGACAAGAAGTTGTTTGAGTGAGGGAAATGCTGTAAATTACGAGGACTCTGTGTATTTTGAAAGATTAGACATTGAGGATTATAAAATCTAATTGTATTGGTCACATACACGTGTTTAGCGGATATTATTGCAGGTGTAGCGAAATGCTGTTGCTTCTCACTATGACAGTGCAGTAATAACGAACAAGTAATATCTAACAATTACACAACATATACCCAATACACACAAATGTAAGTAAGCAATGAATTAAGACTATATACATATATGGACGAGCAATTTCAAAGCGGCATGGACTAAGATACAGTATACAGTATAAAATACAGTATATACATAATACAGTAGTACATTTAGGTATGGGTGACATGGACAGCCGCCCAGGGCGGCATCTTGCCAGGGGCGGCACGGGGCGCCCCCGGGTGTGGGCGCTGAAGGACGGGTTCGCCCAGGGTGCCATACAAACTAGAACCGCTACTGACATAATACATACCGCTTTGATGTCATACAAGCAAGGCTAACACCTGTAAGTCCAAATGTGCACTTCACATTTCCATATCATAAAACTCATGTAATATACAGTGTCAAGATGACATGATGTTATACCCTGGGTTGTCCTGAAAATAATGAGCCTGTTTGTTTTAATGTGAAGAAATTTTGCCACAGACCACGCATCTGAATGCACTCATGAGTCCATTCTATGCGCATCAGAATAACAATCTCCTTCTCTGAATTACCTTGTGAAAGCTGTAAGATCGTATTTTATAATTTAGTTAGACATGTTGACAATAGAACAACCTTTTAAATTATGCCCACCTGACCCAGATTGAGATTTATAATGGACTGTAATTGTTTAATGAACTGTAATTGTTTAAAGGAGGGGATGCAGGGCTGTGTTTCAAACAAAACAACTGCGAGTGTCTTTGCTTTAGTTCCTAAAAGGCACAACTAGGATCTCAAAAAAACACCTTATAGTTGAAAACCCTTTATAGTAATAAAAGTGAATTGAAATGACGTAGGAACTGTTCACACTTGGAGAGGTACTGTACGTGGTCACTTGGAAAAAACAGTTAGACCTCTCACTCTTTTATTATTTTATTTAACCTTTATTTAACAAGGAAAGTCAGTTAAAAACAAATTCTTATTTACAATGACGGCCAACCCTGGAATCCCCTAACCTGGACGACGCTGGGCCAATTGTGTGCTGCCCTATGCGACTGCCGATCACAGCCGGTTGTGATACAGCCCGGGATCGAAAAAGGGTCTGCAGTGACGCCTCTAGCACTGAGATGCAGTGTCTTAGACACCTATCCCAGATTTTCCAAGAATATTCTTATTATGTTACTGAATGTATCCAGAGTAATTTCTGATTTTGTTATCAACAAATGTGGTGAATTGTACAGTAAAACTAAAACGCACATAAAATCAACAGTGTGATGTTTGGATTCAGTCTTGTGTCAGATTAACTGTTGTCACCTTTAGTCCAATAATCTCCAAACTGTTCACTTTTACTTCTGTATGAAATATTTCAATTTAGCCATCTCCATATAGACTAATTCCCATGAGTATAAGGGGTTAAAATCCCATACCTTTAGTATTCAGACCCATTGACTCTTATCACATTTTGTTATGTTACAGCCTTATTCTAAAATGGGTTAAATTTGGGGAGTTTCTCCCAAACTCCTCTGCAGATCCTCTCAAGCTCTGTCAGGTTGGATGTGTAGCGTCGCTTCTCAGCTATTTTCAGGTCTCTCGAGATATTTGATTGGGTTCAAGTCCGGGCTCTGGCTGGGCCACTCAAGGACCTTCATACTTGTCCCGAAGCCACTCCTGCGTTTTCTTGGCTGTGTGCTTAGGGTCATTGTCCTGTTGGAAGGTCAACCTTCGCCCCAGTCTGAGGTCCTGAGCGCTCTGGAGCTTTTTTTTTTTTATCAAGGATGAAGTACTTTGCTCTGTTCATCTTTCCCTCAATCCTCACTAGTCTCCCAGTCCCTGTCACTGAAAAACTTCCCCAGAGCATGATGCTGCCACCACCATGCTTCACTGTAGGGATGGTGCCAGGTTTCCTCCAGACATGACGCTTGGCATTCAGGCCAAAGAGTTCAATTTTGGTTTCATCAAACCGGAGAATCTTGTTTCTCATGGCTTGAGAGTCTTTAGGTGCCTTTTGGCAAACTCCACACTGAGGAGTGGCTTCCGTCTGGCCACTATACCATAAAGGCCTGATTCGTGCAGTGCTGCAGAGATCCTTCTGGAGCTCTGTCAGAGTGACCATCGGGTTCTTGGTCACCTCCCAGACCACAGCCCTTCTCCCCCGATTGCTCAGTTTGGCTGGGTGGCCAGATCTAGGAAGAGTCTTGGTGGTTCCAAACGTATTCCATTTAAGAATGATGGAGGCCACTGTGTTCTTGGGGACCTTCAATACTGTAGACATTTTTGGTACCCTTCCCCAGATCTGTGCCTCGACACAATCCTGTCTCGGAGCTCTTCGGACAATTCCTTCAACCTCATGGCTTGGTTTTTGCACTAACATGAACTGTCAACTGTGGGACCTTATATAAACAGGTGTGTGCATTTCCAAATCATGTCCAATCAATGTAAACAGGATGCAAATGAGCTCAATTTTGAGTTTCTTAGCAAAGGTTCTGAATACTTGTATGTACAGTGGGGAGAACAAGTATTTGATACACTGCCGATTTTGCAGGTTTTCCCACTTACAAAGCATGTAGAAGTCTGTCATTTTTATCATAGGTACTCTTTAACTGTGAGTGACGGAATCTAAAACAAAAATACAGAAAATCACATTGTATGATTTTTAAGTAATTAATTTGCAGAGTCATTTTCTCTGATGAATCCCCTTTCCGATTGTTTGGGCCATCCGGAAAACACCTTGTCCGGAGAAGACAAGGTGAGCGCTACCATCAGTCCTGTGTCATGCCAACATTAAAGCATCCTGAGACCATTCATGTGTGGGGTTGCTTCTCAGCCAAGGGAGTGGGCTCACTCACAATTTTGCCTAAAAACACAGCCATGAATAAAGAATGGTACCAACACATCCTCCGAAAGCATCTTCTCCCAACCATCCAAGAACAGTTTGGTGACGACCAATGCCTTTTCCAGCATGATGGAGCACCTTGCCATAAGGCAAAAGTGATAACTAAGTGGCTCGTGGAACAAAACATTGACATTTTGGGTCCATCGCCAGGAAACTCCCCAGACCTTAATCCCATTGAGAACTTGTGGTCGATCCTCGAGGCGGGTGGACAAACAAAAACCCACAACTTCTGACAAACTCCAAGCATTGTTTATGCCTGACATCAGTCAGGATATGGCCCAGAAGTTAATTGACAGCATGCCAGGGCGGATTGCAGAGGTCTTGAAAAAGAAGGGTCAACACTGCAAATATTGACTCTTTGCATAAACTGAATGTCAATGTCAATGAAAGACTTTGACACTTATGGAATACTTGTAATTATACTTCAGTGTACCATAGTAACTACTGACATAAAGATCTAAGAACACTGAAGCAGCAAACTTTGTGGAGACCAATACTTGTGTCATTCTCAAAACGTTTGGCCACGACTGTAGTGAAAGTCTACACCCCCCTTGCACAGTCTTCACATTTTCCTGCCTGAAAAAAATAAATTCAAATGATTATTAACCAGTGTACACAACCTTCTCCACATTTCCAAACTGAAAGACACATGATAGAACATTCTTGATTGCGTATGTCTTCAAACCCAGAGTTAATACTTGGTGGAAGCACATTTGGAAGCCATTACACCTGTGAATCATTTTAAATAAGATTCTACCAACTTTGCACATGTCTTAGGGCAACATACATGCATTGTTATTGTCAAAATTGTTCAAGCTCAATATGTTTGGTTGGGAGTCATTGTTGGACAGTGTGATATTGCAAGGGGTGAAAGTGAGTGAAGAGGCGAAAGATAAATAGAGATTCATAGTTTTGACGATGAACAGTTAATATAGATACGGTAACACACAAAGACAATAACCTGCGAGGGTTGATACAAAATACACAAGGTTAAATAGTGACCCTGATGACCAGGGTGTTGCTACCATCTTCCCCCGACCGCCGGTTTAGAACGCTGGCGAGGATGATCGCTGGAGAGGAGGAGGGCCCGTCGCTCTGCGCGGGGCATTCGTTACAGACAGTAATATTCAATATTCTAGTCTCTGATTTAAGGACTGGACCATTCAGTAACACTCAACACCTATTGGAAAGCCATTCTGGTTACAGAACTAAAATGTGTGTAATTGTCCCACTGGAAAAATAGTATTTATGCGGGCATTGCACGTTTCATATTTATTTTGATCTTGACAAACTCCTCAGTCCATGTCAGTGACAAGCATACCCATAACTGCCACCACAACAGAGGATCAACAACATTACTTTCACTCCAAATTACTGGCCTGTATGACAAAGAGAAAAGAAGGAAGCATTTGTTAAAAAATCCACTTCAAATCATCCATTCTGTTTGCACCAAGGTCGTTAAGTAATACTGTAAGACAACACGGCAAAGAAATGTACCTTTTAGCCTAAATTAAAAACTACACAGGCTTGAGTCAAATACAACACAACACAGAGTGAAATTCTCTGTATTTTCAAGTATTGTGGTGGCAGAATCATGATATTGGTATGCTTTTCACTGGCAGGGACTGGGGAGTTTGGCAGGATAAAGTATATGAAAGAAGCAGAGCCCAGGTAAAAAGGTAGAGAAAAATCCACCTCAGACTTTTGATAACCTAACCCTTGGATAGAGTTTACATTTTTAGCGGGACAATTACACCATTTCTAATGTAAAAGACACATCAGAATGACTTTCCAATAGGTGTTGAGATTTCCTGAATTGTCCAGTCTCAGTCTTGGCTTAAATCTGCTTGAAAATCAGAGACAAAGTTTGAATATTGCTGTCCATAAATCACTCCCAACCAAATTTAGAGCTTGAACAATTTTGACAAAAACAATGGATACACAGTATGTTACCATAAGAGTTGTGCAAAGTTGGTGTAATGGCTACCAAAGGTGCTCCCACCAAGTATTAACTCTGGGGTGTGAAGACATATGCAATTAAGACATCTTTGTTTTGTTGTTGTTTTTTGGCAGGAAATGTTCTTAATTTTTCGTTCACTTTGAAGATGTGGAGTAGGTTGTGTAGATCAGTAGAAACAAAAATCTAATGTGTTCCCTTTTGAGATTACATTTAAAGGCAGCAAAATGTGAAGACTGTGCAAGGAGTCTATAGACTTTCACTTGCGACTGTATTGGCTATGTCTGGTCTGCGAATTTGTTGTGTTTTGTCAATATGGCCCGTGCGATGATTGAGTTTGACAGCCCTGGGAGGTAAAAGGGAGAGTTCACCCAAATTACCAAATTACTCATTGGTTTCCTTACCCTGTAAGCAGTCTATGGACAAGTTATGACAGCAATCCTTGCTTAGATTTGGTTTTAGCATTTGTGGCACAAATCCCATTCAAGTTATAGTACCGATGTCCAAATAATCCGAAAGTATCTCAAATTGACTGTGAAGCTCAACAAAGTCCCTTATAGATGATTTGAACATGATGCTAAATACAGAGAAAAGTAGCTGGCTTAACTCTTCATGCATTTACAAAGTAATAATTTCTTTATCAAGAAAATAGGGGTGGCTGAATGGTCTTTAGATAGTTTGCAGATGGACTATCCAAATAAAGTGTTACCCTATTTTCAGGACCATTTTAAATGACACTTCATAAAGCCTTCATAAGCACTACATAAATGTGTTATAAAGCATCTAGAACCATGCTTTTTAAAGGGTTCATAAATGTGGCATAACTGTGTGACATAATCACCAATGTCAAAAGTGACATAACCCACTATGTCAAATATGATATAAACATGCACTTTATAAAGGGTGGCATGTTGTGCTGAAGGATGGCACGTGCTCTAAATTGAAGTCATGTTAGTCACATTACACCTAATCTCATACCCAGACACTTCTGCCCAAATGCGCGGAAGGTCTGGTGGACCAACTCATCAAACTTGGCCTTCATTAGTTAAAATCCAATTTTAAGAAGAGAAATTGTGGAAATGGGCAGGGTTTAGCCATAATTATCACTTTTTGACTGTGTTAACTAGTGACAAGGACAAATACTTATATAATTATACTCAGGTCACTCCTATAGAATTCTGTGGTCACTCCCACTAAGGCCAACTTTGAATGGTTAATATCCCAGGCTTATACTGTATGTGCTATGTGCACAATAGCCTGGGGATGACATTACACCAAGAAGACTAATCTTGATAAAAGTCCCCATCCTAAATAAATTGAAAGTGGCTTTCTTCTGGAACCAAGTTACATGTTCCTCAGTATACAACCAAGCACACAACAAAACCGAGCCATACCGTGCGAATCATGTAGTAACCAAAAAAGTGTAAAACAAATCAAAATATATTTTATATTTGAGATTCTTCAAAGGAGCAACCCTTTGCCTTGATGAAAGCTTTGCACTCTTGGCATTCTCTCAACCAGCTTCATGAGATAGTCACCTGGAATACATTTCAATGAACAGATTGTGGAATTTCTTTCCATCTTAATATGTTTGAGCCAATCAGTTGTGTTGTGACAAGTTAGGGGTGGTATACAGAAGATAGCCCTATTTGGTAAAAGACTAAGTCCATATTATGGCAAGAACAGCACAAATGAGCAAAGAGAAATTACAGTCCATCATTACTTTAAGACATGAAGGTCAGTCAATCCGGACGACACAACAGTGGTAGGCCTGATCACCGACAACGATGAGACAGCCTATAGGGAGGAGGTCGAGACCTGGCCGTGTGGTGCCAGGATAACAACCTCTCCCTCAACGTGATCAAGACAAAGGAGACGATTGTGGACCACAGGAAAAAGAGGAACGAGCACACCCCAATCTCAATGACAAGGCTGTAGTGGAGCAGGTTGAGAGCTTCAAGTTCCTTGGTGTCCACATCACCAACAAAATATCATGATCTAAACATACCAAGACAGTGGTGAAGAGGGCACGACAAAGTATATTCCCCCTCAGGAGACTGAAAAGATTTGGCATGGGTCCTCAGATCCTCAAAAAGTTATACAGCGGCACAATCGAGAGCATCCTGACTGGTATGACAACTGCTCGGCCTCCGACCGCAAGGCACTACAGAGGGTAGTGCATACGGACCAGTACATCACTGGGGCAAAGCTTCCTGCCATCCAGGACCTCTACACCAGGCGGTGTCAGAGGAAGGCCCTAAAAATAGAGTCATAGATTGTTCTCTTTAATACCGCATACAGTGCTGCTACTCTGTGTTTATTATCAATGCATAGTCACGTTAGCTCTACCTACACTACCGTTCAAAAGTTTGGGGTCACCTAGAAATGTCCTTGTTTTTGAAAGAAAGGACTTTTTTTTGTCTATTAAAATAACATCAAATTAATCAGAAATACAGTGTAGACATTGTTAATGTTGTAAATGATTATTGTAGCTGGAAACGGATGATTTTTAATGGAATATCTACATAGGTGTACAGAGGCCCATTATCAGCAACCATCACTCCTGTGTTCCAATGGCACATTGTGTTAGCTAATCCAAGTTTATCATTTTTAAAAGGCTAATTGATCATTAGAAAACCCTGATCAATTTGATGTTATTTTAATGGAAAGAAAATTGCTTTTCTTTCAAAAACAAGGACATTTCTAAGTGACCCCAAACTTTTGAACGGTAGTGTACATGTACATATTACCTCAATTACCTCAACTAACCTTTGCCACCGCACATTGATTCTGTACAGGTACCCCCTGTATATAGCCACACTACTGTTATTTTACTGCTGCTCTTTGATTATTTGTCATTTTTATTTTTTACTTATCTATTTTTTGCTTAATACTTTTTTTCTTAAAAATGCCTTGTTGGTTAAGGGCTTGTAAGTAAGCATTTCACTGTAAGATCTACACCTGTTGTATTCAGCGCAAGTGACAAATAAAATTAGATTAGATTTGATTTGAAAAACCATCAAGCGCTATGATGAAACTGGCTCTCATGAGGACCGCCACAGGAAAGGAAGACCCAGAGTTCTCTGCTTCAGAGGATAAGTTCATTAGAGTTATCAGCCTCAAATTGCAGCCCACGAAAATCCTTCACAGAGTTCAAGTAACAGACACATCTCAACATCAACTGTTCAGAGGAGACTGCGTGAATCAGGCCTTCATGGTTGAATTGCTGCAAAGAAACCACTACTAAAGGACACCAATAAGAAGAAGAGACTTGCTTGGGCCAAGAAACACGAGCAATGGACATTAGACCGGTGGAAATCTGTCCTTTGGTCTGCTGAGTCCAAATTTGAGACTGCCAGTGTCTTTGTGAGACGCAGTGTGGTTCTCACCGTGAAGCATAGAGGAGGAGGTGTGATGGTGTGGGGATGCTTTGCTGGTGACACTGTCAGTGATTTATTTAGAATTCAAGGCACTCTTAACCAGCTTGGCTACCACAGCTTTCTGCAGCGATATGCCATCCAATCTGGTTTGCGCTAAGTGGGACTATCATTTGTTTTTCAACAGGACAATGACCCAACACACCTCTATGCTGTGAAAGGGATATTTGACCAAGAAAGAGAGTGATGGAGTGCTGCATCAGATGACCTGGCCTCCACAATCACCCAACCTCAACCCAATTGAGATGGTTTGGGATGAGTTGGACCGCAGAGTGAAGGAAAAGCAGCCAACAAGTGCTCAGCATATGTAGGAACACTGTTGGAAAAGCATTCCAGGTGAAGCTGGAATGCCAAGAGTGTGCAAAATTGTCATCAAGGCAAAAGGTGGCTACTTTGAAGAATCTAAAATATATTTTGATTTGCTTAACACTTATTTGGTTACTACATGATTCATATGTGTTATTTCATAGTTTTGATGTCTTCACTATTATTCTACAATGTAGAAAATAGTAAAAATAAAGAAAAACCCTTGAATTAGTAGGTGTCCAAACTTTTGACTGGTACTGTATGTATATATAATATATAGACCTGAGGAATAAAATATGTTAGTATAGTCTATGCATCGTATTGCTTATTGATCCACATATTTCATTATAGTGATTGTGTTCCCCATATATTTGATGTATTGATGCAGTGCTCACCCCCTGCTAAAATAAAGGTTCAATAAAATAAGCAATAGTAAACTTGAGTGCTAACTGATTTTTTAAAAATCCTCAATAGTGGTAGAGAGTAACATGACCTGTGGGAGCCAACTTTAAAGACACTACATTGAAGTCCTCCATCCCCCACTCATTCAAATGTAGAAATTGGCTTCTCCAGTCTGAGCCCTCTGCTGTCTCTGGCTCCACACCCACCCCCGCCCAGCCATCTAGAGGAGTACCTTTTATGTAGGGAAGCTAATGATCCATCATGTATGACATTCCTGGGAGTGTGTAAACTTTAATGTTTTATTACCATAGTATTTAGTATGTTCTCTATAGTTATGTCAGCTATTGGACTGGGTACTGATGCCTGCCGATGGTTCTATGATTATCTTAAAGATAGAACTCAGGCCGTCTTGGTCGATGGGGTCAAGTCCGAACCGTTACAGTTACTTAAAGGGGTCCCTCAGGGTTCAATAATTGGCCCTTTATTGTTCTCACTGTATATTAACAGCATTGGTGATGATTTTAAATATTGTAAATTCCATTTATATGCAGATGACACTGTGATTTATTCTATTGCTCCAACAGCCAAACAAACATTAATGCAGTTGGAGTCCGATTTTAAGATCCTACAGGAGTCTCTTTTACAGCTCAAACTTGTTTTAAATCTTATGTCTTTTTCTAGGTCTAAACTCTCAGTTAGAAACACTCTTGCAATTACAAGCCTGGATGGTACTCAAATCGAACAGGTCTCTGCATATAAATATTTAGGCGTATGGTTAGATGATAGGCTCTCCTTTCAAAAACCTGTTAGTGAATTGGGAAAAAAGTTCAAATTCAAGTTCGTTTTTTTAAACAGAAACAGGGCCTGTCTGTCCTCTGTAAATAGAAAACAAATTGTTCAGGCTACTTTTTATCTGTTTTAGATTATGGTGATGTTATCTATATGCATGCTTCGGCAACCACATTAAAACCACTGGATGCTATTTACCATTGTGCACTCAGGTTTATCAGGGGGGATAGTTTCAGAACACATCACTGTATTCTATACCAAAATGTGGGTTGGGCCCCTCTGTCTGTGAGGCGAGAAAAACATGCTCTTCTGTTTATTTATAAAGCACTCCTTTTAAAACACCTGCCATATATTAAAGCATTAATTTCCACTAGACATACTAATTGTAATACCAGATCACAGTCATGGATTACATTAGAGACACATATTTGGGTAGAACTGCCTTCAGTTCCTTTGCACCTTTTCTGTGGAACAAATTGCAGACCCACCTCAAGCTAGACACTTTGGTGCCCCTTGCCCATTTCAAAAATATTTTAGAGGATCAATATGATGTTGTCTGTTTTTCTGTTGAACTCTGTTTTTCTTAGTTTTTCTTGAAATGTTTCTCTGTTTTTGTATGTTTTGAGATCTTTCTTCTCCAAAATGTCTGTCTGTGTGTCTAAATTGTACATGTTAACATGTTTACACAGGGCACAGCCGTAAAAGAGATCTAGGTCTCAGTCTGTTTTCCCTGCCAAAATAAAGTTTAATTATGTACTTGGAAATGTCTGTTGACCAATTCGGCCACTTGGGTACATTTGGGCAAACTCATGAGGGACACCTGGGAGACTTGATACAAAATATTATGTAGCGCTCTCATTCTTGTATCAGTCTGAAACTTTTTACCTACACTGCCTTCCTCTTGTGGACAACATCTAAATTACACCCAGCTTCCTAGGTCATTGTATGGCCTTACCTTTGCATTTCAAAGATAATGGAAGAAACAAATCATTTGAAAACACAAATTTGTTTGGGGGGGGTGATCTTTTACCAGATCTAATGTGTTATATTCTCTCCTACATTTAATTTCACATTTCCACAAACTAAACGTCAAAGTGATTCCTTTCAAATAGTATCAAGAATATGCATATCCTTGCTTTATGTCCTGGTCTAACTGCTACATGTCTAACTGCTACAGGCAGTTAGATTTGGGTATGTAATTTTAGGCAGAAATTAATTAATTAGTTTTTAAATATTTTGAGAAACATAATTCCGCTTTGACATTATGGGTTATTGTGTGTCAAAGGGTGTGATTACTTTCTGAAGGCACTGTATGCATACTATTGACATACTTGTATGAGCTGTTCTGAATGTAACTAAACACATATAGTATCCAAGGTAATTTAGATTTTTTACATGGTCAAACCAAGTTATAACCAGTTGTAACTATAGGCGATTACAAAAGGTGCTCCATCTCTGCAGATGATCTGTCTATCTGGTCAAAATCACTGATACAGGTCCCCCTTCACCCTCTGGTGGTATAGTAATTATGTCTCCAGAGAAACCTAGATTCAAATAAGGGGCCTATTAATCAAATTACTATAGGCAGAAATTTGTGTTTTTGGCTGGGGTCAAAATGACCCTAAAGGACTTGAATTCTTAAAGTCCATATTGATACAGAAACACTGAACAAGTATGTAGATTTGTTAAGTGTAAGATCTGCAAACGATACTATACCTCCGCAACACCAACAAGAAAAAACAACCCATACTCATCAAGATCCCAACCCACACGAATGCAACACTCCTCTCCGTTCTCGATCACCAGAATTCTAATCAGCTGTTTTCCATTCCCCCACCAGTATATATCCCAGCTTCATTCTCCCTTCTGTGTGAGGTATTGTTTGTATGTGCAACCCTACTAAGCCCTTCGTAAACCTATTGATTGAGATTCCAGTTTTTGACCTTTTTTCTTGCCGTGAGTTTTCGAGTCCGTCTTATCCCTATCTGTACCTTAGCCTGAGTCTGCCCGTGTACCAACCTGTTCTAGTTTTTGGATTACCCTGTTAGCCTGCTCCTTTTGTACTGTTGCTGTTTTTCTTGGGACTACCTGTTAACGACCTCTGCCTGTTCATCTGACTACTCCTTTTGCCTGATCCTGGAATATATTAAAAACAACATTTGCAAGCTCTGCAAGTGGGACCTAACATCTGCCTCCGGGTTGTATTCTTACATTAAGAACATAAGAAATGTGATGCATTTAATAAACCACCTTTGGGCTATGATCTAAAATATGGTAGCTTGAGGGTTAAAAGTAATTCAGGTATAGATTACCAAAAATAGATAGATAGAT
Source organism: Thymallus thymallus (assembly GCA_023634145.1). Lineage (NCBI taxonomy): Eukaryota > Metazoa > Chordata > Actinopteri > Salmoniformes > Salmonidae > Thymallus > Thymallus thymallus. Next base: position 11,797,429 of record CM042413.1, read on the forward strand.
AGGTACTTTATTGATCCCCGAGGGGGAAATTTCTTTGTCAAGCAGCTACAACAACAAAACACAGGGCAGGTGCAAAATGCCACAACGAAAGTACACAAAAGACAGATACACGGTACATGATACATAGAGCGGCAGCATGAAAAAGTATAGAAATACAAGATATCTGGAGTGCAAAAAAGCTATAAAAAGACATTGCATGGTATGAGTGGTTGGCTGAATATGTACACTATACATTGGTGGATGTTGGATGGTTAACTATACTATACAGGTCGATGGCAGAGAAATACTTCAGTAGCTAAAAATGCATATGAGCGAGGGTAATAATAGTTTACTTAATAGACTGGCTAAATGAACAGGTAAGTGAATATTTTGCATGGTTAAATTAGCTGTACATCTAAATATACAGTTATATTTACAGATAAGGGAATACTTGCATTGTTACACAAACTGTACAGGTAAATGACAGGAAGAGATACTTAAATAGCTAAATGTGTGTATGATATAATTTGGAATAATAATAGTAATTCCCTTAAAATACAGTCCTTAGTGCGCAGGGTTTAATTACAGACAACTGCACATATTGCACATTCGATATACTAAAAGCAATGAGAAAAGGTGCAACTGACAGGATACTAATATGCATTCCGGAGTGAATGCCTACGTAAGTTAGGTCCAAGAATTACTAGCAATATTGCACGTTATATGATATAACAACTGTACATGAGTATGTATATACAGACCTGCATGAATAAATAGGTCCTGAGTGAATGAGTGATGACGGACCAGAGTTGCTCACGGATGGATGCATAATTGTTAAACTAGGTCCTAGCACCCCAACAGTTCCAGATCTATGTTGCCGACGGCACGGCACCCTGGTGAGGCATTATATAGTCTAATAGCCGCCGGCAGGAAGGACCTCCTGTAGCGCTCTCTGGCACACCGTGGTGGGATCAGTCTGTGACTGAAGGTGCTCCTTTGCATCATAACCATGGCGTGCAGAGGGTGGGTGACGTTGTCCACGACGGCCAGCAGTTTGGCCAGGATCTGTCTCTCCGCCACCTCCTCTAGAGTGTCAAGGCTCATCCCCAGGACAGAGCTAGCCTTCCTGATCAGCTTATTTACCCGAGAAGCATCACCGGCTTTAATGTTTTCTCCCCAGCACACCACTGCAAAAAAGATGGCACTGGCCACCACAGACTGGTAGAAGGTATGCAGTAGTTTACTGCACACGTTGAAGGACCTGAGCCTCCTCAGAAAGTAGAGTCGGCTCTGGCCCTTTTTGTACAGGGCCCCGGAGTTACCAGCCCATTCCAGTCGGTTGTCCGAATGGACTCCCAGGAACTTGTATGACCCAACCATTTCCACATCCATCCCCTGTATAGGGACTGCAGTCAGTTGTGCCTTGGTTCTCCTGAAGTCCACCACCATCTCCTTTGTTTTGCTGATGTTGAGCTGAAGGTGGTTCTGCTCACACCACAACAAAGTCACTGATTGTGCTCCTGAAGTCTGAGGTGTAGAGGGTGAACAGGAAGGGGGACAGGACCGTTCCCTGCGGGGCCCCTGTGTTGCTAACTGCCCGTTCTGACACACAGCTCTGTAGTCGCACAAATTGTGGCCTACCGGTCAGGTAGTCAGTGACCCAGGAGACTAAGGGTGCTTCCACTTTCATCCTTCTCATCTTCTCACCCAGTAGCAGGGGCTGAATGGTATTGAAGGCACTGGAGAAGTAAAAAAACATAACCCTCACAGTGCAAGAGTAGGCCCTCTGCAGAAGTTAGATGATTGCATCATCCACCCCGATGTTGCGCTGGTATGCAAACTGCAGGGGGTCCAGTGATGTACACACCATGGGTCTGAGGTGAGCGAGGACTAACCTTTCCAGGGTCTTCATGATGTGGGATGTTAGCACTACAGGTCAGAAGTCATTCAGGACAGTGGGGTGTGCCTTCTTGGGCACTGGGACGAGGCAGCATGTTTTCCACAGCACAGGGACCCTTTCTAGGCTCAGGTTAAGGTTGAAGAGACACTGGAGTATTCCACACAGTTGGTCAGCACAGACCCTAAACACCCTTGGGCTGATGCCATTAGGGCCCGCCGCTTTCCACGGATGTAGTCTCTTCAGCTCTCTCTTCACTTGGTTGGTGGTGAAAGCCAGCCCTGGTGGGGAGGTGGGGGGAAGGGGGGTGTTGAGGATCAGTCCAGGGGGAGCAGGGGTGGAGGAGGGGTCACTGATTGTCTCAGCAGAGGGGTTGTGAGCAAAGTGGGGGTGGGACAGCCGTGAGGGTGTGTGGTCTGGGGAGCTGGAAGGGAGGTGGACAGGGCCAGCATCAAACCTGTTAAAAAATTGGTTCAGCTCATTGGCTCTGTCCTGGGTCCCCTCCGTCTGCCCACTGTTTGACTTTTTGAAGCCAGTGATATTTCTCATACCCTTCCACACCTCTCTCACCTGGCTCTGCCTCAGCCTGTCCTCCATCTTCTCCTTATACCCTCTCTTCCCCTCAGCAATCCGCAACTTCAGCTCCCTCTGGACGCATTTCAATTTGTCCTTGTCCCTCTCCTTGAAGGCCCTCTTCTTCTCATTCAGCAGGGCCTTCAGGTCGCTGGTGACCCAGGGTTTATTGTTTGGGAAACAGCGTACCTTCTTGGTGGGTACAGTGTTGTCTACACAAAAATTAATATAGTCTGTTATGCAGTCAGTAAGTCCATCGATGTCCTCCCCATGAGCCTCACAGAGCACATCCCAGTCTGTTGTTTCAAAGCAGTCCTGTAGGGCCTCATTCGCCTCCGGGGACCATCTCCTAATGGTCCCGGTGGTCGCAGGCTGCTGTTGGACCAAAGGCCTGTAGAGTGGAGTGAGGTGAACAAGGTTATGATCCGATCTACCGAGGGGAGGGAGTGCAGTGGAGTATGCATCCTTCACATTAGCATATAACAAGTCCAGAGTTGTATTATTCCTGGTTGGGCACTTCACGAACTGTTTGAACGTGGGCAGCGTTGAAGAGAGAGATGCATGGTTAAAATCCCCCGAAATGGCAAAGAAAGCACTGGGATGCGCTGTCTGTAACCTCGCGATAACAGAGTGGATGACGTCACATGCTGTGTTTGCGTCCGCAGAGGGCGGGATGTAAACATTAACAGCAATGGCCGCCGTGAATTCCCTCGGCAAATAGGGTCTCAGGCTAACAGCTAATAGTTCAATGTCCGGGCTACAAAACTCTTCCTTAAGAGTAATATGGTTCGGATTCCACAATCTGTTGTTTACTAATAAAGCCAGCCCACCACCCTTGCTCTTACCGGAAGAGACGCGATCCCGGTCCGCTCTGATGGTCTGGAAACCGTCGATAGTGACGTTCTCTATGGGGATGTTATCGTTCAGCCAAGTCTCCGTGAAAAACATTAGGCTCGTTTCCCTATTATCCCTTTGTCCACGGACAAGATTCTCGAGCTCGTCCATTTTGTTCTGTAGTGACCTCACGTTGCCCATAATGATAGACGGTATAGCCGGTTGTACTTCCTCCGCTTCGCCTTACACTTCAATCCCGCCCTGCGTCCACGCCGTCGCCTTTTCAACTCGTCCGGAATATCAAACTTTCCCTGGGGTGCAGCAGCGCTGCATGTGCTAAATCCAGGAGCTGGGCTCTGTTGTAAATAATAATAGTTGACGACTCCTGTCGACGTTCAGCTGCGAGAAAATCCATAATCCTGAACTATTATAGTTCAACTGTAGCAAAAAAAACTATAGAAAAGAGACGAAAAAACGAACTGAAACACTAATTTATGCACGGACAACGGGAGCTGCTTAACAGGCGACCACTCAGGGCGGCGCCAAACACATATGAAGTTACATGAGATTGCCATACATTACTTGTTATTTACAATAAGTACAGAAAATTCCAGTAACTTTGGTAAATTACTGGTAGCTTTGCAACCATACTCCTCACATACTGAATTGAAAACATCCGTAGGCATTTAGATAGTTCCCAAGTGGTGCAGTGGTCTAAGAATCCAGACTGTATCACAACCGGCCGTGATTGGGAGTCCCATAGGGTGCACAATTGGCCCAGCGTTGTCTGAGTTTGGCCGGTGTAGGCCGTCATTGTAAATAATAATTTGTTCTTACCTGACTTGCCTAGTTAAATAAAGGTAATAAAAAATTTGACTGATTGAAATAGTCAAAAGGAAAACAGAAATCTGGGAAGTCCAGTCTGACAGTCGCACAAGCAGGGAGACGGATAGTGTTTGCTGTATCTAAAAGGTCAGGTGGAGAATCTGTCAGACTGTCTGTTGGCGCTGTCGGAGCTCCCGTCAGGGTAATGTCAGATTCCGCTTTGAAACCTGTGACAGCTTGTACTGATAGGAAGAGTTCCATCTTGCCTTTGGAAAGATGCGCAGTCAAATGGTTGGTTTCTCCAAGAGGCCCTCTTGCTCTCCCTCTCTTCCAGTCTGGGACCCAGAAACTGCCAAAGTGGGGATAGGCAGAATGACAAGGCAGGCTTCACTGGCAGGTAGATGCAGTTTTACCTGTAGGGTTTTGCATCAAGCCAAGAAGAAGCAGACGTGAACATAGTTGGGAATGGGCTAGGGTGCTCGCCTGTTGTCTTTGAGATTGGGCTTCCGGCTGCCCCATGGATATCAGAGGACTGGTAAGATATAGTCACGTGGGATTACCTGAGTCTTAGTTCTGATGCATGTGTGTGCGCGCATGCATGTGTGTCTGCATTTGTGTACAGAACAATATGTGCTCTAAGGCTATATATATATAATAGAACACCATGAAAATGGCTTGTCCCTCGGGTCAAGAGTCGTGGTTTAGTGACATATTTTAACAAAAAATATATATAATTTTCCCACTTTAAATGTCATAATACAAATATTATAAATAAGGGAATAGATGTCCATCAATTTCATGTCAATGGTGTTACCCCATTATAAAAACCACCATTTAGAAAAAAAGCTTACTGGGATAAAGGTTCATTGGAGGCTATTTTGAAAAGCACATGGTAAGTCTGCACTCTCTCTTCCACAGGAGGTTGGTGGCACCTTAATTGGGGAGGACGGGCTCATAGTAATGGCTGGAGCTCAATAAGTGGAATGGTAGCAAATACATCAAACACTTGGCTTCCATGTTTTTGATGCCAATCCATTTGCTCTGTTGCTGTCAGGCTCTGGCCATAGAGAAGCCTATTTGCTTCTTTTAGTAGCCATGGTCAGAGTCTGACAGTTCTATTCTTTCTGGTGGTGGTTTGTGTTGGATCCCTAATTAGAGGCAGCTGCAGCGCATCGTCTCTAATTAGGGATCCTACATAGGTTTGTATGTTCCACTCCGGGGTGTGGGTCATTATTTCGCAAGTCACAGAGAAAAGTAAGTGTGCCACGTTTTTTCACGTTTGTTGTATCGTGTTTTGTTGTGTGGTAGTTCGTATTTTGAGTTATGTTATACATAGTATGATATATAAAAGTTATACATAGTATAATAAAGTAATGTCGAACTACAATCCCTACGTTGCGTTTTGGTCTCTCGCTGCACCCTCTCGTGACAGTTCCAGCCATTATTATGAGCAGACCTCCCTTCAGCAGCCTCCACTGCTCTCTTCATATGTTAGCAATACATCATTTTTTGGGGGGGGTAATTTCATGCAAAGCCTTAAGCTGTGTCACTGGTGAAAAGGACCTTTCATTAAAAAAATTATAAAATCACATGATTAAGTTATTTATTTACAATTTAAGAGCTACTGTGGCCACCATCCTAGATATTTGATATTTTCGGCAGATTTTTCACTGGTTGTTACCGTCACTGGTGTTTCTGTTTCTGCTGCTTTTAATACAATCTGAAGATGTGTCACTGGTGTTACTGGTCACTGGTGTTATTGTCACTGGTGTTATTATTATAAATGATTACTAATGAAAAACATGTCTTAATACTATCATTAACCTTTTCTGTCTTTGATTATATATGCAAATTAAATAGTCAAATTACATTCTGAAAAGCCTGAATTATCATTAAAATATAGGTAATGCCAGTGACAGAACGGCAACACAAGTACTTTTATTTATTTAATGTAGTAAAAATATCAAAATACATTAAGCTGTCATTTATGTTGATTTACATTGTAAGGGGTTACAATTATCTGACTAAGTTTTGTACAAAACTAAAACATCCATCTGATCCGAGTGTGTGTGTGTGTGTGTGTGTGTGTACTTATGTGTGCGCATGCTTTAACAGAATGTTTGTGTTTGTTCTCTAAATCTTGGTGTTACTGATTTAAAGACATTTCATAACACACAGCAACACCTCTTCACATCCATTTCATGCTATCCAGTACATCCAGTGCTGTCCTTTTCCCTCGTCATCGCCATCAGACACCTACAGGTTTAGCTCGTTGCTAAGGGGCCCGGGTTTGGCAGAGGCAGTAGGGAAACGCTGATAAAATCTCAGTGCTCCACGGAAAACAGGCGTCCATTTCCAGACACACTCGATCAAGCAGCGCAGAGCAGCTCTCCCTTCTCCCCTCTCCACGTCCTCCATCCTCCCTCTCTCCTGCTCAGTGGCGGTTCTAGCTTCTTGTATCCCCCCCTTCAGCCCCCCCCCCCCAACCACCATATATCACAAATCAACGCTGGGTAATGCTGCCAGCCCGGAGAGGAGCAGGCCTTTGTGTATCAAAGGGTGGATGATAGTGACAATGGGTAATGGGGAAGTAAATAAGTAACTAGCCTTGTACGACCCTGTTTCTATAGTGTGAGGCAGCTTGATGTACATCCCCTGCCTGGACAGGACACTAGTCTATTGCAGGGCCTTCCCGCAAAAGCCCTACTATCTCCTTAATTATGAGTGCTAAACAGAGATGCATCGGGTCCTATTTTTTTTTTAATCCCAACTAGGGCTGCGGAAGCAAATAACTGTCGGTCTCATGGTAATTGACATGGTAATCTCCTACAAGCCACTGATGCAGACCTTTGGAACATCTACATTTTAAAAAGTCTAATAAATCCATGTTATATTGCCCACACCTTCAAAATAAACCCATGGTTTATTTTAGACTGGTCTAAAGAATCATGATATGAAGAAAATGTTGTCTATTTCAGAAGAACAGAATAGCATACTCTGAGTTGTCTTTATGTTAGGACCTGATCTGGCTATGCCAAATGGCTGTGGGCTACACTAGTTCATTTAGCAGACAAGATTGGATTAGAATTTTGTGGCATTATCTTATAGTATGAAGAATACAATTGAAAAAAGCTGAATAAAATAGAAAGGATATTTTCTCCAAACAATTTGAGGGAGTGAGCACATGTGGCTGTTCTGTGTTGAGTGTTTTACAAAGAAATAGGTATTCCTATATGCTTAATTTAGAGTTATTAATGTAACTTTAGATGTTCTACAAACGCAACTACGCATGTCCTTATCCAATTCTGAGGTGCATATTGAAGATATTGGGAGAACTGTCCACATTTACTTTTCGTCAGTCAACAGGATGGGCTAACAAGTGGCACGGTGGTCTAAGACACTGCATCTCAGTGCTAGAGGCGTCACTACAGACAACCTGGTTTGAATCCAGACTATATCACAACCAGCCGTGATTGGGAGTCCCTTAGGACGGCGCACAATTGGCCCTGAGTTGTCTGAGTTTGGCCGGTGTAGGCCGTCATTGTAAATAATAATTTGTTCTTAATTGACTTAACTAGTTAAATAATAATAAAAAAGATGAGTAGGCCTAACGAACAGCAAAACCACTAGTCTATGTCAATATACTATCCCCCATAGTATAAAAGTACCTATTCTATTCTGTGCAATAAATAAATATTCCAAACATAGTCTGGGACAGTTGTGGGATGCGATAGATCCTAAATTAATATTTAAAAAAAACAGTTTTTGTGTAATGTGGCTGACAGAAATATGGCTGACAGAACATTTACCTTAAAATGTTGATAAACTATTAGGCTATTTCTTCACATTTTAAGGCGCAGCAATGCGCACATGGTAGTAGGCTATAAATGCGAATGTTCCTTTAGCGGAAAATGCCATTATCAAAAGTGACCGCAAATGCCATTATGCATGTAATGCTTTTATAAAAGGTGCATTTTTATGGTGAAAATTATCTTCCCCAAACTTGAAACTCAGTCGCTGCTTATGTATGCTAGTTAGACTCTACAACCCTTGTAAAGCGGATGAATGTGCTTAATTTTAAGAAGTTATTTGGCCATACAAACCTTATTAAAACACAGGCCTATGAGCTAGACTACATGAGGTGTGTGACTATGATTAGAAAAAGTTGAGAGAAAAAAGGCATTGTTTCTTATGCTGGGCATAATTCACAAATTATAATACATCATTGTAGTGATAGGCTAATATTGTCACCCATCAGGCTACTCTTGATGTAATCTTGTTTTTACATATACTAAATAATATACACTGGGGGCCAAAAGTTTGGAATATTACTCATTCAAGGGTTTTTCTTTATTTGCACTATTTTTTACATTGTAGAATAAAAGTGAAGACATCAAAACTATGACATAACACATATGGAATCATGTAGTAAAAAAAGTGTTAAAGAAATCAAAATGTATTTTATATTTGAGATTCTTCAAAGTAGCCAACCTTTTTGCCTTGATGACAGCTTTGGCATTCTCTCAACCAGCTTCACGAGGACCGCCACAGGAATGGAAGACCCAGAAATACCTCTGCTGCAGAGGATAAATTCATTAGAGTTACCAGCCTCAGATTGCAGCCCAAATAAATGCTTCACAGAGTTCAAGTAACAGACATCTCAACATCAACTGTTCAGAGGAGACTATGTGAATCAGGCCTTCATTTTTTTTTTTTTTACCTTTATTTTACTAGGCAAGTCAGTTAAGAACAAATTCTTATTTTCAATGACAGCTCAGGGATTCGATCCAGCAACCTCTCGGTTACGGGCCCAACACTCTAACCACTGGGCTACCTGCCTGGTAGAATTGCTGCAAAGAAACCACTACTAAAGGACACCAATAAGAAGAAGAGCCTTGCTTGGGCCAAGAAACACAAGCAATGGACATTGTATGATTTTTAAGTAATTAATTTGCATTTTATTGCATGACATAAGTATTTGATACATTAGAAAAGCAGAACTTAATATTTGGTACGAAAACCTTTGTTTGCAATTACAGAGATCATACGTTTCCTGTAGTTCTTGACCAGGTTTGCACACACTGCAGCAGGGATTTTGGCCCACTCCTCCATACAGACCTTCTCCAGATCCTTCAGGTTTCGGGGCTGTCGCTGGGCAATACGGACTTTCAGCTCCCTCCAAAGATTTTCTATTGGGTTCAGGTCTGGAGACTGGCTAGGCCACTCCAGGACCTTGAGATGCTTCTTACGGAGCCACTCCTTTGTTGACATGGCTGTGTGTTTCGAAGTCACTACCAGATCTCGCGATACATGGCCCCATCCATCCTCCCCTCAATACGGTGCAGTCGTCCTGTCCCCTTTGCAGAAAAGCATCCCCAAAGAATGATGTTTCCACCTCCATGCTTCACGGTTGGGATGGTGTTCTTGGGGTTGTACTCATCCTTCTTCTTCCTCCAAACACGGCGAGTGGAGTTTAGACCAAAAAGCTATTTTTTTGTCTCATCAGACCACATGACCTTCTCCCATTCCTCCTCTGGATCATCCAGATGGTCATTGGCAAACTTCAGACGGGCCTGGACATGCGCTGGCTTGAGCAGGGGGACCTTGCGTGCGCTGCAGGATTTTAATCCATGACGGCGCAGTGTGTTACTAATGGTTTTCTTTGAGACTGTGGTCCCAGCTCTCTTCAGGTCATTGACCAGGTCCTGCCGTGTAGTTCTGGCCTGATCCCTCACCTTCCTCATGATCATTGATGCCCCACGAGGTGAGATCTTGCATGGTGCCCCAGACCGATGGAGATTGACCGTCATCTTGAACTTCTTCCATTTTCTAATAATTGTGCCAACAGTTGTTGCCTTCTCACCAAGCTGCTTGCCTATTGTCCTGTAGCCCATCCCAGCCTTGTGCAGGTCTACAATTTTATCCCTGATGTCCTTACACAGCTGTTTGATTGAGTGTGTGGACAGGTGTCTTTTATACAGGTAACGAGTTCAAACAGGTGCAGTTAATACAGGTAATGAGTGGAGAACAGGAGGGCTTTTTAGAGAAAAACTAACAGGTCTGTGAGAGCCGGAATTCTTACTGGTTGGTAGGTGATCAAATACTTATGTATTACTTATTTAAAAATCATACAATGTGATTTTCTGGATTTTTGGTTTAGATTCCGTCTCTCACAGTTGAAGTATACCTAAGATAAAAATTACAGACCTTCTTTGTAAGTAGGAAAACCTGCAAAATCGGCAGTGTATCAAATACTTGTTCTCCCCACTGTACTTAAATAGCTAAATGTGTGTATGATATAATTTGGGGTAATAATAGTCATTCCCTTAAAATACAGTCCTTAGTGTGCAGGGTTTAATTACAGATAACTGCACGTATTGCACATTCGATATACTAAAAGGATACAGGATACTAAAATGCATTCCTGACTAAGTAAGTTAAGTCCAAGAATTACTTGCAATATTGCACGTGATATGATAACAACTGTACATGAGTAAGTATATACAGACGTGAATTAATAAATAAGTCCTGAGTGAATGAGTGATTACGGACCAGAGTTACTCACGGATGGATGCACAATTGTTAAGCTAGGTCCTAACACCCCAACAGTTCCAGGTCTGTGTTGCCGACGGCACGGCACCCTGGTGAGGCATTAAATAGTCTAATAGCCGCCGGCAGGAAGGACCTCCTGTAGCGCTCTTTGGCACACCGTGGTGGGATCAGTCTGTGACTGAAGGTGCTCCTCTGCGTCATAACCATGGCATGCAGAGGGTGGGTGACGTTGTCCATGATGGCCAGCAGTTTGGCCAGGATCCGTCTCTCCGCCACCTCCTCTAGAGTGCCAAGGCTCATCCCCAGGACAGAGCTAGCCTTCCTGGTCAGCTTATTTACCAGAGAAGCATCACCGGCTTTTATGTTGGCTCCCCAGCACACCACTGCAGAAAGACTGGTAGAAGGTATGCAGTAGTTTACTGAACACGTTGAAGGACCTGAGCCTCCTCAGAAAGTAGAGTCGGCTCTGGCCCTTTTTGTACAGGGCCCCGGTGTTACCAGCCCATTCCAGCCTGTTGTCCATATGGACTCCCAGGAACTTGTATGACCCAACCATTTTCACATCCATCCCCTGTATATGGACTGCAGTCAGTTGTGCCTTGGTTCTCCTGAAGTCCACCACCATCTCCTTTGTTTTGCTGATGTTGAGCTGAAGGTGGTTCTGCTCACACCACTAACACAAAGTCACTGATTGGAGTAGTACCTGTGGTAAATTCAAATGATTGGACATGATTTGGAAAAGCACACACCTGTCTATATAAGGTTCCACAGTTGACAGTGCATGTCAGAACAAAAAAACATGCCAGGATTGTGTCGAGTCACAGATCTGGGGAAGGGTATCAAAAATGTCTGTAGCCTTGAAGGTCAACAAGAACACAGTGGCCTCCATCATTCTTAAATGGAAGAAGTTTGGAACCACAAAGACTCTTCCTAGAGCTGGCCGCCTGTCCAAACTGAGCATTCGGGGGAAAAGGTTCTTGGTTGGTGACCAAGAACCCGATGTTCATTCTGACAGAGCGTCAGAGTTCCTCTGTGGAGTTGGGAGAACCTTCCAGAAGGACAACCATCTCTGCAGCACTCCACCAATCAGGCCTTTATGGTAGAGTGGCCAGACGCAAGCCACTCTTCAGTAAAAGGCACATGACAGCCTGCTTGGAATGCCAAACGTCACGTCTGGAGGAAACCTGGCACCATCCCTATGGTGAAGAATGGTTGTGGCAGCTTCCGCTGGTATGCGCTGAGGACCTCAGACTGGGGCAAAGGTTCACCTTCCAACAGGACAACGACAACGAACCAAGATAACGCAGGCGTGGCTTCGGGACAAGTCTCTGAATGTCCTTGAGTGGCCCAGCCAGAGCCCGGACTTGAATCTGATCAAACATCTCTGAAGAGACTGGAAAATAGCTATGCAGTGACGCTCACCATCCAAGCTGACAGAGCTTGAGAGGATCTGCAGAGAAGAATTAGAGAAACTCCCCACATGTGCCAAGCTTGTAGCATCATATCCAAGAAGACTTGGATATGATGTACTCAGTAAAGGGTCTGAATTCTTATGTAAATGTGGTATTTCAGTTTTTTATTTTTAATACATTTGCAAACATTTCTAAACTTGTTTTTGTTTAGTCATTATGGGGTATTGTGTGTAGATTGATGACAAAAAAAAACTATGTAATCCATTTTAGAATAAGACTGTAAACTACAAATACCTAAGCCTCTGGTTAGACTGTAAACTGAACTTCCAGACTCACATTAACCATCTCCAATCCAAAATTAAATCTAGAATCGGCTTCCTATTTCGCAACAAAGCCTCCTTCACTCATGCTGCCAAACATCCCCTTGTAAAACTAACTATCCTACCGATCCTTGACTTCGGCGATGTCATTTACAAAATAGCCTCCAACACTCTACTCAGCAAATTGGATGTAATCTATCACAGTGCCATCTGTTTTGTTACCAAAGCCCCACATACTACCCACCACTGCGACCTGTATTTTCTCGTTGGCTGGCCCTCACTACATATTCGTCGCCAAACCCACTGGCTCCAGGTCATCAACAAGTCTTTACTAGATAAATCCCCGCCTTATCTCAGCTCGCTGGTCACCATAGCAACACCCACCCGTAGCATGCGCTCCAGCAGGTATATTTCACTGGTCACCCCCAAAGCCAACACCTCCTGTGGCCACCATTCCTTCCAGTTCTCTGCTGCCAATGACTGGAACGAACTGCAAAAATCCTTTAAAAACTAGAGGTTCCTATCTCCCTCACTAACTTTAAGCATCAGCTGTCAGAGCTGCTTATCAATCACTGCACCTGTATATAGCCCTTCTGTAAATAGCCCACCCTACTACCTCATCCCCATATTTATTATTTTTGCTCATTTTGCACTCCAGTATCTCTATTTGCACATCATCATTTGCACATCTATCACTCCAGTGTTCATTCTAATTTGTAAATCATCTCGCCACTATGGCCTATTTATTGTCCTACCTTCCTAGCATTTTGCACTACATTTGCACACTCTGTATATAGATATTCTATTTTGTTAATGACTGTATGTTTGTTTATTCTCATGTGTAACTCTGTGTTGTTTTTTGTCACACTGCTTTGCTTTGTTTTGGCCAGGTCGCAGTTGTAAATGAGAACTTGTTCTCAACTGGCCTACCTGGTTAAATAAAGGTTAAATAAAATATAACAAAATGTGGCAAAAGTAAAGTGGTCTGAATACTTTCTGAATGCACTGTATGGCCAAGACAATAAGAAGACACAGTGGCAGAATACATTCAACAGGAGAGCAACATTTGTCTGGTTAAGTCCAAAGCATATTGCATGTAACAAAAAGTTATATTACCTACAGCATGGTCAAGCAAGTTAATGTTTTTGACATTTTTGGACAACTAAACAACTATTGATTTAGAACCACTGAGCGTTACCGCAAGTCACAAAGAAAACAGGAGCTGCCTCCACTCTTCCAGCACCACTTCAACTTCAACATTTCAACATCATCTAATCACCTATGCTTAGTCTAAAAAAAGTGACAACTGAAAGAAACCAAAAACTATTTAGTCCAATCAACATAAGCTAAATATGATGTGGCTGTCTATGGTTGTGATTTGTGTGTGTGTGTGTGTGTATGTGTGAAAGTAGAAAAAACATGTTGACTCACCCTTCTTGTAGAGAAACACCAATGCCATCCTTTCATGTTGCCGAAAAGGTTTGACTGTCATACTGTACACCCTTTTCTTTTTTACACATATTTATTTGTTCCTAATAGGACGATCAACTATTCCAGAAATACTAACAGCTTACAGACGGTAGGCAATTAAGGCCACAGTTATGAAATCTTAGGACACTAAAGAGGCCTTTCTACTGACTCTGAAAAACACCAAAAGAAAGATGCCCAGGGTCCCTGCTCATCTGCGTGAACTTGCCTTATGCATGCTGCAAGGAGGCATGAGGACTGCAGATGTGGCCAGGGCAATAAATTGCAACGTCCGTACTGTAAAACGCCGAAGACAGCGCTACAGGGAGACAGGACGGACAACTGATCGTCCTCGCAGTGGCAGACCACGTGTAACAGCACCTGCACAGGATCGGTACATCCGAACATCACACCTGCGGGACAGGTACAGGATGGCAACAACAACTTCCCGAGTTACACCAGGAATGCACAATCCCTCCATCAGTGCTCACAGCAAGAACTGGCAAATCTCGTGCAGTCCATGAGGAGGAGATGCACTGCAGTACTTAATGCAGCTGGTGGCTACACCAGATACACCAGGACTGTTACTTTTGATTTTGACCCCCCCTTTGTTCAGGGACACATTATTCCATTTCTGTTAGTCACATATCTGTGGAACTTGTTCAGTTTTATGTCTCAGTTGTCATAGCCTCCCCCCCAACCCAAAGAGACAAAAACATAACAACCATACAAAATAAAATAAGTCTTCACATTTCCAATAATAAAATTACATAAAAAGTATAATATGCAGTCGCAGATAATGCAGATTACGCTTCGACTATAGCCAAAATTCAAAAGGAAAATACAGAATATACAGATTTACAATTCCAATGCTTCCACAATATCACCGGTTTGCCCCAAATTGGTGTCAAACTGGATAATACAAGGGATTCACCCAGATATTGCTGTACTTCGTGCCATATAGTAGGTGTATTTAACAAAGGGGTTAGTAGTATTGTTCTTTAGTTTCTTATAGAGAGCAGAGTACAAATATCCATCCAAAGCCTTTTGTGGACAGCATTTCAGTCTGCAGCCAGGGTACGTATGGTTTCTTGGAGAACCAAAACATTGCATCCCTAAGTTCTGCAGCCCAGGAATATCACTGTAGGTTTGGAAGTTGTAACCCCCCTCTGTCATAGGGTAAATAAAGAAGAGAAAGTCTAAGCCTTGGTTTTCTGTTGCTCCTGATAACATTTGAGAGTATCTTTCTGATTTTTGGGAAGAATAAAGGTGGTGGAGCCAGAGGAATTGATTTAAATAGATGAAGAAATTTGGGCAGAATATTAATCTTAATGATATTTATTCTACCAATAATAGATATAGGCAATGATGTCCATCTGTTGATGGATTCTGTTACACTCGTTACCATGCGTTCATAATTTGTTGAACACAAGGAGCTAATTTCTGGTGTAATTTTAATTCCAAGATATGTGAAACCTTGTTCTGTATTCACAAATGGATGCTTTACAACTGGATTCAGTCTCTCATGCTTGTTGAGGAAAAGTATATAATATTTTGTTTTATTAACTTTAAACCCAGAAAACTGACCAAAGTTATTAATTAAATTGGAGAGGGAAGAGAGAGAATTGTTTAGATCTGTTAGGAATAAGAGGGTATCATCGACATGTTCAAAATCTGATGTTTTAATTCCACTAATTGGCAGGTGGGCCCTGCAATGGCAAAGGGTTCTATAGCTAAAAGAAAGAGTCCTGGACTGGCCGGACATCCTTGTCTCGTGCCCCGAAAAAAATGAAAAGGTTGTGAAATCAGGTTGTTAGTGGCAACTTCTGCAGTGGGGTAAGTATATAATATCTTAATCCATTTACAGAAGTACTTCCCAAAGCCAAATCTCTTAAGCTCTTCAAATAAATAAGACCACTCAACTCTATCAAATGCCTTCTCAGCATCAAGTGAGAGTATGGCAGTGTCAGTGGACCCTTCACACATGTGCACTATGTTTAGTACTCACCTCACATTGTGAAAACCTTGGCGGTTTATCATGAAGCCATTTTGGTCTTTGTGTATTAGATATGGAAGCACTCTATCTAATCTCCTGGATAAAGCTTTAGCAATAATGTTTGAGTTCAGAAAATAAATCAGTCTAACTTTCACATTTTGTTGGGGATTTATCAGTCTTCAGAATAAGAGTGATTCAAGCACTCCTTAGAGAGGGGGGAGGGGGGGGGGGGGACAACCTTGCTGAAAGGATTCAGCATACATATACCTTTTTTTTTACCTTTTCCTGATCCAATTTTGTATCTTCTGAAATAGAGGGAAAATCAAGACCATCTGAAAATGATGTCTGATTAGTTAAGTTCTCAGGAGATTCAGAGTTGTAAAGTGTGTAGTAGGAAACAAATCTATGGTTTATTTCTACAGGATTCATTGATAATTGTCTTTGTAAATTATGAATTGCATTAATGGATCTGTCTGAATTTAACTTCTAAATTTGCCAGGCCAGCAAATTACCAGGTTTTTCATCTTGATCATAGGACTGTTTCAGCCTCGTTAAGATATTTGCAGCCTTTGAAGTGGAAAGTTCTTCATACTGAGCTTTAAGAGCAAATCATTCCTTGTTTACCTCTACCGAGTCCAAAAAAGCTTCCCTCTCCAATTCTCTGATTTTGCTGTCCATCTCTCTCATTTTCAGATTTAATTGATTTGAAACTGGTAAAACTTGTCATTTGCCCCCTAATATATGCTTTGAAAGCCTCCCATCTGGTACTTGCTGACGTTTGGTCAGTGTTCAATGTAAAACAAGCATTCCAACGTAATGTAGGAATTCTGGGTCCTGTAATCATCTGGGATTTAAACGCCATCTAGAGGATCCTTTTACTAGTTTTGTATCCCTATAGAATAATGACACAGGGGAATGGTCACTCAGAACAATACTATCATATCCACTTCCTGCTACATTGGGAAGCAATGAGCAAGAAAATAAAAAATTTGTCTATACGAGAATATGATTTAAATGTTGATGAGTAACATGAATACTCCCTTTTACTCGCATTCTGAGTCCTCCAAGGTTCACAGAGATTTAAGTCCTTAATGAAATGCTGTAATTTCTTTCTACTCTGCGAGTGGGAAGTGTCTAATCCAGAGGAGCGGTCTAGATGCAATTAAAATCCTCTGCCATTAGGGCTTTACCAGGCAGGGAGGCTATCAATTGAAATTAACCAGATTAATACGCTCATTCAAAATAGTTCCCTGTATCAAAATGTATCGACCAGCTGTATCAGTTATAATATTATCCACTTGAAACTTAACATATTTGTGAATTAAAACCATAACACCATGAGAATGAGAGGAGAAACAGGATGCTATTGCTTGCCATCTCCTGCATACTTTAAGTAGCTCATCCTTCAACAAGTGAGTTTCTTGTAGGAACACAATATATTAATTAAGTTGTTTAAAACTAGTAATAACCTGTTTAAGCTTGGATAGTTTACAAACTCCACGGACATTCCACAAAGTACATTTCAGATTTACATTTGAAGTAATTTAACCAAAGATTTAAACATGGAATAAGCTATAGCATGAAGACATATCTAAAATATGTTTAGTAACCACACGGACCGCACAAATATTTTGTAGTGAGGAAAAAATTTGAAGATCTGTTGGAACAAACAAACAAACATAAATCTAAAACACTGAACACCATTCCCTTTTCTCCCTAACCGAGACACCCAACGCTTTCCCTCCCACCTCCCCCTAATCGTAAAGTGTAGCCTGGTGAACGACTAATCCATTAAAAGGGAGCAGTCTAATCTAAGCGACGCTAAACAAAACAAAGTGTCTTCTGCTTTCTCTCTGCCATTACTCCTCACAAACAAAACAAAAGGCATATCTAGCAAGATGATATGTTAAATATTACGTAAGTTAGTATTCGTTTGAAAAGTAGCAAAGAATAGCTACACCTAAAACAGTAATGCTAGTAAGTGAAGACTGACTAACGTTAGTGTTACATATGGACAGTCCAAAATAGTTGTAGATGATCCACAACATAGGATCTGCTGCTAATAGCTACCAAGTAACAAAATGGCCCATACATATAGCGTTAACGTATTATACCATGGTAAGCTTATAAACCCAAAAAAGTATCAAAAGATCAGAAATGAACTGGCTACGTGAGAAAAATATTTACCATGGAATATGTGCTATGTTACCCAAAGGCCCTTTGCACATGTTGATGTCAGGCTTGCACATGAGTGTCAATCATTTTAGTCCAAGGATATGACCAAAATGTAAGTCTTCATATAAAGTAGTCCTGATGTTTCTCGATGGTGCAGGTTGAATGAAAAAGATCCCGCTGTGTTAAGGCTGGCTCACTGGCTAAATAAGTGAGGTAACGTTAGCCATTTCGAGAGTGTTTTATGTAATTCAATGGAAGATAATTAGCAACATAACAAAAATAAACTTAAACATGACATTCAATGGCCTGTCAAATAGAAGAAACTGAGCTAACTGATGAGCACATACAGGCTACAAATAATATAAGGAAACTTAGAGTGGGCTAGCTCGCCATATTATTCACATAAATGTTATGCTAGCTACAGTAGTAATATAGTAATTTAGCAGCTAAGAAATTAGCTAATGTTAGTTAGCTTGCCAACAGTCACATAATCCAAGGTGGTTTAATTTTTCCGTGTCTAGAGTGGTAATAAAGTTCGCAGTGGCAACATGACTAGGAAGAAGTTGTATGCCACGGATGAACGCCTCGGCTTAAGAGAGAGATTCAAACTTGTGTGACCATCCATTGTAAGTCAGACGTAATTTATCTGGGAAGGCTATTCTGTAGGCAATGTTGAGGGACCTGAGCTGGCGTTTGACCCCGTCGTAGCCTTTTCTTTTTCGGTGCAGGTCAGCGGATAGGTCAGGGAAGAACATGATATCTTGGTCCTCGTACATCACCTTGCCCTTAGACCTGGCTGTCCGCAACACCCGACACCTTCGAGTTAGGTGGAAAAGTCTGCCCTCAAGGCAGAGATTGCTTCCAAAACCCTTTGGTTCTGGTTTAGGTAGTCGACAGTGTTGGTTGTCATGTCGGACTCGTGGTGTGAGGAGCTTGCAGGGCTAACTGGGTTAGTAGAGCTGGCTGAATTAGCAGGGCTAACTGGCCTAGCCTGGACCACGTTGTCGAGCAAGATGTTCATCTTGTTTTAGAAGGACTATGTTTAAGTCGATTCATAATGGATGTAGATGTGCCTCAAAGTGTCCAAGAAAATTGCTAGAATTAGTTTTTGTTGTCCTAGGCTACCTTGATGAAATGCTTGCTCACTAGCCTAACTTCCTTTCATGGGAAACAATGCACCAGGCAAGCTAGTTAACATTAGCCTACTACATCTAGCACTTCCACCTGTGGCACAATGTATGATTTTATGGTTGGATCAGAATCATAGTCATATTAATTTATTTAACTAGGCAAGTCGGTTAAGAAATTCTTATTTACACTAACAGCCTACCGGTGAACAGTGGGTTAACTGCCTTGTTCAGGAGCAGAACGACAGGTTTGTACCTTGTCAGCTCAGGGATTCGATCCACCAACCTTTCAGTTACCAATGCCCTAACCACTAGGCTACCTGCCACCCCAATAAACATTGGCCAGCACAGAGAATTAAGTAAAAATGTAGTAAAGGGCCAATTCTAGCTAGCTAGCTAGACACCGGATGACAACAACTCAACGAGATGCAACAATTCTGTTTTTTTCTGTTAAAGTTGTTTGGCTTTGGATGTGATGTGTTTGGTGTGAAGCCAAATTCAAACTGGCTACCTTTGACACTTTTTTTGGTGCGCCAGGACCATTCATGGTTGAGCTCACTCAACCGTGAATGGCCAAATGCTCGCTGGCTTCCCTTTCATTCAATGCTACGGGCAGCATATCATACTATTTTTGATCAGACAGCACCAGATAGATGTGCTACACATACAGAGACAGAGGGGCGCTGTTTCGCCTGCTTGAATGTTTTCTCCGGTGAGATACAGAGAGACAAATATACATTATTTTATGTTTTTTGGTAAATTATTTGGGGAAGCCTGGCTTCCCTTGGCATCCATGAATACACACCATTGGTAAGAGACACTAACCACAACACTGCAACAATCTGGCACTTTGGGGATTTCACTGTAGTGGACAAGTCAGAGTGACTGAGGGGAAATATTAAAGGTTAATGCATGAGCTGACCATAGTTATAATTATTGATGTAAACATTCACTTTGACACTGTCCTTTTTCCAGCAATGACTCCTCAGCAGTTGCCTAACACATGAAAGAGTAAGGACACCTTCACTCTATGTGGGGGGGAGGGACGAGGAGATCAAAGTGCTCCCTGCTGCTGATCTTCAAGGAACAGAAGCGCCGGGCACATTTAGCTGTCTTTCCTTTACCGGCCATCAGACAAGAAGCAAACCACACTGTGCCTTTAAGACCCGCAGACTCTCCCCATTTGATGTCAACAAACAAGTGAAATGAAATGTAAAGCATTCTAAATCAACCGAGATCAATTGCATCCTTTTGCACATTTTCAGCAGGCTTGCACCTTGCTTTACTCATATGGGATGAACATCTGTTCCATATTTTGTGGTGGATTTATACTGAACAAAAATATAAACACAACATGCAACAACTATTTTACTGAGTTACAGTTCATAGAAGAAATCAGTCAATTTAAATATATTCATCAGGCCCTAATCTATGGATTTCACATGATTGGGCTTGGGAGGGCATAGGCCCACCCACTGGAGAGCCAGGCCAAGCCAATCATAATTCATTTTTCACCTCAAAAGGGCTTTATTACAGACAGAAATACTCCTGTTTTTATTTTATTTAACTAGGCAAGCCAATTAAGAACAAATTCTTATTTACAACGATGGCTTACCTACAGAGTCAGCCCCTGGAGCAAATTAGGGTTAAGTGCCTTGCTCAGCTGGGGTATTCGAACTAGCAACCTTTCGGTTACTGGCCTAACCGCTAGGATACCTGCTGCCCCAAAAGTTTCATCAGCTGTCTGGGTGGCTGGTCTCAGACGACTTGAGACATCTGTGGCATTGTGTTGTGTGACAAAACTGCACATTTTAGTGGCCTTTATTTTCCTGTTTAATCAGCTTCTTGAAATGCCACACCTGTCAAGTGGATGGATTCTCTTGGGAACGTAGATGCTCACTAACAGGGATGTAAACAAATGTGTGCACAATATTTTAGATAAATAAGCTTTTTGTGCATATGGAACATTTCTGGGATCTTTTCTTTCAGCTCATGAAACATGGGACTAACATGTTGCATTTACATTTTTGTTCAGTGTAGCTGTGAACTCTTTGACCATTTGGCTGATTGATTTCTTGCCCCTGCTGTTTGGTAATTACACTGGACTTTAGCAACGCTGCTATTCCACATTTTAAAAACAGAAAGGAAGAGTTGATTTAGGGATATTATGATCCAAATTAATTACTAGAAGGTTATAGTGCAGCTGCTAAGATGAATGTCCAATAGAAACATAGAAAGAAGAGTGAGGTATTGACCCTTTTCAAGAGACCCTAAGCTACTGTATCACGCCCATGTAGCATATGAATACTAGACTACATACTAATAGAGTGAATGTGAAAATATTGGACTGAAAAAACAAATTATTATTTCCAGCCATTACAGAAAGTATACAAAGGATGTGAGAAAGGGAGTCAATATGAAGTGATTGTCACTTCAAGACCAAATAGAATAGATTCATTTCCTTGATTCCACTTTGAGTCAATTGACAAGCCTTACCATCTCAGACACTGGCTCCTTTTCTAAGGGCTACAGCAAATAAGCGGGATGAAATATTTTACACTGTGAATTAAACCTAATCTATCACCTTGATGAGCTACTTCATAAAGCTGCCAGTCACTCATCACATCCCACTCCGGCACACTGTAAACCTGATTTAGTTTTTTATGACTATGGAAAGTCATTGTTCCTGTGGAAAATGACATTATAAATACATCCATTTGGCAAGCCATCCAGCTGGGTATATAGGCTTCAAGCCCCTCACCCGGTGGCGGCGAGCCCCATCCACAGCAGCACATTATGCAAAGGCTTCAGAAGGTTTCCTTGTGCATCGCTGCATGCACCTTGCTGAAGGGTGTACTGGAGGTCACTTGAGCCCTGCCCGCCACCTGGGCTACGTTACAACACACTCCAACACACATTCCACATGTGTTCCCATCTGTAACTGCCAGCTTCACACGCACACTGGCTTTAGGTCATTGCAGTGTGTGTGTGTGGGTTGGTTCTTCTATCCTAGTAAAACAAGGAAAATTCTCCCTTGTGAGGACAAAGTCGATTTTAATTAGGGTAAGGGGTTAGTGGTTAGGGTTACGGGTTAAGGTTAGGGTAAGGGTTAGGGAAAATAGGATTTTGAATGGAAATCAATTTTAGGTCCCCACGAGGATAGAACAACAAATAGTGTGTGTGTGGCTTTCGAACCAGCAGAGAAACATCAGACATGATCTTCTCAGCTGGTCAACTCCCCCAAAAAAGCCATATTACAACCTACAGTGGCAAGAAAAAGTATGTGAACCCTTTGGAATTACCTGGATTTCTGCATAAATTGGTCATAAAACGTGATCTGATCTTCATTTAAGTCACAAAAATAGACAAACACAGTCTGCTTAAACTAATAACACACAAACAATTATACGTGTGTCACAGATCGGAGATAAGGGACGATACACGGAGCGCTGGTGGAGTGTCATTCCTTTTTATTTTGGAGTTGTTATCTCAAAGCACAAAATGGAGAATGAATATAATAAGTGCCTTATGATCCACACACAGGTGGATGTGTGAGGAGCCTAAATACAATCCCCAATCAGAGACAACCCTGTACAGCTGTCTCTGATTGAGGATCATTACTCCCCTAGTTAGGGTGTGAGGGCTTGATTGTGGTCCTACCACTCCCCTTGGTGGGAGTCAGAGGCCTAACCACAATCAAACCCTCACAACGTGTTTGTCTTTATTGAACACACCGTTTAAACATTCACAGTGCAGGGTGGGAAAAGTATGTGAACCCTTGGATTTAATAATTGGTTTACCCTCCTTTGGCAGCAATAAACTCAAACAAACGTAGTTTCAGATCAAACCTGCACAACGATCAGAAGGAATTTTGGACCATTCTTCTTTACAAAACTGTTTCAGTTCAGCAATATTCTTGTGATGAACCGCTCTTTTGAGGTCATGCCACAGCATCTCATTCGGGTTGAGGTCAGGACTCTCCAGAAGGTGCATTTTCTTCTGTTGAAGCCATTCTGTTGTTGATTTACTTCTGTGTTTTGGGTCGTTGCCCTGTTGCATCACCCAACTTCTGTTGAGCTTCAATTGGCGGACAGATAGCCTTACATTCTCCTGCAAAATGTCTTGATAAACTTGGGAATTCATCTTTCCGTCGATGATAGCAAGCTGTCCAGGCCCTGAGGCAGCAAAGCAGCCCAAAACCATGATGCTCCCTCCATCATACTTTACAGTTGGGATGAGGTTTTGATGGTGTGCTCTGTCTTTTTTTCTCCACACATAGTGTTGTGTGTTCCTTCCAAACAACTCAACTTTAGTTTCATCTGTCCACAGAATATTTTGCCAGTAGCGCTGTGGAACATCCAGGTGCTCTTTTGTGAACTTCAGACGTGCAGCAATGTTTTTTTTGGACAGCAGTGGCCTCCCATGAACACCATTCTTGTTTAGTGTTTAATGTATCGTAGACTCGTCAACAGAGATGTTAGTATGTTCAAGAGATTTCTGTAAGTCTTTAGCTGACACTTTAGGATTCTTCTTAACCTCATTGAGCATACTGCTCTGTGCTCTTGCAGTCATCTTTGCAGGATGGCCACTCCTAGGGAGAGTAGCAACAGTGCTGAACTTTCTCCATTTCTAGACAATTTGTCTTACCGTGGACTGATGAACATCAAGGCTTTTAGAGGTGCTTTTGTAACCCTTTCCAGCTTTCTGCAAGTCATCAATTCTTAATCTTAGATCTTCTGAGATCTCTTTTGTTTGAGGCACGGTTCACATCAGGCAATGCTTATTGTGAATAGCAAACTCAAGTTTTGTGAGTGTTTTTTATAGGGCTGGGCAGGGCAGCTCTAACCAACATCTCGTCTCATTGATTGGACTCCAGGTTAGCTGACTCCTGACTCCAACATTTGTGTGTTATTAGTTTAAGAACACTATGTTTGTCTATTGGTGTGACCTACATGAAGATCAGACATTTTTTATCCTGGAAATTCCAAAGGGTTCACATACTTTTTCTTGCCATTGTATGTGTTGTGATAATTGCGTTGTTTGCGCTATAACTAGTTAGTTCATATACCATGCCACAGATAACCTGGTTCAGTGGAAGATGAATTCACCTTTCAGCAGGACAATAACAGTTTTGACTTTAATCTACTTGAAAACCTATGGAAAGACATGAAAAGGCTTTTCTAGCAATGATCTACAAACAACTTGATAGCGCTTGTAGAATTTGTAAAAGAATAATGGGCAAATATTGTACAATCCAGGTTTGCAAAGCTCTTGCAGACTTACCCAAAAATACTATAATTCCTGCCTAAGGTGTTTCTAACATATTGCCTTAGGGGGGTGAACACTAATCAAGATACTGTATTTTAGTGTTTTATTTTTCATAGATAGTTTTTATATACAGAGTATGTTACAATAGTTTTTCCAGTTTGACATTACAGAGTATTTTGTGTAGATCATTGACCAAAACAAAATGTGGAAAAAGTGAATACTTACTGAAAGCACTTTACATGACCTACAGCATGGTCTAGTAAGTTAATATTTCGGTCATTTTTGGACTACTAAACAACCATTGATTTAGAACCATGGAGAGTTATCGCATGTCGAAAAGAAAACAGGAGCTGCCTCCACTATTCTAGCATCACTTCAACGTCAACATTTCAACATCATCTAATCACCTATTGCTTAGTTTAATACAGTGACAACTAAAAGATACCAAAAACAATTTAGTCCAATCAACGTAAGCTAAATATGATGTGGTTGTCCATGGTTGTGATGTGTGTGTGTGTGCGTGCGTGCAAGTAGAAAAACACATGTTGACTCACCCTACTTGTAGAGAAATCCTCCTCTCTTTCATGTTGCCGAAACAGTCTATGACTGTCATACAGTACATGCTTTTAATTTTTGTTGTCCTAGGCTACCTGCTTGCTCACTAGTCTAACTTCCGTTCATGGGCAACGATGCGTCAGGCCAGATAGTTAACATTAACCTACTACATCTACTGTAGCTACATACTGAACTTCCATCCTCTCAGTCCAGGGGCACAATGTATGAATTTATGGTTGGATCAGAATTGACATTATAATCATTGGCCAGTCCAAATCCCTATCTCCATCCATTGCTTATTTAGGAAAGGGACGAGATGCAACAATTTGCAACAAGTTTTTTTTGTAAATTATGTTCTGCTTTTGATGTGATTGGTATGAAGCCAATCAAAACTGTCTTTCCTTGACACTTTTTTCCCTTGACACTGGCTTCCATTGGCACAATGGCTTCCCCTGGACCATTCACAGTTGAGCTCACTCAGTTTAGCTCAACGCTGACTGGCTATTTTATTTGTATTTATTTTTTATCAAATGCTTTACGGCTTCCCTTGCATTCAATGCTACGGACGGCATCAATTTCATACTCTTTTTGACCAGACAGCATCCGATTGATGGGCTACACATACTGAGAAAGAGGGGCTCTGTTTCGCTCGCTCGGATGCTTTCTCCGATGAGATACATTCAGGTTCTTGTAAATTTAAGGAACATTATGAAACACAGAGACTAAATATGTATATGTATTTTTTTTTTGGGGGGGGGGGGGGGGTTAAGTTTTCTGGGTGCATGAGTACACACCACTGAAGAAAAGTGCCAGGAGCAGAGACTACTGCTATACATGGCCTTCTTCGATCTGAACCAGGCCTTTGATTCTGTTAACTGTGAGGCCCTGTGGAGAATCCTCCTGAGATATGGCTGGTAGTGAAACCACAGAACAAATGGAGATAAGGACCGGAGTAAAGCAAGGCTGCATCATCGCACCAACCTTCTTCTCCATCTTCCTGGCAGCAATGATCCACCTGACAGAGAGCAGACTCCCCAGAGGCATACACATCACCTACAGGACAGACGGGAACATAGTCAAGAACCACAACCACTTCTGTTGTAGAATATCAGTATGCAGATGATGCCCAAGTGAGTGGCTGCTCAGAAGCTGATCTCCAGGCCTTAGTTAACATATTAATAGAATCATACCGCAGGATGGGTCTAACGCTCAACACCAGCAAAAGAAAGATCCTCTTCCAGCAAGCTATGGGAGCACACCGGCCACCCCCCAAAATTAAATGGACAGGGTCTTGTGGTTGATGACGGTTCTCTGTTGGATAGAAACTCTGTGACTGCTCATTAATTCAGAACACAGCATGACCTACATATGGATGGTCCACTGGTTCTGAGGCCGAGTCAGGTTACAAAAGGTTTTGCCCAAGGGTAGAAGGTCTCACAGCGGTACCAGAGGGGTCATGCCCATAGGGGGCACAAGGGCAGATTCTAAGCCCACATTTTATCACAGTTAATAAAAAAAAGATATGTTAGCTGTATTTTGCATAGGGGGCACACTGACAGGACCAGGCAAAGAGTAATGAAGCTGTGTAGCCTATTGATTCCTTCTTGATGAATAAATAAAATGAAAATGTTTTCTCTGTAGTACTAGCCACCTAGGAATGTTACGAAGTTGGTTTTAGCTAGCCAGCTAATCTCCCAAACTCATAACTAGCTACCAAACCATTTCAGGCTATCCATCAAGTTCAAATAGATTATGTATCTTAGCTGGCATGCCTGTTGGCAAGGTTGCTAGATTTTAGAAAAGCAATCAATTACTAAATGTACTGAATAAGACTCATATTCCTTTCAATCTTTTACCCAGATTTTAGCTGGCTTGGGTAGCAGCCCTAGATTTTTGTCGGGACTATATCTTGTGGGAGGATGAAAAAGTATGAATAAATGAATCTAAATAACGTTTTTAATGAAAATATGTCAATCATTATTTGAATATGTTGGTAACTTGTTGTATAAAATTGATAATGCCCTCGAAGCTGGTATTTGGAGGATATATTGGCACCGAAATCGAAGTAAGCATATGCTGATTAAAACACTTGGTTTTCTGAGCAATCTTGTGAAGTATTAGGACATGTAAACAACTTAAATCACAATTTTTGTATTGTATATTTATTCAACCTTTATTTAACTAGGCAAGTCAGTTAATAACAACTTCTTATTTACAATGACAGCCTACCCCAGCAAATTGTGCACACCCTATGGGACTCCCAATCACAGCCGGAAGTGATGCAGCCTGGATTCAAATCGGGGACTCTTGCCTGAGATGCAGTGCCTTAGACCACTGTGCCACTCATGAGCACTCGTTACGGCGGTGTATTTGATCTGGGCAGATTCCAGCTCTGGTAACGCAAGTCTCCCTCTTATGCATTAGTGACGTGAGTTCGGAAAAACTGAATATGCATCTTAATGCATATATGCAAATAGTTTTCACATGCAAACTTTATATGTCCGAACTCAGAATCAAATAGGCTTCGAAAAATAACATGGTCGCTGTGGTAGAACATTTATTTTGATTGCGACGTTCTGTCCCATGATGTCAGATGTGTCCATCTAAACAGGATTATTAGGGAAATCGTTCTTCTTGCAAAGCATGTACTTTTAAACAAACTATTATATTAATCTGACATGTAACCATACACACTGTGTATTGCTCTGGTGGTGCTGTGTAAGGCCTGATTGGTGGTGCTGCAGAGATGGTTGTCCTTCTGGATGTCTATTCCTTCTCCACAGAGAAACTCTGGAGCTCTGTCAGTGACCATCGGGTTCTTGGTCACTTCCCTGACCAAGGCCCTTCTCCCCCGATTACTCAGTTTGGCCAGGCGGCTAGTTCTAGGAAGAGTCTTGGTGGTTCCAAACTTTAATTTAAGAATGATGGAGGCCACTGTGTTCTTCAGGACCTTCAATGATGCAGACATTTTTTGGTACCCTTCCCCAGATCTGTGCCTCGACACAATCCGGTCTCGGAGCTCTACGGACAATTCCTGCACTGTCAACTGTGGGACCTTATCTAGACAGGTGTGTGCTTTTCCAAATCATGTCCAATCAATTGCATTTACCACATGTGGACTCCAATTAAGTTGTAGAAACATCTCAAGGAAGATCAATGGAAACAGGACGCACCTGAGCACAATTTTGAGTCTCATAGCAAAGGGTCTGAATACTTATGTAAATAAGGTATCTATTTTTTATTTTTAATACATTTGCAAATGTTTTGTAAAAACCTGTTTTCGCTTTGTCATTATGGGGTATTGTGTGTAGATTGATGAGGAAAACATTTAATTTGATCAATTTTAAAATGCTGTAACGTAACAAAACATTTGTCACAAGAAACTAGCTCCCTGGTACACAGAAAATACCCGAGCCCTAAAGCAAGCTTCCAGAAAATTGGAACGGAAATGGCGCTCCACCAAAATGGAAGTCTTCCTACTAGCTGCTCGATCATCCTATTTTTCCAACCTAATTGAGGAGAATAAAAACAATCCAAAATGTCTATTTGATACTGTCGCTAAGCTAACTAAAAAGCAGCATTCCCCAAGAGAGGATACCTTTCACTTCAGAATTGATGAATTCATGAACTTCTTCTACGAAAAGATCATGATCATTAGAAAGCAAATTATGGACTCCTCTTTGAATCTGCGTATTTCGCCAAAGCTCAGCTGTCCTGAGTCTGCACAAAACTGCCAGGACCTAGGATCAATGTAGACACTCAAGCTTTTTAAAATCTATTCATGATTCATGAAAATTGTCATGGCCTCTAAACCTTCAACCTGCATACTGGACCCTATTCCAACTAAACTACTGAAAGAGCTACTTCCTGTGCTTGGCCCTCCTATGTTGAACATAATAAATGGCTCCCTATCCACCGGATGTGTACCAACCTCACTAAAAGTTGCAGTAAACAAGCCTCTCTTGAAAAAGCCAAAGCTTGACCCAGAAAATGTAAAAAACGATTGGCCTATATTGTATCTCCCAATTCTCTCAAACCAGTCAAGTGCTGCTTTTGACATTATCGATCCATATTCTTTTGGAGAGATTGGAAACTTTAATTGGTCTACAATGACAAGTTCTTGCCTGGTTTAGATCTTATCTGTCGGAAAGATATCAGTTTGTCTCTGTGGATGGTTTGTACTCTGACAAGTCAATTATAAGTTTCGGTGTTCCTCAAGGTTCCGTTTTACTCTGGACCCTTTTTTCCATCTTTGTAACATTACAAAAACCAGAAACTTGATGCAGAAAAGCTAATCCATGCTTTTGTAACTTCTACTGCAATCAGTAGCAGATTTAGGTATGGGCGACATGGGCAGCCGTCGCATCTTGCCAGGGGCGGGTGCTGAAAGGGGGGGTTAGCCCAGGGCGCCATACAAGCTAGAACCGCTACTGACTGCAATGCTCTACTCTCCGGCTACCTGGATAAAGCACTAAATAAACTTCAGTTAGTGCTAAACATGGCTGCTAGAATCTTGACTAAAACCCCAAAATTGTATCATATTACTCCCGTGGTAGCCTCTCTACACTGGCTTCCTGTTAAGGCTAGGGCTGATTTCAAGGTTTTACTGCTAACAGACAAAGTATTACATGGGCTTGCTCGTACCTATCTCTCCGATTTGGTCCTGACGTACATACCTACATGTATGCTACGGTCACAAGACACAGGCCTCCTTATTGTCCCTAGAATTTCTAAGCAAACAGCTGGAGGCAAGGCTTTCTCCTATAGAGCTCAATGTTTATGGAATAGTCTGCCTATTCATGTGAGGGATGCAGACTCTGTCTCGACCTTTAAGTCTTTACTGAAGACTCATCTCTTCAGTAGGTACTATGATTGAGTGTAGTCTGGCTCAGGGGTGAGAAGGTGAACGGCAAGGCACTGGAGCGATGAACCACCCTTGCTGCCTCTGCATGGCTGGTTCCCGTCTCTCCATTGGGATTCTCTGCCTCTGACCCTTCCTGCCGTCCCTAGGAAGGGTGCATCACTTGAGTCACTCACGTGATCTTCCTGCCCGGTTTGTCGCCCCCTCTGGCTTGTGCAGTTGGTTGGTGGTCTGTTGATATCCCTCTGGTGGTGTTGGGGCTGTGCTTTGGCAGAAAGGGTGGGGTTATATCCTGCCTGGTTGGCCCTGTCTGGGGGTGTTGTCGGACGGGGCCACAGTGTCTCCCGACCCCCCCGTCTCAGCCTCCAGTATCTATGCTGCAATAGTCTATGTGCCGAGGGAGAATACTTAAATTCCTGTGTGAATTTAAGTATGCTCCCTCTAATTCTCTCTCTCTCTCCCACTCTCCCTGCCCTCCTGGAGGACCTGAGCCCTAGGACCATGCTTCAGGACTACCCGGCCTGATGATTCCTTGCTGTCCCCAGTCCACCTGGTCGTGCTGCTTTTCTATTATAGACAATGTTTATTATTTAGTCGACATCACTCTTAAACCTGCTACCATGTTTCCTTCCAAACTGAGCTAATACATTGCGCAAGCAAATCATTTGATTTGATTTAATAACTGCATTAACTCATGTTAGGGATTAAGTTTTTGTATTTGTATTTATTAAGGATCCCCATTAGTTCCTGCCAAGGCAGCAGCTACTCTTCCTGGGGTCCGGCAAAATTAAGGCAGTTATACAATTTTAAAAACATTACATTAATTACAGAATTCACAACACACTAAGTGTGTGCCCTCAGGCCCATACACCACTACCACATATCTACAACACAAAATCCATGTGTACGTGTGTGTATAGTGCGTATGCGATCTTGTGTGTGTATGCATGTGTCTGTGCTTATGTTTGTGTTACTTCACAGTCCCCGCTATTCCATAACATGCTTTTTAAATCTGATTCTACTGCTTGCATCAGTTACCTGATGTGGAATAGAGTTCCATATAGCCATGGCTCTATGTAGTACTGTGCACCTCCCATAGTCTGTTCTGGACTTGGGGACTGTGAAGAGACCTCTGGTGGCATGACTTGTGGGGTATGCATGGGTGTCCGAGTGGTATGCAAGTATTTTAAACAGACAGCTCGGTACCTTCAGCTTGTCAACACCTCTTAGAAGAGAGAAGAGAGATTGATGTAGTCAATCTCTCTTCTACTTTGAGCCATGAGAGATTGACATGCATATTATTAATGTTAGCTCTCTGTGTACTTTTAAGGGCCAGCCGTGCTGCCCTGTTCTGAACCAACTGCAATTTTCCCAAGTCCCTCTTTGCGGCACCTGACCACACTACTGAACAGTAGTCCAGGTGCAACAAAACCAGGGCCTGTAGGACCTGCCTTGTTGATAAGGTTGTTAAGAAGGCAGAGACTTCTCCCCATCTTAGCTACTGTTGTATCAATATGTTTTGACCATGACAGTTTACAATCCAGGGTTATTCCAAGCAGTTTAGCTACTTCAACTTGCTCAATTTCCACATTATTCATTACGAGATGTAGTTGAGGTTTAGGGTTTAGTGAATGATTTGTCCCAAATACAATTATTTTAGTTTCGGAAATATTTAGGAGTAACTTATTCCTTGCTACCCATTCCGAAACGAACTGCAGCTCTTTGTTAAGTGTTGCAGTCATTTCAGTTGCTTTAGTAGCTGACGTGTATAGTGTTGAGTCATCCGTATATATAGACACACTGGCCTTACTCAAAGCCAGTGGCATGTCGTTAGTAAAGATTGAAAAAAGCAAGGGGCCTAAACAACTACCCTGGGGAATTCCTGCTTCTACCTGGATTGTGTTTGAGAGGCTTCCATTAAATAATACCCTCTGTACTGGTAACCAGGCTGGTCGTAGGGATAGCTCCATTGCATTAAATGAGGATTGCTCTGATGAAGATGAATGTCATCAGGGAGAGATCTCTCATGCCTGAGTATGACATCCTGTTTTCACCCAGGTAAGCATAATCCCTAGCAGCTCGCTCACTATTACAACTGCTTCAGGAGTGTTACTGGTGTTACTATTAAACAGTTGTGTGTTTCATTTCAGAGGGATGAGGGAGAGCAGTGTGGTTTACAGCACACTGGGCCCCAATGATAACATGTGACCACAAGGTAAAATTTAAAATAGCCCTCGATAATAGTGGTTGATGCTTGGATAATTAATTTTAGACTTCAGAAATATTCTAAATGCATTGACATGGTAATTATTTATTTTCATGTAACAGATACCCCTGACTGAGTTGTGTTCCCAGGTTACCCTTGCACCAATAATTATACATAGGTTTTGACATTTGCAAAGGTGCCTAAATCGTCACTCAGCTCAATTGTGACTGTCACAACACCTCCACACCTGTACCACAGTGCAATGCAGACCCTCGACGATTCAATAAAACTACAACAAGACTCTGCAAGGCGCATTGCACTGTGGTACAGGTGTGGAAGTGTCATGGCAGACACAATAAAGCTGAATGACGTTGAATCAGCAAGCCACACTTTTATTGCACTTTGACCATTGCCCCTGAAACCATTGCATAGAAACCATTAAAACACCAGACTTCAGGGTTTTACTTAATTGAGGGTAAGATCATTTCACGAGTGAGTATATACTGAATTCACACTTATTGTCTAAAACACTTCCCAACAGCATTTCTGATTCAATTTCTGTATTATGTTGCAGATTCACCACCTTAGCCTGATGCCAGTGTGCGAGACAGGTGATGAGGAAATGTAAAATAATCTGGCATTTATATTACCCTGTTTGTTTGAGCATTTTAATAACTATTTATACATTTTATATTGGGACTTTTTTTTGTATATTGTAAGTTTTGTTATGCAATCTGCTAGAAGATAACATTTTTTGACTGGTGAGCTTCATCAGCAGCGCTTAATTCTCTCTGGATAAGGGGCAAGGATTGATCATAGAGACAGATAGAGGACTAGTGCCCTAAAGCCCATTTTAGCATGGGCACATACACAATGTTGTGTCCTCTATCTCTTTGGGGTTGATAGAATCTATGTGTGATGAACATACTTAAATGTGTTGTGCACCTTTATTAAGAGAGCAGGGAATTATGGGTGAGTAGTTGGATAACACGAAGCGGTTGAACGGTGTGAAATGTAGGAGTACGATCTAACTCTACAAAGTGTTCTCTTATTTAAGAACTAGAACACCGCACCATGCACACAGAGGGTAGGTGAAATAGGATTTGATATGGTTGATGCTGCAGCGAGTGGATAGAAGGCAACAGGTAGGCTTGGTGGACTCATTTTGCTAGTTAAAAAACTGCAAGTCCAATATGGCATAACCAAATACCTGCAATACTGGTTCGCAAATTACAAATAGGCAACCTTAAATACATAACATTGTCAAGACGTACTGACGACAAAATAACAACGTAAGCACTTTCTTTCACTTTGAGGTTGTAGATTCGTAACTATCTTACGTAACTAGCACGTAACCAGTGTGAAAGCTTATGTTGTCAGTTCGCCGTGAAAACGTAATATTGTTTTAGTCAAAGTATGTGGGAACTTTTGATTGTTTCCACTACAAGATGATGTGCTAATACTTATCAGACTACGTTTCTTTTCAGGGCTGGTTTTTCTTTGAATGTTAACACCCACCAGCATGGCATTGTTTATTCATCAGAAACACATGCAAAGTTCTTCCTCTTTGCGAGTCACGACTGAGCCAAACAGCCTTTCGTCGTCCACTCGCATGAGACATGGAGCAAATTAAAATAGTGGATGCAAACTTGTGTTTTTGCACCTCCACTTTTTTACCAGAAAATTATTAAAATCAATTGGTTAATTTGTCAAGTATTTTGCTATTCTGTATGACAAATATATACATATCTGACCATTTTATAAATTGTATAATTGCATCAAATTATTGCATTTTGCAACCCTGCTCCCACCGTCGCCCTAAAGAGGAACGGTTTTGATTACTAAAGTTTGGCTTCACTAAACGATCCTCTGCTTTGATTGGTGCAACTAGAAACCGCAAGTGTCTATCCTATAATGAAAAGACACCCACAAAAGAAAATTCAAGGAACTTATTTATCTATTTTGTTGTGCTGTTGTTACATTTGTATTGTGTCTGATGCGCTTATATCATTTGCACCGTGCATCATGAGCAAAGTCATTGTGCCTATCGTTTCACTTCCCCTGTGAAAGTCATGAGCATGGGCTGACTTGGCTGTTCTGTACCGCAGCCGAATAGCCTTCCAGCAGTCTACCAGAGGTTGTCCATTACAATGTAGAATAAAAAAGTCTCTAGCCCAAACCAATCAATAGTTATCCATATTACCGGAGATTCATCTTCTAGCAGTTCAATAAAAAAACGACAAAATAAAGAATTTTCCCACCCCATTTACATGTGTGAATATAATATTTGGCCAAGAGAATAATAATGTTAAGAAAATAGTTATGATCGGAATTACAAGGATAAGCATAATGCCATTCAACATCATCAAAGGTAAACAGGTAATTTTGGAGATTTGTTTAATGGCTTGGTCCAACTCAGTAATATCTACAGTATATCAGGATCACAGAGTTTTTTTTAACCTTTCTTCTATAGGCTTATTAACTGAATCAAAAAAGGAATCCAAGTCACCTTCCGAAAGATGAGACTGATACAGTGTACTGTAGAAAGATGGTATTTCCTTATTAATCACTTTAAGATCATCAGATATAATGTATTTAACATAAATTGATGAAATACTATTCCTAGTCTGGCTACTTCTCTCAATTGTATTTTTTTCACCGTTCTCAATCCATTTGGCCTTTGAGCAGATGAAGGCACCCTGTCTCAACGTCAACAGTGAAGAGGGTTGCTGGCCTTCTAGGCAGAGTTGAAAAGAAAAAGCCATATCTCAGACTGGCAAATAAAAAGAAAAGATTAAGATTGGCAAAAGAACACAGACACTGGACAGAGGAAGATATGGCTATTTCTTTGAAACTCTGCCTAGAAGGCCAGCATCCCAGAGTCGCCTCCCTCTTCACTGTTGACATTGATACTGTTTTTTTGTGGGTAATATTTAATGAAGCTGCCAGTTGATGACTTGTGAGGCGTCTGTTTCTCAAACTAGACACTCTAATGTACTTGTCCTCTTGCTTCCTTCTGCACCGGGGCCTCCCACTTGTCTTTCTATTCTGGTTAGAGCCAGTTTGCTCTGTTCTTTGAAGGGAGTAGTACACAGCATTGTACGAGATCTTCCGTTTCTTGGACATTTCTAGCATGGAATAGCCTTAATTTCTCAGAACAAGAATAGACTGGTGAAGTTCAGAAGAAAGTCTTTGTTTCTGGCCATTTTTAGCCTGTAATCGAACTCACAAATGCTGATGCTCCAGATACTCAACTAGTCTAAAGAAGGCCAGTTTTATGGCTTCTTTAATCAGCACAACACTTTTCAGCTGTGCTAACATAATTGCAAAAGGGTTTTCTAATGATCAATTAGCCTTTTAAAATGATAAACTTGGATTAGCTAACACAACGTGCCATTGGAACACAGGAGTGATGGTTTCTGATAATGGGCCTCTACGCCTTTGTAGATATTCCATAAAAAATCTGCCGTTTCCAGCTAGTCTTCCTTTGAAACTTAGATCCACACAGCAGACATTGTGGGCTAGGTTAGGAATGCTGTGTTGTACGTGTAGCGCTGTATTTTTCTTGGCGTCATTACATCATCTACCTACGTTATATAGGTATGCACGTCAGCTTTGACATCGGTTTTGCACTTCGGCGTTAAACTAGACATCGGGCCGATGTTGGCATTTGTAGCTAATATCGTCAGATTCCAATATGCTTACCGATATATTCTGCATCTCTAGTTATAAGCATAAATATTTACCAATATATAACGTGAACCTTTATATTATAAAACAATAGTTATCCAGTGACCCTCATCGCACCTGCTTTCTAAAACTGTGCCGGGAATACGTCTGAAAAGTATTACCACACCAGCATAATGAGATGAGCCATGGAAAAAATTATCTTGTCACCCCATTGTGAAGTCCAAAATGTTAAGTCAACATCTGAGGAATGTCTCTTCAAATAAAAAACTATTGGACTTGAATTAATCTTTGAAAAAAGGAAATATAGCCTTGCGTTTTATATTGTTACGTAAACCCCTGGTGTTCAAGGATAAAAAGGAAAGAGAAATGTGGAAGAGAAGAGTATCCGAGAAAAATAGTTTAAAAACAAAGAATAAACAGGGACCCTGAATAATATAAAAGTAGCATTAGCCCTTCAAAAATAACTTGACGAACAGTAACGACCATATAAACCAAAGTAAATAGATATATTAGGTAACAACACATCTTATATTAATAGTTTACATTTGAACTGAATTGAACATTGAACATAAAACTTAATGTTGGTGTTAGGAAAGCGTATGTGAGTGGAGTGGTGGAAGCAGGCACAGGGAGACAGGAACAATGGAACGGAATGGAGTTTAATCTCTCTTGTATCATACATTAAACATGTAACAATCACGGACAAGAACAGAGGGAATAAGTAACGAACATACAATTTGTGGAATGGGAACCAGGTGTGAATGGAACAGGACAAACGTAAAATGTGAAATGGATCGGTGGTGGCTAAAACTCCGGTGACGTCGACCGCCTTTGGCTGCCCGACCCAGGGGAGGGACCGACTTCAGCCGAAGTCGTGACAGTACCCCCCCCCCTTTACGCACGGCTCGAACAGCGTGCCGACGTCGCTCTCGGGGGCGACCCGGAGGGCGAGGCGCAGGGCGTCCCGGGTGGAGGCGATGGAACTCCCTTAGAAGTGAGGGATCTAGAATGTCCTCCACCGGCACCCAGCATCTCTCCTCCGGGCCGTACCCCTCCCACTCCACGAGGTACTGGAGGCCCCTAGCCCGACGTCTTGAGTTCAGGATGGCTCGAACTGCATACGCCTGGGCCCCCTTGATGTCCAGCGGGGACGGAGGGACCTCCAGAACCTCATGTCCTTGGAGTGGACCAGCCACCACCGGCCTGAGGAGAGACAGATCCAACGGCCCCACAAACCGCGGCCCCAGCTTCCGGCAGGGCAGGCGGAGGGGCAGGTTTCGGGTTGAGAGCCAGACCCGGTCCCCCGGTGGCGGTCGGCGCTCTCCTTATGCCGTCTCACGGCTCGTTGCAGATGCCCGTGGGTGGCATTCCAGGTCTCCTCCGAGCGCTTAAACCACTCGTCCACCGCAGGAGCCTCGGTCTGGCTCGAGGAGGCAGGTGGAGGGCCGAATGTATCCCTGCCCCAGTGATTCTGAGACATATGTCTCCATAACCTCCGTATCCTCTTGTGACAGAGCATACACGTGACTCCTAGGAAGTGCTGCGTCTACCAGGAGATTTATCGCACAATCCCTCGTCGATGACGTGGTAATTGAGTCGCCTTCTTTTTACAGAAGGCGAGAGGCAAATCGGCATATTCTGAGGGAATGTGCACGGTGGGTACCTGGTCTGGACTCTCCACTGTAGTCGCACCGACGGAAACACCCACACACCTCCGCCCTCGGGACCACCCTTTCAGAGCCCTCTGTTGCCACGAAATTTTGGGGTCATGATAGGCCAACCAGGGTATGCCCAGCACCACGGGAAACGCAGGAGAATCAATGAGATAAAGACGAATCCTCTCCTCATGACCCCCCTGCGTTACCATTCTTAGTGGTGCTGTGACCTCCCCAATCAGCCCTGACCCCAAAGGTCGACTATCTAAGGCATGCACAGGGAAAGGGACATTCAGAGACACAATAGGGATCCCTAACCTATGGGCAAACGCCTGGTCCATAACATTTCCAGCTGCGCCTGAATCTACTAGCGCCTTATGCTGGGAATGCGGGAACAATCAGGAAACACTATAAACAAAAACATGTGTGCAAAGGGAGCTCTGGGTGAGTCCAGTGCTGACTCACCTGGGAAGGCACGACAGTGCTCTGCCTGCCGCCTCGACTCCCTGAAGGGCCTCCCCAACACCGACAAGCCATGTGTCCTCGGCGGCCACAGCTGGTGCAGGAAACGACCCCTCCTCCGGCCCCCCTGAGCGCAGCACCTCCCAGCTCCATAGGTGTCGGAGCGGGGAGGCTGGAAGATGACATTGACGGGCCCTGATCAGGACGTCCTCGGGTAGCCAGCAGGTTTTCCAGCCTGATGGACATGTCCACCAGCTGGTCCAGACTGAGGGTGGCGTCCCTGCATGCCAGCTCCCGACGAACGTCCTCCCGTAAACTACAACGGAAATGGTCGATCAGGGCCCTGACGTTCCATCCTGCGCTCGCAGCCAGGGTCCGGAAGTCCAGTGCAAAATCCTGTGCGCTCCTCATCCCCTGCCGTAGATGGAAAAGGCGTTCACCCGCCAATCTACCTTCAGGCGGATGGTCGAAAACCGCCCGAAACCGGCGAGTGAACTCCCCGTAGTGGTCCAACACCGCATCGTCCTCGATCCAGAGGGCGTTGGCCCACTCCAGGGCTTTCCCAGCCAAGCAGGAGACGAGGGCAGACACACTCTCGCGTCCCGATGCTGAAGCATCGTCGCGTTCTGCTGAACGCGCTCCTCTACCGGGAGAGGAGGGCTGAGATCACCATAGTCTGTGATTCTGTTAGCAAAGCGTATGTGAGTGGAGTGGTGGAAGCAGGCGCAGGGAGACAGGAACAATGGAACATACAATTTGTGGAATGGGAACAAGGTGTGAATGGAACAGGACAAACGTAAAATGTGAAATGGATCGGTGGTGGCAAAAACTCCGGTGACGTCGACCGCATTTGGCCGCCCGACCCAGGGGAGGGACCGACTTCAGCCGAAGTCGTGACAGTTGGTTAATGTTTACATCCAAAAGTCGCCACTACAAACAGTATGGCCCTATGCAATGTCACCTACAGTGGGGAGAACAAGTATTTGATACACTGCCGATTTTGCAGGTTTTCCCACTTACAAAGTATGTAGAAGTCTGTAATTTTTATCATAGGTACTCTTCAACTGTGAGACGGAATCTAAAACAAAAATCCAGAAAATCACATTGTATGATTTTTAAGTAATTAATTTGCATTTTATTGCATGACATAAGTATTTGATACATCAGAAAAGCAGAACTTAATATTTGGTACAGAAACCTTTGTTTGCAATTACAGAGATCATACGTTTCCTGTAGTTCTTGACCAGGTTTGCACACACTGCAGCAGGGATTTTGGCCCACTCCTCCATACAGACCTTCTCCAGATCCTTCAGGTTTCGGGGCTGTCGCTGGGCAATACGGACTTTCAGCTCCCTCCAAAGATTTTCTATTGGGTTCAGGTCTGGAGACTGGCAAGGCCACTCCAGGACCTTGAGATGCTTCTTACGGAGCCACTCCTTAGTTGCCCTGAGTGTGTGTTTCGGGTCGTTGTCATGCTGGAAGACCCAGCCACGACCCATCTTCAATGCTCTTACTGAGGGAAGGAGGTTGTTGGCCAAGATCTCGCGATACATGGCCCCATCCATCCTCCCCTCAATACGGTGCAGTCGTCCTGTCCCCTTTGCAGAAAAGCATCACCAAAGAATGATGTTTCCACCTCCATGCTTCACGGTTGGGATGGTGTTCTTGGGGTTGTACTCATCCTTCTTCTCATCCTTCTCTTCCTCCAAACACGGCGAGTGGAGTTTAGACCAAAAAGCTCTATTTTTGTCTAATCAGCCCACATGACCTTCTCCCATTCCTCCTCTGGATCATCCAGATGGTCATTGGCAAACTTCAGACGGGCCTGGACATGCGCTGGCTTGAGCAGGGGGACCTTGCATGCGCTGCAGGATTTTAATCCATGACGGCGTAGTGTGTTACTAATGGTTTTCTTTGAGACTGTGGTCCCAGCTCTCTTCAGGTCATTGACCAGGTCCTGCCGTGTAGTTCTGGCCTGATCCCTCACCTTCCTCATGATCATTGATGCCCCACGAGGTGAGATCTTGCATGGTGCCCCAGACCGAGGGAGATTGACGTCATCTTGAACTTCCATTTTCTAATAATTGCGCCAACAGTTGTTTCCTTCTCACCAAGCCGCTTGCCTATTGTCCTGTAGCCCATCCCAGCCTTGTGCAGGTCTACAATTTTATCCCTGATGTCCTTACACAGCTCTCTGGTCTTGGCCATTGTGGAGAGGTTGGAGTCTGTTTGATTGAGTGTGTGGACAGGTGTCTTTTATACAGGTAACGATTTCAAACAGGTGCAGTTAATACAGGTAAAGAGTGGAGAACAGGAGGGCGTCTTAAAGAAAAACTAACAGGTCTGTGAGAGCCGGAATTCTTACTGGTTGGTAGGTGATCAAATACTTATGTCATGCAATAAAATGCAAATGAATTATTTAAAAATCAAACAATGTGATTTTCTGGATTTTTGATAAATATGATAAAAATTACAGACCTCTACATGCTTTGTAAGTAGGAAAACCTGCAAAATCGGCAGTGTATCAAATACTTGTTCTCCCCACTGTATATGCGTTGTTCAGATAATCGATTGCATTAACAAACTCACCAGTTGAAAAAGTATATGGCTTCATTAGGCAACTACTGTATAAGTAGGCCAACTCGTAAAAGAGCATCAATCAGTCAGTCACGTAGCTCCACCTGCGACCGTCAATGACAGCAAACCCCTCGCTAAAGAAGGCTTTTTCACCCCTGTGTCTTGCCTCATCGACTTGTGGCCATAGCTTTGCACGGGCATCCCTGTCGCACTTGCTCAAATCTGCAAAGCGAATGCATTTCTCCCTGCAGATCGGTGCCAGTTTCGTTGCTCTCCACACCTCGTCTCTCACGTTCCTCAACGCAAACAGCATGATGACCTGTCCGTGTCTGTTCATCTCCATTATCTTGTCACCGAGACAGTGTACAAAATCTACTGCAATGTTCAGGGTAGCAGGTGGATATGGAACAAACTTCCCAATAATGTCAATCACAATCCCTCTAATATTTCACCATCAGTTCCAGGAAGACCCTTCAGTCAGCCTCAAACGGCACTTGTATCGGTCCTGTTCACCTCTGGCTGTGCGCAGATCTTCGTTTTCTTTCGTCAGGGCATCAACTTAATTTTTCAACAGTTTCACATCAGTGGTGATATCTTTAATGCCTGCTGCATTAAACTCTGTAGTTTTGGAAATGTTTGCAATCGAGAGGGTATTTTTATGAATCCTCTCATCAAAGCCATTCAGCCGAATAGCTTGCTTGTCAAATTTCCTGTTTAAACCCTGGATTGCCACAAAGATGGCTTTATTGGTGATAGACTGGAGTGGTTGAGTCTGCCCGGCATCACTTTCTCGTAGTCTCTTCAGGTTGGGGGGTTTCAAAAGGGTTATTTGGACACCTGCACCGAAGCCGAATTCCTCCGACCTCGGTACCGTTTCTTCTGGGGGAGTGTCAAAATCTTCCATACAGTATTGACCTCGGTTACGACAGCTCCCTCTAAATTTTTGCTAGCTTCCATCTCAGCTAATGTTATTAGATAGCTGATTTCTTGCTAGTCTTGTCTGAACTTGCTTGAAGTATAACAAAGCTTCACTGATTTCTTGCTAGTCTTGTCTGAACTTGCTTGAAGTATAACAAAGTGATGTTCGATAAACCACCAAACAAATAAAAAAAACAGTAAGTAACTTTAACTGTTTATCGTCATTAGGGCTTGAATTAAATTTAAAGTCCTGGAGCTCAGTGAAGGAAAGCAGACAAAAATAGACAAGACATTAAAATGTTGCATACCACCAATAACATTAATTGACTCCCAAGTCCAAGCAAAAAATTGGTTGTTAAAACATTAATTAATTAATGTCCTATAGCGTGTTGTTGACTGCTACAGCTGTACTAGAATGCACTGTACACATTTAACATGCTTCCAGCCCAACAATGGCAATGCAGACACACTAGTTAGATTTAGCATTTATTTAGCTATAATTTCATTGTGGCTAGCTAGCTAACTTAGCATGTGATTAGCTTTCGCACAACAGTGACAATTTTAGGTAGCTAGCTAGTTAACCATGACAAACTGGCAAACATTAAACAGATTATCATCATGTCTTGCATGCCTTAGCACATCAGCTATCAACATTAACAGTATAATGCAACTGGCCAGCTCAGCTTGCTAGCTAGCTGTCTTAACATTGCTTCGTCCCGCAACGAGTCGTCTGTAAATGATAACTATAACAGTACCTGTATGCAACTATCTAGCTAGCTATATAGCTAACAATGAAAACTACTTTTTGATACAGTTGAGAAAATAACGTATGTACATGTAGCTATCTTAGCATTTTAACTGTAGGCTCTTATTGGTATATGGATTAGGATGATTCATGGCAGACTGAAACACTTTCAACATAATCCTTCCCACTCGGCTTCAACCAGTCCAGACTGCATTAGCCACAGAAGACAGAGCTGTGTCGAAATCAGCAGTTGTTTGCAGGACAACACTGGTATTAAAAGCTTTAACTACACTTTGCATGTAGTCCATTATAAAAATATGAGTAAATACAATGGATCTTTCAAATATCCATGGTAGCAGAGAGCAGGATAAACCATTTGCAGAAGAAGCCTTGAGTGACAAAATAGACTCTCTTTCTCGTGAATGTCCCAGCCCCCTCATTATCTCAACCAATCATGGCTAGGCAAGATTCTGTATTTTCTCTGTGTCTAAACAGCTTTGTGATTTCACATTGTATTTATATGCACTGGTTACATACAAGTTTGTTATTAAGGCACATGAAAGTTCACATGTCAAATGCCTCTCCTGTGAAGTTGTGACGTACGACATAGCTTTCTGTAACGGGTGACATATATAAAAATGTCTGTGTCTCTTCGCAGTCCCCGTCATGCCGAAAGGTATTCTTTTATGTTTTTTGAATCAGGTTTATTTCTAGCTTGAGTTACGTGGGTGACAGAGTTCCATGTAGTATTGGCTCCATCTAATACTGTGCATTTCCCACCCTCTGTTCTGGACCTGGGGACTGTGAAGAGACCTCTTGTTGCATGTCTTGAGTGTCCGAACTTTGTGCCAACTGCTTACAGTTCGGTACCTTCAACACATCAACATCTTGCATAAAGAGCAATAGTGATGCAGTCAATCTCTCCTCAACTTTGAGCAAGGAGAGATTGACATTCATGTCTTTGACATTCGCCCTATGTCTACATCTGAGTGCTATACATGCTGCCCTGTTCTGGACCAACCGCAATATGCCTATCTACAGGTCCTTCGGAAAGTATTCAGACCCCTTGACTTATTCCACATTTTGTTACGTTACAGCTTTATTCTACAATTGATTTTGAAAAAGTATTTCCCCTCATCAATCGAATTTTTTGCAAATTTATACAGAATAAAAAACAGATATCTTATTTACATAAGAATTCAAACCCTTTTTCTATGAGACTCGAAATTGAGCTCAGGTGCATCCTGTTTCCATTGATCATCCTTGAGATGATTCTACAAGTTGATTGGAGTCCAAACTGAGTAGAAGGACCTTGGTCAAGGAGGTGACCAAGAATCTGATGGTCACTTTGAAAGAGCTCCAGAGTTCCTCTGTGGAGATGGGAGAACCTTCCAGGATCAGGCCTTTATGGTAGATTGGCAAAACGGAAGCCACTCTTCAGTAAAAGGTACATCAGAGCCTGCTTGGAGTTTGCCTAAAGGCACCTAAATGACTCTGATCATGAGAAAGATTCTCTGGTCTGATTTTTTTATTATTATTTTTTTTATTAAACCTATATTTAACCAGGAAGGGCACATTGAAATAAAAAAAACTATTTTCCAAGAGCGTCCTGGCCAAAACAGGCAGCAGTAAGTCATTACATAAAAGTTGCAAGTACAATGCAACAAATACTGATATCATCAGTAAATACATAAAACAAAAACAATATAATTGCACAGATGTTTACATAGCAAAATTAAAAACATTGACAAGTAAAGGAATCGGCCTCCAGGTCCTTCATCAAGGATTTAAAAATGCCAAGAGAGACAAGTTCTTTCAATTTCAAACGATTTTGAAGGGTGTTCCAAGCTGATGGGGCAGAGTACAGTCGTGGCCAAAAGTTTTGAGAATGACACTAGTATTGGTCTCCACAAAGTTTGCTGCTTCAGTGTTCTTAGATCTTTATGTCAGTAGTTACTATGGTACACTGAAGTATAATTACAAGTATTCCATAAGTCTGAAAGGCTTTCATTGACAATGACATTCAGTTTATGCAAAGAGTCAATATTTGCAGTGTTGACCCTTCTTTTTCAAGACCTCTGCAATCCGCCCTGGCATGCTGTCAATTAACCTCTGGGCCACATCCTGACTGATGGCAGGCAATTCTTGCATAATCAATGCTTGGAGTTTGTCAGAAGTTGTGAGTTTTTGTTTGTCCACCCGCCTCTTGGGGATCGACCACAAGTTCTCAATGGGATTAAGGTCTGGGGAGTTTCCTGGCCATGGACCCAAATTATCGATGTTTTGTTCCCCGAGCCACTTAGTTATCACTTTTGCCTTATGTCAAGGTGCTCCATCATGCTGGAAAAGGCATTGGTCGTCACCAAACTGTTCTTGGATGGTTGGGAGAAGTTGCTCTCGGAGGATGTGTTGGTACCATTCTTTATTCATGGCTGTGTTCTTAGACAAAATTGTGAGTGAGCCCACTCCCTTGGCTGAGAAGCAACCCCAAACATGAATTGTCTGAGGATGCTTTACTGTTGGCATGACACAGGACTGATTGTAGCACTCACCTTGTCTTCTCCGGACAAGGTGTTTTCCGGATGGCCCAAACAATCGGAAAGGGGATTCATCAGAGAAAATGACTCTACCCCAGTCCTCAGCAGTCCAATCCCTGTATTTTTGCAGAATATCAGTCTGTCCCTGATGTTTTTCCTGGAGAGAAGTGGCTTCTTTGCTGCCCTTCTTGACACCAGGCCATCCTCCAAAAGTCTTCGCCTCACTGTGCGTGCAGATGCACTCACATCTGCCTGCTGCCATTCCTGAGCAA
This sequence comes from Thymallus thymallus, assembly GCA_023634145.1. NCBI lineage: Eukaryota > Metazoa > Chordata > Actinopteri > Salmoniformes > Salmonidae > Thymallus > Thymallus thymallus. The sequence goes on from CM042413.1 coordinate 11,842,332, forward strand.
GCTCTGCACTGGGGGTGCCCCGATCCCTCAGCTGAATCAACTTTAGGAGACGGTCCTGGCGCTTGCTGGACTTTCTTGGGTGCCCTGACACCTTCTTCACAACAATTGAACCTCTCTACTTGAAGTTCTTGATGATCCGATAAATGGTTGATTTAGGTGCAATCTTACTAGCAGCAATATCCTTGCCTGTGAAGCCCTTTTTGTGCAAAGCAATGATGACGGCACGTGTTTCCTTGCAGGTAACCATGGTTGACAGAACAATGATTTCAAGCACCACCCTCCTTTTAAAGCTTCCAATCTGTTATTCTGACTCAATCAGTATGACAGAGTGGTCTCCAGCCTTGTCCTCGTCAACACTCTCACCTGTGTTAACGAGACAATCACTGACATGATGGCAGCTGGTCCTTTTGTGGCAGGGCTGAAATGCAGTGGAAATGTTTTTTGGGGATTAAGTTCATTTTCATGGCAAAGAGGGACTTTGCAATTAATTGCAATTCATCTGATCACTCTTCATGACATTCTGGAGTATATGCAAATTGACATCATCAACACTGAGGCAGCAAACTTTGTGGAGACCAATACTTGTGTCATTCTCAAAACATTTGGCCAAGACTGTACATGAAAGCACTTTTCCTAAATTCGTTCTGACATTTGGTACAGCAAGCGAAACAACGTCCTGTGAGCGAAGACAGTACTCACCACATTTTTTCTGTATAAACGAGCATAAATAAGAAGGCAACAAACCCAGTATAGTTTTGTAAACAAAGGTATACCAATGACTAAGTCTACGGGATGCTAGTGAAGGCCATCCAACCCCAGCATATAAAGTGCAATGGTCCGTGAGAGCCCGACAATTTAAAATAATCTCAATGCTCCATGGTAAAGGGTGTCAATAGATCTCAAACACTGAGCAGAGGCGTTCATATAAAAAATATCACCATAGTCATAAAAGTTCCTAAAATAAGTTTTTGTCTGGCTTTAAAAGAGAAACAAGCCTTATTTCTAAAATAAAATCCCAGATTCAACCTCAGTTTTTTGGCACGTTGCAGTATATGCAATTTAAATGACAGGTCATCGTCAAGGTATTTATTCGAAGTCACTGCCTCGATCACATTTCCCTGGCAGATAGTAATGCATGGAAGATTTAAAAGTTTCTTTCTGGCTTTGGAGAACACCATTAGTTTGGTTTTTTCTACATTGAGAACAAGCCTCAATTGACATAAGGTATATTGAACAGCATTAAAAGCAGTTTGTAAATTCTGAAAAGCTTTTGCTAAAGTCGAGGCACAACAATAAATAACAGTGTCATCGGCATAAAAGTGAAATTGGGCATTTAGTACATTTTTATCTAAATCATTAATATAAATAGTAAATAAAAGAGGACCCAGTACAAATAGTAAATAAAAGAGGACCCAGTACAGAGCCCTGGGGCACACCATTTAAAACAGACAATGTATCAGATGCAAGCCCATTACATTTTGTGCACTGAGTTCTATTTGTTAGATAGTTAGCAAACCATGACACAGTGTGCTGAGAGAGACCTATGCTTGACAGCCTTTTTATCAGTATAGCATGATCTACTGTATCAAACGCCTTAGAAAGATCAATAAAAAGTGAGACACAGTGTTGTTTTTTATCGAGAGCAGTAGTAATGTCATTTAAAACCTTCATGGCTGCTGTGACTGTGCTATGGTCCTTCCTGAAGCCTGATTGATAAATAGATAAAATAGAAGGAGTATACAAAAACTCCTTTAGCTGTTCACTAACCAGGGTTTCAAGGATTTTAACCAGGGTTGATAGCTTCGAGATTGGCCTATAGTTGTTAAAAATAAAAGGATCACCCCCTTTCAACAATGCTGACTTCCATATCTCTGGTATTAAAGGGTCTGAATACTAATGTAAACGTGCTATTTCAGTTTTTTTGTGTTAATTAATTTAAAAAAAATGTTTTTTGCTTTATCATTATGGGGTATTGTGTTTAGATTGATGAGGGGGAAAAACTATTTAATACATTTTAGAATAAGGCTGTAACGTAACAAAATGTGGAAAAAGTTGAGGTGTCTGAATACTTTCCGAATGCATTGTATGTCCTTTTTTAAAAACTTTTTTTTTAACCTTTATTTTAAAAGGATATTGCCGCATATAACCAAACAACTGGGCAGTAGTCCAGGTGTGACAAACTAGGGCCTGTAGGACCTGTTTGGTTGATTGAAATATCACATTTGTCAAGAAAACAGAGCAACGCCTTTTTATGCTTTTAGTTTTTTAGATAATTAGCACCTGCCTATTGCTAGTTGCCAATTCTAAAACTGACTGCTCTATGAGAAGGGTGTCAGTTGTTATTTATTTTACTGTCGTAGCCGATGTCTATACTGTTGTGTCGTCAGCGTACATAGGCACACAGGATTTATTCAAGGTCAGTATGGTCATTAGTAAAAACAGAAAACAATAATGGCTCAAGACGGCTGCCCTGCGGTACACCAAACTCAACCGAATTTCCGTTAAAGAAAAAACCACTGTGTTCTATTAGATTGGTAATTCTCAATCCATGATAAGGTAGAGGATGTAAATCCATAACACTATGTTATGGATGTTTTGCATTATGTTATGATTAATGATATCAAAAGCTGCACTGAAGTCTAACAAAACAGCTCCCAAAATCTTCTACTTATTCATTTCTTTCAGCCAATCATCAGTCATTTGAGTCAGTGCCACGCATACTTCCCTATAAGTGTAAGAGTGTTATTATTGGTTATTCCCCTTGCCACTCTGTTTATGGGGGGGTTCGTTTTGCCTTGCTTTCACCTACTCAACATGGAATCTTACTGTCTGGTTTGCTTATGAGGGGCGGTGTTTGAGTTTGTGAAGTGATTTTTATACTCCTAATTGCAGATCTGAATGCACAAGTTATATCAATTAGTTTGTAATCATTGCTTGAATATTGTACATGAGATGTGGTGTTTCCTTTCTGAATATTTGTGGTGCATTTTGTCAAATTTAATTTCACTTAATGCTAGCTTGTTATTCACTGTGTCTGGGAGTGTTTCGTGTATTTTGTACAGTGTGTGCAAAAGAGAGTAGAATGATCTGTGCTGTTTCCCCATCAAATAATACATCTGTGACTGGTGTTACATGCTGGAGTCCTTGTAGATGATTGTTCACAACACAACGCAAGAAGAGCACTGTTACAGTGGTGCCGTTCTTCTGGATCATCCTTCGCTGGATTTCTATTCCAGAAGTTTGCCATGGTTGACATTGAAGAATCAGAAAAGAGTTTGCTAGTGCAGTCTGGCCTGTAACGTGTTTTAATTTCTCCTATTGAGACTTTCTAAATCTAATGGGACTTTATCACCAATATAAGTGATATAATCTTCGCTTTATTTCACAAATCTAGTGTATATCTGATATAAATGCAGTGTGTTATATCAGTGTATCTGAGATATTTGTGAAATTAATTCATCTTTTTTGCTGATACATTTTTTGGGGGGTTGATTTACCATTGTTAAAATGGAAGGTATTGGGAGAGGTAGGGTTTTTCGAACATTTAACCTGTCACCATCTGTGGCCTGAACCTGGTGTTGAAGTCTGACATCAAAGAGCTGGTGTACTTTAGGGGGATGGCTCTGAGAAATTCAAAGTGCATGAATGGGAGGAAATGGTCATGGTTTACAAGCATAAGAAGGGGGTAACTGTGGCAAACCAAGCAGATGAGGTCATGGGTAGGCTTATGGGAAGGGCCCAAGATGTTGTTAAAGTGGGCATATGCAGCAAACCCCTCTGTTGATTTATCTAGAGGCCCAAGTCCTGTCTTTGACATACTGAAAAAACTTTGCAGTGACTTTCTCTAGCATGCCCCGCTGACTTTTATGCCACGTTACCTCTGACGGGTGAACAGCCATTCGACTATTGACTCAGAGGGTTGAAAACAGATGGTCCGGGTCAAGGTAGCACGTACGGTTAACAGATCAGGGTTCCATAACCACATGGAGAATAGTTCAAACAGGAGCAGCTGCACAACAAGGTAGCACTTCTGGTGAACAGGTCAGGGTTCCATTGCCACAGGCAAAACAGCAGAAACTGGATCAGCAGCACAACCAGGTGGACTGGGGACGGGGACAGCCAGGAGTCATCAGTCCTGAGAAATGTCCCTAGGGCTCTGGTCTTCCAGGAGGGGAGAGAGAGTGATGGGAGAATTAGAGACAGGGGAGGTCGGGGGACACTGTGGCCCTGTACGACGATAACCCCCCCCCCACCCCCCCCCCCCCCCGTACTGGGCCAACCAGGCAGGATATAACCCCATTTACTTTGCCAAAGCACAACCCCCACAACACTAGAGGGATATCAACTTACTACTAAGGCTGAGTATAGCCAGAGGGGGTGCAAAACCGGACAGGAAGATCTTGTCAATGACTCAACCCAATCAAGTCAAGTATTGTGAAAAAAGCCTGGCAAGACGTGACGCACCCCTCCTAGGGATGGCATGGGAGAGCACTAGTAAGCCAGTGACTCAGCCCCCATAATAGGGTCATAGGCAGAGAATACCAGCGGAAAGAGGACTGCTGGCAGAGACAGCAAGGGCGGTTTGTCACTCCTGTGCCTTGCCGTTCACCTTTGCACCCCTGGGCCAGACTACACTCAATCATAGGACCTACTGAAGAGATAAGTTTCCAGTAGAGACTTAAAGGTTGAGACCAAGTCTGCGTCTCTCACATGGATAGGCAGACCACTCCATAAAAATTGAGCTATATAGGAGAAAGCCCTGCCTCCATCTGTTTGAAATTCTAGGGGCAATACGGAGGCTTGCATCTTGTGACTGTAGCATATGTGTAGGTATGTACGGCAGGACCAAAATGGAGAGATGGGTAGGAGCAAGTCCATGTAACACTTTGTAGGTTAGCAGTGAAACCTTGAAATCAGCCCTATCCTTAATAGGAAGCCAATGTAGAGATGCTAGCACTGTAGTAATATAATCAATTTTTTGGTTATAGTAAAGATTCTAGCATCCGTATTTAGCACTAACTGAAGCATATTTAGTGCTTTATCCAGGTAGCCAGAGAGTAGAGCGTTGCAGTAGTCTAATCTAGAAGTGACAAAACAGAGATTAGGTTTTCTGCAAAAATGTTTTAGATGTTTGCATGTTACAAAGATTGAAAAAAGCTTCCGTTGAAATTGAGAGAGTTCAGGGTCCAGAGTAACTCTGAGGTCCTTCACAGTTTTATTTTAGGCAACTGTACAACCATCAAGATGAATTGTCAGGTCAAACAGCAGATTTCATTGTTTCTTGGGACCTAGAACTATCATCTCCTCTGTTTTGTCTGAGTTTAAAAGTTAAACATTTGCCACCATCCACTTCCTTATGTCTATAAAACAGGCTTCTAAGTTAGGCAATTTTGGCGCTCACCATGTTTAATCGAAATGCTGTGTGTTGTCTGCATTGCAGTGAAAGTTGACATTGTGTTTCCGAATGACATGACCTAGAGATAGGTAGAATATACGTATAGTGAAAACAATTGTCGTCCTAAAACGGAGCCTTGAGGAACACCTGAAACCTTCCATTGATTTGTCAGAAGATAAACCATCCAGAGACAAACTGATATATTTCCGACAGATAAGATCTAATCCAAGCAAGAACATGTCTGTGTAGACCAATTAGGTTTTCCAATCTGTCCAAAAGAATGTGGTGATCAATGGTGTCAAATGTGGCAAAAAAGTCTATGAGCACGAGGACAGATGCAGAGCCTTGGTTTGACACCATTAAAAGGTAGTCTCAGTACTATGATGGGGTCTACAACCAGACTGGAGCATTTCGTATACATTATTTGTCTTCAGGAAGATAGTGAGTTGCTGCGCAACAACGTTTTTGAAAATGTTTGAGAGGAATGGGAGATTCCATATAGGCCGATCGTTTTTTACATGGTTTGGCTTTTTCAGGAGAACTTGACTTTTAGTTTGGTACACATCTGGAGGATAGGCAGCCGTTTATTATGTTCAACATAGGAGGGCCAAGCACAGGAAGTAGCTCTTTAAGTAGTTTAGTTGGAAGGTTTAGAGGCCATTACTATTTTTGTGAATGTGTCGAGAGATACAGGATTAAAAAACGTGTGTCCATTCAACCTAGGTCCTGGCAGATCTGTGCAGACTCAGGACAACTGAGTTTTGGAGAAATAGATTCAAAGAGGAGTCCCTAATTTGCATACTAATGATCAATATCTTTTTGTATAAGAAGTTCATGCTGAAGTGAAGGCCATCCTCACTTAGGGAATGCTGCTTTTTAGTTCAAGGACTTAATTCGCCAGCTGAAGACCACTGGAGACTTCTGAAAGAGGGTGTCCACTCCTGAGAGTGCAATTGTGAGGAGAGCAAGCTAATCAGCATGATGGCTAACATGGAGAGATTGAGACAGTGAAGTACCTGACAAAGTTTGAACTGTAAAACTTAAGGGGGCTGTGACTCTAGAGCCTATGCAGAAGCACTTTGTCTGGGGCAGACTACGAAACACATAGAACAGCTGGCAGTGCTGTCATAATCGATCCCATCAGTTCAAGGTCAACACTAAGGTCAGTCCTGGTAGGCAGCACTGTAGCTCTGTTGCGGGGGGATGGGTGGCTTCCTGTTAAAGGGATGGGTGGCTTCCATGCTCAGAAGACAGTGACATTGAGATGAAACGCCACACTAGCCAATGTCTTTCCCTGCATGGCTTTAGAGGACTTTGACTGTTCGCAATTCACCAGCAGCTTTGCAGCAACACGTACAGAGAACGACTGACATACTCACTGACCGCCAAGACTCTGACTGAACTGACGGACCTGACAGTTCAAGCAGTCCGTGTTTTACGTGACTTAGGTTTGATTGATATTGACATTGACCCCTGTCAAGTGTCTCCTGCTGGTAAGGAGAAGCTTATCCAGCTCATAGCTGAGTACCAGTACATATTTTTCAGTCATAAGTTGGATTGTGGAAAAGTGTCTCTTTTCATTGCATCCGACTCAGTGACGTGCGTTTTTTACCTAATCAGTATGAGAAGCTCAAGCTAGCATTGAATGAGATGGAAGAAGGGGAAATCATAAGGAAGTCCAGTAGGGACCTAACCCCTTGTCCTTGTCTGGAGAAGTTTGAAAATCTGAGACTTCGTACTGACTTTCGTTGGCTCAATGACGCCCACCCACTCCCTCACCAGGCTGAAGCACTGGCAGCTTTAGGTGGAAATTCCTTTTTCTCAACGATAGACCTCTGGCTACTACAATATGGAAATGCATGAGGATGACCGGAGAGGATGATGCTAAACATCTTCTGGGATTAGAACTTCCTTAGCCTGTGGTGTTACCTTGATGATGTCTGGGTCTATGCACCCACTGAAGACCTGGCTCTGCAGCAACTGGAAATGATATTTGAACAGGGCTCACAACCAAAAAAAAGTGGCCCCTAAAAAGTGTACTTTTTGCAGAGGTCTGTGATGTTCTTGGATAGATAGATAGATAGATAGATAGATAGATAGATAGATAGATAGAGAGATAGAGAGATAGAGAGATAGATAGATAGATAGATAGATAGATAGATAGATAGATAGATAGATAGATAGATAGATAGATAGATAGATAGATAGATAGAGAGATAGAGAGATAGATAGATAGATAGATAGATAGATAGATAGATAGATAGATAGATAGATAGATAGATAGATAGATAGATACTTTATTGATCCCCGAAGGGACATTTCTTTGTCAAGCAGCTACGAAAAAACACAGGGCAGGTGCAAAATACCAGAACGAAAATACACAATACATGATACATAGAGCGGCAGTATGAAAAAGTATAAGAATACAAGTCTGGAGTGCAAAAAAGCTTTAAAAATACATTGCATAGAATGGGTGAATGGCTGAATATGTACACTATACATTGTTACAGAGTGTTAGGTGAAGAAAATGATAAAAATATTGCAAGAATATTTGTATTGTTAACTATACTATACAGGTCGATGGCAGACATACTTAAATAGCTAAAAGTGAATATGATATAAGTGAGGGTAATAATAGTTTACTTAATATACAGTCTGGTTAAATGAACAGGTAAGTGACTATTTTGCATGGTTAAATTAGCTGTACAGGTAAATATACAGTTACATTTACAGGTAAGTGAATATTTGCATGGTTACATTAACTGTACAGGAAAATGACAGGAAGAGATACTTAAATAGCTAAATGTGTGTATGATATAATTTAGAGTAATAATAGTAATTCCCTTAAAATACAGTCCTTAGTGCCCAGGGTTTAATTACAGATAAATGCACGTATTGCACATTCGATATACTAAAAGCAATGAAAAAAGATACAACTGACAGGATACTAATATGCATTCCCGAGTGAATGACTACGTAAGTTCAGTCCAAGAATTACTTACAATATTGCATGTGATATGATATAACAACTGTACATGAATATGTACAGTGGGGAGAACAAGTATTTGATACACTGCCGATTTTGCAGGTTTTCCTACTTACAAAGCATGTAGAGGTCTGTAATTTGTATCATAAATTACATTGTATGATTTTTTTATAATTAATTTGCATTTTATTGCATGACATAAGTATTTGATCACCTACCAACCAGTAAGAATTCCGGCTCTCACAGACCTGTTAGTTTTTCTTTAAGAAGCCCTCCTGTTCTCCACTCATTACCTGTATTAACTGCACCTGTTTGAACTCGTTACCTGTATAAAAGACACCTGTCCACACACTCAATCAAACAGACTACAACCTCTCCACAATGGCCAAGACCAGAGAGCTGTGTAAGGACATCAGGGATAAAATTGTAGACCTGCACAAGGCTGGGATGGGCTACAGGACAATAGGCAAGCAGCTTGGTAAGAAGGCAACAACTGTTCCCGCAATTATTAGAAAATGGAAGAAGTTCAAGATGACGGTCAATCTCCCTCGGTCTGGGGCACCATGAAAGATCTCATCTCGTGGGGCATCAATGATCATGAGGAAGGTGAGGGATCAGCCCAGAACTAAACCTGGTCAATGACCTGAAGAGAGCTGGGACCACAGTCTCAAAGAAAACCATTAGTAACACACTACGCCGTGATGGATTAAAATCCTGCAGTGCACGCAAGGTCCCCCTACTCAAGCCAGCGCATGTCCAGGCCCATCTGAAGTTTGCCAATGACCATCTGGATGATCCAGAGGAGGAATGGGAGAAGGTCATGTGGTCTGATGAGACAAAAATAGAGCTTTTTGGTCTAAACTCCACTCACCGTGTTTGGAGGAAGAAGAAGGATGAGTACAACCCCAAGAACACCATCCCAACCGTGAAGCATGGAGGTGGAAACATCATTCTTTGGGGATGCTTTTCTGCAAAGGGGACAGGACGACTGAACCGTATTGAGGGGAGGATGGATGGGGCCATGTATCGCGAGATCTTGGCCAACAACCTCCTTCCCCCAGTAAGAGCATTGAAGATGGGTCGTGGCTGGGTCTTCCAGCATGACAACGACCCGAAACACACAGCCAGGGCAACTAAGGAGTGGCTCCGTAAGAAGCATCTCAAGGTCCTGGAGTGGCCTAGCCAGTCTCCAGAGCTGAACCCAATAGAAAATTGTAAGTGGGAAAACCTGCAAAATCGGCAGTGTATCAAATACTTGTTCTCCCCACTGTATATCAAAACACACATTTTATATGACATGGTGAGGTTGGACCCAGGAGCAGAGAAGAGACCAGACGAGGAATCAGTGGTTCAGGATAAACATAATACTTTACTGAGAAACAGTAACCGAATGATCACAGTAACACTGGGAAAACAACAAACACTACCTTTCAACAACTCACTCAGGAGACAAAGGCACACGGCAAACAATTCAAGCTTCTGCAAAACACAACTCTCTTGACATGGAATCAGTAAATAGGACACACCAGAGTGTTGTTAATGTCTCTAGGACGGTCTCTGCTGCCCTCTGGTGACAGGTGGAATCATGACATTATATGGCTTATAAAAATGTTGAACAAAGTGTTGACAGTGCTGAATAACAACATGAACTTACTCATAAAACAGCAGCTCTTTGCTGTATTCATTGAGTCTCTCTCTAGTCATGGTTTTAAAAGTTTTGAAATGTCACATTATCATCTTTGCTGTGCGTTCAAGGCTTATTTTTTACATTCTATGGCGCGAGGAAACTGCAGACAGTGATCTGAGCTATCTGATTGGCTAGCAGTAGGCCTATAGGTGCACTTGATTTGCTCTCTCGGCCTGCCGGGGAGTCCTACCTTCAGACACATGAAATGGTTCAAAATTGAAACACTTTGCCGTCCCAGTGCTAGGGCTGATGAAGCAAGTGCACCTACCATCAAGAGTGAAACCAAATTTTTTTTTTATTGGAATGCAAAGCTTTATCGTTGGGTTTTTTAGAGAAAAGTTTGGTGATCGACTCGGAATGGCTTGGAGATCGACCAGTCGATTGCGATCGACCAATTTGGTGACCACTGCTCTAACACCAACAAGGTCATTATTAACTGCCAGTCTGCTGTTGACACCCCATATGGTGCTGTATCAAGACAGGAAGTTGCTGCTGTTCTTCACTTACACAGGTGCTGGGTGGGGGATGTGAGTTCCAGAACATTGCTGTTGCCACAGCCTCCACAGGCTGTAATGCCTTTAGAGCAGTCTGATGTCGATGTCCTGCCACACGACCAACTGATGAGTAAGCAGCATGATGACGACGTGATCTTCTTTGTGGAGAGGGGGCGAAGACTGCCACGGAGAGAACGTCCTCACGAGTTGGGGCAAGTTGACTATGAAGATAGGTATACTGTATCATGTTTCGAAGAACGTGGTTACAAAGAGGAAAACGTACCTGTATGTGGTCCCAGTCTCCATGATGTTGAAGGGTGTTCATAATAAAACTAGCCACCAGGGACAACAGAGGATGATGACCTTACAAGACAGAGGTTCTTCTGGCATTGTCTGAAGCGGCATGTCAAGGAGTATGTGCGGTGCTGCAGGAGATGTGTTGTGAACAAGACTCCTGATCCAGTGGCCAGAGCTCCACTGGCGAGCATAATCACATCTGAGCCTCTTGAACTTGTGTGCATTGACTTTTGGTCTGCAGAAGATTCCACAAGCAATGTGCATGCTGTTACTGACCACTTTACCAAGTTGGCTCATGCCTTCTTGTGTCCGAACCAGTCTGGTAAGTCTGTGGCTCATCAGTTGTGGAACAACTACTTCTGTGTCTACAGGTTGCCTCGCCATAAACACTCAGATCAGGGAGGCAACTTTGAGTGACGAGCTCTTGAGTGTTGCAGGCGTCCAGAAGTCCCATTCCATACCACCCGATGGGCAATGGGTCCTGTGAAAGGATGAATAGGACGTTGGGAAACATGATCCGGGTCCTGCCGTGAGAGCAAAGCACAGATTACCTTAGGCGTCTCTCACGTTTGCGTACAGCTGTACAGTCCATGAGAACACAGGCTTTGCACCTTTCCTGCTGATTTTCGGGAAGATGCCAAGACTTCCTGTCGATATAGTCTTTGGCTATGTCCTAGAGAATCATGAGCTTGTCAATTATGACCAATAAGTTCAGACCTTGAAGAGAGATCTGAAGGAGGCCATGGATATGGCACAGGCATCTGCAGTGAAGCAGTTGACCTGTATGACAGAAGAGTCAGAGGAGCACCAGTTGAGAAAAAAAAAGTCACTGGATTGAATACTGACAGTCACACCTTTAAGATTCAGAAAGATCCACTGGCCAGGCTAAGACGGTACATCACAACCTGACAATGCCAGTCAAATTCCTCCCTCTTCCCTATGCTGCCTCAGATAACAGAAAAGACATGTCTGAATTAAACAATTCTGAGGACATAAATGATGGCCTTGTGGCCTCAGCTGCCATTGATGCTGCAGTGGATTATGATAATGACAATGCTGAGTACAGAATAAAAGTGTGGGTGTCAGAGCTGCCCTCTGAAGTAACAGGTGACACAAGCCTGGAGGACGATGTGCGATCATTAGACATTCCACCTCTTGATTCTGTTCAAGCTGTCTTGCAGCCTGAGGGCCTACCTCAGACTGGCCCAGAATTTAACAGTGTGGGGAGTGAGCACACTGACCAGTCTCCTTCTGACTTCCCCACCTGACCTACCAAACTCTGACCATTCCCTACCTGACCAGTTACACACTGACTGTCTTGTCGCACCCACCAACACCACAGCACACAACACTGTCACCCCTTGTGTAGTTGAAGGTTCTCTGGGTCATATTAGGTCAAGGGCAGGAAGACTACTTAAATCAGCATTAAAGATTGAAAGGTTTTAATACTTATGTGGGGGTCTCTCTTATGAGTATTTTGTTTTCTTAAAGGCTAATATTTGACTTGTTTCAGGAAACTAGGCATATGACATGCATCACTACTTCACAGGAGGCATTTGAACATATACAGTATATATTTTTATCTAAATGTGTTTTTTGGCAGAAATGCATTCTGGAGCATCGAAACTTTCATGTGCCTTAATAACAAACTCGTATGGCATCTGTAATACGAATACAATTGTTAAATTATGAGTCTAACAATCTGTTTTTGCTTTATTATTAAGGGGTATTGTGTGTAGATCTTTTTTTTTTTTTTATCCACTTTAGAATAAGGCTGTAATGTAACAAAATTTGGAAAAAGTGTAGTGGTCTGAATACTTTCCGAATGCACTGTATGTGAATACAGAGTGTCAAAGGTATTTATTTGTTGTTGTTTTTTACATCACTATGAACATGGTTACATGTCACAGGACAAGAATGAGACGAGGATACGATTAAGTCACTTTTTGTGGTTTTCTTTTTATTTCAGTTCCTTTCAAGTCACTGAGATTACTTAACATGTGACAGGCATGTTTACCTATGAGGTCTAAGGGGACTGATCAACCTCTTTTCACTCTAAATCTCGTGGAGAATAGTCTGACGATTGGAATATTAAGTGACTGTTTCAAAGCATGGTCTGCATCCTCAATACACATTTCTACCTTTTTGTTTTCTCTTCTAAGTGGTCCACGTTTTTTTTTGTTGCATAATTTATAACATAACGTATGTTGAGTGTTCCTGTACCTGGTTAGTATAGTGCAGTCATGTATTGTCTTTTTAGTTTGCAAGTGGAATTCAGAAGGGTGGAGTGTAACAGAGTTATTATTGGTCATTCACCTTGGGTTTTGGGGGTTTCATTTTGTCTTGCTTGCACCTACACAACATGGAATCTTACTGGCTGGTTTGCATGGCTTGCTTATGAGGGGCGGTGTTTGAGTTAGAACCATCCCAGTCAACAAGCGTCAAACCAGCGGCAAGTTAACGGTTGCAATGCACTGTACATCAAAAGTACAGTGGGACTATGTATGCTATGTAACCACAAAATTGTATAAAAAGAGCGAGATGAGTCTGGGAAGACCAGTGGTCTCCGGAGGCTCCTCGGCTTTGTTAGATAGATAGGTACTTTATTGATCCCCCGGGGGGGAAATTTCATTGTCAAGCAGCTACAACAAAACACAGGGCAGGTGCAAAATGCCACAACGAAAGTACACAAAAGACAGATACACGGTACATGATACATAGAGCGGCAGTATGAAAAAGTATAGAAATACAAGATATCTGGAGTGCAAAAAAAGCTATAAAAAGACATTGCATAGTATGAGTGGTTGGCTGAATATGTACACTATACATTGGTGGATGTTGGATGGTTAACTATACTATACAGGTCAATGGCAGAGAAATACTTCAGTAGCTAAAAATGCGTATGATATGAGCGAGGGAATAATAGTTTACTTAATAGACAGACTGGGTAAATGAACAGGTAAGTGAACATTTTTCATGGTTAAATTAGCTGTACAGTTAGGTATACAGTTATATTTACAGATAAGTGAATACTTGCATGTTTACACAAACTGTACAGGTAAATGACAGGAAGAGATACTTTAATAGCTAAATGTGTGTATGATATCATTTGGGGTAATAATAGTAATTCCCTTAAAATACAGTCCTTAGTGCGCAGGGTTTAATTACAGACAACTGCACGTATTGCACATTCGATATACTAAAAGCAATGAGAAAAGGTGCAACTGGCAGGATACTAATATGCATTCCTGAGTGAATGCCTACGTAGGTTAAGTCCAATAATTACTTACAATATTGCATGTGATATAATATAACAACTGTACGTGAGTAAGTATATACAGACCTGTATGAATAAATAGGTCCTGAGTGGATGAGTGCTGACGGACCAGAGTTACTCACGGATGGATGCATAATTGTTAAACTAGGTCCTAGCACCCCAACAGTTCCAGATCTATGTTGCCGACGGCACGGCACGGCACCCCGGTGAGGCATTATTTAGTCTAATAGCCGCCGGCAGGAAGGACCTCCTGTAGCGCTCTCTGGTACACCGTGGTGGGATCAGTCTGTGACTGAAAGTGCTCCTCTGCGTCATAATCATAGCGTGCAGAGGGCCATGATGTCCATGATGGCCAGCAGTTTGGCCAGGATCCGTCTCTCCGCCACCTCCTCTAGAGTGTCAAGGCTCATCCCCAGGACAGAGCTAGCCTTCCTGATCAGCTTATTTACCCGAGAAGCATCACCGGCTTTGATGTTTGCTCCCCAGCACACCACTGCAAAAAAGATGGCACTGGCCACCACGTAATAAAAGTCTGTTACTTTTCCAAACTTTGAGAGTGCTTTATTTTTGAGAGAAAGAGGGAAGATTTTCCACAAGAATCTCCAGTAAGAACTGAACCTGACCGAACCAGGTCTTTTAATCGGCGGATGCTTACTTCGATTTCTGACCTTACGCCGATTTTAGGATTCCATACTCAGTTTAATATTGAATTATTAGTGTACATATAAACATATTCATTGTTGTTTTCCTTACTAAGAACTACTGTGTGTTCCTACTGTGTGTGTAACTATCGTGTTATGTAATTTATACTGTAGGACAACGTATGGACCGTAATGTGTATTCCTTTATAACCGCAGACACGTGAGGAACTGATTTCATAACCTTTATGGTGTTATACTTAATTGTGCTTATGTAGTTCCATTTTTCTATTAGTTCTGTAGAGCAATGCTAATGGCGTCACAGAAGCCCTGCCTTGCCACTCTCCTGGCTTTCCACCGACCTGTACTGGAAACTACATCCCCTCCAAGGTGCTTAGCTCTTGGCTATCATACTGGTAAAACGGCCTCAATTGCATTGCTGATGGGCCCCAGCATTCAATTGCATTGAGTAAAGTCACCGCTCTCTCCTGTTGTTATGCTGGCGAGTTTTGTGCCTTGGTTGTGTTTATTGTGTGTCCTAGTGCTGGCTGTTTTCTAGTCTGTGGTTGGGTTCTGGCTTGCTACCTATGTCTGTGGTGATCCTACAAACTGTGTGATTCAATCTAACTGACTATCACACTGTGTGGATTGATTGACTTTTAGCTGATTCCTCAACAACCTATTTTATTTGTGTGTATTTTAACAGAATTGTTCCAAAATTATGTCTACCACTTTCATCCATACTTTTTCCAGATTGGCAGCAACCACCTTCATAGACTACAATTCATGTTTCATCCCATGTAGGAGCTGCACCTTCTTTTCACAGTTCCGGGATAATATTGTCCAGCCAAATTTCCAATGTGGAAACTGAGAGCTGATTGAGGAATATATGTCTGAGCTGGACATCCAGAGTAAGCAAATTGAGACATTGCATCGTATCCTGGATAGGTCCCACTCTAAGACCTTTTCCTTTTCTACTCCTCAGCCTGGTCGTCATGCCACTGCCTCGCCACCATGTTGACACTCTGACTGACTGGTCAGAGCTGCCATGCAGTGACCCCTCCCTAGCGAAGTCACCTCTCCCCACCCATCTCACCTAGAAAATATTACATGGGGTGGCAAGTTGAAATTCAAGGGTGGCATATCATTCTATTGTTGGTTATGTCCACTTTATTTATACAAATCCAGCTACTGAAAACGGACAGTGTAATGTCTTGCTAATAAATATCATACATATTCTACACTTTGATGTTTATGTGTTCAAAGTTTGGTACGAATCTTTCCAGTGTGCAAAATCTCTATGTGTTGGGAGTTCCCTAAGTATTATAAATGCAAATTAGCATTGAGGGAAAAGATGCAGCATTTTACTTTAAGACATTGTTTATATTATTCTGCCATGTGCAGAAGCATAAATCAATGCATCCTGAAAATGAATGCCTTATATTGCTTGAAATACACAAACACTGAATATACTGAGGTTATAAATAGAGTAGGAACAAGGGAAATATTAGGAACAAATGCAAATTATTTGTATTAAATATAATTTACTGGAATTGGCCAGAAGGTGTAATATCTTAGCCTAATACAAACCCTAATACAAATACTAAACAAAGATATCATCAGAACTTGCCTCACATAACATAAAAGCAACATAACAATAATAATCTGAATAATAATGTCATGAACATGTATGTAGTGGTAACAAGTTAATATATTATAACAATTCTAGAAAATGCCACAAAAAAAATTATATTAAAATTAAATAATAAAAAAAGGGGGGGGGGATTATACAAAACACGGTTTGTGCAAAAACTAGTCCCAGTTGTGTTTCTCATGTATTCATATAAAACTGAAAATATCCACCATTACAGCCCTACTAAAGATAGAGGCTATGATACAGTATGTTTAGGTTGCAGCATAGGAAATTTACCAGAAGAACATTGCAGCGATTGCCATGTTGGACAGCAAATCGTCTGACAAACTCATCCAGATCAAGACACCTAGCACGTTTTGACTCTATAGTTAATATAGCTATACTTGTTAATCTATTCTCAACCATGGGAGAACGCAAGTGATTCTTGACTAGCTTTAGAGTTGAGAAATTCCGCTCACAAGAAGCACTGCTGACGGGCAATACTGCAGCTATTTTACATAAACGATATAGCTCAAAGAATCCAAAAAATTCAATAGTTCCATGAGACTAGTGGAACTCTCTTTTTTTGCTTTTCTATCTAATAGGCTCTGAGTCTGATGCAGTTCATGCTTAACATCTTTCAAATTTGCCCCAAAGGCATTTGCCAACATGAGAATACCCTCCTCATTGAGAAAGCTAAGACTTGATGCACTTTTTCTTACATTTAGCAGTGCCGAACGTACATGCGAGTCCTCAGTTATTTAAAACAGAGATCAGATATTGGATTTATCTCACTTAGAGCTGCTGCACCCCAGGGAAAGGTTTGTTATTCCGGACGAGTTGAAAAGGCGACGGCGTGGATGCAGGGCGGGATTGAAGTGTAAAGCAAAACTTAGGAAGTACATGCCTGCTATCCTGTCTATCATTATGGGCAACGTGACATCGCTACATAACAAGATAGATGAACTCGAGGGTCTAGTCTATTGTGTCTGACCGAGACATAGCTGAATGATAACATCCCCATAGGGAACGTCACTATCGGCGGTTTCCTTACCATTAGAGTGGACAGGGATAGCGCTTCTTCCGGTAAGAGTAAGGGAGTGGGGCTAGCTTTATTAGTTAACAACAGATGGTGTAATCCGAGCCATATTACTGTTAAGGAACAGTTTTGTAGCCCGGACATTGAGCTGTTAGCCTGAGACCCTACTATTTGCCGAGGGAATTCACGGCGGCCATTGCTGTTATTGTTTACATCTCGCCATCCGCTGACGCAAACACAGCGCGTGACGTCATCCACTCTGTTATCGCGAGGTTACAGCGCATCCCAGTGCCTTCTTTGCCATTTCTGTGGACTTTATCCATGCTGTCCACGTTCAAACAGTTTGTGAAGTGCCCAACCAGGAATAATATAACTCTGGAATTGTTATATGCTAATGTGAAGGATCCATACAACTCCACTGCACTTCCTCCACTTGGTAGATCGGATTACAACCTTGTCCACCTCACCCCACTCTACAGGCCTATGGTCCAACAGCAGCCAGCGACCACTAGAACCATTAGAGGATGGTCCCCCGGAGGTGAATGAGGCCCTACAGGACTGCTTTGAAACAACAGACTGGATGTGCTCTGTGAGGCTCATGGGGAGGACATTGATGGACTTAAGACTGCATAACGGACTATATACATTTTTGTGTAGACAACACCGTACCCACTAGGAAGGTACGCTGTTTTCCAAATAATAAATCCTGGGTCACCAGCGACCTGAAGGCGCTGCTGAATGAGAAGAAGGGGGGGATTTATGTTCAGAGGTCTCTGGAAACCTTTATGTTTTCCAAGTTTAGTGTCTCTCTGGAATTCTCTATGTTGGTGTTGGAATTGGTCCCCAGTTAGAGGCAATGTGGCGCAGCTGCCTCTAATTGGGGACCAATTCCTAATTAAGTTCAGTTGTTCCACCTGTGTTTTTGTGTGTGTTCCTTTTTTGTTTCACGCCGGTTTATGGTCGCTGTCTCTCCTTTTGTTCAGTTTTTGGGGTTATGTTCTAGGTATCTAGATCTATGGTTATGTTTTGTGTTGAATCCCCAATTAGAGACAGCTGCGAAGCGTTGTCTCTGATTGGGGATTCTATTTAAGTTGTTCTGTCCCACACCCGTGTGTGGGTCATTATATGAATGTCTTCAGTGTCAGGAAAGTAAGTGTATTTATATTTGTTTACGTTGTTATTTTCGGTAGTTCATATCATAGTATATTTGAGTATAATAAATATCATGTCGAACTACGACTGCGCTGTGCCTTGGTCTGTCAATACACCCATCCGTGACAGCACGTATTGCACATTCGATATACTAAATGCAATGGAAAAAAAGATACTACTGACAGGATACTAATATGCAGTCCTGAGTGAATGACTACGTAAGTTCAGTCCAAGAATTACTTACAGTGTTGCATGTGATATGATATAACAACTGTACATGAATATGTATATACAGTCCTGAATGAGTGCTGAATTCATATATTATAGCAGACACTCCTGACAACTGGGGTGGCAAGAATTTCTTTTAGGGTAGAAGCTGTCACCCCTTGCAACCCCGGTGGTTTCGCCAGTGCTCCCCGTCCTACCCCGACCTCCAGGAGCACAAGTACAGGACGTTACAAGGCTGCTTCCGACCATTCTACGACAGATGCCGGGAGCTGACGCTGTCATAGTCCATGTGGGGTCAAACGACATCAGGAGGGCTAGTTCGGAACTTCTGAAAATGTATTTTAGATAACTGATTCTAGCATTCAATCATTTCAGGTCTGGTACCATCGTGTGGTGTGAAAGATTCACCAGGCTACTGACATTACACATCTGGCTAAAAGATTACTGTAGCTCTGTTGGATTCACTTTTATAGACAACTTTGACACCTTCTAAAAACAGAAGATACTCTACAGGAATGATGGAGTCCATCCAAATCATCTTGGCTCCTGGACTCTGTCCATGCATTTCAAGGCTGCGTTAAGAAAAGGACTTCTCAATGACCCAAGACCAGCTCAGTTAATCCCTACCATTGTGACAATGAGTTGTCATAATGCTGCATCAAATGTACATTCTCCCAGGGGTGTTGGCAGACACATTGTAAGTAACTTAATGTATGTTCCCCTAACTGCCCTGAATACCTCTGTTAATCCTACAGCTATTGTGCGAGGTAATCCTGTGCCTATGAATCAGAGTTACATTGTTAGCACTGAGGCGGGGTGCCCTAGTAGGACGTCCACTCTGTGCAGCTCACCGTGCACTATCAGCTCTAACATAAATAACATGAGGAAGTCTACTTCTGATAAGCTTCCCAGTAAAGCATTGAAAGCAATCAAGCAAACCAGAAAAGTGCAAAAAATGGCCCATATTAAACAAGGATAGCTTTCTTGTTACAGATGACCTTCATATTCTGACCTCTGAAACTCACTTAGATAATACCTTTGATGATACAGTGGTAGCAATATATGGCTATAACATCTACCGAAAAGACAGAAATACCAATTCCTGTAAAGCTTCTTCAAAATACTGTTGAAGTAATATGGCTACAGGTTCATCTGCCTCACCTAAAGCCTATTCTTGTGGGAAGCTGCTATAGACCACCAAGTGCTAACAGTCAGTATATGGATAATATGTGTGAAATGCTTGATAATGTGCAGTGCATATAGACAGGTGTGTGCCTTTCCAAATCATGTCTAATCAATTGAATGTACCACAGTTGGACTCCAATCAAGTTGTAGAAACATCTCAAGGATGATCAATGGATACATCATGCACCTGAGCTCAATTTGAGTCTCATAGCAAAAGGTCTGAATACTTATGTAAGTAAGGTATTTCTGTTTATTATTTTGAATACATTTGCAAACATTTCTAAAAACCAGTTTTCGCTTTGTCATTATGGGGTATTGGGGGTATTTTTTTTTAAAAGGTTAAGGCTGTAACTTAACAAAATGTGGAAAAAGTCAAGGTGTCAGAATACTTTCCGAAAGGCGCTGTACGTGATAGACAGAGAAGTATATTTTCTGGGTGATTGAAATATTGACTCGCTTTTCATCAAGCTGCCCACTCAAGAAAAAACGTCTAACTGTAACCAGTTCCTGCAACCTGGTTCAGGGTATCAGTCAACCTACCAGGGAAGTTAAATAGCACAGGAATTAAATCATAAATATCTATTGATCACATCTTTACTAATGCAAAGTTTGCTTAAAAGCAGTATCCAAATCCGTAGGATGTAGTGAGCCATAACTAGGAAAACGTTCCTAAGGCTGGGCCTAATATAGTGTATTAGAGGTCATACAATAAGTTGTCTAATGATACTTTTGATGATGTAAAGAATATTTGCTGGTCTGTGGTGTTTAATGAGGAACAACCAGACACTGCACTTCACACATTTATGAAATTGCTTATTCCAGTTACTAATAGGCATGCACCCAATAAGAAAATGATTGTAAAAACTGTTAAATCCACTTGGATTGATGAGTAACTAAAAAATGGTATGGCTGAGCGGGATAAGGAAAAAGGTATGGCAAATAAGTCTAGCAGCTCAATCGATTGGCAAATGTACTGCAAATTAAGAAATCATGTGACTAAACTAAATAAATTATACTATGAAACAAAAATAAATTATATATAAAGAATGATAGTAAAACGCTTTCGATCACCTTAAATTACATTTTGGGAGAAAAGGCAAACTCGGCTCCACCATTCATTGAATCAGATGGCTCATTCATCACAAAACCCACGGATATCGCCAACTAAGTTAATTACTTTTTCATTGGCAACAGTAACAAACGCTTACACTACATATACAAGTATATCTGATCAAGTTATGAAAGACAAGCATTGTACTTTTGAATTCTGTAGAGTGAGTGTGGAAGACGTGAAAAACAATGACAAGCCACAATGATCTGACAATCTGGATGGAAAATTACTGAGGACGATTACTGCGGATGATAATGCCACTCCTATTTGCCATATCTTCCTTTTAAGCCTACTAGAAAGTGTGTGCCCTCAGGCCTGTAATTCTGCTACGAAATAATAGTAAAGCCCCCTTTACTGCCTCAAATAGCCAAACAATCAGCCTGTTACCAACCCTTAGTAAACTTCTGGAAAAAATGATGTTCGACCAGATACAATGCTATTTTACAGTAAACAAATTGACAATAGACTTTCAGCAGGCTTATAGGGAAGGACATTCAACAAGCACAGCACTTACACAAATAACTCATGATTGGCTGAGAGAATTTGATGATAAAAAGATTGTGGGGTCTGTTTTGTTTGACTTCAGTGCTGCTTTTGAGATAATCGATCATATTCTGCTGCTGGAAAAATGTATGTGTTATGGCTTTACACCCCCTGCTATAATGTGGATAAAGAGTTACTTGTCTAACAGAACACTTGCTCTTTAATGGAAGCCTCTCAAACATAATCCAGGTAAAATCAGGAATTCCCCAGGGTAGCTGTTTAGTCCCCTTATTTTTTTCAATCTTTGTTAATGACATGCCATGCTTTGTGTAAAGCCAGTGTGTCTATGTATGCGGACGACTCAACACTATACACGTCAGCTACTACAGCAACTGAAATGACTGCAACACTTAACAAAGAGCTGCAGTTAGTTTCAGAATGGGTGGCAAGGAATAAGTAAGTCCTAAATATTTCCAAAACTAAAAGCATTGTATTTGGGGCCAATCATTCACTAAACCCTAAACCTCAACTACATCTTGTAATAAATAATGTGGAAATTGAGCAAGTTGAGGTGACTAAACTGCTTGGAATAACCCTGGATTGTAAACTGTCATGGTGAAACATATTGCTACACCAGTAACTAAGATTGGGAGAAGTCTTTCCATGATAAAGCACCGCTCTGCCTTCTTAACAACACTATCAACAAGGCAGGTCCTACAGGCCCTAGTTTTGTCTCGCCTAGACTACTGCTCAGTAGTGTGGTCAGGTGCCACAAAGAAGAAATTAGGAAAATTGCAGTTGGCTCATAAAAGGGCAGCACGGCTGGTCCTTAAAAGTCCACAGAGAGCTAACATTAATGATATGCATGTCAATCTCTCATGGCTCAAAGTGGATGAGAGATTTACTTAATCACTCCTTGTTTTTGTAAGAAGCGTTGACAAGCTGAATGTTCTGAGCTAAATATATCGGACACCCATGCATGCCCCACAAGACATGCCACGAGAGGTCTCTTCACAATCCCCAAGCCCAGAACAGACTATGGGAGTCGAACAGACATAGAGCCATGATTACATGGAACACTATTCCACATCAGCAGTATAATCAGATTTGGAAAAACAGGTAAAAATGCACCTTATGGAACAGCGGGGACTGTGAAGAGACACACACAAAAGGTACAGACACAGACACACATACATTGTTGTTGTATGGTGGATTTATATATTTGTTATTAAACCTTTTGTATTGTTGATATGTAGTGGTGTAATAATGTTATATATGATGTGCTGTTTTATCTTTTGTTTTATATGTAATGTAAGTGCTCTAATGTGTTTGGACCCCAGGAAGAGTAGCTGCTGCCTTGGAAGCAGCTAATGGGGAACCCTAATGAATACAAATAAAAATTGCCATTGCATTGGCCTGTGTATTAATTTGGCCTTTATAGTTCTGCCCTGTCCTGCCCCCTTGAGAAGCCCTTGTTGAGCTCTTTGGTAATTATGTTACTTGTTGTTACATTCTGGTATTTTATTCTAATTACTAATAATTCCTTTTTATTATGTACTTTCAGAAACTACATACACACAGTATTGAACTTAACCTGCCAAAATCATAACTGGACATCTTTTGTGCCGAAGATTGAAGACAGCTTTTGTATACTAGCAACAAACTGTTTGGAGAGGGAGTAAGGAGGATGAGGGAATGGAGAGGGAGTGGGGAGGTGGGTGAAATATTCTCAATGTAATTGCGTAATGGAACTGTATTTGTATATGATCTGTATGTCCAGTTCCAAAAAACCTTGTTCAGTAGTCATCTCACTTGTTAACTGGTATTGTACTATGTGACTATTGAGGACAGCAGTGTCGATCAGATGGAAAAATGTATTCTTATACCAACTGGTGGTTTTCCGAGCATATGCCAAAAAGCTGTTTATACCTTATCCACTGTCCCCATTTTGCGAATATAGTCAAGCACACAGTCTAGTTTGATCTTTCTTTCTCCTGTCAGGTGGTCCACCTTCTCTGTGGCTCTTTTCTCCTGTAGCTCCAAGGCATAGTGATTGGTCTCCTCCACTATGTTCCCCACCAGTTCCACTGTCAGAAACTGCTTTAAGCACCCTGCCTCAGAGGGAGATGGCAAGGTGCTTTGCACTCCAGACTGGAACTCATCAAAACTAACAGCAGGTCCAAGAGGGGTGAAATGGCTGGAGGCCTTCCAGCTACCGCAGACCTCCTGTACTTCACCCACTGTTGGTGTCCCTTCATCACCACCAGCATCTTCAGAGGGATCGGTGGGCAAGGGTTCCTCAGATTCAAGGTTGGGGGAAGCTCCTCACTGTCACTCTCAGAATCTGATTCCTCAGTATCATACTTAGAATCATTGCCAGAATTTAACGCATTTGTGATTTGTCTACTTTTTCAATGCTACAGCTTAGCAACAACAACACTGAATGGTTCCAAGTGAGTGTCAGGGGTGACTTGATTGGCTGCCGGTGTGGTGATGCTGATGATTTGTCTCCACAGATGGCTTGTTTACATAGCAGGTTAGAATAATTAATGCGGCAGGTTATGAGAACTAACGCAGCAAGTTAGGTGAATTAACTTAGGAGGTTAAAATAATGAGGTTAAGGTTGAAAAGTGTTAGGGTTAGGCTTAGCTACAATGCTACAGTCAACAACTTTTGTCCCTGACGCGAACATGATAGACATATTGTAGGCCTAGCTACTCCATCTAGCCACAAGGTTAGAAACGTAAACAAACCATCTGTGGTGACAAATCATCAGTATCATAACACCGGCATGTGCCACTTGTATCAATAAATCACTATCAGAAAATGGTTTGTGTGGTAATATTTTCTTTATTTATTGTTTTATTCACGTTTCAAGTACTAGTGACCAATCATGCATTCTGATTCCTGCATAGTATGTAATGGATACATATGATGTATGTAAAATACTTTTTTGAAGGTTGTACTAATTATGATGAGCTAATGCTAAGCTATATGCCGGCTATGTGTGGAGCCATGTTTGTTCACATCATTCAATGCATTCTGGGTGTCACGTAAATGTTTGTCAGACCAAAGATGTTATAGCAAAGCAAGGTGAAGGGATGGTTCACCCATCTTTTGAGTAAACTTCAGGAAATGAATGATGGGAAGTGAATGATGGTAGACGAGTCATCCCCTTCCCCCTTTGCCTTCAACATGCATACTACAAACAAACCCAATTCATCTTGTCACATCTTCTTATCTTCGATTGACAAAAAAAAACAGACAGGGTGGGGTTACATGTTTTGGCAACAATTTTGTTTCCTACTCTAGTCCACATGCCTGTAGCTCTGTGCACTGACAGTATCACATGCAAAACTTGTAGCATATCTCGTTTGATTATAATGACATTTGGGTAGGTGTTTGTGGTCGATACATCGAGTGCATGTAGCCAAAGGTATGCGGAGCCCCTTTCGACAAGGTCGATGGAATTCAGCTATTGTTTTAACAATAATACCAATAACTACAATCAAGGTTAGTGATAAATGTCATTGGTTAGAATTCCCCTTAACTATCTCTCAATCTGGGGTTGGTGGGGTTAAATTCAGATTTTATATGAATTACTGTACATGCATGACTTGAGACTTGCATTTGTTTACTGTGTTCTATTTGGTTTAACCCATGTAAGCAGGTAAGCACCACATTCAAAATTCAAAGATGAATGAAAGTGTTTTCTAAAGACTTGAGCAGATTACTGGCAGGAGTCATCCTGCTTGGCCCAGGGCCTAAATTGGGGTTACTTTAGTTTCAGGCACTGCTTAGCCTAAATGCAGATTCTATTACCCACTTTTTCCTGCTCTACTGAAATTAATTGTCATCCTTCAAGAAGTGTATTTGTGTTTTATTCAAGTAACTAAGAGTTGTTTTAGTATAGCGATGTCGTGAGTTGCTGGAGAAACTTTGATAGTGGTGCTTTAATTTTTTTTCTGAAAAGGTGTAGGAACCCTGATGTGTGATTATTAATAATAATACAAATAATTAAAAGTCATTTATTCATTAATTAATTCCTAATTCAATGTAATTAATTCAGTTAATAATGAATGGTGTTTTTAATATACCAGTCACAGCCACTAAGGCAAGCTAGCAATGACTAGCATTAGCATTCAGGGGGGCAAATAAGCATGTGCAACCTTGAGCAAGTGCACAGACATTTTCTGACTATTTATGGAAGAGACATGGGCGGACGTGGATGGAGATGTATTGCAACTGACGTCAAAGACGTGCACTGGAATTTCAAGACGTGTCCTGTTAAGGGGGTGGATGTGTATGGTAGTTTCTGAGGATTTACTGAACCGTTTCCAGGCATAGACACGTCCGTGCAAAAAAAGAGGTCCATTATCTGAGAATTACGGGATGTGTGCAGGGCCGAACACGGCTGGACACGTGCCCTCAAATTTTCAGAAACGGTAGGTAAATGTGCCTTATCATGCAGTGTTACGTCTTCATGATAGGAGTAACTTCCTTCCCTTTGATGAGATAATGGTATTTGAACCCTCGGCTAACTGTGTCCCTGGTCACTTAAGGCTTGACAAGAATGAGCCATCCATCACATTGGTTATACTGTAAACAAAGCAGAGACATCACCGTCCTCCATGGATTTTAGTTCCTCATATGGCTGGAAGTCCTCTCTTTCCTGCTTACATAATACACACATTTTATAGATATTGTTAATGAAGTGTGACTGACAAATCCTCATTGTGTGTGTGAGTGAGTGTGTGTGTGTGTATGTGTGCGTGCCGCGAGGTGTGTTTGCCGTGAGCTGTGTGCATGTGTTTGGTGTGTGTGCATGCAATCGTCACCTGACTGCGTTAATTGAGCTGGAAAACTGCCCACCGTCCTGATTGGCCCTCAGTCTTGGCCCTCACTCTCTCCTCTCACAGTACTTGGTCAGTGTGTATCCGCAGTTCCACAGGTCCCGCAGGATATTGTTTGGACAGCTATTCAGCACTGTAATTGGTTCCGTCTCCCTACAACCGTGAGTCATGTGGTCTTGACCTCCGGTGCTGACCTCCCATATAGCTGAAAAGGACAAGTCACTCCCCATCAGTGTTTACTGTGCTGGATACTCTCCAAAGTGGCAGGGGCAAGTCCAAGCTCGTTCGGTATAGTTGGAGATTATACAGTCGTTACATTTGAAAACATTAAAAATTCACACAAGGTCAGTGTTTGACAAGGAGGCATCGGGGTGGTCTTAAATGTAAATATGACATAGGCACAAATAAATGTTAGACTGGAATGTATTTACGGTATGTGTAATGTACAGTTGAAGTCAGAAGTTTACATACACAGGTTGAAGTCATTAAAACAAAATTTTCAACCACTCCACAGATTTCATGTTAACAAACTATAGTTTTGGTAAGTCGGTTAGGACATCTACTTTGTGCATGACACAAGTATTTCTTCCAATAATTGTTTACAGACAGATTATTTCACTTATAATTCACTATATCACAATTCCAGTTGGTCAGAAGTTTACATACACTAAGTTGACTGTGCCTTTAAACAGCATGGAAAATTCCAGAAAATGATGTCATGGCTTTAGAAGCTTCTGATAGGCTAATTGACATCATTTGAGTCAATTGGAGGTGTACCTGTGGATGTATTTCAAGGCCTACCTTAAAACTCAGTGCCTCTTTGCTCGACATCAAAATCAAAAGAAATCAGCCAAGACCTCAGAAAAAAAATGTTTCCTGCGTAAATACATTATATGTGCAGAATGCAAAACAAATTCTGGCCACCAGAGTTTGTTATAATCTATTGTACTTCTATCCCAGAATGGCCCTGGTGAGAGTGAGAAGGTTGGAAAGAGTGAAGAAATAGAGGGTGTGGGTGTCTGCTTTTTCTCTCTTCATTATGATAACACTTAATATTGCTTTATTTTTCAGAGGCCAAATAGCCCCTGCTCTGAATTCCCCAGCATGATGCAGGAAATGAACCATCGCAAATGGCATTCGTCAGATTTATAAACATTTATCACAATGTAACAAATACAGTACACATTTAGCACACAGTACATACATACATCCCTTTTCATCACTGATTTAACTATCAGTTTTTCTGATTGTATTGAATGTTGATCATTCAAAGAGTATTTTGTTTGTGAAGCTTGATAGTGCAGGTTCTTCTCGCAGAATATGTTGAGCATATTACATGAAGTGGAACATAAGTCTCAAACTAACAACCTTAAAAAAGCATAGGGTTGTGTTCAGTGCAATCCACAATCCACTTCAATCTTCATTAATTCCCTTTGGAAATCCTGTGTTTCAGCAGCATTTGATATGTGAATTTCAATGAATCACTGAAGTATGTTTCGTTTGTAGATTTATTCCCTATTGTTTACAATGCTGACCACCTCTTAGACTTGCTTTCAATGTAAATGACAGATCTATAACACACATTTCTTTGTGAATTTGGTCGGGTCACCCAAAAAGTTACATATTGCAGCTTTAATTATTCTGTGTGAAGGGTCCTCTTGTGGTTATCAGGTGTACAGAGCGAGACCTGACTCTGCTGTGCTGAGCAGAGCCACATCCCTCTCCCATTAACATTAGCCTACTAATCCTCAGGGTGGGATTCCTAGACGATCCAATCCTGGGGCCTGGGAATTCTCCAGCCATCAGAAAAACTGCCCTTTGTTGAAGGTGAGGCTAAAATTAATATCACTCCTCCGACTTTAATCTCTAGCCTGTCAGCGACACAGTTTAATTATGACTGATGCCGAGAGAGAGGCGGGGGGGAGGGTTGGGATACGTAAAGACTAGCACCCTGCTTTTCAATTAAGAGCCCAAAAGTGATTACACATGCAACACAGAGCCCAACCCGTCACCCTCTCCTCCCTCCCTGTCTTTTAGTTTCATCATATTCAAAACAGGGCAATGAGGCAGCGAGAGAAGGATCACTCGACCGCATACATTTCCACCCCTTAATGCTTAGTTTCAAAGTTCAGCAGTGAACTATACAGATGCTGTGTCTGAATTTGAACACCCTGTTGCAGGAGAACTTTCCTGCAATGAAGGAAATTATTTATTTGTAGTGTATTCAATGCTTTTAAAGGCTTCTGAAGTTTGTAATTTCCACTTTGAAATTTCAGACATGATTTTCCCTTACGTAAAATGTGTCAACCCCTGCATAAAAGTCCATTAATCATAATCCACACTTCCTGTTGCTGCAGGATTATTTCCCTGCTGTAGCAAACTGGATAAGATGATGATCCTACATCTATAACTTCAATCTCGACAGAGCGACTGTTTTTGCCATCATCATGCTGACTATGAGGCCACCACTCGGGGGAAAGTTAGCGGGATGTGGGAAACCGAGAGAAACAGTGAGCGGCTAGATTTGCTCATTTTATCAAACTATCTAGGGAAATAAGGCAAGGTGCCTGAGGATTAGTCAAAGAGGATTTAACTGCAGGGAAACAATAAAGGTTCACACAATTAAAATGGCTTTATAAGACAATAATTATGAGGAATTAGACTTTATAAGTCAAATGCCTCTTCAAATAAACACATATTTGCCCGGGGAAATTGCCATCCTTGTTCTTAAGTTGACTTTCGTGGTACTCGCCGAGGTCAGGTTGTCATAATAAATGGGTTAGAGGTGATCTCAGCTGCTAATTGCTTGCCACATGGCATTGTTATTTCTACTAATTGCATGCTGTGATTTTCTAATGGGCTCCCCTGCCTTGGAGAATTTTAATCTGTGATACAGAGGGTCAAAGGTATTTATTTGTTGTTGTTTTTTACATCACTGTGGACAATGGCTCAGTCGGAAGGAGTGTGGAGGTTGAAACACCTGCGTTAGATTCAGTGGTGGTTCTAGCTTGTACGTCGCCCTCTGCGGCATCGACAGAACTTTTAGCAGCATCAGCCACAACCAGGTTCAATGTGTGAGCTCTTGGATTCATTTCCAGGAGTCTGGCTTGGACACCTTTGTTTTTGCCTCTCATGTTGGCACCATTATCATAAGACTGTCCTCTGCAGTCCTCTAAAGGGAATCAGGGATGCCAAATGTTGGCCCGTGGACTCCTCTGCCTCCAAAAAGGCCATAAAATGTTCCTTTATGTGGGGCTCCTCCTTCAGTGACACAATTCTAATCACAACTGACAACTGTTCAGTGTGGCTGACATCTGAGGTGCAATCTAGAATGATAGAGAAGACTTTTGCCAGCTTGATGTCACTCACCATTATTGAAATGACCTTGCTGCTCAACAAATCAATGAGTTCATTCTGTATTTGGTGGCCAAGGTAGCTGGTGGCGTGACTTGAGGTCCCTTTTTGGACACGGTTAAGGTGCTCTTTCATGACTGGATCAAATTGTGCCATCAGTTCAACCTCTTTGAGGAAATTTACATTTGATTGAGAGTACAGTGTTTCTGTGTATCCTCTTAGTGACAGATTTCTAATTGCCAGAGACTGCACAATAGCAGTCAGACGTGTCAACACCTCCCTCCATCTTATCCTCTCAGCCTCCATAAGTGCCATCTCATGCTTATCAATTGTTTCCCCTTTTTATATCCTCATTGCCAGTTCTTTCCATGTTTTCATGCAGTTTTGGTGTTCTGGACTGCTGTCGTATGAAGTCAGCAAAGAACTTGCATGTTTCCAGTCTGTCAGTCCTGAGTTTGCTAAATTAATTTTCATCTTAGAAAAGAGTTTGCAGTAGAAGCAGAAGTGGCTGTTGTTTCTTTCAGAATACACCAACCAACTTATTTTCACCACTCACCAAGGTCTTCCTGAAATACTGGTGGTGGTAACTTCTTACATCACTCTCATTCCTTGGGAAAACAAAGTTAGGTGGTACCTCACTTGGTCCTCTGCAAACTAGTTGTGTCCGAATTCTGTCAGTCAGAATTGAAGGCCAGTCAGCAGGGTCTGTAGACACTGGTTCATCCTCAGCAGCAGGATTTGGTGGGGATGTTGCTACAGGCATTTCTAATGGGCATTAGTTTACACATGTTATTCACAGCATTTATAGTAGTGGAATATCCCACATACATACCCAGTAATAATAAAATCATAATTGTTACCTCCAATATGGAAACTTAACACTTTGCAAAAGGGAAATTATTTATAGTTGTTTATGTTATGCAGGGATGCACACATAAACACATGTGTGTGAGCGCACAAACACACATGAAGAATCTTGCTGGGGAGAAGTGGAAGCAAATGGGTCTTCATCCTCATCCTCAGGCTCAGACAACATTTGTGAAGACACCTGTATGGCTGAGGAGGTGGATGGCTCCTCATCCTGATGCTCCGAGATAATTTCTGAAGAGGCCTGTGTGGCTGAGGAGGTAGATGGCTCCTCATCCAGGTCAGTGCCAGAGGGTGCTCCAAAATATTTCAGATGTCCCCCTGAATTTGCATTGAAATACAGTATATGAGTCTGACACCCTAAATACATTTGTTGCACAATTAAATATACGTCATTATACACAATCTATCAAACTTTCAGAATAGGAACCAAATGAACCATACAACCTCCTTGGCTAATTCTAGGCATAAGACACCCCAAAAGACACAATATATCACAAAATATACAAAATATCAGCATAATATAGACATCTTTTAAGTTAGCCTACAACATTGTAAATTCCCCTTACTGAGCTCAGGACCTAGTCAATACAATCAGAAAACCTTTATGATGTCACCTCAATGAAAGTTAACCAAATCAATAATGTGCTAGTTAGGTTGTAATCATTTTGCTGCTGGCTACACGCATTATCATGATGAAACTGTGTGAAGTTATATCCAATGTTATGTAAGCTAGTTGGACAGAAAACTGAATATTGTCGCCCTATGTGTAATAGCATAGCTAGCTAACACACAAACATAAGTGTTATCAAATTATCGCTCAGGGGCACTAGTGCCAAATTCAGAAAGTAATGGCAACCCTTTATTTCTTATTTTGAACACTTACAGAAGCTTCCTTCTGACCAGTAAAATAGTGTACGTATTAAGTCAATTGCTTATTTAATTACCCTTTTTCACTTCCTTCTTTTTTAGGCTACTTTTCTTTACTTAATGTTATTCTTTCATGTTACGTTTACTTTCTCCTTAGGTTTCTATGTCTTCTTCCCCTGTCTTTCTTTTTTCTTATCACTGTTATTTTCAATTTTTCTATTTCTTCTTTGCTGCTTATGGGTGTTTTGTCTGTGTCTGTGTGTGTGTGGGGGGGGGGGGGGGTCAAACTGGTACAGATTTAAATGGGGTACACTTGGGGATAAGACTGTGGGGGGAGAAAAATACAATTTTAAATTTGAACAGTAATCTCTTGTGTGCATTGTTCTTATTGTTACTGAATACTGTCTGTTCAATGAACACATATATATACTAGCCTATTAAATGACATGCATAATATTATACTCATAAAGAGATGACATAGCTGCATACCTTTATCTTTTGCACGTTTCTCCTCTTCTTCTTTCCTCTTTTTCCTAAACTGGGCACCTGATGGCTTAGACCTTTTCTTATCTATTTGTGTTGATTTGGCCCTCGAGCATCAATACATTACCCATCCCCCAACACTGTCAAGCAAGAGTCAAGACTAAACCAATTCACCTTGGTGGTGTGCAGAGTGGTTTGATATTATTCTTAACTATTTCGCACAAACCAGAATAAAATGCAACAATATGTCTGTGAAACTATTTATTCACAGTATTATGAATGAATTGTGGTTTATTTGGTAGCATTGCATAGTGTGACTGATTTAACTAATTGCATTCGTACTGTACAAAGTTAGAGGCTCCCCCTACCTCTGGCTTCCAGTGGGGAGACCTGAGGTTAACCTACCCCCGCCCCCCTCCCCATCTCGTACTTCTGAGTGGGAGACCTTCCCATGAAGTAGCCTGCCTAGCTCACAAACTAGAATCATGGTTCCCACTCCAACAAGGTTAATTGACCCACAGTCCCACACGGTGACATGATATCATTGATGTGACGTGCAAATGAGCAATAGAAAACTGATTGCGCAAATGTCACCATTCCACATTTTCTTTGTACGGGCGCCCCGTGCCGCCCCCAGCAAGATGCCGCCCTAGACGGCTGCCCATATCACCCATACTGAAATCCGCCAATGGTTACATTCCTGCATGGACCGTATTGAGTTTTGGTACAACGTACCTTGTAAAAGCTCCTCTGTAAAATATTTTCTCTAATCAATGTTATGTAAAACAGGCGCTTAACATGCTTGCATGTTTCTCCATCTGGCAATTTTGCTGCCAACTTGGGCACCACCTCATGTGTTACTGAGAGACTAGGAAAAGACGCTAAATGCATAAATCAGACGTTGACTGATGTTCCCTATGCAGCACCATGAAATAAAATTACGCTTTAATGCAAATTCAATAGAACCACATTTAATATTAATTGCACAGTTATTGCATCTTGAAGCTTTGTTGCAAGCTCCAAAAAGATATTGCTTGAATTATTCAATTAATTAAAAGAACTGACATCAACTGTTGCCTTGTTCCCACTCTTTGATTCTGAGGAGATTTCTCTGACTCCAATGTTAATATTTTTTTGCAGTCATGAGAAGGACCATTTGTTATGGTTGTTTTTCTCCCTTCTCTTTCCAAAATTTATATTTTTCCTGGTTTGGGTTGGAGAGCGAGGAGGGAGATGCTGGGAGGGCTATAGCAAATATGGGTATCATTTTAGTTTACAGTGCTGAAATAAAAGAGTAATTTTTATTTAACCTTTATTTAACTATGTAAGTCAGTTAAGAACAAATTCTTATTTACAATGACGGCCTACCCCGGACGATGCTGGGCCAATTGTGCGCCACCCTATGGGACTCACAATCATGGCCGGATTGTGATACAGCCTGGAATCGAACCAGGATCTGTAGTGACGCCTCTAGCACTGAGATGCAGTGCCTTAGACCGCTGCACCGCTCGGGAGCCCTAATGTCCGGAAAGTACCAGGAAACAGGAAAATAAGACAGCCATTTAAGAACGTGTTAATTATCCATTAATAGTTTGATTGTAGCTGCTAAGTACTGATATAAAGAGTTACGGTTATTATGTAGGAACAAATATTTGTTACTGAAGAACTATCAATAATAGAGTCTATAGTTATTAAGAATGTACTTGGAACTTTAGAAACTGTTTCTTTAGGAGAAACATTTCAGCTGGGTAGTTACCTGGTCGTTACTTATTTCGGCACTCTATTTAAAGATGCAATATGTAGAAATCACTCCGCCATTTCCTGGTTGCTAAAATTCTAATAGTTTGCCTAATTTCAGTTTATGTGACAAAACAAACAGCCATTGTGTAGAGAATCATTGTACCATCTAAACTGCTGTGAAATATATTATCCATAACCAAACATATTTTATTTTCAGCTGTTTGAAGCTTGTGTACAAAACCAAAAGTAAAAGTCACAAAAACAAAATGTAGGAATGGGAAGCATAGAAATAGCACACATAGAACAGATCTCCCGCTTCTTAGACTTGCTTTCAATGTGAATGACAGATCTATAGCTCTTATTTTTATGTGAATTTAGTCGGGTCGCCCGAAAAGTTACATATTGCAGCTTTAAGTCAATATTATGTACCTTACCTGTTACTTCATGTGTCGTTTTTGTCTTTATCTCTTGTTGTCTAGTACTGTCTTTTTGTAATATAGGGCCATCTACTTTAAGTGCTAACTGTCTTCCCAGTGGCCTATTTGGTGGGAGAACCGCTGACGATTAACTTGCAGCTGATTGTTCAAATCAAAATCAAATTTTATTGGTCATATACATATATTTAGCAGATGTTATTGCGGGTGTAGCGAAATGCTTGACACATCAACCAGGATTAAGGGGCCGGGTAATTTGTGACTGTTGTTGTTTTGGTAATCAGTGGCTGTATTGGAGGGGGTGATTTTTCCTCTCCTAGGTAATCAGTAATTAGTTCATGGCAAGTGTGCTCTTCACCTTTACAAGGCAATTAGTATTAGTACTTCAGGCTACCCTGTTTTCTCAGCGGCAGCTGTAAGCAGCAGTCTCGTCACAAAACCAAGACCGTCGCCAAAACCAAGACGGTTCTGCCGAGTTATTCAGCGGAGTTAAGAGAGAAAGGATCCACACCACTCTCTTACTTGAGTATCTTACCTATTTTTTTTTACATCATCTCATTTTGCTTATTTGTAGCTTTAGCAACTATGTGTGTGTTTTCTGTAACTGTTTGATCCACTCCCTGTAGGCTTTACAGACCCTCCCCAACCCTTGGCTGCAACCCTTCTGATTTAGTGTACCATGCGCTCACAACCCATTTTTTTTATTTTTTTTATTTAACCTTTTATTTAACTAGGCAAGTCAGTTAAGAACAAACTATTATTTACAATGACGGCCTACATTGTTCAACAGGATCAGCTATAGTAGTACAGCGCCCCTGGAGCAAATTAGGGTTAAGTGCCTTGCTCAAGGGCACATCAACAGGTTTTTCACCTTGTCGGCTTGGGTACTCGAACCAGCGACCTTTCGGTTACTGGCCCGACGCTCTAACCATTAGGCTACCTGCCGCCCAAATGTCGAATTCCTGGTCTGTGGAAGCATTTGGAACTGCCGACCTGTGGTCAAGAACGCCAAGTTCATCTCAGCCTATGCTGCTCTTCAGTCCCTTAGCTTTTTGGCCCGGAGACATGGATCACCCTAGAGAACACTGCTAATCCAGCTTCTCTCTCTTCATCTGACTACGTTTCTCTCATAGTCCGAGAGCATCTGGTCACCACGGGGGTCTTCGCGGTGGTGGCACAGGGCTATTCATTTCTCCTAAGTGTACAGTACATTTTCTATTTTCTCCCTCTCTCACTTGTCCATCTCCTCATTTGAATTCCATGCTGTCACTTGTCCAATCAAGCTTAACATTGTCATCTTTCATCGTCAACCAGGTGTCCTTGGAGAGTTCCTCAATGAGCTTGACACCTTTTAAGCTAATATCCTGACGATGGCTCACCGCTCTTCGTACTTGGCGACAGCAAGTCACTCTGCTCTGTCATATCATCACATGGTGTCTCTTATCATTGCTATGAGGATAACACTCAACTACTATTCTCCTCCCCCCACTATTAAGAGAATTTGGGTGGGGAGTGGCAGAGAATTCTTCTTCTATGGTGCATACAAGAGTTGAATTGCAGGGGGTGTTGTAGTTTAGAAACTTGGAGAGCAATAACACTTGACTGCAGTAAGTAAAATGAAAAAGAGTATGAACCCACCATCTGCCCATCTCCTCTCTGCCGACTACCATTACACCAACCTCTTCAAAAATCTAATCTTGAAAGCTCTAGCATTCACTGGAAACCCCTTTTTATTTTTTGACAAATAAATAGTTCTGCAAGGGCTCTTATTTTAGAAGAAAACACTGTTGTTTTCTGTGTTTCATTCATCGAAAAATGACACCGTGAACCATCAGATCCTTCTCCCCACCTTTCAGGACTGGGTGTCTCAGGTTCTGCACACTCTTGGATTGCATCCTACCTGCCATGCCGCTCCTACCAGGTGATGTAGAGAGGATCTGTGTCTGCACCACGTACGCTCACAACTGGTGTCCCCCAGGGATCGGTTCTATGCCCTCTCCTCTTCTATCACTGCTATGCAGATGACATGCAACTACTTTTCTCGTTCCCCCTTTCTGACACCCAGGTGGCGACACGCATCTCTGTGTGGCTGGCAGATATTTCAGCTTGGATGTCGGACCACCACCTCAACCTCGACAAGATGGAGCTGCTCTTCCTCCCGGAGAAATCCTGCCCGCTCCAAGTCCTCTGCATCACGGTGTACAACTCCATGGTGTCCCCTTCCCAGAGTGCAAAGAACCTTGGCGTGAAACTGGACATTACCCTGTCATTATCTGGAACATTAAATCAGTGACTCGCTCCTGTAGGTTAATGCTCTACAACATCCGTAGAGTATGACCCTACTTCACATAGTCCTAATCCAGTCGCTTCTCATATCCTGTCTGGACTACTGCAACTCGCTGTTGGCTGGGCTCTCCGTTTGTGCCATCAAACCCCTGCAACTTATCCAGAACACTGCAGACCGACTGTTGTTCCTTCTCCCATGTCACCCACTCCCACTCCACTGGCTTCCAGTCGAAGCTCGCATCCACTACAACACCATGGTACTTTCCTACGGAGCAGCAAGAGGAACTGCCCCCACCCTTCAGGCTCATACACTACACCCCAACCCGAGCACTCCGTTCTGCCACATCTGGTTTCCTGGCCCTCCCACCCCAACAGGAGGGCAGCTCCCGATTGGAACACAGGAGTGATGGTTGCTGATAATGGGCCTCGGTACGCCTATGTAGATATTCTATTAAAAATCAGCCGTTTCCAGCTACAATAGTCATTTACAACATTAACAATGTCTACACTGTATTTCTGATCAATTTTATGTTATTTTATTGGATATACAGTATATATTTCCTGAGTTTTTTTTTATCTCCTAGATTTAGGACAGACACTTCAAAACCTTGTTTCTTATTATACATTTTTTGGCTGTCCTAATTGCCATTTAATGCGTTTCTATGGGCTTTAGTAGTAAAGACCAAAATCTATATTTTATCAAATCGTTTTTGTATATATTCATTTTATAAAGCTAAATGATCCATAGTATGCCCATCTTAAAACAATTCCATATGTCAACTTAGATTGGACTGTGTGATTACACAGATCAAAACTTGTGGACACGGTCTGCCATATAACAAATTAACTGAGTCGAGGTTGGTTGAGTTTAGAATTGAGAATAGCATGGAGTATAATTTAGAAGGTGTTCTTGCTTGGTTGGTTGTGGTGCGCTGTCAGTATGACTGCCACAGGAGTACTAATGAGTGCTGGTATAATACACTCATCGCTGAAGTTGCCAGGAAAGCAGGGTTGTAGCAAGCAGCAGGGAGGACCCGTATGAAGAAGGGTCAACTAAATGGAGAGACAGATGCCTACTGTCAGGTTCTGACTGTGGCTAGGTCTCTGGCTCCCTCTAGTGGGCTGCGGTTAGCGCTTTGCAGTGCACTGGGTGTTTTTTGTGTTAGTTAATTTCTATCCCCAATTAGAGACAGCTGTCTCAAGTTGTCTCTAATTGGGGATTCTACTTATGTGTGTTTGTTCATAGGTTTATGTTCACACCCGTTCACGTTTGCGTACTCTCCTTTGTTATTTTTGGTACTTGTTTTGTTAACGAGTTAAATAAAAAGGAATGTCGCTCCACCAACGCTCTCCATACCGTCCCTTACTACAGCATCGTGACACTTACGCAGCACCACACCCTGCAGACACATGTCAGTATTCCTGATTGGACAGAAGGAGAGATATTTTACTAATTATATGCAGAGAAAAGGAATCTACTAAACTAGTAAACATACAATTTGTGCACCACTTATTGTCATTAGATATATTCAGGGCCAGGAGTTGTCCATGTGAAATGACCTGGAAGAAAAACTCTAATTCTACTGACAGTCTTTTGTATGCTGTGTACAGAATTGTTTTTTCTATCATGTAGGAGTATATTCTCCATGAAGAGTACCTGAATTCTGCTAGGGCAGGGAGGGACATGTTGAGTCCTCTCCCTCCACTCCGC
The DNA here is from genome assembly GCA_023634145.1 of Thymallus thymallus. Classification (NCBI taxonomy): domain Eukaryota; kingdom Metazoa; phylum Chordata; class Actinopteri; order Salmoniformes; family Salmonidae; genus Thymallus; species Thymallus thymallus. Next base: position 11,880,535 of record CM042413.1, read on the forward strand.
CAGGGTGACATGGGAGGAAGTCAGGAGGTCTCTGTAGGGTCCCGGTGACCCCCATTCTCACTGCTGCTCAGGACCCCCAGCATACACCCAAACCATACTGTTTTACTCAGCATACCAGTACCCTGGGGTAGGACAGGGAGCATGAGGGTTACTTTCTCATTCACATGCAAACTAAGGTTAATTTTTTAACAGAGGAATCAGGTCCTACACTCAATTCCACAATGTAAAAAAAGCATCAGATAGTTTCCTAAGCAGAATGACCTACCGTGAGTTGTATGTAGCTCGTAGACATTATTATATTTGCATTTCGTGGAAGGACCCTTATGCTGGTCACCAACAAAACCAGCATCAAGTCACATTATATTGGCTTGCAAAGTTATGTTTAATTCCTATTGGAATCCAGCCCGAGTGGGGATATTCAACCATCTGAACTTTTATTCACCCACAATCTGCATTCTGAATGATTGCCAGGGGCAGAAAGATGAATACATGAGACTACCTAAACCATCTAAACTGGAACAACCATTTCAGTAACGGGTGTAATAGGTCAGTAAAAACAGCTGGTGACAAGCATCACAATTTTGACCAGCTAGTTGGCCAGCCTAACCATCTAGCCCTTGCTGGTCAGACCAGCTTGACCAGCATCCAACCAGCACTGACCAGCCTTGACCAGTATAGACCAGTTTTGGCCAGCTTGAAATGTATCCTGGTCTATGCTGTTTTCTTCGGCAGGGATACTAATATGAATGGTGTACTGTATACAACAGCAACAACGGCCACAATAGCAGTCTGTAGGAAACAATAGTAAAAATCAAGTAACTGTACCGTTTATAAATATGCATAATTAGTAGTTGACTTGTCTGCTTTACAAAGTATTTGATGTATCAGGCTAATAAAAATACTCAACGAACAGAAGCATCACTGGATTCAATCCCTATGGTGGACACAGCTGTCATTGTAGGGATGCCGAGACCATTGCTGGGGGTTGAGGTAGATGGCCCTCCCTTCATGAAGCTAATCATTAAATAAATAATCTAATAGCAAATGGCTATCTATGTCATCATAATGCCCATTCTATTTCCATGTCCATGGCTTTAATTCAACTGAAATATAGAATTACCAAAATAGACTACATGCAATCTTTGGCCCGATGTACAGTGCATTCGGTAAGTATTCAGACCTCTTGACTTTTTCCACATTTTGTTATGTTACAGCCTTATTCTAAAAAAGTTTATCCTAATCAATCTACACACAATACCCCATAATGACAAAAAACAGATTTTTGTAAATGTATTAAAGAAAAAAAAAAAAAGAAAACTTATGTACATACAGTTGTAGTTGGAAGTTTACATACACCTTAGCCAAATTCATTTAAACTCAGTTTATCACAATTCCTGACATTTAATCCTAGTAGAAATTCCCTGTTTTAGGTCAGTTAGGATCACCACTTTATTTTAAGAATGTCAAATGTCAGAATAATAGTAGAGAGAATGATTTATTTCAGCTTTTATTTCTTTCATCACATTCCCAGTGGGTCAGAAGATTACATACACTCAATTAGTATTTGGTAGCATTGCCTTTAAATTGTTTAACTTGGGTCAAACATTTCGGGTAGCCTTTCACAAGCTTCCCACAATAAGTTGGCTGAATTTTGGCCCATTCCTCCTGACAGAACTGGTGTAACAGACAGATTTGTAGGCCTCCTTGCTCGCACACGCTTTTTCAGTTCTGCCCACAAATTTTATATAGGATTGAGGTGATGGCCACTCCAATACCTTGACTTTGTTGTCCTTAAGCCATTTTGCCACAACTTTAGAAGTATGCTTGGGGTCATTGTGGAATTTGGAAGACCCATTTGTTACCAAGTTTCAACTTCCTGACTGATGTCTTGAGATGTTGCTTCAATATATCCACATAATTTTCCTTCCTCATGATGCCATCTATTTTGTGAAGTGCACCAGGCCCTCCTGCAGCAAAGCACCCCCACAACATGATGGTGTTCTTCGGCTTGCAAGCCTCCCCCTTTTTCCTCCAAACATAACGATGGTCATTATGGCCAAACAGTTTTTTGTTTCATCAGAACAGAGGACATTTCTCCAAAAAGTATGATCTTTGTCCCCATGTACAGTTGCAAACCGTAGTCTGGCTTTGTTATGGCGGTTTTGGAGCAGTGGCTTCTTCCTTGCTGAGCAGCCTTTCAGGTTATGTCGATATAGGACTCGTTGTTAAGCGGAGCGACACAGGGGAACCCAAGTGCAGACTCAGATGAGGAAATAAAATATTTATTGTAACACAGAGAGATATGGAGTGCAGATCCGGGGAAGCTCGGAGGGGTTGTGTAAAAACTAGATGTGGAGACTGAGGTTGGAGTTAGCTGAGTAGAACAGGGTAATAGGTCCAGAGGGGAATCCAAGGTAGTGGTGGTGAGTGAAATCCAGAGCAAGGTAGTTGGGTGGTGAGATGTGGAACAGGAGACAGGAGCCAGAGACAAAGCGGTTATAAACAGAGATTACGATCTGGCAGAGTGGAAGTGTCAGGACAGTATTTGCAGAGGTCTTGATTATGGAACGAGTTGCAGCTGGTAGGGATCTGCTCTGACTCCAGCACACCTGTCTCCAACCACACAATCACACAGAGAGGGAGAGAGAGAGTGTACAGGGGGAGTAACTGCAGGTTAAGAAGACACCGGATGAGCACCAGAGGGCATAGCAGGAACAGATGTAACACTCGTTTTACTGTGGATATAGATTTTTGTACCTGTTTCCTCCAGCATCTTAAAAAGGTCCTTTGCTGTTGTTCTGGGATTGATTGGCACTTTTCGCACCAAAGTACGTTCATCTCTAGGAGATAGAACGCATCTCCTTCCTAATCGGTAAGACGTCTGCGTGGTCCCATGGTGTTTATACGTACTATTGTTTGTACAGATGAACGTGGTACCTTAAGGCGTTTGGAAATTGCTCCCAAGGATGAACCAGATTTATGGAGGTCTACAATTAATTTTCTGAGGTCTTGGCTGATTTCTTTTGATTTTCCCATTATGTAGAGCAAAGAGGCACTGAGTTTGAAGATAGTCCTTGAAATACATCCACAGGTACACCTCCAATTGACTAAAATTTTGTCAATTAGCCTATCAGAAGCTTCTAAATCTATGATATCATTTTCTGGAATTTTCCAAGCTGTTTAAAGGCACAGTCAACTTAGTGTATGTAAACTTCTGACCCACTGGAATTGTGATATAGTGAATTATAAGTGAAATAATCTGTCTGTAAACAATTGTTGGAAGAATTACTTGTGTCATGCTCAAAGTAGATTTCCTAACCGACTTGCCAAAACTATAGTTTGTTAACATGAAATCTGTGGAGTGGTTGAAAAGTGAGTTTTAATGACTTCAACCTAAGTGTAAGTGTACACTTCATCTGTAAATATTCAGACACTTTCCTAAGAGACTCAAAATTGGTCATCCTGTTTCCATTGGTCATCCTGGAGATGTCCACCTGTGGTAAATTTAATTGATTGGACATGATTTGGAAAGAGATACACCTGTCTATACAAGGTCCCACAATTGACAGTGCATTTCAGAGCAAAAACAAAGCCATGAGGTCGAAAGAAATTTCCCTACAGCTCCGAGACAGGATTGTGTGTTCAGTTCAGTGTGTTCAGTTCAAATGTTCATAGATGACCAGCAGGATCAAGTAATAAGCACAGTGGTTATAGAGGGTGCAACAGGTCAGCACCTCAGGAGTAAATGTCAGTTGGACTTTCATAGCCAAGCATTCAGAGGTCGAGTCAGCAGGTGCAGTAGACGGAGAGGGAGAGAAGGTTGAAAACAACAGGTTCGGGACAAGGAAGCTCGTCCAGTGAACAGGTCAGGGTTCCATAGCCACAGGCAGAACAATTGAAACTGGATTAGCAGCAAGACCAGGTGGACTGGGGACCAGATAAGACAGTAGAATTACACCAGATAGGAAAGACCTTCCCTAGACCCCGGCACAAAGACTATTGAGGCATAGATACTGGAGACATAGACATGGGGGGCTGGGGGACAATGTGGCCCCGTCCGATCATACCTCCGTACAGGGCCAACCAGGCTTTGCCAATGCACAGCCCCTACACCACTAGAGGGTTATCAACAGACCACCAACTTACTACCCTGAGACAAGGCTGAGTATAGCCCACAAAGTTTTCCCCCACCGCACGGAAAACAACGTGACGAAAAAGCCTGGCACGACGTGACGCACCCCTCCTAGGGGTGGCATGGGGAAGACCAAGTAAGACAGTAACTAAGCCCCCGTAATAGGCTAAGGGGCAGAGAATTCCAGTGGCGAGAGGAAAGACGTCCAGGCAGAGACAGCAAAGGTGGTTCTTCACTCCAGTGCCTTGTCGTTTACCTTCGCACATCTGGGCCAGACTACAATCAATCATAGGGTCTACTGAAGAGATGAGTCTTCAGTAAAGACTTGCAGGTCAGACCGATTCTGCGTCTCTCACATGGATAGGCAGACCATTCCATAAAAAATGTAGCTCTATAGGAGAAAGCAATGACTCCAGCTGTTTGCTTAGAAATTCTAGGAACAATACGGAGGCCTGTGTCTTGTGACAGTAGAGTACGTGTAGTTATGTATGGCAGGAGAGATAGGTAGGAGCAAGTCCATGGAACGCTTTGTAGATTAGCAGTAAAACCTTGAAATTAGCCCTAGCCTTCACAGGAAGCCATTGGCTAGCATTGGAGTAATATGATCATATTGTTTGGTTCTAGTCTGTATTCTAGCAGCCGTATTTAGCACCAACTGAAGTTTATTTAGTGCTTTATCCGAGTAGCCGGAGAGTAGAGCCTTGCAGGAGTCTAATCTAGAAGTGACAAAAGGATGGATGAGCTTTTCTGCAAACGCTTTTGCAATATTACAAAGATGTAAAAAAGATGCCCTTAAAATATGTTCATCAAAAGAGACATCAGGATTCTGATTAATAGGGAGGTCCTTCAGTTTTATTTGAACCATCAAGAGATCAAAAAATATGACTCCACACATAGCCGGCAAATAGCTTAGCATTAGCTTATCATAATCAGTACAACCTTTCAAAAAGTATTTTACACATATTATATGTGTTCATTATAATCTATGCAAGAATCGGAATGCATGATTTGTCACCAGTACTTGAAAACATGAATAAAACAGTAAATAACCTTTTTCTGACAGTGATTTATTGATACAAGTGCGCATGCCGGTGTTATGATACTGATGATTTGTCGCCAAAGTTTGTTTACGTTTCTACCATTGTGGCTAGATGGAGTAGCTAGGCCTACAACAGCTCAATCTAGTGGTCGCATCGGGGACAACAGTTGTTTACAACTGTAGCGTTGTAGCTAAGCCTAACCATAACCCTTTTACTAACCTTAACCTCATTCTCTTAACCTCCTACGTTAATTCACCTAACATGCCATGTTAATTAACCTAACCTGCCACTTTAATTATCCTAACCTGCTATGTTAACAAACCATCTATGTAGACAAATCATCAGTATCACCACACCAGCAGCCAATCAAGTCACCCCTGACACTCACTTGGAGCTATTCAGTGTTGTTGTGTATTGTGGGCTATGCTGTAGCATTAGCAATGTCTTTCAAAAGGAGAATAAATCTGATAATGAGTCTGAGTATGAATGTGAGGAATCAAATTCCGCACCGATGAAGTCCCAGGTCCCTCTGAAGATGCTGGTGGTGAAATAGGCAGACTAACACAAACGTCCATTTCAAACCCGTCCTGACCTTTCTGTTGGCCCTTCTGAGTCCCAGTCTGGAGTGCAAAGCCCCTTGCCATCTCCCTCTGAAGCAGAGTACTTCAAGCTGTTTCTGACAGTGGAACTGGTGGGGAACATAGTGGAGGAGACCAATCACTATGCCTTGGAGCTACAGGAGAACAGAGAGCCACAGGGAAGATGGACCACCTGACGGGAGAGAGAAAGATCAAACCAGACTGTGATTGAATATAATTTATTTAAAAAAAATAATAATAATAATCGCAAAATGGGGCAGTGGATAAGGCGAACATGATAAACATCTTTGTGGCAAGTGCTCGGAAAACCAACAAGTGGTAGAAGAATATATTTTTCCATCTGATCGTCACTGCTGTCCTCAATGGCCACATAGTTCACGCCAACAAGTTTAAAAAAATTATTATACTTTTTTTTGTTTTACCTTTATTTAACCAGGTAGGCCAGTTGAGAACTAGTTCTCATTTACAACTGCGACCTGGCCAAGATAAATCAAAACAGTGTGACAACAAAATAACAACACAGAGTTACACATGGGATAAACAAACATACAGTCAATAACACAATAGAAAATATATATACAGGGTGTGCAAATGTAGTAAGATTAGGAAAATAAATAGGCCATAGTGGCGAAATAATTACAATTTAGCATTAACACTAGGCCTAGCAGGTAAACAGACTGAGGTGCCGTGTTAGGGAACATCTACCTCCTGGCCGATGATCAGTCCAGCAGGCCTTAGCTGTGTACCCGAGTGATCGTAAGGTCCAATGAGCAGCAAGAGGTGAGCCAGGGAGCAGCTCGGTAGCCGCTACTGCCTTAGGCATTCGGTAGGCACGGCATTCAGAATGCTAGCGTGCCGGGGCTAGCAGATGGGTCTTTGGTGACATCGCAACCGAACAGCCTGTTGAAACCACATCGGACGATTACGTCGGCAGACCAGTCATGATGGATCGGTGAGGCTCCGTGTCAACAATAGAAAGTCCAGGCCAGTTGGCAAAGAGGTACTGTAGCCCAGTAATTAGCTAGTAAACTTTGACAGCTATCCGGGAGATGGGCCAAGCTCGAGGCTAGCTCAAGGCTAACTGGTGTATACTTCAGGACAATGGTGTTAGCCAACAACAGCCACTCGGTTGCAGCTAACTAGCTGCGATGATTTGGTGTAATGGTCCAGTGGTTGCGTCAGACATCCGGTGATGTGGTAGAGAAAGCAATCCGATATGCACTGGGTTGGTAGCTCGCTGTGCAGACTGGCCGATATTGTCCGAGCTAAAGCTGGCTGGTGCAGGCCAGCGGCAATGGTGAGGACTGCTAACAGTGGCTAACAATGGCTAATAGCTAGTAGCTGGCTAGTTTCAGTCGGAGGATACAGTTATATGGAAAAAAGAAATAGCAGATCCGTTCCCCATTGGGTGAGGCGAGTTGTAGGAAAGTGTATTACACGGGACAAGACAAATACACGTCCGCACTGCTATGCCATCTTGGAATGATAAGTGAGATGATCACTGAAAAAGGTTCTTTGTAATTGGACATACAGTTCCATTATGCAATTGTATTGACAATATCTCACCCACCTCCCCACTCCCTCATTATCCTCCCCACTCCATCTCCAAAGAGTATTTTGCTTGCATTCAACAGCTGGCCTCAATCTTCTGCAAGAAAGATGTCCAGTTCCAGTTATGATGTAGGCAAATTATGTTCAATACTGTTTGTGTGGTTTGGTTTTTTAAATTACAGAATAAAGAGGAATTGTTTGTAATTACAATACAATATCAGAATACAGCAAAAAAATATTACAATGAAGTAACATAACACTACTATAAAAAATGATATGTTGCATTGAAAACATGCCAATTATGAATGATATACAGTACAGTAGAAAAAGTAACTGAAGAGCTCCACAAGGGCTCCACAAGGGGGCAAGGAAGAGCTATGCTAAACAGGTGTCAGGTCCTGACTAGAGTAAGACCTCTAGGCATCTCTATGGTGTCTGGAGGTTACTGTCAGGACTTGACAGTAAGGGTGTCTAGGCACCTCTATGTTTTGGGTTTTTGTGTTTGTGCATGTTCCACACCAGTTCGTGGTTTCATTTGTTGTTTTTTATCACAAATAAAAGGAATGTCGGTATACTACTGCTCAGCGCCTGGGGTCCATTCTATAAACCATGACAGAGCTGGACAGTGGAGGAACTTATTGGAGGTAAGGAGCTTGTCTCCGAAGAAGAGTACCTCCACTGTCTAGCCCTGGAACCACCGCAGGATCCAGGGTAGCGGCGTGCCAGAGGGTGGGCCCAGCAACCAGCCCAGAGGATCCCCATGCAGTTTTTTTGGGGGGCCTATGGGCCCTGTCGGAGGGGCGGGACGAAGAACCCCTGCCGCAACACTCGTGGGGGTTCGTCGAAGTGCCCCTACAGCCATGGGGGTGGGAGTATGATGAGGAGGACAACGAGGTGCTCCTGTCTCCCAACTCGTGGGGGAGGTTGGACAGAGGATCCTTGGGAGGAGGAGGACAACAATGACGAGGTGCTGCGACCAGTCCTGCTCTGGGGGCGGAGCCTCTCCCTGCTTCAGTACCCAGTCCGGCTCCGGGGCGGAGCCTCCTGACTCAGTGCCCTGTCCTGCTCCGGGGTCGGAGCCTCCACCTGACCCAGTGCCCAGTGCCCAGTCCTACTCCAGGGCCGGAGAATCCGCCGGACCGGGTGCCACGTCCTGCGCCGGGACCGGAGCCTCCACCTGACCCGTAGTCTCCAACAATGCCGGCGTCCTCTCACTTAGTGGTTACTTGCATAGTGGAGTCTTTTGTTCAGACATGTAGATAGCTAGCTAGCTAAACAATGAACCATAATCCCAACTCATAACATTACTATCCTGCATGAATCTGCAGGTGGCTAATGCTAACCAACTAGGTTCAATGTTAGCTAGCTAGCTAACATTAGGCTATAACTAGCAATGCAAATGGCTCTGAGATACGAATAATATTACTACACAGATCATACATGTAAAGTTAGCTAGCGAGCCAACCAGCTAAAATGTAGCTTGCTAGCTAGCTAACAATACGCTTTAACTTGCAATGAATATCAGTTTCTGACCAAATTTGTTTTGATGTCTTCACTATTATTCTACAAGTTAAAGCGTATTGAGTACGAATGAGTAGTTGTGTCCAAACTTTTGACTGGTACTGTATAATATCTGAAAATCTTACCCGTATACATGGATTAATACTTCTTCCTCTCTGTCATGGATGCCATGGTTGCCCTTAGTTTGAAGATGTAATCCGGAGACAGGTGTTTCATACAACAGCCGTCTGTCTTTAGGACTCCCTCCGGTTATTTGCAATCAAGTGCAATAATTTTTTCATTGGTTGGCATTGTTTTCTGTGTTATACCTTGGGTGGCACACAAAGTTAATTGAGACAACAGACATACATGTAAATCATTTAAACTGTGAATAATTCCACATTAAGGCCTCAAGCACATTAGATGGGTATTGTGGTTACTCATCCTGTCACAAAGCAGACTTGAAAAATGTTTATCTCAATAATAGATAGATAGGTACTTTATTTATCCCCCGGGGGAGAAATTTCATTGTCAAGCAGCTACAACAAAAACACAGGGCAGGTGCAAAATGCCACAACGAAAGTACACAAAAGACAGATACACGGTACATGATACATAGAGTGGCAGTATGAAAAAGTATAGAAATACAAGATATCTGGAGTGCAAAAAAAAGCTATAAAAGGACATTGCATAGTATGAGTGGTTGGCTGAATATGTACACTATACATTGGTGGATGTTGGATGGTTAACTATACTATACAGGTCGATCGATGGCAGAGAAATACTTCAGTAGCTAAAAATGCGTATGATATGAGCGAGGGTAATAATAGTTTACTTAATAGACAGACTGGGTAAATGAACAGGTAAGTGAAAATTTTGCATGGTTAAATTAGCTGTACAGTTAGGTATACAGTTATATTTACAGATAAGTGAATACTTGCATGTTTACACAAACTGTACAGGTAAATGACAGGAAGAGATACTTTAATAGCTAAATGTGTGTATGATATCATTTGGGGTAATAATAGTAATTCCCTTAAAATACAGTCCTTAGTGCGCAGGGTTTAATTACAGACAACTGCACTTATTGCACATTCGATATACTAAAAGCAATGAGAAAAGGTGCAACTGGCAGGATACTAATATGCATTCCTGAGTGAATGCCTACGTCCAATAATTACTTACAATATTGCATGTGATATAATATAACAACTGTACATGAGTATGTATATACAGACCTGTATGAATAAATAGGTCCTGAGTGGATGAGTGCTGACGGACCAGAGTTACTCACGGATGGATGCATAATTGTTAAACTAGGTCCTAGCACCCCAACAGTTCCAGATCTATGTTGCCGACGGCACGGCACCCCGGTGAGGCATTATATAGTCTCATAGCCGCCGGCAGGAAGGACCTCCTGTAGCGCTCTCTGGCACACCGTGGTGGGATCAGTCTGTGACTGAAAGTGCTCCTCTGCGTCATAACCATAGCGTGCAGAGGGTGGGTGACGTTGTCCATGATGGCCAGCAGTTTGGCCAGGATCCGTCTCTCCGCCACCTCCTCTAGAGTGTCAAGGCTCATTCCCAGGACAGAGCTAGCCTTCCTGATCAGCTTATTTACCCGAGAAGCATCACCGGCTTTGATGTTTGCTCCCCAGCACACCACTGCAAAAAAGATGGCACTGGCCACCACAGACTGGTAGAAGGTATGCAGTAGTTTACTGCACACGTTGAAGGACCTGAGCCTCCTCAGAAAGTAGAGTCGGCTCTGGCCCTTTTTGTACAGGGCCCCGGTGTTACCAGCCCATTCCAGTCTGTTGTCCATATGGACACCCAGGAACTTGTATGACTCAACCATTTCCACATCCATCCCCTTTATAGGGACTGCAGTCAGTTGTGCATGAATGCATGAATACTGAAACAAAAATAATGAGTTGGTAACGTTTGCTGACGTTTTCAGAGAAATGCCTGTTTATCATCACCATTGTTATTAACAAAGGGTATGTCCTTGTCAGTACATACAGTTGAAGTCAGAAGTTTACATACACTTAGGTTGAAGTCATTAAAACTAAATTTTCAACCACTCCACCGATTTCATGTTAACAAACTATAGTTTTTTTTTAACAAACTAAGTCTGTTCGGACATCTACTTTGTGCATGACAAGTAATTCTTCCAACAATTGTTTACAGACAGATTATTTCACTTATAATTCACTATATCACAATTCCAGTGGCTCAGAAGTTTACATACACTAAGTTGACTGTGCCTTTTAAATTCGAGAAAATAATGTCATGCTTTAGAAGCTTCTGATAGGCTAATTGACATCATTTGAGTAAATTGGTGTACCTGTGGATGTATTTCAAGGCCTACCTTCAAACTCAGTGCCTCTTTGCTCGACATCATGGGTCATCCTTGTCTGGTTCATCCTTGGGAGCAATTTCCAAACGCCTGAAGGTACCACGTTCATCTGTACAAACAATTGTATGCAAGTATAAACACCATGGGACCACGCAGCCGTCATACCGCTCAGGAAGGAGACATGTTCTGTCTCCTAGAGATGAATGTACTTTTGAGCGAAAAGTGCAAATGCTGGAGGAAACAGGTGCAAAAGTATCCATATCCACAGTAAAACAAGTCCTATATCGACATAACCTGAAAGGCCGCTCAGCAAGGAAGAAGCCACTGCTCCAAAACCGCCCTAAAAAAGCCAGACTACGGTTTGTAACTGCACATGGGGACAAAGATCATTCTTTTTGGAGAAATGTCCTCTGGTCTGATGAAACAAAAATAGAACTGTTTGGCCATAATGACCATCGTTGTGTTTGGAGGAAAAAGGGGGAGGCTTGCAAGCCGAAGAACACCATCCCAACCCTGAAGCACGGGGGTGGCAGCATCATGTTGTGGGGATGCTTTGCTGCAGTAGGGACTGGTTCACTTTACAAAAAAGATGGCATCATGAGGAAGTAACTATTTGGATATATTTAAGCAACATCTCAAGACATCAGTCGCAAATGGGTTCTACTATTATTCTGACATTTCACATTCTTAAAATAAAGTGGTGATCCTATCTGACCTAAGGGAATTTTTACTAGGATTAATTTACTAGAATTGTGAAACTGAGTTGAAATGTGTTTGGCCAAGATGTATGTAAACCTCCGACTCCAACTGTACGTATACAGGACCAATTAACTAAATAACTACTTCACTGGGAGCCCATGCGGTTGGCACAGTAACATGTATCAGACAGTTCTGTCCCTCCTCTGTGTTTGCTGTGGTTCATGTTCCACAATACTGCCAGCTGGCTCATGTTTTTGGACTGTGTGTCACTTTCAACACGTCTTCCATCCCCCCTTTCTGACTGTCTCTCTCTAAGTTGAAGGACTGTTTGAAACTGGATGTCTTCTCCATCTCATTGCCCTCCTTCAACAGGTACCCAAATAACCAGTTTTCTCACATTTTAGGTGTATGTGCGTGCGTGCTGTCATGCTTACTTGCATTGGTGCTTGTATTTATTATAAGCATCATCTGATTGAAACTTGCAAACAGAGGAGACAAATGGTGTTGTCAAAATGTTACCAGAAAAATAACCAACAGTAACATTTTATTACTCACATTCTGAAACTACTGTAACAATAATTACATTTTATATGGTAATCTCTGTCTATGTGGTGTCTGCTTTGTTATTGTTTCAGATATTGTTGCAGATTCCCCCTGTAATCATTATCCCAAAATGTTAAAATCCCGTTTGTATTATTAAAGTGCACTTCTTCTCGAAAGGATGGAGAGTATTATTATTTTTCAATTCGCTTGGAGCGAGGATTTTGTACATATTGGTTACAGAGTAATTAAAAATGAAGCATTATCCAATTACTTCAAAAAAGGAACTTGAAGCTTTCCACCTTCTCCACTGCGGTCCCATCGATTTGGATAGGGGGGTGCTCCCTCTGCTGTTTCCTGAAGTCCACGATCATCTCCTTAGTTTTGTTGACGTTGAGTGAGAGTTTATTTTCCTGACACCACGCTCCCAGAGTCTTATTGTTGTTGTTAATCAAGCCCACTACTGCTGTGTATCGTCTGCAAACTTGATGATTGCGGCAGGTAGCCTAGCGGTTAGAGCATTGGGTCAGTAACCGAAAGGTCGCTGGTTTGAATACCCGAGCTGACAAGGTGAAAAACCTGTCGATGTGTCTTTGAGCGAGGCACTTAACCCTAATTTGCTCCAGGGGCTGACTCTGTAGGTAGGCCATCAAAACCATGATCTTGTTTGGTCAAGGATAACAGTAATTTAGGTCTCAGGGCGGGTGACATCACCACACGATGGCTACTAGGGCTTTGTCTCACTTTGTCTTTCCTTGATTACTCGCACCCTATCTCCTCACTTGTATTATATCGGAACTTTATTGGAGGAGATAGTATAAGGTCCCTCCCCTCTGACTTTCTTCTCCAATGGGTTTTAGAAGGAGGCGAAGAGAGGAATCAAGGAAGGATTTATTGAGAAGTAGCCTAACACTCACCTGTCAACTACTGTAGCGCACATGTGCTACACACTCACCCCTCTGCTATACTCACTGACCTCTTCCTTTGCCGCATCAACCTCAGCAGCCAGCAGAGCAGACTGTGTGAACTGAATCTAGCACCCACAGAACACATTTTGTGGATATTTAATTCTGCTACATTGACTCTGATCACACTGTCGGTGGCGTAGGAGGAGGTGAAAGGGATGTGACAGTAGCAGAGGTGAGCTGGAGGTGAGTTCTACTGTATACTGAACACAAATATGAACGCAACATGTAAAGTGTTGGTCCCATGTTTCATGAGCTGAAATAAAAGATCCCAGAAATGTTCCATACGCACAAAAAGCTTATTTCTCTCAAATTTTGTGCACAAGTTTGTTTACATTCCTGCTAGAGAGCATTTCTGTCTATGCCAAGATAATCCCTCCATCAAGATGCTGATAAAACAGCATCATCATTGCAATAAAAGGCCACTCTACAATGCCACAGGTGTCTAAAGTTTTGATGGGCCGTGTAGCTGGCATGTTGACTGCGGAAATACTCCTCAGTTTCATCAGCTGTCTGGGTGGCTGGTCTCAGACGATCCCGCAGGTGAAGAAGATGGATGTGAAGGTCCTGGGCTGGCGTGGTTACATGTGGTCTGCGGTTGAGAGGCCGGTTGGACATACAGGCAAATTCTCTAAAAAAGCATTGAAGAAGGCATATGTGTCAGGCTCTGGCCATAGAGAAGCCTATTTGCTTCTCTATGTAGCTATGGTCAGAGTCTGACAGGTCTTTTCTTACTGCTTCTGGTGGTGGTTTGTGTTGGATCCCTAATTACAGGCAGCTGTAGCGCATCGTCTCTAATTAGGGATCCTACATAGGTGTGTAGATTTTCGTGGGTCGTTATCGGTTATATTTCGCAAGTCACGGTGACAGTAAGTGTGCTTATTTGTTACGTCCGTTCATTTCGTGTTTGTTTTGTAACGTGACGTTTGTACATCGTGTGTTTGTTTGTTTTGGTAGTTCGTCTTTTGTATTTATTATACATAGTTTATTATTACTATGTCGAACTACTATCCCTGCGCTGCGTCTTGGTCGAGGTATGCACCCTCTCGTGACAATATGGTAAAGAAATGAATGTACAATTATCTGTCAACAGCTATGGTAGACATTCTTGCAGTCAGAATACCAATTGCACGCTCCCTCAAAACTTGAGACATCTGTGGCATTGTCTTGTGTGACACAACTGCAGAGTTTAGAGTGGCCTTTTATTGTCTGTAGCATAAGGTGCACCTGTATAATGATCATTATGTTTAATAAGGTTATTGATATACCACATCTGTCAGGTGGATGGATTTTTCTTGGCAAAGGAGAAATGCTCATTAACAGGGATTTGAGATTTGAGAGAAATAAGCTTTTTGTGCATATGGAACATTTCTGGGAGGATTTATTTCAGCTCATGTAATCATGGGACTTCACATGTTGCATTTATATTTTAGTTCAGTATAGATTGAACAACAATTTAATTTTACCTTTATTTAACTAGGCAAGTCAGTTAAGAACAAATTCTTATTTACAATGACGGCCTACACCGGCCAAACTATTGTGCTCCGCCTTATGGGACTCCCAACAATGGCCAGTTGTGATACAGTCTGGATTTGAACCAGGTTGTCTGTAGTGACGCTTCTAGCATTAGAGATGCCATGTCTTAGACCACTGCGCCACTTGGGAGCCCGAAAAATGACAAGTTACGGATTCTGATTCATACACAATGCTTGAAGAAAGGGGAGACTTGTGCCCTGAGATGAGTGACTGTAAGTGGGGAAATGAGAGCAGATGGAGAGAGGCTTGTTCTAATCCAATCCTTGCAGAAGGCGCAACCAATAGCCAACCTGTTTCTTTACAGACAGAAGAACTAGCCAATAGTTGTTTAGAACACAGTGCTTCACACTGTTAGAGTGAAAGAGAGATTCGTGCTGGCAACTGAAAATGACATTTTCCTGATCACTGATAATTACAAAAAATACTTGTGTCTTAATCGTACTTGGAAAATTCTCCATATTTTAAGAAATTTCCTCGGGGATAAATAAAGTACCTATCTATCTATCTATCTATCTATCTATCTAATACTTAATTTGTCCAAGTAAAATTGGTGTTATGTCTAGGCCAGTGAAAATAATTCTCAATTTAATCCATTTTAAATTCAGGCTGTAACACATCAAAATGTATAAAAACATCAAGGGGTGTGAATACTTTCTGAAGGCATTGTAGAACTTTTGACAGTTAAAAGAGTCTATATAAAAGGGTCTATATAACTCCAGTTCCAAATCAACTTCGGACCCTTACATCTTGCCACTTCATGATTTGAGAGTTGATCCACCTTACCATCTGATTGGCCCTGTCTACCCAATCTTTTTTTATTTATTAAACAAGTGCCTATGGGGTAGGGGAAATGGTACATTTGGAATCAAGCATATTTCTTAAAAATGTAACATTGACACATAAATGCAAATTCTGGGTGTCAGTTCAGGTCCTGAATTCACTCATCACCAGCAGCAGTTGTTCTGTTTGCTTATTTGGATCCCCATAATACAAACAAAAATAAAACGATCCAAATAAACAAACAGAACAACTGCTGCTGGTGCCGAGTGAATTCAAGACCTGAACTGACACCCATAATTGGCATCCATGTGTTAAATGGATAATACATATTAATTACTGACAGCTCAAGGTAGAAGTTGCACCTACAGTGTGTAAAGACAGTTGAAATTATTTCAATTTCCCACCTCCCTAGTGTGTCATATTAAAAAACTGTTCTCTGTGTCACGTTCGGGTGTGTAGAGAGACCAAGGTGCAGCGTAGCGATAGTTCGACATGTTTATTTAACTGAATAAACTGGATAACGAACTATACAAAATAACAAATGCTATAGAACAAAAGTATAACACACGTAGCACGAACACGGGACAACATACAACAACAATGAACCACGCCAAGGGAGTGGAACACAGACATATAAGTAGGATCCCTAATTAGAGGTAATGCATAGCAGCTGCCTCTAATTAGGGATCCCACACACAACACCACACAGACGTAGAAATACTAGATCTGCCAGACTCTGACCATAGAACTATAGAGAAGCAAAGCTTCTCTATGGCCAGAGCCTGACAGTACCCCCCCTCAAAGGCGCGGACTCCCGGCCGCAAGAAAAACAAACAAAAAACATGAGGGAAGGGTCAGGGAGGGAAAAACATCACACAATAACCATCGCCGGTGGCGGTTCCGGCCCTGGCGAAGTGGATATCTTCCTCCTCCTTTCTACTGGGCCCGGACTGGGCCCCGGTGTGGCAGGCGACTCAGGCCATTTAAAGGGGCAACCCACCGGTCCTAGAAATGACCATGGTGGGGCAAAAGGCTCAGGCCATGGAGCGGGGCAAATAACCGGGCCAGGACTGGGCACCGGTGTGGCAGGCGACTCCGGCCATGTAAAGGGGCAACCCACTGGTCCTGGAAATAATAATGGTGGGGCAAAAGGCTCAGGCCATGGAGTGGGGCAAATAACCGGGCCAGGACTGAGCACCGGTGTGGCAGGCGACTCCGGCCTTTCAAAGAGGTAAACAACCGGTCCAAAAAATGGCACCGGTGGGGGAAAAAAAATCAGGCCATGGAGCGGGGCAAATAACCGGGCCAGAACTGGGCACCGGTGTGGCAGGCGACTCCGGCCTGTGGACCACCACGGGAGTCTCCGGGCTGTCGACCATCACGGGAGTCTCCGGGCTGTCGACCATCACGGGAGGCTCCGGGCTGTCGACCATCACGGGAGGCTCCGGGCTGTCGACCATCACGGGAGGCTCCGGGCTGTCGACCATCACGGGAGGCTCCGGGCTGTCGACCATCACGGGAGACTCCGGGCTGTCGACCATCACGGGATGCTCCGGGCTGTCGACCATCACGGGATGCTCCGGGCTGTCGACTATCAAAGGAGGCTCCGGGCTGGGGAGGCGCACCGGCGGTCTGGTGCGTGGAGCCGGCACTGGAGGTACCTGGCTGGGCGCACGCACTGGAGGTCGGGTGCGGGGAGCCGGCACGGGACGTACCGGACTGGAGACGCGCACTTGAAGCCTGGTGCGTGGAGTCGGCACTGGTGGCACCGGACTAATAACACGCACCTCAGGGCTAGTGCGGGGAGCAGGCACAGGACGTACCTGACTGGAGACGCGCACTGGAAGCCTGGTGCGTGGAGTCGGCACTGGTGGCACCGGACTAATAACACGCACCTCAGGGCGAGTGCGGGGAGCAGGCACAGGACGTACCTGACTGGAGACGCGCACTGGAAGCCTGGTGCGTGGAGTCGGCACTGATGGCACCGGACTGATGACACGCACCTTGGGGCGAGTGCGGGGAGCAGGCACATGACGTACCGGACTGGAGAGGCGCCCTGGAGGCCTGGTGCGTGGAGTCGGCACTGATGGCACCGGACTGATGACACGCACCTCAGGGCGAGTGCGGGGAGCAGGCACAGGACTTACCTGACTGGAGACGCGCACTGGAGGCCTGGTGCGTGGAGTCGGCACTGATGGCACCGGACTGATGACGCACCTCAGGGCGAGTGTGGGGAGCAGGCACAGAACGTACCGGACTGGAGAGGCGCACTGGAGGCCTGGTGCGTGGAGTCGGCACTGATGGCACCGGACTGATGACACGCACCTTGGGGCGAGTGCGGGGAGCAGGCACATGACGTACCGGACTGGAGAGGCGCACTGGAGTGTAGCAGACGGCCGAACCCAGACTGGGCACCGGTGGGGCGGACTGCTCTGGCACTGGAGTGTAGCAGACGGCCGGACCCAGACTGGGCACCGGTTGAGCGGACTGCTCTGGCACTGGAGTTTAGCAGACGGCCGGACCCGGACTGGGCACCGTTGGAGCGAACTGTTCTGGCACTGAAGTAGAGCAGACGGCCGGACCCCGACTGGGCACCGGTAAAGCGGACTGCTCTTTCACGGGAGTGGAGTAGGCGACTGGACACGGACTATTCCATTCCGACATTTCCCTTTCTACCTCTTCCGCTATCTCCCACATCTCCTCCAGAACGTCTCCAAAATGTCTCTCCAAATATTCCTCCTCTTCAACACTTTGCGCCCCCCATTTATATTTCGGCATCGTCATATTCCACATGGAGAGTGGTACTGGCGCGTCCTCTTCATTGCCAGACCACCCCCATAGCCCCCCCCCCGAACTTTTCCTGGGGTTGACTACTGGCTCCGTTACCTCCGATTACGCCGCTGTCTACTCTTCTTCTCCTTTGCTCCCGTATTACGCTGCTTGGTCGGGTGGTGGTTCATTCTGTCACGTTCGGGTGTGTAGAGAGACCAAGGCGCAGCGTAGCGATAGTTCGACATGTTTATTTAACTGAATAAACTGGATAACGAACTATACAAAATAACAAATGCTATAGAACAAAAGTATAACACACGTAGCACGAACACGGGACAACATACAACAACAATGAACCACGCCAAGGGAGTGGAACACAGACATATAAGTAGGATCCCTAATTAGAGGTAATGCATAGCAGCTGCCTCTAATTAGGGATCCCACACACAACACCACACAGACGTAGAAATACTAGATCGCCAGACTCTGACCATAGAACTATAGAGAAGCAAAGCTTCTCTATGGCCAGAGCCTGACATTCTGTCATTTCACAAGTCACTGCCATCAAAGCTTGGTGCCCACCTGGTGCACACACATACCTCCCTGAAAGACCCTTGTATTCTGCACATTGCTGCCAGAGGTAGATTGCTAAAACCCACATACTGGAGCTGTAAATGCCCTTCGAGATGGAATTGACATTTAAAACAGGGAACTATTGCCATCAAGGCAACTAGCGACTACGCAACAACCTTCTCCTGTCTTCCCCCGTCAGGCTTCTGATATGTCCTCTGCGGGTCCATGAAATTAGCAATAATAGTCTTGATAGAATGTATCACTGTCTGTTGATATAGATTGTCATGGTGTTTAAGGATATTAAAATCAAATCAAATCCAGGAGTTTCCCAGACTAGTCTCTCAACCTCGTCATTTAGTGCCTCCGCACGCTTATAATGAGGTGCACATTGCAATGTATAGGCTAGAGCTGATGTGATTTTAATATGCACTGTATGGTCCGGTGGCAAGAGACAGAGACAGAGACATTGCATTAAAAGTTATCTCTCGGAGCGCATAATTAAGTAAGCAAGGGGAGCAAATTGTTGTCTATCTGATGCATTTGTGTCTGCCTCTGCTCACCCGAGCCAGACAGACGTAGGAAGAAGGTTTGCGGCAACGTGCAAATAAGTCGTCTTTCATTGTAGATAAGGCACTTCGGAATGCATTAACCTTTCCTCATTTGTTTTGTGTGTGTACCCTTTTTGTTCTGCCGCAAAATGAGAGGACGGTGTCCGCCTCTATGGGTGACTCGCAACGGCAGTCGTCGGGCTCACGAGGGAGAGGCATGTGGCGCCCGAATATTAGCCTCTCTGACGGAAATGAAGAAAAAATGGGAGGATCAGTAGGTGAGGGGCGATGGTCTATTCAGGGAGCAGGTAACAGCTTTTCTCCTCTCTCTCTCTCTCTCTCTCTCTGTCTGAGCTCTCAGTTCCTGAGGCACTGCAATTATCCGCACGCTAAAGATGAAAGGTCATGAGTGTTTGTGGAAGACGAAGAGGGAAGAAGAGAAGAAGAATATGCTCTAACTTTCCACCTCGCCATCTCCAGGTGCCCTTACAGGCAGTGGAGACAGTTAAGACAGTAGGACAATACACTGTAATGGCTGTCAAAGGCATTGTGTTTAACAAGGGTTTAGAGGGAGAAATAGATGGAGAGGGGGACAGAGTGAAAGAGAGGGAACAAAAGAGAAATAAAGAAAATGAAACGGATGGATATAGAGGTATAAGAAGAATGAGAGAGTAAAAGAGAGAGAGAAAGATACAGTAGATACCAAACTATGATAGCTGTCAAAGCGATTGCATTGAAAAAGGGGCGAGGGATAGAGGGTGGGAAAGGGAGGAAGATAGACATAGAAGGGGTTAAGGAGAGAGAAATAGAGAGACACAGAGAGTGGGTAAAGAGTTAGCATGGTGAGACAGAGGGAGAATGTGGGAGAAATAGAGAGACAGAAAAAATGGCAAAGAGAGAGGGGTCTCTATATACAGTGGGGAGAACAAGTATTTGATACACTGCCGATTTTGCAGGTTTTCCTACTTACAAAGCATGTAGAGGTCTGTAATTTTTATCATAGGTACACTTCAACTGTGAGAGACGGAATCTAAAACAAAAATCCAGAAAATCACATTGTATGATTTTTAAATAAATAATTTGCATTTTATTACATGACATAAGTATTTGATCACCTACCAACCAGTAAGAATTCCGGCTCTCACAGACCTGTTAGTTTTTCTTTAAGAAGCCCTCCTGTTCTCCACTCATTACCTGTATTAACTGCACCGGTTTGAACTCGTTACCTGTATAAAAGACACCTGTCCACACACTCAATCAAACAGACTCCAACCTCTCCACAATGGCCAAGGCCAGAGAGCTGTGTAAGGACATCAGGGATAAAATTGTAGACCTGCACAAGGCTGGGATGGGCTACAGGACAATAGGCAAGCAGCTTGGTGAGAAGGCAACAACTGTTGGCGCAATTATTAGAAAATGGAAGAAGTTCAAGATGACGGTCAATCTCCCTCGGTCTGGGGCACCATGCAAGATCTCACCTCGTGGGGCATCAATGATCATGAGGAAGGTGAGGGATCAGCCCAGAACTACACGGCAGGACCTGGTCAATGACCTGAAGAGAGCTAGGACCACAGTATCAAAGAAAACCATTAGTAACACACTTCGCCGTCATGGATTAAAATCCTACAGCGCACGCAAGGTCCCCCTGCTCAAGCCAGCGCATGTCCAGGCCCGTCTGAAGTTTGCCAATGACCATCAGGATGATCCAGAGGAGGAATGGGAGAAGGTCATGTGGTCTGATGAGACAAAAATTGAGCTTTTTGGTCTAAACTCCACTCGCCGTGTTTGGAGGAAGAAGAAGGATGAGCAACCTCAAGAACACCATCCCAACCGTGAAGCATGGAGGTGGAAACATCATTCTTTGGGGATGCTTTTCTGCAAATGGGACAGGACGACTGCAACGTATTGAGGGGAGGATGGATGGGGCCATGTATCGCGAGATCTTGGCCAACAACCTCCTTCCCTCAGTAAGAGCATTGAAGATGGGTCGTGGCTGGGTCTTCCAGCATGACAACGACCCGAAACACACAGCCAGGGCAACTAAGGAGTGGCTCCGTAAGAAGCATCTCAAGGTCCTGGAGTGGCCTAGCCAGTCTCCAGACCTGAACCCAATAGAAAATCTTTGGAGGGAGCTGAAAGTCCGTATTGCCCAGCGACAGCCCCGAAACCTGAAGGATCTGGAGAAGGTCTGTATGGAGGAGTGGGCCAAAATCCCTGCTGCAGTGTGTGCAAACCTGGTCAAGAACTACAGGAAACGTATGATCTCTGTAATTGCAAACAAAGGTTTCTGTACCAAATATTAAGTTCTGCTTTTCTGATGTATCAAATACTTATTTCATGCAATAAAATGCTAATTAATTACTTAAAAATCATACAATGTGATTTTCTGGATTTTTGTTTTAGATTCCGTCACTCACAGTTGAAGAGTACTTATGATAAAAATGACAGACTTCTACATGCTTTGTAAGTGGGAAAACCTGCAAAATCGGCAGTGTATCAAATACTTGTTCTCCCCACTGTATATCCTTGCTTCAGGTCCTGAGCTACTGGCAGTTAGATTTGGGTATGTCATTTTAGGCGAAAATTGAAAAAAAGGGTCCGATCCTTACGAGATAATTAATTAAACTAACTCCCAGCAATGTCACACCCTGATCGGTTTCACCTGTCTTTGTGCTTGTCTCCACCCCCTCCAGGTGTCTTCCCCATTATCCCCTGTGCATTTATACCTGTGTTCTCTGTTTGTCTGTTGCCAGTTTGTCTTGTCAGGTCTTACCAGTGTACTTTCCTGTCTTCCTGTTTTCTGAAGTATCTGTTTCCTAGTTTCCCTGGTTCAGACCATTCTGCCTGCCCTGACCCTGAGTCTACCTGCCGTTCTATACCTGCCTGACTCTGACCCGATTACGAACCCCTGCCTGCCCTTGACCTGTCTTTTGCCTGCTCCCTGTTTGGTCAATAAAAATCTGTGATTCTAACTGTCTGCATCTGGCTCTTATCCTGAGTTCTGATAAGCAAACTGTCCATCATTCAAGGTTGTGTCCAAAAATATTGTAACTTCAATTGTATTTTGCCTCTGTTCAACATATCTCTGCTCTTTTTTTCCAAAACTGCTAATCTACAGGCATGACAAGACAAAAAGAGTGTCATGCTCTCATCTCTTTGGAGTTTTACATAATCTTTGGTCGTTTCACATGGATACGTCTCCTGTCTCCCGTCAAAGACCAAGAGAAAACGTCCTATTAACACTAAACAAGGACGTCTTTCTTTTTATCGAATGATAACTGAAGACGAGTCCATCAGTGTTTAAAACCTGGCATTTTAATGACATTCCCTCTCCCACCGCCGTCCATCAAGAGTTGGAAGTATCAAGTCGTGTGACAGAGTGTGTGTCACAGTGCTTTCATCAAAGCCTTGCTTCGAGTCCTCCATCTCCCCGGGATCCGCCTTAATTACCATCTTCCTGATCAAATCTCGTCTTGCCTCGTCTCATGCCAGCTCGAAGGCTCTTTGGCACATTTTATGAATTGCTAGGTACTGATGAAAACAGTCCATATAAACATAACTGGGACAAGGTTTGGTAGGGAAACGAAGGGGATAAAAGGGGGAGGAGGGGGGTTCATAAAAGGGGGAGGATGGGGGTTTCATAAAAGGGTGAGGAGGGGGGGTTCATTAAAGGGGAGGGGGGTTCATAAAAGAGGGAGGAAAGGGGGGGTTCATAAAAGGGAGAGGAGGGGGGGTTCATAAAAGTGTAATCACTGAGGGATACCTTTTATAGTGATGAAGTCGTAGTGTGGCAGCGCCGCATGAGCGCACACAACCCCCACGCCTTCTACCCCCACCGCCTCCCTCTATTAAAAGAGACTGGGGCCGCAGGAGCAACATCTGCTGTGCCCAGAGAGAGAAAGCGAGAGAGGGGGAGGGAGGGATTGAGAGAGGGAGAGAAAGAGGCAGAGAAAGAGAAAGAAAATGAGAGAAAAAATTTGAGTGAGAGAGTTACATCAAGAGAGAGGGAGAGAGAGAGGATCACATTGTTTCCTGTGTTCCCTCTCCCCCTCGGGGATGGCAGAACAGAAAAAGTTTGGGGACAGCAGTGTGTCGAATGTAAAAGACAAATTAAAAAGGTTTTGTCAATCTGGTGCCACTCGTACTGCCTACTCACAAATCCCGGTGAAGTAGTTTAAATAGCCTTTGGTTGAGTTGTGGTACATAAGGTTTTAAGTGCGTTAGAACAAAGGCTTGAAAATGTAACAAACTCTTACATGGTTTTTCAAGTTGGTGTAGAGCGAATTGATGCTTTTGATGTAAAACGTAAAAGATGTATAGAAAGATTTGGTAATCTGATGAGACCAAATAACAGAGGTTATTGTCTCACACCATAACTGATGAAGAAC
Organism: Thymallus thymallus; assembly: GCA_023634145.1. Classification (NCBI taxonomy): domain Eukaryota; kingdom Metazoa; phylum Chordata; class Actinopteri; order Salmoniformes; family Salmonidae; genus Thymallus; species Thymallus thymallus. The sequence continues at coordinate 11,904,516 of CM042413.1, forward strand.
TGGATTACATTAAAAGAAGAAAACATTCTCACAGTTGACATTTACGTAATTGTTCATTTTGTAAGTATACTGTAAATAATTTCCTCTCAACATTGATTTACCCATAACATTATGGTAACACAATATAAATACAATGCTGCATTACTGATTTATACATTATACATTTTATGATAGCCAGAAAATGTCGTGTTCACATCAACTCTTTCCGTTTCCCATTAATGAAAGATCTACATGAGCGATTTTACGACATTTACTTATCAATCTCATAGTTTACTATTGGTTATCCATTGGATGAACCAGGAACCAATGGATTTTTTGACCACAAATCATGCGCGAGGACGGAGAACCATTGGGAAACAATTAATGGAAACCCGACTGGCTGATGAGTGGGTGGAATAAGCTGCTTGGTCGCTCAAACCATTCCGATGAGTCGACTTCCATGGATGACATGATGGCGCTTGCTATTTGTCCTATCAGTGGGCCCTCTCAGGAATGTCCAATTTGCACAGTGCACTTCTCTCCCACTCCACTCACTCTTCCGACCCTACGACTTCCCACCATGACTACTCACACTACACGGCGGCGTCCTTTGGCAAACGTTCCGAAATGTGTTAGGGAAAGGATAAATATATATTTTTAAATATTTTCCGGGCAAAGCAAGCCATCTGGTAGGCGGTGGAGAGACCAGCTGGGAGACACAGGAAGAGAACCGAGTCAGCTTCCCCCTAAAAAAGCATGTGTGAAAAGGCTAGCGTGGTGAATCAGGTGATCTCTCACGAACAGGGCCAGAGGGTCAGGTGATTCAGTGCGGGAGAAGAGTGCACCTGCTCAAGGTTAACCTCCTCACCCCGTGGGACGCGATGCGCTGGGCTGCGCTGTTCTTGGTACATTGTGTCGAGTCAGTAGACACAAAAAACAGCTTTTCTATCTTTATTCTCTTTTCCCTTACTCACTGCATACTGGCTGGAGTATCATACATCTTTTCCTAAGACGGTTTGCTCGTTATTTTAGAAACCAGCTTTTAATAATGTGGAATGCAATACATTGTGCTGTTCTGATTAGTAGATAATGTGTCTCCAGGCAAAAAATACAAAGGAGAAAATAGCACACGAAAATTGCTGATTTTGTTTACTATTTCAACGCATGTAGAAAACATTTTGCAATCAAGAAAATGCTGTAATAACACCAAAGGAAAGAGCTTTGGTGCCTAAGCACACCATTATCAAATGGCAATTACATAAGGAAATAGGCGCTGAAACACAATGGCTATTTTATGGTCAGTTTAAGTCATATCTTTACATTTTCTCTCCACTACCCTAACCCCTACGGTATTAGCAAACATGCACATCCTTATCTTCACAATCATCCAAAACTATTTCCGTAACAGTTTGTTATTCGTTTGTTTGCTGAATAACTTTTCTGCTCCTCTTGCCCTCCAATGAGGTTTGGCCTAATCCTAATCGCTGGCCAATCAATGATGCCAACAGTTTTGACAGTTGCTGCTGAGAGACAGCATGGGGGCTTATCCACCAAGCACGGAATGGCTTCACCCTGTCCTTCATCACTGCCACAGCTTGACACATGCTCAGTGTGACACCTTGACTGATTGCTTCATTGCGGACCAGGCTGAAGACCATGATTGATGTGTTGAGAAGTGGCTTCAGTCTATACAATGCCACTCTGGCGTTTCAAAAGGGACTTTAGATGGCAGTTTATTCCATATTAGGTTTATGTACAGTGGGTTAAATAATGGATGTTTGTTGATGCTGTCCCCCCCATGTTGATTTATCGACTGAAGGTCATACAGTGTAGGTGAGATAGTGAGAGTATGGAACGTGCAGCCTTGAAAAGCTTGGCTTATGCTGAGGCGAACTGGGCAGTAGGGTGAAAGGGCACGGGTGACACTGGTTAGAGGTCTCTACATCAATACACAGCACAGGATCCAGCCAGGGTCAGCAAAGGATACTGGAGGGGGGGACGTGGGCTACCATTTATCAACACTAGGCAAGAGCAGCTAGTGGGACACCAATACATCAGTAACATAGGCTTTCTGTCACACACACACACTAATGAGGTACAATACAAAAGGTCAGTGCACAGATTAAGAAGAATGTGCAAACCACAGAGTGCACATAATATTCCTAATCAGAAGCATTATACCCCCCAATGATTCTCCCCTGTTTTAAATCTGTAGGATAAAGACACTCGTGGAATAAGCATAGAGAAGAAAGTGATTCTTACTAGCAGAAACAAAGGGGGAGAGTCCATATAGACTGCAGCATAACACAGCTGGGATGAGCAGCAGCAGAACTCCTCTAGACAATTGCCTTGCTGGAAAGCTGAGGGAATTTCCATCCAACCAGCAAATATAGATTTTTCTCTCCTTCTCCATCGCCCTTCATTTCTTTCCCTTCCCCCACTCCTCACCCCCCTCCTGCACAGCTAGGCGCTCTGTGTCCTGTGTGGTTTTGTTAAAAGTAGCACACTAGAAGACATGGATGCAGTTCAGCCACTTTTGACTGGAATCTCCAATGATTTTCTCACCTTCATCTTAGCGCTTCGCAGTGCTTGCTTTAAAGTGAAAATGTGGAACTTTAAAACACAAGGGGCGTATTAACCAGGATAAACAGTCTATAGTTCAGAAAAAACTCAAGTTAAAATACATGACAATGAATTGTGTATGTTCTTTACTTTGCCCTTTTACCTACAGTGCTGAAGGCTCTGCGCCCTATAGGCCCTACCGAATAAGCCACACCTACTCATTCAAGGGTTTTTCTTTATTTTTACTATTTTCTACATTGTAGAATAAAAGTGAAGACATCGAAACTATGAAATAACACATATGGAATCATGTAGTAACCAACAAACTGTTAAACAAATCAAATTATATTTTACATTTCAGATTCTTCAAAGTACCCACCCTTTGCCTTGATGACAGCTTTGCACACTCTTGGCATTCTCTCAACCAGCTTCATGATGTAGTCACCTGGAATGCATTTCAATTAACAGGTGTAAATTTGTGGAATTTATTTCCTTCTTAATGCATTTGAGCCAATCAGTTGTGTTGTGACAAGGTAGGGGTGGTATACAGAAGACAGCCCTATTTGGTAAAAGACCAAGTCCATATTATGGCAAGATCAGCTCAAATAAGCAAAGAGAAACGACAGTCCATCATTACTTTAAGACATGAAGGTCAGTCAATACAGAACATTTCAAGAACTTTCAAAGTTTCTTCAACTCCAGTCGCAAAAACCATCAAAGGCTATGACGAAACTGGCTCTCATAAGGACCCCCACAGGAAAGAAAGACTCAGAGTTACCTCTACTGCAGAGGATAAGTTCATTAGTTAACTGCACCTCAGATTGCAGCCCAAATAAATGCTTCACAGAGTTCAAGTAACAGGCACATCTCAACATCAACTGTCCAGAGGAGACTGCTTGAATCAGGCCTGCATGGTCGAATTGCTGCAAAGAAACCACTACTAAAGGACACGAATAAGAAGAAGAGACTTGCTTGGGGCAAGAAACACGAGCAATGGTCATTAGACCGGTGTAAATCTGTCCTTTGGTCTCATGAGTCCAAATTTGAGATTTTTGGTTCCAACCGCCATGTCTTTGTGAGACGCAGAGTAGGTGAACGGATGATCTCTGCATGTGTGGTTCCCACCATGAAGCATGGAGAAAAAGGTGTGGGGGTGCTTTGCTAGTGACACTGTCAGTGATTTATTTAGAATTAAAGGCACACTTAAAACCAGCATGGCTACCACAGTATTCTGCAGCGATACGCCATCCCATCTGGTTTGTGCTTAGTGGGACTATCATTTGTTTTTCAACAGGAAAAGTACCCAAAACACACCTCCTGGCTGTGTAAGGGCTATTTGACCAAGAAGATGACCTGGCCTCCACAATTGCCCGACCTCAATTCAATTGAGATGGTTTGGGATGAGTTGGACCACAGAATGAAGGAGAAGCAGCCAATAAGTGCTCAGCATATGTGGGAACTCCTTCAAGACTGTTGGAAAAGCATTTCTTATTAATCTGGTTGAGTGAATGCCAAGAGTGTGCAAAGCTGTCATCAAGGCAAAGGGTGGCTGCTTTGAAGACACACTTTTTTGGTTACTACATGATACCATATGTGTTATTTCATAGTTTTGATGTCTTCACTATTATTCTACAATGTAGAAAATAGTAAAAATAAAGAAAAAGCCTTGAATGAGTAGGTGTGTCCAAACTTTTCACGCACATGGCACACCAAAATAAGGTACATTTTATTAATTTGGTTTTACCTTTATTTAACTAGGCAAGTCAGTTAAGAACAAATTTGTATTTATGACGGCCTAGACTGGCCAAACTCAGACGATGCTGGGCCAATTGTGCGCCACCCCATGGGACTCCTAATCATGGCCGGTTGTGATACAGTCTGTATTCAAACCAGGTTGTCTGTAGTGACGCCTCTAGCACTGAGATGCAGTGTCTTAGACCAATGTGCCACTTGGGAGCCCCAAATTGATAGCTGTATCAAAACTCCTCTTATTCAGAAAACATTATACATGAGTGAAATACTCAACAAATGCTACAACCTTCGAACCAATTTGACAACTTTACACTCCCTTACCACACCCAAATAATGCACCAGGTCAACTGCCAAAATTCATGATAAGGGTTTAAGAAGGGAGCACACAGGAGTCACAGTATACAGTAGAGGCAGCACTTCCAAGTTTTACTAGAATCTGTTAAATTTGACTAGACTACATGATATCATGCCACCTTCACCACAGATTAATCTGATATCATGACACTGGGCTTGTTAATTCAATCTAGCTCCCTTTGTGACACACTCAGATCTCGTTTTAAGCAACCAAGTCATCTTACCTGTGAAACTGCGCTACACTGGGCTTCTGAATCACTCTTACTTAAGTAACACTTGCTATGAGCCAACTACTGGTACAATATAAATGCATTTGTAGGCTTCCATAAGGAACCATGAGATTTTATGAATGCTTATATTAGTCTTTATAAAGGTTGTTGAAAGGAGACACAAGTTGTTATGAATGCTTATAAGTCTTATATATGGCACTATGGGTTGATAGAAGGAATTGCAATGACGTTATAATGGATTATACACAACGTGTTACTGAGTGGTGCAGAACTGTGTTTGTCCACCCAAATGTACACACCCATCACTTCATCCTCATAGAGGGCCAATAACGTTTACCTGTCATTACGTTGTCATGATGTTTGTCAGCAATGTCACCTTAATGACCTTGTTATGCATAATACAACTTCATTACGGCTCCAAAAGGTTGTGTGTCAATGGAATAAAGGGGGCGGTAACACCTTGGCCAATTTCTAAATGAGTTCTGGGGGGTTACCCACACATCCTCTGGCTCCCCCTAGTGAGGACATCCAAAACTAGAAGTGTGTGTTTTTTTTATCCAGGTGAGACCCATTGGGATGGCCAAGAGGCAACAAACATCACAGTCATTGCAGTTGTATGTGGTCCTCTGTGGTTTAGTTGATAAGTGCATGATGCAAACAATCATAGTGGCAATCTCTGCATGGCACAATACTTCTATGATGAGCAAGGTTAATTTCAGCACTGAACAGAGTTTGAACAGTTTTCTCAGAGAGATTGTTTAGTGAATGGCACAAGGCTCTGCTAAAGCTGCATTGAGACATAAAAAACCCAGTAAGGGCTCGATTCAATCCGTAAATTCTGTGCTATAGCGCGATTGAAATTTAACGGCAATGTTCCCACTTTCACGGAGACTGCATTCACGATAAACGCTGCATATGTCAACTCAATCGGAAATGACCTTCACGTTTCAATCGCACTATAGCGCTGGAGCCCTTTTCTATATATTTACACGCTATGAGGATGGAATAATACTTTTAGTGTACGAGATGTTTGAAAAGACATGTAGTTTTAGCCTTCCATGGTGAAATCACCATTTAGCTAGCCCTTTCCTGCAGTCAAATGACCTAGTTGCCTCAATGGTGGAATTTTATTAATATTTTTCATAATTTCATAATTAATAAACATTATTTCAAAAAAGCTACTGTGAGGTGTATACTTTCGTTTTAAAGTACATTTGTTTAAGACTACCAAGTAACACTGTGTGACCCTGATTTAGCCCAGGTGCAAGCATTTCGCTACACCCGCAATAACATCTACTAGATATGTATGATTTGATTTGATTTGTTACCCAGAAATGATTTGATATTGAGTTGAAAACGGCTGCATTGGATTTCGCTGTGGTAACTTGAATAAGTACATCTGTGTAGCTATTATAGTTGTTTGGCATTATGTATGTTACAATTATATAATGTAAGGATTTTTATCACCATTGTGGCTCAGTTCGTAGAGTATATCACTTGCAATGCCAGGGTTGTGGGTTCAATTTCCCATTGGGGATCAGTACAAAAAAAATGTATTTACTCACTACTGTAAGTCACTCTGGATAAGAGTGTCTGCTAAATTACAAATATGTAAATTTGGTCAAACTCTGTGGCTCAAGAGAAGTTTAGAAAAATATTCCCTGCTCTGATAAATCTCCTTTCCAACTGCTATATGTGTGAATATCTATTACCTACTCTCCCACAAGTAAACAATGCCTTTCTTCACTGCTGCAATCATGATTCATTGTAGCCTGCTTGAGATCTGCCTCCCAAATGTATTGCTTTTCCGTTAGTACTAAATTAATGACTTGGGAGTGGATATGGCTGTTTTATCATAATGTACATTGATGAAGAGAACATGTCTGATAGCTCTTTATCATGTTTGGCAGTTCATGAAAATGTATAGGTTATTTCAGTGGATGAGCTGGTAACCAGAGCATATTGGTAACATTTTACCGAATTGACATGTCATGGACCAATTTTATTTGATTCAGCTACCTAAATGAATAACCGGGCAACTGCACACATTTCAGCAAATAAACGCTGGGTCTAAATTAATTGTTTGCAAGGTTAACATGAATTGTTTATGAGGTTTAATGTTTGATTTGTTACATTAAATTATTTAGTAATGACTTTAAAAACTTATGCTGATAATCCGTTTTTATCACCAGTAAGAAATTGCTAGCTAACTGGCAAGTACGAAAACAGTCAACAACTTCTTGAGTACAGAACCCTAGAGATTGGTCGATCGGCCTCTATTGCAGAAAGTAAGAACTGATGAAAATGCACAGTCAAAGAAGAGAATAATTATTCTGTCAAGGAAACTTAAATATTTATAGAGGCATACTAAGACAAAATAAAGTCTGTAAATGATAATAACACATTTGTGCAGGAAGTGAAGAAATTGATTAAAATGCTGGAAGAATGCTGGAATTAATTAACTATGCAAATGAGCAAAAGCTGTGTGCATTAAGGAAATAGACGCCTGGCTCAAATAGAAGCCTGTCTCTAATAAGCACCTGTTGTGTTCAGTGATTTAAGCAAATATATGCCCAGGCTATTAATTGAAGTTTTACTGTATTCAACTTATCACTAATTAGTTTAATCAGGGGTGTTAGTGCTGGGCTAGAACCCTGTAAGTCCACCAGTAATGGTTTGAGAAACATTGAGCGGCTGTGAACTTTGGGGAAACTTTCCTGGAGGAGGGTACTTTAAATATTTTATTTCAACGGCCCACAGAGTTTGAAGATGACTTAGTTATTTCCATCCCAAACACATCCCATACGGCTGCTGCTTTCACCCTACTTAGACTTGATTAATTCATAGCTACATAATAAATAGAATAAATTCCAGCTGATGCATTAAATTACCTGTAATTAGGCCATAGATTTAATGTTCTGATCGAGTTAATTGATTGTATTGTTCATTCATTTAAAACCAAATCTTCTTTGTGCGAGGTATGTGATTCAACGGCTGATGCCAACTTGGAGAGAAAGCCATTCGTCTTGTGATGTCTGATGTGGAATGTCCCTAATGTGAGCGCAGTCATGTTCATCACGGACTTCTTTGAGTACTGCAGAGACATACTGTATGCTGCAGAGGCCCCGGAAACCACAGCGCAAAAGTTAACTACGAAAAGCTTATTCCATCTAGGTAATTAAACAATTAGGTGTATTGTCTCTAATTAGGATTTGTCAGTAATTTGTCAGTAATCATCCAAAATGAAGGCGGTAATTACTAACTCTGCAGGTGTGTTGACGGAATCAATTGAGCCAACCAACGGACATAATCACCGGGGAAAAAACATAGCTTTTACTGAATGCCAAAAATGGCTGTATAGGATTACTTTCTTGGGACGTCCCTACCCTAAACCCTAATCTTAAAGGAGCAATCAGCATGCGGCTACATCTATTTTTGGACTCATAATTTAATTATATGTACCCTTTGATTCTTGACGAATATAAGTTATAAATGCCCCATGAGCTTAGTTCAACTGGATGGTCAGTCCTTGTAGCGATTGCTCTGTCTATGCATTTGAGAGTGGATACATTTATCCAGCCCCATCCCTCAGTTTTGTAGCAAAACCGTGGTGGGCAGTATCAACTGCTGATGGCCTCTTTAACCCCGACCTTTACCCTAACCTTAACAATAACCCTTCCCTAACCCTAACCATTTAAAATGTCTACTTCAATGGGATATGGACATCCCAAGAATCTCACATAGCACAGACTGTAACATATGGTTGTGGTTAGAGATCGTTTCCAAGCCATACAAATGTAGGATCTCAATTTGATCACCCTGTTGCAGGAGGTTTAAAAAGTCTTCTGAAGTTTGTAATTCCCACTTGATTTTCCCTTTCTATTAATTATAATCAACATAATAATTCACATTTCATGTTTCCTGCAGGATTATTTATCACATATAGATTAATTAATAAATTAACTTAGCTGATTTGCTTTCTCCAAGTAATTTACAATGTCATGTTTTGGGGTTGTCAATGGATAGGCCTACCAGTGAGGTGTCATGACTCATGCGGCGTCAAACACATTTGGGAACTTCCTATAGTTCCTTAAAGTGTATGGCTGTGTTTTTTTATTGGTGTTACAAGAGAACAATGGAGAGCTGAGGACAACAACAAAAAATGGAGGGAAACTCCAGCACCTCTTTCCACAGCGTTAAAATTACGTAATTTATTCTCCATGTTCTCACAATCTCTGCTGTCGCCCTACGACGTCAAGGGGATAAATGTTTAAAGACAACCATGAAATATCCATTCCTTTCTTAATTAGAAGGCACCTCTGCGTCACACTGCTGCCTTTTGTCTTTTGTTAATTTATATCACATATATCGGCCCATGATGAGGGGTTGTGAAGTTGTGAGTGGTCCAATTTAAGATAAAAAAGACTACCACCATGGTTCCCTGAATCAAACGTTTAATATTTGAGAGACTTTGGTGCCCTTTGAAACTCCATTACTCCCACACAGCTGATTGGAACGCTCAAAATAAACCTTTGATAGACGTTTCCGCCACAACACATGGGCAACGACTTTGTTTCAATGTCACTACAGTTGATAGGAGAGGGGGTGCAGACTGAGAGAATGTGTGATAAAATGGCCACACTCCTATTCAATATACCAAGTACATTAAAATACAAATAGGATATTCCATCCGGAAAGAAATTACATGGTTGAAACATGGCATGCAAAGAAGCTTGAGCTTTCTCTCTCTCACACACTGTCCATCAGTCTCTAGCTCTCTCTTTCTTTTTCTGTCTCTCTCTCTCGCACACACACACACACACACACACACATATATACACATTTCATCCCTCTCTCCTATCCCATATTTTACCAGCTAGTATTTCCACCAATGCCTCAGGAAGCTTAAGTAGAAACCCGTCTGTACTTCCACCTTGCAGCATTTACCCTAAGTCTTACCCCAAATCCCAGCTAGGATAATCTCATCCATCCACTCGGATGTACTTCCATTCATCTCGGCCTTACAGTACTGCCAGCTCAGTCCCGTGTTATGAAAAATAAGGGGATTTCCTCCTTGCTCCAACACTTCAGTAGGGTTGTAAGTCTGTGTCACTGCAGAGACCCAGGGAAGATGCTCACTGTCACCCAGACCCAGAGGCCCCTGAGGACTCAATGGGCTCTGTGCGCCTGTGACAGTGCACATGATAGTCGGTCATAGCCCAGGGCAGCCATGCTTCTGTTAGACCAGGGATGTATAAATCCATAACTTCATTCCTCCAGAGCCACAGTTCAACTGTCCAGTCTCCCTGACACTTAATTGATCAATTATTTAACTTGCCTTGTTAAATAAAGGTAAACAAATATTTACAATATTAATAATAATTAAAGTCGCTGATTGATTACCCGCACCTTGATTCCCCAATCTAAATCAGTTACTAATTAAATGGGACAGGAGTCAATTCTGGGTGGTCCATGGATGGGAGACCAAATTATGCTGGAGGTGGTCTTGGTGAACCATCAGATGCGCTGCTACTCACAGAATATTTCAGAGATATCAAGTTATGGTACTGCGTGCATTTCATCAAATGCTCGCAATCAAACAACCAATAATACTGCGCGCTTCCTGTGTTTGGTTCTCACCAGCATCAGAATCGAACCGAGACCACCGTTTTTGAGAGTACCCAGTAAGGATATCCCAATGTCCCAGGGCAGTGATAGGGACATTGGGGTGACATCTTTCAGATGGAACGTAAATCGAGAGTACTGTCTTTCAGATGGGACGTTAAAACGGTTGTCCTGATAAATTATTATTAATCACCCTAAGAGCTCTATTTAAGCAACAAGGCATGAGTGAGTGTGGTATATGGCCAATATACTGCGGCTAAGGGCTGTTCTTAGGCACAACGCAATGCTATTAAAAACTGGTTACCAATGTAATTAGAGCAGTAAAAATAAATGTTTGGCATAACTGTGGTATACGGTCTGATATTATTATACATTTTTTTACTAACCTTTATTTAACTAGGCAATGATGGACTACCCCCGCCAATTGTGCGCCGCCCTATGGGACTCCCAATCACAGCTGGATGTGATACAGCCTGGATTCGAACCAGGGACTGTTGTGACGCCTCTTGCACTGAGATGAAGTGCCTTAGGCCACCGCGCCACTCGGCAGCCCACGGCTGTCAGCCAATCAGCATTCAGGGTTCGAACCACCCAGTTTATAATCTTTATGGGGGATTGGAAATGATGCAGACAATTAACAAACACAGCCCATGCAAAAATAAATTGTGACGGATTTTGATGGACAATTTTGTATTATAATAATTTGATAGACTCTTCAGTATCAGTATCCAGGATTAGAACCACCCAGTTTATAATAGCAATAAGGCACCTCAGGGGTTTGTGGTATATGGCCAATATACCACGGCTAAGGGCTGTGTCCAGGCACTCCGCATTGCATCGTGCATAAGAACAGCCCTTAGCCGTGGTATATTGGCCATATACCACACCCCCTCGGGCTTAATTATACAATGGGTGGGTCTAATCCTGTGTGTCAATCAAATTATTATAATACAAACATGTCCATCAAAATACGTCAGTAAGCTGCCTCTCAATCCACTGCATCCACCTACAGTGGGGAGAACAAGTATTTGATACACTGCCGATTTTGCAGGTTTTCCCACATACAAAGCATGTAGAAGTCTGTAATTTTTATCATAGGTACTCTTCAACTGTGAGTGACGGAATCTAAAACAAAAATCCAGAAAATCACATTGTATGATTTTTAAGTAATTAATTAGCATTTTATTGCATGACATAAGTATTTGATACATCAGAAAAGCAGAACTTAATATTTGGTACAGAAACATTTGTTTGCAATTACAGAGATCATACGTTTCCTGTAGTTCTTGACCAGGTTTTCACACACTGCAGCATGGATTTTGGCCCACTCCTCCATACAGATCCTTCAGGTTTCGGGGCTGTCCCTGGGCAATACGGACTTTCAGCTCCCTCCAAAGATTTTCTATTGGGTTCAGGTCTGGAGACTGGCTAGGCCACTCCAGGACCTTGAGATGCTTCTTACAGAGCCACTCCTTAGTTGCCCTGGCTGTGTGTTTCGGGTCGTTGTCATGCTGGAAGACCCAGCCACTACCCCATCTTCAATGCTCTTACTGAGGGAAGGAGGTTGTTGCTCCCCTCAATACGGTGCAGTCGTCCTGTCCCCTTTGCAGAAAAGCATCCCCAAAGAATGATGTTTCCACCTCCATGCTTCACGGTTGGGATGGTGTTCTTGGCGTTGTACTCATCCTTCTTCTTCCTCCAAACACGGCGAGTGGAGTTTAGACCAAAAAGCTCTATTTTTGTCTCATCAGACCACATGACCTTCTCCCATTCCTCCTCTGGATCATCCAGATGGTCATTGGCAAACTTCAGACGGGCCTGGACATGCGCTGGCTTAAGCAGGGGGACCTTGCGTGCGCTGCAGGATTTTAATCCATGACGGTGAAGTGTGTTACTAATGGTTTTCTTTGAGACTGTGGTCCCAGCTCTCTTCAGGTCATTGACCAGGTCCTGCCGTGTAGTTCTGGGCTGATCCCTCACCTTCCCTTCCTCATGATCATTGATGCCCCATGAGGTGAGATCTTGCATGGTGCCCCAGACCGAGGGAGATTGACCGTCATCTTGAACTTCTTCCATTTTCTAATAATTGCGCCAACAGTTGTTGCCTTCTCACCAAGCTGCTTGCCTATTGTCCTGTAGCCCATCCCAGCCTTGTGCAGGTCTACAATTTGATCCCTGATGTCCTTACACAGCTCTCTGGTCTTGGCCATTGTGGAGAGGTTGGAGTCTGTTTGATTGAGTGTGTGGACAAGTGTCTTTTATACAGGTAACGAGTTCAAACAGGTGCAGTTAATACAGGTAATGAGTGGAGAACAGGAGGGCTTCTTAAAGAAAAACTAACAGGTCTGTGAGAGCCGGAATTCTTACTGGTTGGTAGGTGATCAAATACGTATGTCATGCAATAAAATGCAAATTAATAATTAAAAAATCATACAATGTGATTTTCTGGATTTTTGTTTTAGATTCCGTCTCTCACAGTTGAAGTGTACCTATGATAAAAATTACAGACCTCTACATGCTTTGTAACTGGGAAAACCTGCAAAATCGGCAGTGTATCAAATACTTGTTCTCCCCACTGTATGTTGACCTTCCACACCTGCGGTAGAAAGTAGCAGAGCTACAGAAAAGTGGTATTTTATTTTTTATATTTATATATACAGTATACATTTGCAAGAGAAAGTATGTGAACCCTTTGGAATTACCTGGATTTCTACATAAATTGCTCATAAGATTTGATCTGATCTTCATATAAGCGACAAAAAAAGACAAATACAGTGTGCTTAAACTAATAACACACACATTTTTGTATTTTTCTTGTCTATATTAAATACATAATTAAACATTCACAGTGTAGGTTGGAAAAAGTATGTGAACACGTAGGCTAATGATTTCTCCAAAAGCTAATTGGAGTGAGGAGACAGCTAACCTGGAATCCAATCATTGAGACGAGATTGGAGATGTTGGTTAGAGCTGCCCTGCCCTGCTATTCACAAGATGCATTGCCTGATGTGAACCACGCCTCGAACAAAAGAGATCTCAGAAGACCTAAGATTAAAAATTGTTGACCTACATAAAGCTGGAAAGGGTTACAAAAAAACCAAGAGTGGCCGTCGTGCAAAGATGACCGCAAGAGCACAGCGCAGAATGCTCATTGAGGTTAAGAAGAACCCTAGAGTGTCAGCTAAAGACTTACAGAAATCTCTGGAACATGCTAACATCTCTGTTGACGAGTCTACGATACGTAAAACACTAAATAAGAATGGTGTTCATGGGAGGACACCATGGAAGAAGCCACTGCTGTCCAAAAAAACATTGCTGCACGTCTGAAGTTCGCAAAAGAGCATCTAGATGATCCACAGTGCTACTGGCAAAATATCCTGTGGACAGATGAAACTTAAGTTGAGTTGTTTGGAAGGAACCCACAACACTATGTGAGAAGAAAAAAGCCACAGCACACCAACATCAAAACCTCATCGCATCTGTAAAGTATGGTGGAGGGAGCATCATGGTTTGGGGCCTGGACAGCTTGCTATTATCGACGGAAAAATCTATTTTTATCAAGTTTATCAAGACATTTTTCAGGAGAATGTCCGCCAATTGAAGCTCAACAGAAGTTGGGTGATGCAACAGGACAACGACCCAAAACACAGAAGTAAATCAACAGAATGGCTTCAACAGAAGAAAATACCCGTTCTGGAGTGGCCCAGTCATGAGTCCTGACCTCAACCCGATTGAGATGCTGTGGCATGACCTCAAGAGAGCGATTCACACCGAACATACCAAGAATATTGTTGACTTGAAACAGTTTTGTAAAGAGGAATGGTCCAAAATTCCTCCTGACTGTTGTGCAGGTCTGATCCGCAACTACAGAAAAACATTTGGTTGAGGTTATTGCTGCCAAAGGAGTCAACCAGTTGTTAAGGGTTCACATACTTTTTCCACCCTGCACTGTGAAATGTTAGTTTAAGCAGCCTGTGTTTATCTATTGTTGTAACTTAGATGAAGATCAGATGAAATTGTATGACCAATTTATGCAGAAATCCAGGTAATTGCAAAGGGTTGACATACTTTTTCTTGCCACTATAACTAGCTATTTCTGCTTTAGCTAGCATTCTTCTATGTTAGGTCATGGTTGGAATGCAGTCATTCTATTGTCATATTTGTATGCTTTAAATTCATGTTATGTGGATACAATAACTTGTTGTATATACAGTGCATTCGAAAAGTATTCAGACCCCTTAACTTTTCCCACATTTTTTTACGTTACAATAGCTACTAAAATAGTTTTCATAATTTTTTTTTATTATTTTATTTACTTTTTCTTGCCACTGACAGAGCTCTACAGTGGAGATGTGAGAACCTTCCAGAAGGACAACCATGTCTGCAGCACTACACCAATCAGGCCTTTATGGTAGAACGGCCAGACGGAAGCCACTTCAGTAAAAGGCACGACAGCCCGCTTGGAGTTAAAGACTCTCAGACCACGAGAAACTTGGTCTGATGAAACCAAGATTTAACTCTTTGACCTGAATTCCAAGCCTCACGTCTGGAGAAAACCTGGCACCATCCCTACAGTAAAGCATGGTGGTGGCAGAATCATACTGTGGGGCTTTTCAGCTGCAGTGACTGGAAGACTAGTCAGGATCGAGTCAAAGATGAATGGTGCAAAGTACAGAGAGATCCTTGATGAAAACCTGCTCCAGAGCACTCAGGACCTCAGACTGGGGTAAAGGCAGGAGTGGTTTCGAGACAAATCTCTGAATGTCATTGAGTGGCCCAGCCAGAGCCTGGACTTGAACCCGATCGAACATCTCTGGAGAGACCTGAAAATAGCTGTGCAGCGACACTCCCCAACCTGACAGAGCTTTAGAAGATCTGCAAAGAAGAATGGGAGAAACTCCCCAAATACAGGTGTACCAAGCTTGTAGCATCAAACCCAAGAAGACTTGATGCTGTGATCTCTGCCAAAAGTGCTTCAACAAAGTACTGGGTAAAGGGTCTGAATACTTATATAAATGTGATATTTCCGCTTACATTTTTTTATAAATTAACAAACATTTCTAAAAAACAGTTCTTGTTTCATCATTATGGGGTAGTTTGTGTAGATTGATGAGGGGGAAAAAAACGATTTAATACATTTTAGAATAAGGCTGTAACGTAACAAAATGTGGAAAAAGTCAAGGGGTCTGAACACTTCCCGAAGGCACTGTATATACATACACATAAACTCTATATAAACACATATACATACATATACACACATATAGAAGATCTGCATACATAAAATATATATAGAAGATAGCCCCATACTTACTTTATACCTACTCATTCAAGGGTTTTTCTTTATTTTTACTATTTTCTACATTGTAGAATAAAAGTGAAGACATCAAAACTATGAAATAACACACATGGAATAATGTAGTAACCAACAAACTGTTAAACAAATCAAAATATATTTTACATTTCAGATTCTTCAAAGTAGCCACCCTTTGCCTTGATGACAGCTTTGCATTCTCTTGGCATTCTCTCAACCAACTTTCATGAGGTAGTCACCTGGAATGCATTTCAATTAACAGGTGTGCCTTCTTAAAAGTTAATTTGTGGAATTTCTTTCCTTCTTAATGCGTTTGAGCCAATCAGTTGTGTTGTTACAAGGTAGGGGTGGTATACAGAAGATAGCCCTATTTTGGTAAAAGACCAAGTCCATATTATGGCAAGAACAGCTCAAATAAGCAAAGAGAAATGACAGTCCATCATTACTTTGAGACATGAAGGTCATAACATTTTTCTCTTTGATTAAATACAGTCCTATTGAAGCCCACTAGCTTCAAGTACATGGAAATATTCAAACAGTGTTTTGTCCTATAGTCGTATTACTCTTTATGACGTATACATTAACACCACCTGCCGGGGAACCATAACATCAGCAGCCATGTGACACAAATGTACACATCTCATTCTCACAAGGCAATTGTGCTTGTAAGTAGACCTAGCATGCTAGCATGCCGTGTGGCATGCGATTGACAATAGTAGAGGGACAGATTTTCACAGTTGTCGTTACGTATCTTGCTTGAGTGGTATTGTAATTAAGTTATATTGTGATTTGCCTATGTACAATCTATATTGATTTCCTTGCTGACTTTCTTGCCAGTTCTCCAGTTTATCTACTCTAAATCGTTATCATTGATTTCTCTCACAATTCCATGATATGAACTATATCTGACATACTTACTTTTTTCTTTGTTAGAGATGCCAGCCATTCAAGAGATCATTAGATGGAACACCTACTGTAGCTATAGGCATCAGTAACAGAAAACACTGTGACAAACAAGCGCCTCATCAGAGGGTTATAGGAGCGTATGTGTGAATTCCTTCTGCAATCCAGATCAGTGCAGCACAGGATCATTTATTAATTACCATTTGGCATGATCTCTGAGTCGGGTGTATACATGGAGGCCGGTTGATCAACTTTCCCCTGCAAGGCGAGAGAGGCGCATTTCCTTGCTTACTGGTGGTTTAAGAATGCGTTATAAGCAACTTGGAACCTTGGCATCTCAGCTTCGATACCTCTGTCACAGGGCCATAGCCCAGACCTTGGTCATTTTTAAAAAACTTTTCTTTCTACTCAGCTGGAGTCTCAACTTACTGTTCGTTAGAATAGCAAAATACACCAAGTGATATTTCGGAACTTGGTTGCAGCAGTTTTCCTTTGTTATATGTCACTCACTGACAGTCACTCAATTAGCCCATGTCAGTTAAAACATTTTATACAACGGGTGGGTCTAATCTTGAATGCAGACCGTATACCACGGGTTTGACAAAACATTTATTTTTACTGCTCTAATAACATTGGTAACCAGTTTATAATAGCAATAAGGCACCTCGGGGGTGTTGCGTCGATTAAGAACATCCCTTAGCCGTGGTATTTTGGCCATATAGAAAACAGGTCAAACGAGAATAAAAATGTAGCTAGTTTGCAGTCTTTCCGGCTTCATTTTGAAGTGATTTTGTTAGCTGGGTTGTTGGCTAGCTCCTCTAAAGAACAGTATCCTGACAAGAGAGTACATTTTCTATGACAGGCGAAATTGCACATAATTAGCTCATTGTTATGGATTTACCCAAATAAATGTCACCAAATAAATCTTAAACAAATGCAAATGCAGCTACATTGTTGTTATTCTGTCTGCACTGTTTGAGGTGACTGTAAGTTAGTCGTAGTTGGTTAGCTAACAAGTAAGGGATAAGAAAGTTGCCAGCCAGTATGGCAATAAAACATTTAGAATGAACGATAGATACAGAACAAAAAGACTTAACAACTGGTTTGTGTCTCTGGAAACTGAACCGATACAACGAATGACGACAGCTTGGGTAGCAACCCTAGATTTGTGTCGGGACTATATCTTGTGGAAGGATGAAATAGTACGAATAAATTCAGCAAAATAAAGATTTTCATGAAAATATGTAAATCATTATTTGAATATGTTGGTAACACGTTGTATAAAAGTGATAATGCCTTCGAAGCGTCTTGGGCATTATCACTTAATTAGATTGGAAAATTTGTCTAATCAGCTATCTAAACTTGTAAATTACCGACCGGGCACACAGGGCAGATATCATATTAACTTGGCAGGGCAAAATGTGTAGAATTAATTTGCTGCACAGCTCCCCTAAACACTCACCAGTGAAAACAAGACACTCCCTCCTCAGAGCTGTTGGTATAATTCATTGTACACCACTGAGGGGGTACACTAGGAAAGCTTCCTTTTAGTTCTGCGCTGCGGCCAAACAGCTGACTTCAGATGTGGGTATTTTTCATGTCACAGGCACCCTGTTTGATTCCAATCTGCGAACAGCTCATGAGATGTTAATAACTCACCTGTGTGTGTGTGAGTGTGTGTGTGTGAGTGAGAGAATACCGAACACCCACAGCTCCCTCTAGCTTATTAAAGTTGAAGTGCTGCTAGTAGTCAGTCTCTGTTACATGCTTACAGTACTGATGAGCAGAGGGAGGCAGACAGACAAGATCCCCGACAGACAAGCTCACAGCAGGTACAGACAGATGGGGAATTAAGATCTAGACAAGCCAGAGAGACAGACAGCCGCATACAGCAAAGTTAGAGAGATAGAGCTATAGATACAAAGATAAAAGACATACCCAGACGAGTAGCTAGGACTAGGGAATGTATGGCAATGAAATGGCAAGATCATACAAACTGAACGGCTGAGAGAGCAAGCAGGTAGAGAAACACGCCAACAGCTGGACTGATGGACAAAACGAGCAAAGGAAAGTGGACAGACCGTCAGGTAGTAGCAGTACAGACAGACAAACGGACAGACAGATTGACTGACAGAGGAGCAGGCAAAGCAAAGAACTAACCAGAGAGGCAAGCACAGCCAGGTGGGCAAACGAGAGCCAAGACATCCACAGTGGCTAACAGACACACACAGGCCACATTTCAGCTGAGCTGCCGGGCATTGAGCAAGGGAGAAGCTGGGAAAGTCAGAAGAGAGAGAGAGAGAAAGAGAGCGAGATAGAGTGATAGAGAGAGGTGGAGAGAGAGAGAAGACATTGTAGGCTGCATCTGCTGCCCTGATTGTGTATCCCTGGGCCTGGTGTCCCCAGAGCTTCTGCCTTCGTGACGCGCTAGGCCTCTGGGTCGACTCAAGCCCATATGGAGGCCTGTGTGTGTGTGTGTGTGTGTGTGTGTTCTTGCGTGTTTATGTGTGAGTTCTTATGTGTGTGTGTCTGTGTGTGTGTGTGTGTGTGTGTGTGTGTGTGTGTGTGTGTGTGTGTGTGTGTGTGTGTGTGTGTGTGTGTGTGTGTGTGTGTGTGTGTGTGTGTGTGTGTGTGTGTGTGTGTGTGCGTTTTTACATGCTTGTGCGTACGTGTGTTTGTGGCATCAGTTTGTAAGAAACATGGAAGGCTATAGCCACTACATACGTTTTAGGAACACGTCCCTCGCTCTGATTTTGCATGTTAGGCAAGCTGTAGGAGTCATGAGAGATAATGGATACACTGGTGCAAGCAGCTGTCATGTAGCGTTGCTAGCTACTCCTGTGGGGTGTGCTTTGGTAATTGTTGTGCCATGTGTCGGCAGCAACATGTACTGTACTTCATACTCTGCGCAGAAATGTAAGCTAACTTAAAGGGGCATTACACTTTCAAATGAAAGTTTTTTCAGACTTTTTTTCAGATCTCTAAAGTTGTCTAATGTCAAGATGAAACAACATCCCACGACATTGGTTGTGTAGATCCAGCTGTATGCCTCCAACCCAAATGAATGGAAAAGATAAGTGTGAATAAAAAATAAAAAAAATAAAAAAAGGAAATCAGACGGTACTTATCTTTCCATTCATTTGGGATATCTGGCACTACACAACTGATGATGTCATGCTACGTTGGTTTCATTATGAAATTACTTTACTTTTGAGGCCTGAAAACATCTGACAAACTTTCATTTATGACCCCCTTTGTCCATGCCCTGGTTGCTGGAAGTAGTTCTTTCCGCTTGACTGTTTCGATTTTTCAGTATGTTATGTAAGCTATAATCTGCTCATACCTCACACTCTGAAGTGAGAAAAGTTAAATAGTAGGGATATTACCAGTGTTTTGATTCATTTTGTTTTACCTAGCCTGTTTTATTCTTTTGAATATACGGCTCTATTGTTCACAGGTTCATTACCCAGAAAGTTTTTGGTAGTTCCTTAAGGCAGAGAATGTATGAGTCCCAAAATAGCACACTAGTCCCTAGTGCACTACTTTTGACCAGGTCCCCAAAAGTAGTGCACTATATATAGTGAATAGGGTGCCATTTGGGATGCAATGCAGCCTAAGTGAGTAGAACTAGGTCAACAACCTCTTGAGAGGGAGTTGGAATTTTCCTCAGGTGAGAAAATGCAAAATTCCTCTGAAAATATCCATGAAGCATTAATAATTCCAGAGGTTATAGTCTTGAAGGGCGAGTAGAGGGTGTCATTAACATGTTAATTAGATATTGGTGTGTTTTGTGTGTTTGTGTGTGTATTTAGGTGAGTGTGTGTGTGTGTTTGGGTGGGTGGGTGGGTGGATGTTTGGCTGGGTGCGTGAGTGAGTGGGTGTGTGCGTGCGTGCGTGCGTGTGCATACAGTATATGTGTGTTCATGTGTGTGTGTGTGTGTGTGTGTGTGTGTGTGTGTTTGTGCAGTTGACACGATAGGCAAAGGAGATACAGGCTACCTTCTTGAGGCATTGTTTTGAAAGACCTGTGTGGATAATTGATGACGCACTTCAGACAAATGGGCTGCAAGGTCATTCCACCAATTTGGTGCCTTTTGAGTAATGTAACTTGGAGAAAAAAATTTGCATTTCACCATATTGTAACATTCTGTCATAAAGAGCACATGTTAAACTTAATAAAAAACATGTTTTCCCATCTCAAGAGGTAAAAAAATAGTAAGTGCTATTATGTGCCAAACAAAGTAACTGAGATGACTGTAACAGGGTTGATGACATCATCTTAAATCTTCCATAAATCCCCTTGTGAAAGGAGAAATGGAAGCTTGGTTTGTGCAACAGGGAAGGGCAATTGAATGCAAACTTAGCGTTGTTACTGTGACCATATTATCGCCACACCGGCAGTCACTAGTCATGACCACAGTCAAATTCCACGGTAACTAGGCTTCTCCAAAACAACGCTCTAATGACACTGATGGTCATTAGTAGCCTACAAAACTTGCTAATGGCTAGTCACTAATGGCCTGGTACTCAGCGCTTTATTGTCCCTCTAATCACTATGACATTATGACTTGACATTAATGAAAATGCAATCGAAAATCAAATCAAACACTTCATGAGAGCCCTGTTGCGCAGCGAGAGAAAACTTTTCATAGCTGTTCCTATAAGCCCATGTTGCGCAACATTTCTATAGGCTATGCTATGCAATTGCGTTAGAAAGAGTTTTGATGACCTTCATGTCTTAAAGTAATGATGGACTGTCGTTTCTCGTTGCTTATTTGAGCTGTTCTTGCCATAATATGGACTTTTACCAAATAGGCTATCGTCTGTATATCCCCCACACCCCCACCTCCTACCTTGTCACAACACAACAGACTGGCTCAAACGCATAAGGAAAGAAATTCCCAAAAATGCATTCTAGGTGACTACCTCATGAAGCTGGTTGAGCGAATGCCAAGAGTGTGCAAAGCTGTCATCAAGGCAAAGGGTGGCTATTTGAAGAATCTAAAATCTAAAATATATTTAGATTTGTTTAACATTTTTTTGGTTACTACATGATTCCATATGTGTTATGTCATAGTTTTGATGTCTTCACTTTTATTCTACAATGTAAAAAAAAAAAAGAAAATAAAGAAAAACCCTTGAATGAGTAATATTCCAAACTTTTGGCCCCCAGTGTGTATATATACAGTGGGGAGAACAAGAATTTGATACACTGCCGATTTTGCAGGTTTTCCTACTTATAAAGCATGTAGAGGTCTGTAATTTTTATCATAGGTACACTTCAACTGTGAGAGACGGAATCTAAAACAAATTTCCAGAAAATCACATTGTATGATTTTTAAATTATTAATTTGCATTTTATTGCATGGCATAAGTATTTGATCACCTACCAACCAGTAAGAATTCCAGCTCTCACAGACCTGTTAGTTTTTCTTTAAGAAGCCCTCCTGTTCCCCACTCAATATCTGTATTAACTGCACCGGTTTGAACTCGTTACCTGTATAAAAGACACTTGTCCACACACTCAATCAAACAGACTCCAACCTCTCCACAATGGCCAAGACCAGAGAGCTGTGTAAGGACATCAGGGATCAAATTGTAGACCTGCACAAGGCTGGGATGGGCTATAGGACAATAGGCAAGCAGCTTGGTGAGAAGGCAACAACTGTTGGCACAATTATTAGAAAATGGAAGAAAGTCAAGATGACGGTCAATCTCCCTCGGTCTGGGGCACCATGCAAGATCTCACCTTGTGGGGCATCAATGATCATGAGGAAGGTGAGGGATCAGCCCAGAACTACACGGCAGGACCTGGTCAATGACCTGAAGAGAGCTGGGACCACAGTCTCAAAGAAAACCATTAGTAACACACTACGCCGTCATGGATTAAAATCCTGCAGAACACGCAAGGTCCACCTGCTCAAGCCAGCGCATGTCCAGGCCCGTCTGAAGTTTGCCAATGACCATCTGGATGATCCAGAGGAGGAATGGGAGAAGGTCATGTGGTCTGATGAGACAAAAATAGAGCTTTTTGGTCTAAACTCCACTCGCCGTGTTTGGAGGAAGAAGAAGGATGAGTACAACCCCAAGAACACCATTCCCAACCGTGAAGCATGGAGGTGGAAACATCATTCTTTGGGGATGTTTTTCTGCAAAGGGGACAGGACGACTGCACCGTATTGAGGGGAGGATGGATGGGGCCATGTATCGCGAGATCTTGGCCAACAACCTCCTTCCCTCAGTAAGAGCATTGAAGATGGGTCGTGGCTGGGTCTTCCAGCATGACAACGACCCGAAACACACAGCCAGGGCAACTAAGGAGTGGCTCCGTAAGAAGCATCTCAAGGTCCTGGAGTGGCCTAGCCAGTCTCCAGACCTGAACCCAATAGAAAATCTTTGGAGGGAGCTGAAAGTCCGTATTGCCCAGCGACAGCCCCGAAACCTGAAGGATCTGTATGGAGGAGTGGGCCAAAATCCCTGCTGCAGTGTGTGAAAACCTGGTCAAGAACTACAGGAAACGTATGATCTCTGTAATTGCAAACAAAGGTTTCTGTACCAAATATTAAGTTCTGCTTTTCTGATGTATCAAATACTTAAGTCATGCAATAAAATGCAAATTAATTACTTAAAAATCATACAATGTGATTTTCTGGAAATTTGTTTTAGATTCCGTCACTCACAGTTGAAGAGTACCTATGATAAAAATTACAGACTTCTACATGCTTTGTAAGTGGGAAAACCTGCAAAATCGGCAGTGTATCAAATTCTTGTTCTCCCCACTGTATAAATACACACTACCGTTCAAATGTTTGAGGTCACTTAGAAAAGCACATTTTTGGTCCATTTAAACAACATCAAATTGATCAGAAATACAGTGTAGACATTGTTAATGTTGTAAATGACTATTGTAGCTGGAAACTGCAGATTTTTATTGGAATATCTACATAGGCGTACGGAGGCCCAATATCAGCAACCATCACTTCTGTGTTCCAATGGCACATTGTGTTAGCTAAATCCGCAAAACACTAGTCTCAGCGTCAACAGTGAAGCGGCGACTCCGGGTTGCTGGCCTTCTAGGCAGAGTTGCAAAGAAAAAGCTGGGTGAGCATCCCGGAGTCGCCTCTTCACTGTTGACGTTGAGACTGGTGTTTTGCGGGTACTATTTAATAAAGCTGCCAGTTGAGGACATGTGAAGCATCTGTTTCTCAAACTAGACACTAATGTAGACACTCCTCTTTCTATTCTGGTTAGAGTCAGTTTGTGCTGTTTTGTGAAGGGAGTAGTACACAGCGTTGTACGAGATATTCACTTTCTTGGCAATTTCTCGCATGGAATAGCCTTCATTTCTCAGAACAAGAATAGACTGACGAGTTTCAGAAGAAAGTTCTTTGTTTCTGGCTATTTTGAGCCTGTAATCAAACCCACAAATGATGATGCTCCAGATACTCAACTAGTCTAAAGAAGGACAGTTTTATAGCTTCTTTAATCAGCACAACAGTTTTCAGCTGTGCTAACATAATTGCAAATGGGTTTTCTAATGATCAATTAGCCTTTTAAAAGTCAACACAACACGCCACTGGAACACAGGAGTGATGGTTGCTGATAATGGGCCTCTGTACGCCTATGTAGATATTCCATAAAAAAATCAGCCGTTTCCAGCTACAATAGTCATTTACAACATTAACAATGTCTACACTGTATTTCTGATCAATTTGATGTTATTTTAATGGACAAACAAATTGCTTTCCTTTCAAAAACTAGGACATTTCTATGTGACCCCAAACTTTTGAACGGTAGTGTATATATTTGCAAACATTTCTAAAAAGCTGTATTTGCTTTGTCATTATTGTAATGATTTACGCAGGAGACTTGAGTGGATCCATTCGCAAGCGTAGTTTTACTGAACGTGACAGCACAGAGTTCACAATCCAGGTGAAATATAACAAAAAACGATATAAGCCACAAATTCATAAGGACCCAACACATGGGAACTTGCATGACTACCAAATACAGGAAAACAATACCTCACAATGGGCAACTGATTTGGCCTTGCTTATATACCCAGAAACACAGGTGACAGTAATTATGTTCAACAGCTTCATCAGTGGGGGAGATCCAAGATGATAGGACGAGCAGGTGAGTATAGGAGTGATGACAGGGGCCTGAACCTTACAATTATGGGGTATTGTGTGTAGATTGATGAGGGGAACAAATGATTTAATCAATTTTAGAATAAGGCTGTAACGTGACAACATGTGAAAAAGTCAAGGTGTCTGAATACTTTTCGGATGCACTGTAAGTGAAACCGAAACTTAAGTTTAGGTATTAATTTTGAGTGGTCCAGGTTAGTGTCACGCGAGGGTGCATACACAGACCAAGACGCAGCGCAGGGATAGTAGTTCGACATCATTTATTATACTATGTAATAATAAAAACCAAATGACGAACTACATAACAAACACTATATCAATAACGTAACGTCAAAATCAAACACGATAATGAACGTAAATAATGTGGCACACTTACTGTCACCGTGACTGCGAAATAATCGACAACGACCCACATCCCCGGTGTGGATCCCTAATTAGAGACGATGCACAGCAGCTGCCTCTAATTAGGGATCCAACGCAAACCACCACCAGAAACAGAAAGAATAGAACTGTCAGACTCTGACCATGGCTACATAGAGAAGCAAATAGGTTTCTCTATGGCCAGAGCCTGACAGTTAGGGATAGGGTTAAACTTAAGGTTTGGCATTAATTCTGCCTGGTTAAGGTTAGAGTCTGGGTTTGGGATAATGTTTAAACAGAAAAATTTAAATACCAAACAAGTGCCTAGCACTGGGTTTGGCCCGCAATGATTGGAGCCTTGCTTGCAGTTTAACCTCATCTTCAACACCATCCCTTACTATTAGATGGTAAAAGGCACTCACTTTGCCTCTAGTGGACATTCCAATGTCTTTGTGTTTCCAATGTCTTTGTGTTTCCAATGTCTTTGTGTTTCCAATATCTTTGTAAACAAAATAGTTATAGCATTACTATATGTGTAAAATGTTACATTTATTCACAGGAATTGTCAGTTCTTCCATCCTTAGTCAGCTACATCTATGATTCCCGAGAATGGTTACATTCTCCAGCACTATCCCTCAGCAGGACTATACACATTTGTGGGCTACCAAACACTTTCCAAGCGTCTCCACTGCAGAGAACTAAGACAGTGCTCTCAGAAAGTTCAATATTAAATTTGTTATTATAGTACACAGTAATTAGCTTTTCCGGGTTTTGTCTTGGAACAGCTACCTGTCTGGTAACGACATGAGCGAGCGCGGGTGATATTGAAAGCCTGTTGAGTCCCAGGGAACCGGGGATGCTAGCATTCACCAAAGCGAGGGTAAAGCAGCTGTCCTGGTGGGTTACTCTTCTGTGAAAGCAAACAGTGTTTGTCAGGTACTGACCTGAGGGACTGACGCAGTCACACAGCACACACAAACAGCAATCATGTACACATGTTCACACACACAAGACGAGGCTGCAGTGGAGAGGGTCAAAAGCTTCAATTTCCTCGGAGTGGACATAACTGACAACCTGAAATGGTCCCTTCACACAGACAGTGTGGTGAAGAAGGCACAAAAGCCTGTTCACCCCGTTATTATCTAGGAGGAGACAGTACCGTTTTTTTTTTTACCTTTATTTAACTAGACAAGTCAGTTAAGAACAAATTGTTATTTACAATGACGGCCTACCCCGGCCAAAACTGGACGACGCTGGGCCAAAACTGTGCGCCGCCCTATGGGACTCCCAATCACAGCCGGATGTGATACAGCCTGGATTCAATCCAGGGACTGTAGTGACGCCTCTTGCACTGAGATGCAGTGCCTTAGACTGCTGCACCACTCGGGAGATTGATGAATAGCTTCCATCTCCAGGCCATCAGACGGTTAAACAGTCACCACTAGCCAGCCTCCACCCAGTACCTTGCCCTGAACCTTAATCACTGTTACTAGCCAGCTACCACCCAGTACTCTACCCTGCACCTTAGAGATTGCTTTGCCCTATATACATAGTCACTTAATAATGGTCACTTTAATAATGTTTACATACAGTCTTACCCACTTTATATGTATATACTGTATTCTAGTCAATGCTCATCCTATATAACTACTGCTCTATAAACCTTTTCTATGTATATACTGTCCATACTGTCAATAAACACCATTATATACACTGAGTGTACAAATACCTGACATAGACTGACCAGGTGAATCCAGGTGATGTCACTTGTAAAATCCACTTCAGTGTAGGGGGAAGAGACAGGTTAAAGAAGGATTTTAAAGCCTTGAGACAACTGTGACATGAATTGTGTATGTGTGCCATTCAGAGGGTGAATGGTCAAGACTAAAGATTTGAACGGGGTATGGTAGGTTTGTGTCAAGAACTGCAACGCTGCAGGGTTTTTCACGCTCAAGAGTTTTCCTGTGTGTATCAAGAAAGGTCCACCACCCAAAGGACATCCACCCAACTTCATACAACTGTGGGAAGCATTGGTTTAAGGCACTGTATCTCAGTGCAAGAGGCGACACTACAGTCCCTGGTTCAAATCCAGGCTGTATCACATCCATCACATGATTGGGAGTCCCATAGGGCGGCACACAATTGGCCCAACGTCCCGGGTTTGGCCGGGGTAGGCCGTCATTGTAAATAAGAATTTGTTCTTAACTGACTTGCCTATTTAAATAAAGGTTCAATACAAAAAATATATATATTATTATTGGCGTCAACATGGGCCACCATCCCTGTGGAACACTTTCGACACCTTGTAGAGTCCATGCCCCGACAAATTGAGGCCGTTCTGAGGGCAAAAGGGGGTGCAACTCAATTTTAGGAAGGTGTTCTTAATGTTTTATACACTCAGTGAATATACTACTACAGTATTTCTTAAATTTTTGTATTTTTACTTTTTTACAGAAACATGCACACACAGACACACACACAGAACTAGGCCACAGTAGGTGATATGTTGAGGGCGTTTCATATTAATGCATTGGGTTATGGTGGGGTAAGTAGTGTGTGTGTGCGCGTGTGTGTGTGTGTGTGTGTGTGTGTGTGTGTGTGTGTGTGTGTGTGTGTGTTTCTGTCTGCATGTGTCTGCGTTTGTGTGTGAGTGACAGCTGGCAGGACCGGCTGGCAGAGCTGTTTGCCGACTCCGGTGCCCGGACCTTCCCACTGCGTCCGGTCGGCGATGCTCGCCAACCAAAAAACGCCACTTTTTGATGAGAGCTGCAATGATCCCGAGGACAGAGAGAGAGATAGAGAGAAAGAAAGAATGAGTGAGCCAGGAGAGAACGAGTGCCAGCTCCGTCTCCAGTGTCCAACACACATCCTCCTATCCCCTTCCTCCTCTTCAAGGCCTACCAACAGCTGGCGAGGCTCCCCAAACCAGAGAAAGAAGCCAATGATTGGGGGGACTGAGGGTCCACAGTTTGCCCTGATGCCTGAGAAAGGCTTTCCTTCCCTCTCTACTCTCTCTCTGTCAGCTGCCACGGGTGTCTCCAGTCTAATTTTTAGTTGAGTAAATAAATAAACTCACTTAACCTGTTGAACGTTAAGTGGATGGCCGTATAAAAACACGAGAGGGCCATAAACAGTACCTTGTAAGGTCTTATGCTGTTAACAAGCTCTGATTTTGTGAAAAAAAAAGATATATATATATTTGTATGCACGATTTGCAGTAGTATGCACTTCTAGAGTAAATAGTATGACAAATAGTACATCCCCAGCTAGCACATTTGGTTCCTTGGAAGTTGTGGGAACATACATTTTTGGTTTCCCATTGGTTCTGGGAACGAAGCCATAAGTTTCCTGACCGGTAAAACCGAAGGTTTTTTAAATGTTCTGAGAACAGAATTGAACATTTGACCTGTTCTGAGAACCAGACATCGAATATCCCTTTGAGTATGGTGCAATTATTCATTTTACATTTTGGATGGTGGATCTACAGTATACACCCAGTCACTATAAAGATACATAACATACAACTCTGGAACTGTTTTAAAATCACCATTAACCTAATATTTATTGTGTCAGTGAGATTTGAACCTATGATCTTCTGTTCTCTATCAATGGAATTAGTCCACTGCACCACCAGGGTGGAGCTAGCATGCCATGTTTTTTTCTTTTTCAAACAGGCCCCATTTCAAAGGAAACAAGCACTCATTAACACACCTGAACACACTTAACAACATAGAGGAAAGTGTTAGCTTTGTTGATGCTGAGAACGTTATGTCAAATGTAGAATGTTATTTTACCGTTACTAAGGTTTTTTTGTGTTTTTAATGGAAAGTTCTCTTAATGTTCTGAGAACATGACTTTAAATAGAACCATGAGGAACCTGCAGAATACCTCATGCTGAAGTACTGAAATTCCCCACAGAAAAATGTTGTTTCTCAACATTCTCGGAACGTTCTGAGAAGATTAATTTAAATAGAACATTGAGGAAACCTGTAGAAAACATTATGCTGAAGTATTATGATTCCCACAGGAGGATGTTGTTTCTTAACCTCTTAAGGATCTGACCCTTCTTTTCAGTTTTCGCCTGCCTGTAGCTCAGGACCAGATTCAAGGATATGCATATTCTTTATACCTGTCACGATCGTGTAGGTGGAGAGACCAAGGTGCAGCGCAGTAACAATTCAACATAGTTCTTAAACTATAAGTATTCAGAACTTTTGCCAAAATAACAACAATATACATGAACGGAAGAGAACACACTTACTTCAACGGATGACATCAAATAATGACCCACACCTAGGGTGTGGGATCTACAAACATATGTAGGATCCCTAATTAGAGACAATGCGCGGACTCCCGAACGCCAACCAATAAACACACACATGGGGGGAGGGTTAGGGAGGGAATCTTAGTTCGTCGGTGGCGGTTCGCCCCGGCGAAGTGGACAGCTTCCTCCCTGGCCTTCCTCTGATGACCGGGGACGAACCGGGCACCGGTGTGGTGAACGGCTCCGGCCATAAAGCGGGGCAAATAACCGGGCCCGAACTGGGCACCGGTGGGGTAAACGGCTCCGGCCATGGAACGGGGCAAATAACCGGACCCCGGTGGGGTAAACGGCTCCGGCCATGGAGCGGGGCAAATAACCGGGCCCGGACTGGAAACCGGTGGGGTAGATGGCTCCGGCCATGGAACGGGGCAAATAACCGGGGCCGAACCGGGCACCAGTGGAGCGGACTGCTCTGGCACTGTAGCGGAGCAGCCGACCGGACCCGGTGGAGGGGACTGCTCTGGCATTGGAGCGGAGCGGACGACCGGACCCGGACTGGGCACCGGTGGAGCGGACCGCTCTGGCCCGGGAGGTCGAGTGCGTTGAGCCGGTACTGGAGGCACCTGGCTGGGCGCACGCACTGGAGGTCGGGTGCGGGGAGCCGGCACGGGACGTACCGGACTGGGGAGGCGCACCGGAGGTCGGGTGCGTGGAGCCGGCACTGGAGGCACCTGGCTGGGCGCACGCACTGGAGATCGGGTGCGGGGAGCCGGCACGGGGCGTACCGGACTAGGGAGGCGCACCGGTGGAGCGGACTTCTCTGGCACTGGAGCGGAGCAGACGGCCCGGACCCGGACCCGGACTGGGCACCGGTGGAGCGGACTGCTCTGGCACTGGAGTGGAGCAGATGACCGGACCCGGACTGGGCACCGGTGGAGCGGACTGCTCTGGCACTGGAGTGGAGCAGATGACCGAACCCGGATTGGGCACCGGTGGAGCGGACTGCTCTGGCACTGGAGCGGAGCAGATGACCGAACCCGGACTTGGCACCGGTGGAGCGGACTGCTCTGGCACTGGAGCGGAGCAGACGACCGGACCCGGACTGGGGATGCTCACCATGGGAACGCCAGCTCCGTCTCTATCCTATCGCACTCCTCCTCCAGTTGCCTCCATTCCTCTAACACCCCTCCGTAATATGCCTCGAAGTCTGACTCTTCTTCCTTACTCCTCGTCCCCCAATAGTACTCCGGCCTCGGCATCGTCCACATGGGGAGTGGTACTGGTTTCCTCTTCCTTGTAGCCAGACCACCCCCATAGCCCCCCCAAAAAAATTTCTTGGGGTTGCCTTCGGGCTTTACGTCCTCCCTTCTTTTCCTTCTCTCCCGAGTTGCGCTGCTTGGTCAAGTGGTGGGTCATTCTGTCACGATCGTGTAGGTGGAGAGACTAAGGTGCAGCGCAGTAACAATTCAACATAGTTTTTATTTAACTTAAACTATACGTAGTCAGAACTTTTGACAAAATAACAACAATATACAGTGGGGAGAACAAGTATTTGATACACTGCCGATTTTGCAGGTTTTCCCACTTAATAAGCATGTAGAAGTCTGTAATTTTTATCATAGGTACTCTTCAACTGTGAATGACTGAATCTAAAACAAAAATCCAGAAAATTAATTTGCATTTTATTGCATGACTTAAGTATTTGATACATCAGAAAAGCAGAACTTAATATTTGGTACAGAAACCTTTGTTTGCAATTACAGAGATCATACCTTTCCTGTAGTTCTTGACCAGGTTTTCACACACTGCAGCAGGGATTTTGGCCCACTCCTCCATACAGATCCTTCAGGTTTCGGGGCTGTCGCTGGGCAATACGGACTTTCAGCTCCCTCCAAAGATTTTCTATTGGGTTCAGGTCTGGAGACAGGCTAGGCCACTCCAGGACCTTGAGATGCTTCTTACGGAGCCACTCCTTAGTTGCCCTGGCTGTGTGTTTCGGGTCGTTGTCATGCTGGAAGACCCGGCCACGACCCATCTTCAATGCTCTTACTGAGGGAAGGAGGTTGTTGGCCAAGATCTCGCGATACATGGCCCCATCCATCCTCCCCTCAATACTGTGCAGTCGTCCTGTCCCCTTTGCAGAAAAGCATCCCCAAAGAATGATGTTTCCACCTCCATGCTTCACGGTTGGGATGGTGTTCTTGGGGTTGTACTCATCCTTCTTCTTCCTCCAAACACGGTGAGTGGAGTTTAGACCAAAAAGCTCTGTTTTTGTCTCATCAGACCACATGACCTTCTCCCATTCCTCCTCTGGATCATCCAGATGGTCATTGGCAAACTTCAGACAGGACTGGACATGCGCTGGCTTGAGCAGGGGGACCTTGCAGGCTCTGCAGGATTTTAATCCATGACTGCGTAGTGTGTTACTAATGGTTTTCTTTGAGACTGTGATCCCAGCTCTCTTCAGGTCATTGACCAGGTCCTGCCGTGTAGTTCTGGGCTGATCCCTCACCTTCCTCATGATCATTGATGCCCCACGAGGTGAGATCTTGCATGGTGCCCCAGACCGAGGGAGATAGACCGTCATCTTGAACTTCTCCCGTTTTCTAATAATTGTGCCAACAGTTGTTGCCTTCTCACCAAGCTGCTTGCCTATTGTCCTGTAGCTCATCCCAGCCTTGTGCAGGTCTACAATTTTATCCCTGATGTCCTTACACAGCTCTCTGGTTTTGGCCATTGTGGAGAGGTTGGAGTCTGTTTGATTGAGTGTGTGGACAAGTGTCTTTTATACAGGTAACGAGTTCAAACAGGTGCAGTTAATACAGGTAATGAGTGGAGAACAGGAGGGCTTCTTAAAGAAAAACTAACAGGTCTGTGAGAGCCGGAATTCTTACTGGTTGGTAGGTGATCAAATACTTATGCAAATTAATTATTAAAAAATCATACAATGTGATTTTCTGGATTTTTGTTTTAGATTCCGTCTGAAGTGTACCTATGTTAAAAATTACAGACTTCTACATGCTTTGTAAGTGGGAAAACCTGCAAAATCGGCAGTGTATCAAATACTTGTTCTCCCCACTGTACATGAACGGAAGAGAACACACTTACTTCAACGGATCACATCAAAATAATGACCCACACCTAGGGTGTGGGACCTACAAACATATGTAGGATCCCTAATTAGAGACAATGCACTGCAGCTGCCTCTAATTAGGGATCCACCACAAACCACCACATAGAAACAGAAAATAGGGACCTGTCAGACTCTGACCATGGCTACATAGAAAAGCAAAAGGCTTCTCTATGGCCAAAGCCTGACAATACTATTTGAAAGGAAACACTTTGAAGTTTGTGGAAATGTGAAATGAATGTAGGAGAATATAATAAATTAGAAATTAGATCTGGGGTTTTTTTTTGTCACATCATCTTTGAAATTCAAGAGAAAGGTCATAATATTACTTGGCTTTATTAGTTAACAAGATAGATAAGTACTTTACTTCACATACGTATAGGTAGGTAGGTAGGTAGGTAGGTAGGTACTTTATTGATCCCCGGGGGGAAATGTCTTTGTCAAGCAACTACAACAAAACATAGGGCAGGTGCAAAATGCCAGAATGAAAATACACAAAAGATAGATACACGATACATGATACAAATAGCGGCAGTATGAAAAAGTATAGAAATACAAGAAGTCTGGAGTGCTAAAAAAGCTATAAAAAGTCATTGCATAGTATGGGTGGTTGGCTGAATATGTACACTATACATTGGCGGATATTGCATGGTTAACTATACTATACACGTCGATGGCAGAGAAATACTTCAATAGCTAAAAATGCGTATGATATGAGTGAGGGTAATAATAGTTTACTTAATAGACAGACTGGTTAAATGAACAGGTACAGTGGGGCAAAAAAGTATTTAGTCAGCCACCAATTGTGCAAGTTCTCCCACTTAAAAAGATGAGAGGCCTGTAATTTTCATCATAGGTACACTTCAACTATGAGAGACAAAATGAGAAATCTTTTTCCAGAAAATCACATTGTAGGATTTTTAATGAATTTATTTGCAAATTATGGTGGAAAATAAGTATTTGGTCAATAACAAAAGTTTATCTCAATACTTTGTTATATACCCTTTGTTGGCAATGACAGAGGTCAAACGTTTTCTGTAAGTCTTCACAAGGTTTTCACACACTGTTGCTGGTGTTTTGGCCCATTCCTCCATGCAGATCTCCTCTAGAGCAGTGATGTTTCGGGGCTGTCGCTGGTCAACACGGATTTTCAACTCCCTCCAAAGATGTTCTATGGGGTTGAGATCTGGAGACTGGCTAGGCCACTCCAGGACCTTGAAATGCTTCTTACGAAGCCACTCCTTCGTTGCCCGGGTGGTGTGTTTGGGATCATTGTCATGCTGAAAGACCCAGCCACGTTTCATCTTCAATGCCCTTGCTGATGGAAGGAGGTTTTCACTCAAAATCTCACGATACATGGCCCCATTCATTCTTTCCTTTACACGGATCAGTCGTCCTGATCCCTTTGCAGAAAAACAGCCCCAAAGCATGATGTTTCCACCCCCATGCTTCACAGTAGGTATGGTGTTCTTTGGATGCAACTCAGCATTCTTTCTCCTCCAAACACGATGAGTTGAGTTTTTACCAAAAAGTTATATTTTGGTTTCATCTGACCATATGACATTCTCCCAATCCTCTTCTGGATCATCCAAATGCTCTCTAGCAAACTTCAGACGGGCCTGGACATGTACTGGCTTAAGCAGGGGGACACGTCTGGCACTGCAGGATTTGAGTCCCTGGCGGCGTAGTGTGTTACTGATGGTAGCCTTTGTTACTTTGGTCCCAGCTCTCTGCAGGTCATTCACTAGGTCCCCCCGTGTGGTTCTGGGAATTTTGCTCACCGTTCTTGTGATCATTTTGACCCCACGGGGTGAGATCTTGCATGGAGCCCCAGATCGAGGGAGATTATCAGTGGTCTTGTATGTCTTCCATTTCCTAATAATTGCTCCCACAGTTGATTTCTTCACACCAAGCTGCTTACCTATTGCAGATTCAGTCTTCCCAGCCTGGTGCAGGTCTACAATTTTGTTTCTGGTGTCCTTTGACAGCTCTTTGGTCTTGGCCATAGTGGAGTTTGGAGTGTGACTGTTTGAGGTTGTGGACAGGTGTCTTTTATACTGATAACAAGTTCAAACAGGTGCCATTAATACAGGTAACGAGTGGAGGACAGAGGAGCCTCTTAAAGAAGAAGTTACAGGTCTGTGAGAGCCAGAAATCTTGCTTGTTTGTAGGTGAACAAATTTTGTCTCTCATGTCTCTCATTGAAGTGTACCTATGATGAAAATTACAGGCCTCTCTCAATTTTTTAAGTGGGAGAACTTGCACAATTGGTGGCTGACTAAATACTTTTTTGCCCCACTGTAAGTGAAAATTTAGCATGGTTAAATTAACTGTACAGGTAAATATACAGTTAAATTTACAGGTAAGTGAATATTTGCATGGTTACATTAACTGTACAGGTAAATGACAGAAAGAGATACTTAAATAGCTAAATGTGTGTATGATATAATTTGGGGTAATAATAGTAATTCCCTTAAAATACAGTCCTTAGTGCGCAGGGTTTAATTACAGATAACTGCACGTATTGCACATTCGATATACTAAAAGCAATGAAAAAAAAAGATACAACTGACAGGATACTAAAATGCATTCCTGAGTGAATGACTACGTAAGTTAAGTCCAAGAATTACTTGCAATATTGCACGTGATATGATATAACAACTGTACATGAGTAAGTATATACAGACCTGAATGAATAAATAAGTCCTGAGTGAATGAGTGATTACGGACCAGAGTTACTCACGGATGGATGCACAATTGTTAAGCTAGGTCCTAACACCCCAACAGTTCCAGGTCTGTGTTGCCGACGGCACGGCACCCCGGTGAGGTATTAAATAGTCTAATAGCCGCCGGCAGGAAGGACCTCCTGTAGCGCTCTTTGGCACACCGTGGTGGGATCAGTCTGTGACTGAAGGTGCTCCTCTGCGTCATAACTATGGCATGCATAGGGTGTGTGACGTTGTCCAGGATGGCCAGCCGTTTGGCCAGGATTCGTCTCTCCGCCACCTCCTCTAGAGTGTCAAGGCTCATCCCCAGGACAGAGCTAGCCTTCCTGATCAGCTTACCCGAGAAGCATCACCGGCTTTTATGTTGGCTCCCCAGCACACCACTGCAAAAAAGATGGCACAGGCCACCACAGACTGGTAGAAGGTATGCAGTAGTTTACTGCACACGTTGAAGGACCTGAGCCTCCACAGAAAGTAGTCGGCTCTGGCACTTTTTGTACAGGGCCCCTGTGTTACCAGCCCATTCCAGCCTGTTGTCCATACAGACTCCCAGGAACTTGTATGACCCAACCATTTCCACATCCATCCCCTGTATAGGGACTGCAGTCAGTTGTGCCTTGGTTCTCCTGAAGGCCCCCACCATCTCCTTTGTTTTGCTGATGTTGAGCTGAAGGTAGTTCTGCTCACACCACAACAAAAAGTCACTGATTGTGCTCCTGTACTCCTCCTCCTGCCCACCCCTGATGCACCCTACAATTGCCGTTCCCTGGGGGGGCCACTGTGTTGCTCACGTTCTGACACACAGCTCTGTAGTCGCACAAATTGTGGCCTACCGGTCAGGTAGTCCGTGACCCAGGAGACTAAGGGTGCTTCCACTTTCATCCTCTTCATCTTCTCACCCAGTAGCAGGGGCTGAATGGTGTTGAAGGCACTGGAGAAGTCAAAAAACATAACCCTCACAGTGCAACCTGCGTTGTCCAGGTGAGAATAGGCCCTCTGCAGAAGGTAGATGATAGCATCATCCACCCCAATGTTGTGCTGGTATGCAAACTGCAGGGGGTCCAGTGATGTACACACCAGGGGTCTGAGGTGAGCGAGGACTAACCGTTCCAGGGTCATCCCAAGGGTGCTTAGGGTCTGTACTGACCAACTGTGTGGAATACTCCAGCGTCACTTCAACCTTAGCCTAAGCCAGGAAAGGGTCCCTGTGCTGTGGAAAACATCCTGCCTGGTCCCAGTGCCCAAGAAGGTGCACCCCACTGTCCTGAATGACTTCAGACCTGTAGCGCTAACATCCCACATCATGAAGACCCTAGAAAGGTTAGTCCTCGCTCACATCAGACCCCTGGTGTGTACATCACTGGACCCCCTGCAGTTCACATACCAGCGCAACATCGGGGTAGATGATCGGGGTGGGCAGGAGGAGGAGTACAGGAGCAACTAGGAAAAGCTCAGAATGGGAAAATACATTTTGAACAGTCACCCAACTCGGAATTGTAAATCCAGAACTAGCACTTCGACCTGAAGATCACTGACGTCATCATGATTCGACCTTGTTTTCCGAGTTCCCAGTTGTCTTGAAAGCACAATAAATCCAGAGAATGCTAGACTTTGATGACAAAATTTGCCCACGAATGGCCGCCGCGCCACCTTCCTGTTCAAGTGAGCACAGCCCATGTGCCTCACCCTAATAATTTGATCTATTTTCACCTCTTAATTCCGCCTACTGTTCTGACTTGGTGGTGCACATGTAGCCTATAACCTGTTTTAGAGAAATTTAACAATTTATTATTGTAAGAGGTTTCATTCTCTGCTGATATGCCCCATTTATTTATCCACGGTTCTGACTTGGTGTACACGGAGAACTCTGTAAGAACGGCCCATGTTCTGAATTCTGTCGCTGTACATTTCAAAAGTCTTAATCGAAATTACGGATTGCCTCTTATCCGCTTGTTGTCCCCTTATGCCATAGTTTGTACATCTCAATTGTTAGTAGAAACCACATTTTTAAGCAAGTCAGCCATATCAGCTATGTTTTCTTTAAAGGCTGTTTCGCTGCCAGACAAGGCTCTGCTGATAGCCAGGTGTAGCAGTTGTAAGATGTTGGGACTGCTGTTGGGACAGCTTTATGTAGGTCCTAACAGTTTGTGGGTACCGTTTGTCACCGTTATAGTGCAATTAATGTATTGTTTAGTGTTGTGTAGTTGTTTTGCTGGTATGCATCCCGCACATTATTTTTTGTTATCCCAACAAGATTTACATGCTAAACTCGCCACTGGGTGTTTGGCACTTTGGAGCTACAAAATGGTGGAAGGGGCACATACAAAAAAAAAATTGTCAATACATTCCACATACACTGAGTGTACAAAACATCAAGGACACCTGCTGTTTCCATGACATAGACTAACCAGGTGAATCCAGGTGAAAGCTATGATCCCTTATTGATGTCACTTATTAAATCCACTTAAATCAGTGTAGATGTAGAGGAGGAGACAGGTTAAAGAAGGATTTCTAAGCCTTGAGACAATTGAGATATGGGTTGTGTATGTGTGCCATTCAGAGGGTGAGGGAACGGGGTATAGCAACGCAATATTAGGAAGGTGTTCTGTTTTATGCACTGTGTACTTCACATTATGTTAAATGCATAGGAAAATGTATTTCATGTATTTCAAAATACATTCTGAAATATATTAAATTATGTATTTTAGAATATATTTTGTTTTTATCAATATATACCTCAGACAGAACACAACATTACAAATAAACTGGCATGTCAAAAAGCACTAAGCCAAAGCCACACCCCAACAAGCCATGACTACAAAAAGTTTGCCATCATTGTAAAGCCCTAGTTATTTTGTTGCTTTGACAAAGTTATTTCTGATATTTATTCATTTATTAATTCATGTGATTAGTGATTCATTTAGGTCTGTCCCTCATTTTAAGGTCAACCCTGTTACGTGAACTGAACTCTCGTTTTTATATGGTGAAACTATTCCTTTTTGAATATTTATTTCAAAAGAAATATTGAAAATCTAATAATCAAATCATAGTGTAAAAGCTGGTGAGCTGGTTCTACTAGTTGTGGCCATTTTCAGTTGTTTTGTGTTGAAAAACTGATCGGGTCAAGCATACTGTAACACGTCAACAACCCTGTTACCCATAGATAGACAGGCTAGAAATGTTGCTCTCACAAGGACCGCCACAGGAAAGGAAGAACCAGAGTTACATCTGCTGCAGAGAATACGTTCATTAGAGTTACCAGCCTCGGATTGCAGCCCAAATAAATGCTTCAAAGAGTTCAAGTAACAGACACATCTCAACATCAACTGTTCAGAGGAGACTGCGTGAATCAAGCCTTCATGGTCGAATTGCTGCAAAGAAAACACTACTAAAGGACACCAGTAAGAAGAATAGGCTTGCTTGGGCCAAAAAACACAAGTTCAAATTTGAGATTTTTGGTTCCAACCGCTGTGTCTTTGTAAGACGCAGAGTAGGTGAACGGATGATCTCCGCATGTGTGATTCTCACCATGAAGCATAGAGGAGGAAGTGTGATGGTGTGGGGGTGCTTTGCTGGTGACACTGTATGTGGCCGACGACCCAATGTGGGTGCAGAACACCTTCCAGAACCGGGACGAGAACTGAGGACCACAATCAGAGACCATGTCAACCAGCAGTCCATGGATCCGAAGGCCCAACTTGAGTTGGGCCGTCTCCTTAGCTGAGGGTAACTTAGGAAGGGGAATAAAATGGGCGGCTTTGGAAAACCTGTCCACCACCGTAAGGATGGTGGTGTTGCCATCAGACGGAGGGAGGCCCGTGACGAAGTCCAAGGATATATAGGACCAGGGGCGGTGAGGTACAGGGAGTGGTTGAAGGAGGCCAGCCGGAGCTTGCCGCGTAGTCTTGTTCTGCGCGCACACAGTACAGGCGGCAACAAACACAGAGACATCAGGAACCATGGAGGGCCACCAAAAAGTTGTCGGACAAAATGCAAGGTCCGACAGGAGCTAGGATGACAGGTGAGTCTCGAGGAATGTGCCCATTCCATAACAGGAGCACGTGCAGAGTCCAGGACAAACATTGCTGAGGTATGGTACAGCATGTTACAGTGCATGACATCATAGTATTTTACTGTCAGACATTTGACATTAATGCTGTTACTGCTTGTTGAAACCACCAGAGGGCATCTTTGAGGGCATCTTTATGAAGCTTGTTGCCGCTTGCTTACTTTCCCAAATAATCCACCAGATGTCCATACAGGCCAGATGTTTTGCTTGCTATACACTATCTGAAAGAGCATAACAAGTCAATTAATTTTGTTGACATGAAGCAAGGATAGCCTCCGCTACTATAGCACAGAGAAATACATCTTAAAACTTGCTTTTCTGTTATTTTGAAAGAAAATTGTTAACGTTTCGTTTTTTTATGACCTTCCTAAACAAAATATTTATGGATGTCTTTGTGATTGTGTGTATTAGACTGCCGGCCATTGGTAGGCTACTCATTGAGTCCCGACTATTCCACTGTTAATATGCATACCGCACATCAGACCTTTTTGAGGATGAAATGCTCAGAAAGAGTTTGTCTTTCATGATATTTATCTAAATGTAGGCCTACTACTAGAGTGTAAAGTACAATTATTTCGGTAAATATGTTAAAGTGGTGGGTGACGTGCTGATAGCCTGTTGCCTGCACTTGAATGGT
Organism: Thymallus thymallus; assembly: GCA_023634145.1. Classification (NCBI taxonomy): domain Eukaryota; kingdom Metazoa; phylum Chordata; class Actinopteri; order Salmoniformes; family Salmonidae; genus Thymallus; species Thymallus thymallus. Next base: position 11,944,571 of record CM042413.1, read on the forward strand.
GACTGGGAGGCGCGCTTCAATTTCCATTTGAGAAATACAATTATTCTACTGACAGATAAGCATAACGGTCAAATGTATTTTCACCCAGAAATTAGAACCAGAAATTGGGGGATTTTTTTTTTGTCTTGTATCAGGTGAACTGTTGTGTCCTCACATTTGGTCTGATAATTTTCCCATAATCTCCAAAGTGTTCTCTTTCAATTGCTACTTCAATATACAGTATATCATTCATTCATTCAAGCATTTTATGTATAAAATGAAAACGAAGTAACAAAGGGAGCCTTGAATAAATAAACAATAAATTAACCGCGTTTGGAGGCGTTTGGAGTTGCCTATACTGACAATACAACAATGCCACAATTACAGTTTTTTACGATTGTTTACACACTAAAATAAATATGTCCACACAATTTGTAAAATTCGACTCCAATGAACAAAACACCTCCACAGATTTGCACAACATTACACACAATGTCTGCTTCACCCTTTTTGCAAAACATTACACACAGTGATTTGTAAAACTCTACACACATTTTCACACCTTAGACACAGATAAGGATTGTGAGGTTACTTCCTTGTCATTACAAAGCCCCGGATTGCCAATGACCACACTAATGAACGAATTGGATAATCACATCCACCAGGTGTGGAAGCACACTTGTGCTAATTTGAAAACGCAGCACTCAGGTGTGCTATAAAAGGCAGCAGGTGAGTTCACCTGTCTTCAACAAAAATGGAAGGAGCTAGAAGAAGAAGAAGAGTGAGAATGAGAGGGGGAGCTCAAAGAGGAGATGAAGGAGGTAGAGGAAGAGGAGAAGCAGGTAGAGGAGGAGGCCCAGGTAGAGGAAGAGGAGAAGGAGATAGAGGAGGAGGCCCAGGTAGAGGAAGAGGAGAAGGAGGAGATAGAGGAGGAGGCCCAGGTAGAGGAAGAGGAGAAGAAGGAGATAGAGGAAGAGGCCTAGGTAGAGGAAGAGGAGAAGGAGGTAGAGGAAGAGGAGAAGGAGGTAGAGGAGGAGGCCCAGGTAGAGGAAGAGGAGAAGAAGGAGATAGAGGAAGAGGCCTAGGTAGAGGAAGAGGTAGAGAAGGACTTGAAGAGTTGATAGAACCTGAACAAAGAAGACGAGGACCAAATTTGACTCAAGAAATCCGTGCAAGACCTATTGACCATGTTATCAACCATGGACTGACACTGATGGAAGCTGGACAAAGAGTTCAACCAAATCTCAGCAGAAATACTGTTGCGTCAGTAATTCTGACATTTCATCGAGAAAACAGGTAAGCTAACCACACAGTACAGTGAAACTGAAGCTTGCTGTACTTATCATCAATATTGTTTACTGTGACATTTGACAGTAGGCTGCATGTGCATTTTTTTATGTATATTTTTTTACATAGGATTGAAGGTCGAGGGCACCAAGGTGGAAGGGGCCCTATGTTCACTCGTGCACAAGAGGCCGCCTTTGTGAACATGGTTTTGACCAATAATTGTATCAGGCTGCGAGAAATCCAAGCCAATATCATCAATGATGACCATATTTTCAATAACATCCAACGAGTCTCTCTGTCAACATTAGGTCGAATCCTCAAGAAAAATCAAATATACATGAAGCAACTGTATCGGGTACCATTTGACAGAAATTCAGAGAGAGTGAAACATCTGCGCAATGAGTATGTGGAGGAATGTATTGTTCATCTTACTATGGTGTGGTATTGTGCACTGCTCGTAATGTTCTGCCACAAACAAATCCTATTGTCTTTTACTGTGTTTCAGAGAGTCTTGCAAATGGATGCTGCAGAAATTCAACATGAATGTATATATGTGGATGAGGCTGGATTTAACCTTGCGAAAACAAGAAGAAGAGGGAGAAATGTAATTGGACACAGGGCAATCACCAATGTGCCAGGGCAGCGAGGGGGTAACATCCTTTGCGCTGCTATTACACAAAATGGGGTACTCCACCACCATGCAAATCTGGGACTCTATAATGCAAATCTAATACTTGCATTTCTTGACAGATTGCACGAGATTGTCACAGCATTAAACCAAGTGGACCAGATGCGGTACATTGTCATTTGGGACAATGTCTCATTCCATCGGGCTGCTCTGGTCCAGAATTGGTTCCATGAGCACCCTGAATTTGAAGTCTTATACCTTCCCCCATACTCCCCCTTCCTGAATCCAATAGAATAGTTTTTTTCAGCATGGCGGTGGAAGGTATACGACCTGCGGCCCTATGACCGTTTGCCCCTCATGCAGGCCATGGAGCAGACCTGTGATCATATCGAAGCAGCTTCTGTGCAGGGGTGGATTCGTCACACGAGGCGATTCTTCCAACGGTGCCTTGCCAATGAAGACATAGCCTGTGATGTGGATGAAATCGTATGGCCTGATCCAGCCAGACGGAGAGATGATGAATAGTTACAGTATTCTTGTTGCTTTTACAGTCGTTTTTCTTCAAAGTGTATGTACTTCATGCAGTAATTTTTATTTGTCTACAGATTTTATTTGTTTCATTGATTTCATTGAAATATTCAGTCTGCAGCATCAGTGTTGTGCAGTGCTTGGTAAGTTTATAGTAGGCCTATTTGTGTACATTCTCCCTATATCTCATCATGAAGAATGTTGTGGGTTTGTCACTATTTTTTTTTTCATCTAAATTATCCCTTACATAACAATCAAACATCTAGCACATGCTATTTCCTAAAATTTGTTTTTTTTTACAAATTTGTTTTTTATTTATCACAGCAGTGTGAAACTGGCTGCAATAGTGTCTGATCATTGAGGACTGTGTTGGTTAAATGAAAACTAATAGCATTTTCACAAATATGTGTATATGTTTTGACTGAAGTGTGTATGTTTTGACTGAAGTGTGTATGTTTTGACTGAAGTGTGTCATTTTGCAAACAATCTAGGAATTATGCGAATTGAGTGTGGTGTTTGGATAATTGTGATTATATTTTGAAAAAAAGAACCCGGTTTTCAAAATTGCGTGTAAACAATTGAAAAAAACTGTAACAAGAGATGCCAAGCATACAAGAAAAGATGAACTAGTGATGGCAATCAAGACATTCAGAAACTGGCGATACAACAATGCAACAAATTAGATAATCTCAGCGAGGTGTTGCCTATGATTGTGGAGCTGTGGGGGAAGTGCAACTAAAATGTAGCTGAGATGTAGAGTAGTTGAAATAAACATATTTTTTATCATTATTTTATTAACGAAAGCATAAAGATGTTGTGAACAAATACTGTACAATATATGTTTTATCCGACATTTTGCGGTTGCATGAGGTTAAAACTTTAGCGTACTTAAGCATAGAATACATTGCAATTTGAGGGGATTTTCACACCTACAGTAGCCGGGTGTGAGATTTAGGGTTTTCATTATGTTCCAGAGTTTTCTATCTAGTGTGTTGTATTTCTGTGCTTGTGTTTGTGTTTCACCTGGTAGCTTGCTGCAACCCCTATTTAAGCCGGTTCAGGTGTGTTTCTGTTGTGTGAGGTATTGTTTGTTTTGTACGCTTTACTGAGCCTGTATCGTTTTGTCTGGATTTCTTTAACCTATTGCCTACCTTTGGATTTCGATTTTTGCCTAGCCCTTTTGTACCGCTGCCTATTCGTGTTTTCAACATTTTTTATATTCTTGTCGAACAAATTATTAAACCTGCTGCGCACTGCGCCTGAATCCATTCCTGGTCTGAAAGTGTATTCATTACCCCGGGCTATTAAACCTGATAATCTATTGTCCTGCAAATAGCCAATCATGGAAATAGTCCATCATGGAAACAACCTGCTACACTTGTGAAAACCAAGTGTTTGAAAACATGTTTTCAAAATGCCTCCAGCTATCCATCACTGCTGTAAATAAAAACACAGCATCTAAAGTGAAACAAATATATTATTTAATTCAATAAAAAATGTTTTTGCACATAATGCTTGATGTTAAAAATTAAAAACAATAAATAGACAGCGACAGGGTAAGGGGGATACCTAGTCAATTGTAGAACTGAATTGTCACATGCACATGTGTGTGCACATGCTGTCACGACTGGGTGTGTAAGCAGACCAAAGTAGCGCAGTAGTAGTTCGACATCGTATTTATTAAATAAATATATTAAATGAAGAACTAACAAACACAAGACAAAGTACTTACAATACAGACACTCACACTTCAACTACGTCGACTGACATATACGACAATGAACCACACAAAGGTGTGGGACATGACAACTTAAGTAGGATCCCCAATCAGAGACAACGCATAGCAGCTGCCTCTAATTAGGGACCCAACAGAAAACACCACAGAACTAGACATACTAGATCTGTTAGGCTCTGTCCATGGATAAATAGAGGAGCCAAAGGCTTGGAGCCAGAGCCTGACAGTACCCCCACCCCCAAAAGGCGCGGACTACCGACCGCAAGACACCAAACACAATTACATGGGGGGAGGGTTACGGAGGGAAAGGAGCGGGGCAGTCGACCGGGCCCGTACTGGGCAGCGATGTGGCAGGCGACTCCGGCCACGGAGCGGGGCAGACGACCGGTCCTGGAATGGGCTTAAGGTCTGGAGAATTTCCTGGCCATGGACCCAAAATGTCGATGTTTTGTTCCCCGAGCCACTTAGTTATCACTTTTGCCTTATGGCAAGGTGCTCCATCATGCTGGAAAAGGCATTGGTCGTCACCAAACTGTTCTTTGATGGTTGGGAGAAGTTGCTCTCGGAGGATGTGTTGGTACTATTCTTTATTCATGGTTGTGTTCTTAGGCAAAATTGTGAGTGAGCCCACTCCCTTGGCTGAGAAGCAATCCCACACATGAATGGTCTGAGGATGCTTTACTGTTGGCATGACACAGGACTGATGGTAGCGCTCACCTTGTCTTCTCCGGACAAGGTGTTTTCCGGATGGCCCAAACAATCGGAAAGGGGATTCATCAGAGAAAATGACTCTACCCCAGTCTTCAGCAGTCCAATCCCTGTACCTTTTGCAGAATATCAGTCTGTCCCTGATGTTTTTCCTGGAGAGAAGTGGCTTCTTTGCTGCCCTTCTTGACACCAGGCCATCCTCCAAAAGTCTTTGTCTCACTGTGCATGCAGATGCACTCACACCTGCTTGCTGCCATTCCTGAGCAAGCTCTGCACTGATGGTGCCCCGATCCCGCAGCTGAATCAACTTTAGGAGACGGTCCTGGCGCTTGCTGGACAAGGAAAAAACCCCACATAGGATTTATATGTCATCATCAATAACACATTTTGATACATCATTTTCAATTTTACCCATCCTTTTTCCAATAACACCTCTTCATTAGACAAACATCAACACTCTTTCCATGATAGTCAATACCCTCCATTCAACATACATCAACACTGACAGAATTGATATTAACATACATTATAATCTTCCTATAATTCTCATCAACCTTCTTATCCCAAAGATTTGTATCTCAATGCATTCTTACTATAAATGTACTATACATTTAGCAGTGTATAGACCCATAATCAACCTTATACCCAAATAAATCTATTACAGGTACAGTTGATCAACCTTTCTAACCCCGCCACTCTTCCTCTGGCCTTTCTTCATTATTTTCTTCTTTTTTTCTTCTTCAGATACTTTCACATATCAAAGTTGACTCAGGATAATGTCCCAATGTCAACGTTCCACCTGCGCAGCTACCTTTAACACACATTATGTTTTGCCAAGCATTCTAACATCAACGTGAGACGACTTTAAAAAGAACTCTCTTCATGCTCACTCCACATGGACTCCTGTCACACTCCTCAGATAAACATGAAGAACACCTTCGACACCTTCGATTGGACTCAGCATACCAGATTGCTGACTCAGATTCAGGTAGAAGTGATTAAATACATTATTGAGCCAGTTAGAGGGTTTCAGGTCCACACCATTTTTCCAAATCGTCCCTGCATGAAGATACCATCTGAAGTAACCTCGAGAAAGAAGACAGATCAGAACAACAGTTTAGTTGAGTTCACTCCTGATTCAGTAAAACCATCATCCAAATTGTATAAGAATCCAGACACATTATGTACTGTATGTTACTACTACCCGTTATTAAATGACCAATTCCTAAGACACATTTTTTTTTTTTTACACATTCTCCAGTTGAAACAAAATTTTCCTAATTGTCTTCTAATCACCTCAGCTGCACTGTGAACATCATCACGGATCCACAGAATCCATCATTTAGAATACCCATCCTTAGGAAGTAATCTCAAACATCCAGCAAACCCAATCTATAGATATTTGAATTGAAACAAAAGAGAACAACCATACAATACATTAATACATTTTTTTTTTTTTTATCTCAGATGCTGACCATGTGGTTAATGGAAAAAAACAACACTACTACTGATGAAAAAATAAAACAAAACTATTTCCTATGATGATTACCCTATTAATACCATAAAAATTAAATTGTACCTATACAGTCATAGTTAAAAATATACTTAATACATCCTACCCTTTCTTCCTTTCGACCAAATCACAAATAATGCTATAAATAACTATAAACTTCATTTTATAAATCAATATTGTAAATTACCTTCAAATCAAAATTATAAAATGACCTTAAATGTATCATCCAAATGGACTTCCATTGATGTGATCAATCCCCACTAGAAAGTCATTACAGAGGTCAAAGTTCATACATCTTCGTTCCTTACTATACTAAACCCATGAAAGAAAAACTGTGAAACATGTCATACATTCCTTATTCCCTGGTATACAATAAGTTCCCCATACATTTATTATCAAAAAAATTAATGTGTTTAATTAAACTTAAAATAACTTCATTGCCACTAAGATCCAAGAAAAATTCACTAAATCCAAATGAAATTTGTTTTTTTTAAACCACCAAGTGTATTGTGTGTGGGTACATGCCACCTTATGGTAAAAAATAAACAAAAATGGCCAGGACTTCTTCCATGTCATTGCTCGCGTCACAGCTGAATCCGGACACTGCTGAATGGCACCCAAAATAATAACCTCGGAAACATTTCAAAGAGATAAGAAAACACCCCTTTCCTGTAAAAGAAAGTATCAATTCCCTTTGCATTCATTATACCAATATCACAATCAGCAATCCCAAAGTTTATTTTCAATTCCATTCCATTCAATTTTCTCCCTTAAACCATTAATTACTTGTTTTAATGTATCCAAAGTTTATGTTTACTTAAATCACCATTCGCAACCCTTATACATGTCAACATGTATCTTGCCACCAAGTAACAATACATCCTCATATTATATTATATGAGTTCAATCTAATTTCCCCTAGTGTAAAGTTAACACATCAGATAATACCAGCATCCCTTTAAACATAACAAACACATTCTAAAATAAACAAAACCAATACCTCTTACCTGTAATTCAATAATTCCAACCCTTTGCATTTTGACGTAGTCAAAACAGAAACCTTGTTTTTTAACAAACTTTAGGACCTTCAAAAAGTTGTGCTGATATCTCATAGTCAACAATGAAATATAATCCACTTTAATAGACACTGTTCTTCATAACAGAAATAGATTATCGTTGTAATTTACATTACCTTCCTGCTCACATTAACTAGTGATACCTAAACTATAACTAAGCAACAGTAATAAGAAACTCACAAAGAATGTTTTCCAATCGACCCCCTTCCCCTGAAACACACACATGCTGGTCCCCCGTTGTGAGCATATTCCCAAGCCTCTCTGTGCGGTCAGACCTTTAATTATTTTGTGCCACCAGGACCACAATATTATTCCCCCTCTCTGAATATCCGAGTGTGACCCCCTCTCCATGGGTTACTGCAGCCAGTGTTGACAGCACTGCTACTACCTGGGTGGGGGTAACCCACCGGAATCCCCACTAGCTAGGTACAAGGTCGTCAAGGTTCTCCTTAGCAGCTTTGAGAATTTCCTTGTATATTATGCTCTCCCATCAGGGGGCTCTGGCTTTGCAAGGCCTGCCAGGCAGGCTCAGAATCTTGAGGGGGCGGTGCTGCTCTAGTAGGTCTCTGACCGCATTATGGCTGCACACAGGCAGCTTACAGCAGGCCCACAAAACAGAGAGGGACTTATCTTTAGTGTCTGGGTCATTCAGGTGGGTGTCTGCAGGCTTTAAAGCTTCAGTTTGAAGTGATTGTGTTAGCTGTGTTGTTGGCTAGCTCTCTCGTGTTCTGACAAAAGAGCACATTTTCTATGCCAGGCGAAATCGCGCCTCATTAGCTCATTGTTATGGATGCATCCAAATACATGTCACTAGAAAACAGCTTAAACAAATATAAGTGCAGCCACTCTTGTTATTCTGGCTGCACTGTTTGACGTGACCGTAAGTTAGCTGTAGTTGGCTAGCTAGCAAGCAAGGGATAAGAACGATGCCAGCCAGTATGATAATGGCAACTGAACCGATAGAACGAACGACCAGCCGGCTTGGGTATCAACCCTAGATTTGTGTCGGGACTATGTCAGGCCCTGACTGAGGCCAGGCCTCTGGCTCCCTCTAGTGGGAGCTGTAGGGCCACAGTCAGGACCTGACAAGAGACCTGGGAGTTTTCTGTTCAGTTTATTCAATTCCCAATTAGAGGCAGCTGTCTGGAGTTGTCTCTAATTGGGGATCCTATTTATGTTCAGTTGTTTCCACCTGTGGGTGTGGATTCTTGTGCGTGTTCCTTGGTTTGTTTCACGCCAGTTCATGGTCTCTGTCTCTCCTTTTATTATTTTTGTGCTTTTGGTTTAATATAAGGAATGTATTCACACTCCAGCTCTGCGCCTCAGGTCCTGCATCCTAGCGACCGTGACATATATCTTGTAGAAGGTTGAAATACTATGAATAAAATTATCAAAATAACGTTTTTAATGAAAATATGGCAATCAATATTTAAATATGTAACCTGTTGTATAGATGTGATAATGCCCTCGATGCCGGTTTTTGGAGGATATATTGGCACAGTCAGAAAACACGCCTTTACTGGGCAACATAAAATAAACGTAACAACAAAATGATGCAGTGTCTTAGAACGCTGTGCAACTCGGGAGCCTCCGAGGAAGGAAACCACTCAAGGATTTCACCATGTGGCCAATGGTGACTTTAAAACAGTTACAGAGTTTAATAGCTGTGATAGAAGAAATCTGAGGATGGCTCAACAACATTGTAGTTGAGCCACAATACTAACCTAAATGACAGAGTGAAAAGAATGAAGCCTGTACAGAATAAACATATTTAAAAACATGCATCCTGCTTGCAATAAAGATACTAAAATAAAACTGGCAACGAAATTTACTTTATGTCCTGAATACAAAGCATTATGTTTGGGGAAATCCAACACAACATATCACTTAGTACCACTCTTTATATTTTCAAGCATTTGAGGATAAAAAGAAATGGAATAGACCTAAGCACAGGCAAAATCAGAGTGTAAAACCTGGTTCAGTCTGCTTTCCAACAGATACTGGGTGACAAATTCACCTTTCAGCAGGACAATAACCTAAAACACAAGGCCAAATCTACACTGGAGTTGCAGTTTTTTCTAAAATTGGCTTGAAAATCTATGGCAAGACTTTAAAATGGCTGTCTAGCAATGATCAACAACCAACTTGACAGAGCTTGAACATTTTTAAAAATAATAATGTGCAAATATTGTACATTTATAGGTGTGTAAAGACTTACCCAGAAAGACTCACAACTGTAATCGCTGCCAAAGGGGATTCTAACATTTATTGACTCAGGGGTGTGAATACTTGTGTAAATTAGATATTTCTAATTTTCAATACATTTGAAAACATTTCTTAAAACATGTTTTTACTTTGTCATTATGGGGTATTGTGAGTAGCTGGGTGACAAAAAAAAGTTAAAAAAGCAATCAATTTTTAATTCAGGCTGTAACACAAACTAATGTGGAATAAGTCGAGGGGTATGAATACTTTCTGAAGCCACTGTGTATGAAGCCACATTTAGCTAATTAAGTATCTCTTCCTGTCATTTACCTGTACAGTTAATTTAACCATGCAAAATATTCACTTGCCTGTTCATTTAACCAGACTGAAAACCCCATTAGAAAAAAATGAAAACCCCATTAGATTTTTTTCCAATAAAACTATTTCATTATGTTATTTTTTTTAGTTTGTTAGTTTTAGAGTCAAAGATAATAGTTTTAGTTTAGTTTGAGTTTTTGAAACAAGTTTGATAATTATTGTATTTCAGTTTACTAAATAGTTTTTTCATGATTGTTTTTGTTTACTATAATAACAAAGACCGTACATTATGAAGATAGACTGGTTCTCCAATAGAAAACCCTGATCACACTTGTAGGCAATGTCATGTGCAGGATGTCAAATCATAGGCACTTATTCAATATGAAGTCGTTTTTGAAGAACACTTTAATGTGTCAGTTTGTCACTTTCACAACGTTGGAGTAATAATATGTTCACTACAAGACATTGGCTCGAATCTAGGTTGTGCCTTTAGATTTCGAGAAAATTAACAACTATGGAAGAATTTTTCACTTTTCTCATTGACTTCTCAAACCCCGGCCTGGTTTGCTTGGTCTGTTTAGCAAGCGTTCCCGGATATCTCGCGATGTTGCGCCTCTGGGTTTAGAAACTCTGCAAATATAACCTTTCCAACAGCAGATGAAGGCAAGGGGATTCGGTGTCCTCTGCCGAGCTTCTCCCCACGTAGAACAAACTCCCAACAATAATCTGTAGGCCACCAAGCGTTATTGTCTGTAAGAGAATTACAAAAACATTATTAGACTTTCAATCGTTGTGTACTGTATTTATTGCTACTGTAGCAGCACAATGCAGAATATGAGATATCTTACGGACACACATTAGCTAGCTAGCTAGATAGCTAGAGCATACAGGTATAGTTACTATTAGTAATATGAGTCGTAAAGCCAAATTAATTTCTTTACTCTTCATTATCCTCATCCTCATCCTCATTTCTTCCGTTTACCCACAGCAAAACCACTTACTCCTTTGTCATTTAACCTCCTGGTCCAGCTGACCTAGGCTGCCGCCGCTAGTTGATCTTGGCAATTCTCCGGCACCCCTCTATCCATGTGTGTTGAAACTTTGATGGTCTGTCACACACACACACACCGTCACATGGGGTCTGCAGTGACCGTCTCCAGTAAGAACTGTCCGCAATCAAATTCGTTGCTGCACAGACTCTTCTGTTGACATGGCTGGACAGCACCTGCATAGGCACCACCAGTTGAGTCCGTGGCTCCACAGGATAAGGAACGGAGGTGACAGCTGCAGCGGCCGCTGCTTGCTGGTCTCACAATTCTTGTTCTAGCTGTCGCAACTCCTCTTCAGTGTATTTCGGCTCAAATAAATAGGGCAGTACGTCCCTATGTAAAATAACTTTTAAAAAATGTTGTCGTCCAACTCTTCTTGGAAAGAGTAATCATCAGAAGCAGCCATTGTAATTATTTAGCAATCTTGGATAGACAGTACACGGTAGCATAGCTCCCGTGAACCTGTAGAAACTACTGCCGCTGTCACGCCTACTCCCGCTCCCCCTCTCCAGCACTCGACGTCACTGGTCTACTGACGACCAGTCCTGGCACAATCATTACGCGCACCTGCTCCCCATCATTATGCACACCTGGATAACTCTCCCTTTTATTTAGCCCTCAGTAACCTCAGTCATCAGGCAGTATTGGTTTTGGTCATGCTCCTGTTTTGTTTATCTGCCTTCTCTCATCATTAAACACACCTTCTGCACCTGCTTCCAAGCGTATACGTTACAGAATACTGCCTCACAAATTATAGAAGCAGCAGAAGAGAAAGACATCTCCCAGAGGGTCGGTAAACAGGAATACATACACCACCAACACCACGATCAGCTGGCGCAACTGGGTGCGGCACAATTCAATCCATCTACGCTAAGAGATTTGGCGCAGGACGCAGGACGTCGCCCGCTATGTCAACTGCAGCTCCGTATGTTCCCAAACCAAATCTCCCCGGCATGCTCCAGCAGAGAAACTCCTTCCCATATCTCAGCGGCCTTGGTCACATCTGTCCATAGATTTCGTCACTGATCTGATGGTTTCATCACTATTATTGTTGATGTGGACTGATTCTCTAAATCATGCCGTTTTGTCCCGCTCTCTGGTCTCCCTAATGCTCTCCAGGTCGCAGAGGCACTGTTACAGCAGGTCCTCCGGCATCGTCTCCGACAGTGGCCCCCAATTCACGTTGCGGGTATGGGTAGACTCCATGGAGAAGCTGGGGACCACGCCCAGCCTCACATCCGGGTACCGGCCTCAGTCCAACGGGCAGGTGGAGAGAACCAACCAGGAGCTGGGGAGATGGCGTAACAGTGCGGACATGTGTTTTTGTCCTATCCCGCGTCCCGTGTAAATAGTCTGTCTTTTTCAGTTTTTTCGTATACATTTCTTATTTCTCATATACTTTTCCTGCAACCTGCCTCACCCAACGTAGAACGGATCTACTATTTCGTTCCCATTTTACTGAACCTCCGACAGAAGCTAGCCTGCTAGCTACCCTGCTAACTAGCTACTAGCCATTGCTAGCCACTGCTAGTGGTCTTCACCACTGCTTTGCCGGCTGCACCAGCCAGCTATAGTTCGGATAATATCAGTGCATCACAGGACCATCACACCGGATCATTGCAGCTAGCTGCAACCGAGAGGCTGTTGTCTGGCTAACACTACTGTCCCGAAGTATGCACCAGATAGCCTTGAGCTGGCCTCGAGCTAGGTCCATCTCCCGACTAGCGCAGTAGCGCCCACTGAACTGCTCCCTGGCACACCTCTTTGCTGCTCATCGGACCTTATGATCACTCGGCTACATAGCTGATGCCTGCTGGACTGTTCCCTTAAACGGTACCTCATTCTGTTATTGTGTTAAGCCTCAGCCTCGAACACAGGTCCTGTGCGTAGCACAACATTTTCTCAGTCTGTCCATTCATCGCCATTAACCGTTGTTGTTTTAGCTCTCTTGATTAACTCCTGTGATTGTTTTATGCTGCTCTCTTTTGTCCATATGCCTTGTCTGTTGCTGTTTAGGTTATTTATTATTGCTCTATTTCACTGTAGAGCCCCCAGTCCCGCTCAACATGCCTCAGATTGTCCCACCCCCCTCACACGAGGAGACCTTACATAGCTTAACTGGTGCTTCTAGAGATGCAACCTCTCTCATCGTTACCCAACGCCTAGGTTTACCTCCACTGAATTCACATCCTACCATATCCTTGTCTATACATTATGCCCTCAAACTATTCTACCGCACCCAGAAATCGGCTCATTTTATTCTCTATACCCAACACACTATACGACCAGTTCTTAAAGCCTTTAGCCGTACCCTTATCCTACTCCTTCTCTGTTCCTCTGGTGATGTAGGGGTAAACCCAAGCCCTGTAGCCCGCAGTACTACACTCTCATTTGTTTAATTCTGTAACCGTAAAAGCCCTGGTTTCATGCATGTTAACATCAGAAGCCTCCTCCCTAAGTTTGATTTATTCACTGCTTTAGCACACTCCGCCAAACCTAATGTCCTAGCCATGTCTAAATTCTGGCTTAGGAAGACCGCCAAAAATTCGGAAATTTCCATCCCCAACTACAACATTTCCCGTCAAGATAGAACTGCCTAAGGAGGCGGAGTTGCAATCTAATGCAGAGTTCTGTCATACTATCCAGGTCTGTGCCCAAACAGTTTGAGCTTCTACTTCTAAAAATCCACCTTTCCAGAAATTAGTCTCTCACTGTTGCCGTTTGTTACAGACCCCCCTCAGCCCCCAGCTGTGCCCTGGACACCATATGTGAATTGATTCTATCTTCAGAATTCGTACTGTTAGGTGACCTAAACTGGGATATGCTTAACACCCCGGCTGTCCTACAATCTAAGCTAGATGCCCTCAATCTCACACAAATTATCAAGGAACCCACCAGGTACAACCTTAAATCCGTAAACATGGGCACCATTAAAGATATCATCCTGACTAACTTGCCCTCCAAATACACCTCCGCTGTCTTCAACCAGGATCTCAGCGATCACTGCCTCATTGCATGCGTCTGTAATGGGTCTGCGGTCAAAAGACCACGCTGCCGAAAACACTTCAGCGAGCAGGCCTTTCTAATCGATCTGGCCTGGGTATCCTGGAAGGATATTGACCTCATCCCGTCAGTAGAGGCTGCCTGCCTGGTTGTTCTTTAAAAGTGCTTTCCTTTAAGAACAAAGAACAAATATAGCCCTTGGTTCATTCCAAACTTGACTGCCCTTGACCATCCTGTGGCGTACTGCATTAGCATCGAATAGCCCCCGCAATATGCAACCTTTCAGGGAAGTCAGGAACCAATATACACAGTCAGTTAGAAAAGCAAAGGCTAGCTTTTTCAAACAGAAATTTGCATCCTGTAGCACTAATTCTGGGACACTGTAGAGTCCATGGAGAATAAGAGCACCTCCTCCCAGCTGCCCACTGCACTGAGGCTAGGAAACACTGTCACCACCGATAAATCTATGATAATCGAGAATTTCAACAAGAATGTTGTACGGCTGGCCATGCTTCTCCTTCAACCAAATCCAGATAGCTGATGTTCTGAAAGAGCTGCAAAATCTGGACCCCTACAAATCAGCTAGGCTAGACAATCTGGACCCTTTTTTTTTTAAATTATCCGCAGCTATTGTTGCAACCCCTATTACTAGCCTGTTCAACCTCTCTTTCGTAGCGTCAGAGATCCCTAGAGATTGGAAAGCTGCTGCGGTCATCCCCTTGTTAAAAGGGGGAGACACTCTTGACCCAAACTGTTATAGACCTATATCCATCCTGCCCTGCCTTTCTAAAGCCAAGTTAACAAACAGACCACCGACCATTTCGAATCCCACCGTACCTTCTCCGCTATGCAATCTGGTTTCCGAGCTGGTCATGGGTGCACCTCAGCCACGCTCAAGGTCCTAAACGATATCATAACCGCCATCGATAACAGACAGTACTGTGCAGCCGTTGTCATCGCCCTGGCCAAGGCTTTCGACTCTGTCAATCACCGCATTCTTATCGGCAGACTCAACAGCCTTGGTTTCTCAAATGACTGCCTCGCCTGGTTCCCCAACTACTTTGGGGAACCAGGTGACTCTCTGATGCTGGTGACTCTCTGATCCACCTCTACGCATACGACACCATTCTGTATACATCTGGCCCCTCTTTGGACACTGTGTTAACAAACCTCCAAACAAGCTTCAATGCCATACAACACTCCTTCCGTGGCCTCCAACTTCTCTTAAATGCTAGTAAAACTAAATGCATGCTCTTCAATCGAACGCTGCGCGCACCCGCCCACCATCACTACTCTCAACGGGTCTGACACCTACAAATACCTAAGTGTCACATTAAGCATCTCCAATCCAAAATTAAATCTAGAATCGGATTCCTATTTCTTACCTATCCTTGACTTCGGCGATGTCATTTACAAAATAGCCTCCAACACTCTACTCAGCAAATTGGATGTAGTCTATCACAGTGCCATCCGTTTTGTTACCAAAGCCCCATATACTACCCACCACTGCGACCTGTACGCTCTCGTTGGCTGGCCCTCATTACATATTTGTCGCCAAACCCACTGGCTCCAGGTCATCTTTGCTAGGTAAATCCCCGCCTTATCTCAGCTCGCTGGTCACCATAGCAACACCCACCCATAGCATGCGCTCAAGATGGTATATTTCACTGGTCATCCCCAAAGCCAACACCTCCTTTGGCCGCCTTCCTTCCAGTTCTCTGCTGCCAATGACTGGAACGAATTGCAAAAATCATTGAAGCTGGAGACTACCATCTCCCTCAATAACTTTAAGCATCAGCTGTCAGAGGATCTTACCGATAACTGCACCTGTATATAGCCCATCTGTAAATAGCCCACCGTACTACCTCATCCCCATATTATTATTTTTGCTAATTTGCACCCCAGTATCTCTATTTGCACATCGTCATCTGCACATCTATCACTCCAGTGTTAATGCTAAATTGCTAAACTGGCCTACCTGGTTAAATATAGGTGAAATAAATAAAAAATAAAAAAGTTCCTTAGGAGTCACTGCCAGGACCAGCAGGGGGAGTGGGCCCGGTTCCTTCTCTGGGCAGAGTACGCCCTGAACTCACTTCGTCACTCCCTTCCAGTGCGTCCTGGGATATCAGCTGGCCCTGACCCATGGACCCTGATCCAGACCGAATCCCCTGCGATGGACGGGTGGTTCCCAGGGCGCACTGGTAGGGTTCAGGGCGTACTCTGGCCAGAAGGAGCAGGCGGACCGCCACCACAATGAGGCTCCCGTGGTCCATCCTGGTGATTGCATCTGTCTCTCCACCAGGAACCTCCCGCTCCGCCTGCCCTGCTGGAAGCTGAACCCCTTGTTTTTGGGGCCATCTAAGTCCTCCGGAGGGTCAACGAGGTAACATATTGTTTACAACTACCCACCAACTACCGGATCTCACACTCTTTTTATGTTTCCCTCCTCAGGCCGGTGGTTCCTGGTCCCCTGGCTGATGCCATCCTCCATGACACTCCTCCGCCTCCCCTGGACATCGATGAGACCCCCGAAACACAAAGGCCACAATAATTGCTAGAAAACATGACTCCATTAATTTTTGGATTAGGCAGCAGCCTCAACCAACCGATGACGTCAATGGCTCTCCCGGTGCGAAAATTCTAAAACACTGCGGTGCATAATTATGTCTGAAACACCTCTAATCACTCATAATTATGTAGGGAGACTTAAAAAACACCCCAAATAGTGTCTAGCGGTTAAATTTCCCTTTAAGGTGAAAGTCATTTAATTTGTTCCTCATGAAATTCATCACCATAGCAGAGTGCGGAGCGGCTTCCAAAGCCTCTGTTATTGCATTGCTTTATGTGCCAGGTTAAACGCTAATGTTAGCTTTAGACACCTCAGACACCGGATAATTGTGTTATACGTAGCCGTTGATTGTATTATGTGGAGAGAAGGTGCTACCAATGTGTTTGTTTGTGTGTAGTGCTGAACGTTGTTTGCTGTACTCTGCCATATACAGTATATGACTTTAGATGAAAATCAGGTGAGACTTGCTCAAGTGCACTGCTCTAATTCCGTAATGGTTGGAAAAACATGAGCACACTTGAAGTGTCCTCGTAATCCACAGGCCATTTCAGAACAAACACCAGGCAGACAACAACCCCTAGGGGCAGATATGAAGACAAGATCACAAACAAGGCATGACTTCCCATCAGGGGGCAAATTATGTTAAAGAATCTGAAAATGAAAACACACTGGTTAAGGAATCAGTGATTTAAAGTTCATGTGGTGAGGAGAGCTTCGGTTCTCAGGCTTGTAACAAAACTGGAAAGACTTGGAAAGCTACACGTGGGACCATAGCTCTTTCTTGACAAGTCTTGGCAATTTACTTCATTAAATACTATACACTGTCACAAAAATGTGTCAAAAATACAATGTTATAAGAGCCATGTAACAAGCGTGGTGGATGGTTTCTCACATTAGCATAACTGTTGAGTCCCCGCTTCTTCACCCCACTTTGTCGTCTCATGCGGAAAACATGTGTGTGTCAGGGGGCATGCCCAGAGATGTGGTGTTACATTATCGCATCATCATACCAATTGGAAAATCGCACTTTCATCATACACGTTTGAATGGAATGGCCCAAGGGTAACATTATATAGCAGGCCTGAACTAACATGACAGTCCATATGGGTTTACCCATGAGATCACGCGCAATATTATCTAAACAGATCATAATTGCCGACGGCGATGTGCTGTAATTGTAGCTCATTCTATTTTTCTTATTTTTAATTGGCCCTTTTATGTAAACCAGGGAGATTTCCAAGAGAGACCTGTGAAGGCTTTTGTTCCAGCCAGCACTAACACACCTGTTTCAAATACTCATGGCAGTCAGTCTTAAACCATGATTAGTCATAAATCAAGTGTGTGAAGGCTGTGATGGAACAAAATCCTAAATAGGCAGTAACACTCCAGAACTGGAGTTGGATAACCCTGCTCTACTTGGCTTTGGTCCCCACATCTGGGACTGGGAGTTACATACAATGTAAACAAGTGCATGGACTCTGGCCAATCAATGGCTTTGATTCATAAATTGGTAGTAGACATCGAGGACACCTTGTTACATTGTAGCTCTCAGGATGCTTAGGTCAAAGTTAAGTTGTTGTCTTCTAAGAAGATGGTGTTTTGCCAAGGAGCACACAAATAACCTATAAAGTGAAGGGAACAGTAAGCCCATTAAGATAAGGGAACAGGGAGTCTTTATGGGTAAAAGGGGACAGTGTTATTAACAGAACACATGAAAGGGATCTTATGTAAGAAAATGACTCCAGACAGGGCAGCGGTGGCTGGCACAGAGTGGTCAAAGTGTCACATTTCAACGGGCATTTTTGTCAGTTAGTGGGGAATGACTGAGCAAATCAAATTCTAGTGCCAGAGTAAATGGCGCCTCATGGCTTTGGAAGGTGACCTCTGTGGCCAATTACAGATTAAACTGGTGACATGCCTATTTTAATTGATGGAATGTTTTGTTGGTATGCTGTTTGACACTGGAGATCACACGCCTATTATCATCACAATGCCCATACACTGGCTTATGGAAATGCATACTCACGCACTAACCCTCTGTCAACCCTGACGCATATTAGCTTTGTGTTTATAATAATGGAGTGTGGGGAGAATGTAAGGCTGGAAATTCTGTTTGACTCTTTTATTTCCTCAACAGTTGATGCCACACTTAAAAGATAATGGATTTTTTTTCTCCAGACGGTGCACATTCTTTTTTACATTTATTCATTTGAGGCTGTGTTTAGTCAGGTTAATCTCCGGTGCAGTGTGGGTAGCAGTGGAGGCTGCTGAGGGGAGGACGGAACATAATAATGGCTGCAACAGCGCAAATGGAATGGCATCAAACAAATGGAAACCATGTGTTTGATGTATTTGATACCATTCCACTCATTCCGCTGCAGCCATTACCACGAACCCCTCCTACCCAATTAATATGCCACCAACCTCCTGTGGTGGGTGGTAACTAAGAGGTTGCATCATGATGTATTGTCATTGTCAAAACTAGTTCTTCATAAGGCCTGAAGCTGGTACTTTTCTGAAGTAAAAGGAAGGGAACACTGCCGCTCCCTCACTCTCCAACAAAGGTGCATGAATTGGGGAGCGAACTGAAGTGAAGAAGAAATTCAGCGAGTCTTGGAGGACAGTGGAAGTTGATATAAGAGCTTCTTTATTGTTCAAAATAAAATCCAACTATCAACTTCCACTGTCCTCCAAGAGTGGCTGAATTGACTCTTTACTTTACCTTCTCACTTTACCAACTGAGAATCCAAAAGGTAGGTCATGTATTCATTTTATTAGTGGTCCCACATTGGCCCTAAATGTATTGTTACTTCCAGATGAGAGCACAAATTAAATAGTTATTTATTTATAGGTCTACTTACGCTGAAGGTCTTATTCTTACTCTTAACCATTATTTATCTTTTCATTATTTTGTACTTTAGGTGCTGTTCCCCTTTGTAAATAACAAGAGGGTATTGTTCATAAATGCTGATTATAACTCAGACCACACAGTATAGGAGGAAAAAGATGAAAGCGACGCAGCCCCCTTGGAGCAACTAAAATTATCTTTGTCTATGTAATGTTATATTCTCTTATTTAGGGAAATATTAATATATACTTCAGTGTGGAGGTACAGTTGAAGTAGGAAGTTTACATACACTTTACATATACAGGTTGTCATTAAAACTCATTTTTCAACCACTCCACAGATTTCATGTTAACAAACTATAGTTTTGGCAAGTCTGTTACGACATCTACTTTGTGCATTACACAAGTAATTTTTGCAACAATTGTTTAAAGTCAGATTATTTAATTTATAATTCACTATATCACAATTCCAGTGGGTTAGAAGATTACATACACTAAGTTAACTGTACCTTTTAAACAGCTTGGAAAATTCCAGAAAATTGGAGGTGTACCTGTGGATGTATTTCAAGGACTACCTTCAAACTCAGTGCCTCTTTGATCGACGTCATGGGAAAATAAAAATAAATCAGCCAAGATCTCAAAAACTGTAGACCTCCAAAAGTCTGGTTCATCCTTGGGAGCAATTTCCAAACGGCTGAAGGTACTACAACAATAGTACGCAAGTATAAACACCATGGGACCACGCAGCCGTCATACCGCTCAGGAAGGAGACGAGTTCTGTCTCCTAGAGATGAACGTACTTTGGTGCGAAAAGTGCAAATCAATCCCAGAACAACAGCAAATTACCTTGTGAAAATTCTGGAGGAAACATGTACAAAAGTATCTATATCCACAGTAAAACAAGTCCTGTATCGACATAACCTGAAAGGCCACTCAGCAAGGAAGAAGCCACTGCTCCAAAACCGCCATGAAAAAGACAGATTACGGTTTGCAACTGTACATGGGGACAAAGATCGTACTTTTTGGAGAAATGTCCTCTGGTCTGATGAAACTAAAATAAAACTGTTTGGCCATAATGACCATCGATTTGTTTGGAGGAGAAAGGGGAGGCTTGCAAGCCGAAGAACATCCCAACCATGAAGCACGGGGGGTGGCAGCATCATGCTGTGGGTGTGCTTTGCTGCAGGAGGGACTGGTGCACTTCACAAAATAGATGGCATCATGAGGAAGGAAAATGATGTGGATATATTGAAGCAACATCTCAAGACATCAGTCAGGAAGTGAAAGCTTGGTCGCAAATGGGTCTTCCAAATGGACAATGACCCCAAGCATACTTCCAAAGTTGTGGCAAAATGTCTTAAGGACAACGAAGTCAAGGTATTGGAGTGGCCACCACAAAGCCCTGACCTCAATCCTATAGAAGATTTGTGGGCAGAACTGGAAAAGCATGTGCGAGCAAGGAGGCCTACAAACCTGACTTAGTTACACCAGTTCTGTCAGGAGGAATGGGACGAAATTGGGAAGCTTGTGGAAGGCTACCCGAAACGTTTGACACAAGTTAAACAATTTAAAGGCAATTCTACCAAATACTAATGGAGTGTATGTGAACTTCTGACCCACTAGGAATGTGAAATAAAAGCTGAAATAAATCATTCTCTCTACTATTACTCATTGATTATTCTTAAAATAATCCTAACTGACCTAAAACAGGGAATTTTTACTAGGATTAAATATCAGGAATTGTGAAAAACTGAGTTTAAATGTATTTGGCTAAGGTGTATGTAAACCTCCGACTTCAACTGTAAATTACTACAAAAATGACTACTAAAGTAAATTACTACAAAAAAGACTCCAAAAATGCCTACAAAGGTAAATGACTACTACACTAAGAATACAAGAACAGAAGCCTGAAAGCTCCACCTCCAGCCATCAGATGATTTGAAATGTTTCCTGGATGTTTTTACTGTCCTCTGTCCACCCCACTTAAGCCTGAAGTTGGGCGAGAGTATGCTTCAGGCATATAAATATATGAGAAATACTAGCAGCAGTGCATTGGACTATGCAGCCCATACAGCCAGTGTACCTTGGTTCCTACAGAGAGGACCCTTAATTAGGCCCCCTTTGTGTTGTCTGTATGGGTGCCTGAAGACGAGATGGGGGCGTAGGAGCAGAGGTTCCTTTGGAGGTTTGGAATGGGGGATGTAGCGATACTGTATCTGTGGGGCTTATTCATGTATGGAGCTAACTTTCTTTTGTCGTTGTTTGTAGGAACAGGCGATATCCACAGCCACTCTTTTTCCTTCTCTCATCTTGAGACATGCTGGGCGTGCGTTACTTCATCAGGGCCTCAATTAGCAGGATGTGTGGTGGACATGAACAGTGTCAGGGTTTCCTGTGAGTGAATGCCATTTTATTTCCATGTCAAATTGCCAGTTGGCAACCCATCCTTTACGGGATTAATTGACACAAAAACAAACATTACAATAAGTCACTGTGATATTTCACTGATCATTCTTCAGGTGTTCTGTATAATTGACACCACATACATTTGTTTGAATGAAATCAATACATAATAGTAAATAAGGTTATCCAAGCAATAATAATAACAACTCTAGAGCAGTAAAAATACATACAGAAAAAATCAATGGAAGGCATATCAACCCAGTCTGGCACAAAGAGAAGATTCAAATGTGAGACAGGCCCAATCACAATCCATATACTGTACATACAGTGCCTTCGTAAAGTATTCAGACCCCTTCAGTTTTTCCACATTTTGTGATGTTACAGCCCTATTCTAAAATTGATTTTTTTTTTTTTTTTTTTTCTCAGCAATCTACACACAATACCCCATAATGACAAAGCTATTTACATAAGTATTCAGACTGGAAATTGAGCTCAGGTGCATCCTGCTTCCATTGATCATCCTTGAGATGTTTCTACTTGATTGGAGTCCACTTGTGGTAAATTCAATTGATTGGACATGATTTGGAAAGGCACACAACTGTCCATATAAGGTCCCACAGTTGACAGGCATGTCAGAGCGAAAACCAAGCCATGAGGTCGAAGGAATTGTTCGTAGAGCTCCGAGACAGGATTGTGTCGAGACACAGATCTGGGGAATGGTACCAAACAAAATCTGCAGCACTGAAGGTCCCCAAGAACACAGTGGCCTCCATCATTCTTAAATGGAAGAAGTATGGAACCACCAAGACTCTTCCTAGAGCTGGCCAAACTGAACAATCGGGGACTAAGAGCCATAGTCAGGGAGGTGACCAAGAACCCGATGGTAACTCTGCCAGAGCTCTAGAGTTTCTCTGTGGAGATGGGAGAACCTTCCAGAAGGACAACAATCTCTGCAGCACTCCACCAATCAGGCCTTTATGGTATGGTGTGGCCAGATGGAAGCCACTCCTCTGTAAAAGCCACATGGCAGCCCCCTTGGAGTTTGCCAAAAGGCACCTAAAGACTCTCAGACCATGAGAAACAACTATTTGGCTTGAATGCCAAGCGTCACATCTGGAGGAAACCTGGTACCATCCCTAGGGTGAAGCATGGTGCTGGCAGCATGATGCTGTAGGGATGTTTTTCAGCGGCAGGGACTGGGAGACTAGTCAGGATCAAGGCAACGATGAATGGAGCAAAGTACAAAGAGATTCTTGATGAAAACCTGCTCCAGAGCGCTCAGGGCTACAGATTGGGGTGAAGGTTCACCTTCCAACAGGACGACCACACTAAGCACAAGTCTCTGAATGTCTTTGAGTGGCCCAGCCAGAGTCTGGACTTGAACCCAATCGAACATCTCTGGAGAGACCTGAAAAATAGCTGTGCAGCAAGGCTCCTCATCCAACCTGACAGAGCTTGAGAGGATCTGCAGAGAAGAATGTGAGAAACTCCCCAAATACAGGTGTGCCACCTTTGTAGCGTCATACCCAAGAAGACTCGATGCTGTAATCACTGCGAAAAGTACTGAGTAAAGGGTCTGAATGCTTATGCAAATATGATATTTCAGTTTTAGATTTGTTATAAATTAGCCAAAATTTCTAAAAAATAATGTTTTTGCTTTGTCATTATGGGGTATTGTGTGAAGATTGATGAGGGAAAAAAACTATTCACAAAATTGTTGAATAAGGCTGTAACGTAACAAAATTTGGAAAAATTCAAGGGGTCTAAATACTTTCTGAAGGCACTGTACGTCTCCTTTGCTATATAATTGAATTATAGGTTGCCTGTTTTCTTTTATTCTTTATCTAAAAATTCTGCAAACGGAAATAAACAATGGACAAAAAAAACATTTCAGTTCTCATCTGGTGGGATTTCTGAAATAAGGACAAGCGTATATCATCGTAGAAAGGGCTACAAAGGATAAATACTTTGCTCAAAGACTTTGCTTCAAACCTTCCCCTGATATGCTTTAGGAGGCGTCGCAACATCAGAGACCGCATTGTGCAGTGTGCTCCCGAATACCTATACCTGGCTCCCTGCTCCCCATAATGGTTTCTTCCGCTGCAGTCATTGTACATTGTAAAAGGATTCTATCACCCAAGTTCGGGTAAAGAATGCAAAGTAAAAAACTTCTAATTCATCAATTGTAGTACAACACATTGTTTACATGCTCAAATGCCCATGTGGGCTTGTTAACATTGGTCAGACGAATCACGCGCTCAAATTAAGAATAGCTGAACACAAAACAGCTATATGGACTATGCGATCACGCAGCATTACGTGAATGCCAATCATAGCTCAGCCTCTGCCTTGAAATTCTGGAGATTTGAGAATGTTTCTCTTTCCTCCAGAGGTGGCAATATAGTGAGGATATTGCTACAGAGAAAGGCACTTTGGATTGACTGCTTAGATTGGGTCGAGCCAAAGGGTCTGAATGAACAGCTCTCTTTCTCATATTTTTTGTAAATATATATTTTTTTGTTTATTTTCTGTCTTTTGCTATTCAAGTGAAATGTATGTGTAGGAATCTTGAATGGTTATACTATTGCTTGACTAACCTGTGTAGTTGCTACTACTACTGACATGATTGATATTGCTGACATGTTTGATTGACATGATATACTCCCCTGAGAGGGTTTGTTTCCTACTCAATGTTCTGATGAAGGCAATTCATGCCGAAATTTAAGCCTATTCTTTATTTGTCCAGTCAGTTACTCGATCAGCAACAGAGTGTTTATTTTTTGTTATTCTTCCGTATAGTTGAAGTATCCTGAGGTAAGGAATGCTTTTTAGAGGATAACATTTATTGAATTCTCTATCTCTTTGAGGTTACAATAGTTACATAGACTTTCCTCTTCCATTTCATCACAATACCGACCTGTTTCAGTTGCTTCCAGAGGCAGTGTGGAACTCTGTAGTGAGTGTTGCAACCGAGGACAGACAATGTGCTTCAGCACTCGGCAGTCCCGTTTTGTGAGCTTGGGTGGACTATCACTTTGCGGCTCAGCCATTGTTGCTCCTGGACGTTTCCACTTCACTTCCACAGCACTTACAGTTGACCAGGCTACTCTAGCAAGGCAGAAATTTCACGAACTGACTTGTTGGAAAGGTGGCATCCTATGACAGTGCCACGTTGAAAGTCACTGAGCTCTTTAGTAAGGCCATTCTACTGCCAACGTTTGTCTATGAAGATTGCATAGCTGTGTACTCGATTTTATACACCTGTCAGAAATAGCTGAATCCACTAATTTGAAGGGGTGTCCACATACCTTTGTATATATAGTGTATATCTCTCACTCAGTGGAGGCTGGTGACTTGAATAATTTAGGAGGATGGGAGACCCACAGTATAGGCGTGGAATGCACAGAGACATCAAAGTGTGTTTCAAAAATCGTCAAAGAGTAATTATTTTAACCTAAAGCATTTAATAAAGACATTTATAGTACAATATTATGGGGGATGGGAATGGGAGGGCTTACTTACACTGTTTTGGGAAGGGGTAACAGCAGTGATTGAATGAGGGTATGAGGCATGAGTTGAGGTGTTCAGAGGCTTGACTACAGTACAGGACAGGATTTGACTGGGAAGACAAAAGACAATAACACAACATTACACAGTTAGACACAAGAGCTAAGAATGAGTTAGTCCAAGCAAGGAGCAAAATCATTGATGTGTAATAATGTGATTGTGTTTGTGTATGTGATTGACTCTACATACAGTAATGAGAGAAAATGAAGAGGGGTACTCACAGTGCTTGGAAAGGAAACATTCAGTGTGCCAGTGGATGACGGGGCACATGACATGTGGCTTCAGTTCATGTCAGGAGAGAGTTGACAATGGTGAAAACCCTGTCAAACTGCAGCTACCTTATTTGTTCATATGAATTATATTTATACTAGATTAGGAGGGGGATTTCCTCTAACCAGACACAGAGACATCAACTGATATACAGTACAATAGAACTCACAGGGCTGAACTTGCTTTATGTCTTACAAAAAATGTACTCACATCTGTCATCACTATTATGTTGATAAATTAATTCCAGTGAATAATTTTGGATTGAAAATGTATAAACAGCCTAGCCAGCCCAATGTTGAATATTAACCAAATTTGATCACATTCACATTTTCTCCTGACACACAAATGGAGTATAAATACATAATGTTCCAAATGAGTTATCCTGACCAAATGGACAGCGCACATAGGCTGTATGCATCTGCACTTACTAGTAGCCTGAAGTTGATCAGACTGAAAAATCGTCTTGTTTTCATCCCATACAGCATGTCAGATCTTCAATGTTTAGGTGTAGTGTAGGCTGCGGCAACATTTATGTAATTCGTTTTTGCTTGTGACTGTCCGGAGTGATTATGTGTTATCATCTTTGCAAAATAAATACTGTGCGAGGGCAAAAGAATGCGCTGCGTCAACCTCTCTCTTTTATCTAACTTTTTACCCGAAGCTTGAATCCCGATGTGGGCATTTACTGTATATGCTCCCTGCTTTTGTTTTGCCGTTTAGCTGAACGATCAATGTTCTTCAGGTCACTGTACCCCTCAGACTTTCGCTCGAGCTGGTAGCTAGCTGGCTACTGCTACTTGCTACTGAAGTTAGCAAGGCAAATTGAAATAAATTGCACTAACTGGACACAAAAATATAGTTCTAAAACCAAGAAAACAATTAATAATCCATCTCCTGTAATTTGAAAAAACTAATTTGAATCGATTAATATCCCCAAATACTCAACTATCACTTTTCAATCTCAATCCAATAATGTCACCGTTTCACCAAGATTCTCAACACATAGAACCCATTGGGCACAACCCCAATACAACACACTAGGTTCATTCTCTGATCCTAATCCTATGATTGGATGGACAACATGTCAGTTCATACTGCAAAAGCTTTGATTGGTTGGAGGTCGTCCCCCGGAAGTGGTCATGATTACCATGTAGGTCTATGGAAGGGGGTGAGAACTACGAGCATCCTAGGTTTTTTATTGTAAGTCAATGTATCCAGAGGAGGACGAAAGCTAGCTGCCCTCCAGCTACACCATGGTACTACCCCAGAGAGTGCTGTTGAAGTTACTATAGACCTTCATTGCAAAACAGTGCATTTGGATCAATTATTTGGTGACATATGAATATATTTAGTATTGTTTTATTTTTTAGTGTTTCACTTTTTTTTTTTAAATTCAATTTCACTCCACTGCTCTCACTCACTAATTCACCCTTAATCAAACAAAATGTTCTCAATTTGGGTTTGTGATTCATCTCCTCTACCCATTACTTTTCATATTGCATCATCAGTTGTTTTTTGATAGCGTCTATGTCTCCCTTAATTGGATTTTCGTACAAATGTTCACAGTCAGACTGTAGGAATAGGTCAGACATTTCAGTTGTCCAGGCTCCCCCAATGGATAGATCCCATTGAAAAACTTTGCTGGCTATTCTGGCAATTTGCATATCCAACAGTATATTCCAAAGTCTCACCATGCACGTCTTCCATCTCACCTCACAATGTCCCCAGTTTAATGCCAGTATAGGCGCAAACTTGTGGGCACCTAAAAAATAACATACTGCTCAGTTCTGGATTTTTTAAATACCTCTTAGCACCCCCACACTCCTGCTGAATAGTCCAGAACAGTACACACGCATGTCTGATACAGCTTGGAATACGTGGCATAACCAATATATTTGAGTACTTTGTTTTTTCCTATAACTCCTCCAAGAGCTCTACTTGTTGAGTCGGCGAGGGCAGATGTACCTTATCAAAGTAAAGACCCAAATATTTATAATTGCTAGTAAACTCAATAATTTCTTCACCCCAAAAAATGGAAAAACACTTCTCTTAGTACTTGGTTTTCAAAAATATAGTACCAAACAGAGTAGATGATAAGGCGTCTCCTTATTTTACACACAAGGGTGTAGGAAACCAATCTGTACGATATTCATTAACACGCACACAGGTAGGTGCTTTGTAAAGAGACCCGGTTGCGTGATAAAATATCCCATCAATCCCTGTCTTTATCAAACTATAGCCTAAAAGATTCCTATTTACAAAATCAAAAGCTTTCTGGAAATCAAAGAAAAATGAAAAAGTAAGCTTACCTTCCTGTAGTCTATTTTTATAGTTTTGGGATTAGGATTCACTATAGACTTCTACGAAATGGATGGCAGTATACTGTACTCAAAACATATTTAGAGCAGAACTTCAGTTAATTTAGGGTTTTGTATAAGTGTGTTGTGGGGGCTTGGGCTCTGAGGGACGCCCATCACCCATCAGCTCTTTTGTAAACTCTCTTTAGGAAAGCATGGCATGCACCCACACATAGACGTGCACATGTGCAGGTCTCTCTGTGTGTGTGTCTGTGTGTGTGTGTGTGTGTGTGTGTGTGTGTGTGTGTGTGTGTGTGTGTGTGTGTGTGTGTGTGTGTGTGTGTGTGTGTGTGTGTGTGTGTGTGTGTGTGTGTGTGTGTGTGTGTGTGTGTGTGTGTGTGTGTGTGCGCGTGCGTGCGTGCGTGCGTGCGTGCGTGCGTGCGTGCGTGCGTGCGTGCGTGCGTGCGTGCGTGCGTGCGTGCGTGCGTGCGTGCGTGCGTGCGTGCGTGTGTGTGTGTGTGTGTGTGTGCACATCCACAAAGACAAGCCCACAGAGGGGTGCATGCAAACATAGACAAAAAGGCATACAAAGACAGGCACACACATACACGCAAACACACACACACACACCAACAGCTATATACAGTCCCACACACACCAACAGCTACGTACAGTCCCACACACACCATCAGCTATAGACAGTCCCACACACACCAACAGCTATGTACAGTCCCACACTCACCAACAGCTATGTACAGTCCCACACACACACACAGTGTCTTGTCTGTGTCGCAGCCATACAAGCAGAAAGCACTTGTCTGTCCGGCCACGCTGATAGGAACACAAGCCAAGGACCCAACGAGCGACAGGCAGACGTCAAAGACTATGACTGCGAGGAGCACATTTACACAATTATCTCAAGCATCACTCTCTACGTTTCAAAGTCCAGTCCTATTTGCTGCTATTCATTCTGCCAAAGTGGCTGGACTCTTATTTAATAAGTCGCTCATGCTGTGACCTGACTTTAGTGGAACAGTTCAATCTGAATCTCCCCCTCACACTGCCAGGGCCAGTCTTGGATGATTGATGCCACTCATCTCTGACTTTTTTGTACTCTCTGACTTTCATAACATTATTTAGCTTCACCTACAATACTTCAGGATTCTTGATCATCCTCTGCTTTCTTCAGTTTGACTAACAGCTGATGTAGTAGGCCTACATGTACAGCTGTTAACCATTACCCTCTGCTGGAGATGGGCTGTAACTGCATTTGTTTTACATGACTTGAATCTATAGGTTTTTTAAAGCGGTTTTGTCATTTTCCTAGTTTTGCCACCGTTATATGGTGGTGTGCAGTAATTTAACAGTCCCTATAGGACACCCTGTGTTTTTTCTTTATCTGCACGATTCTTGTATTATTACCTACAGCCAAAAATTACTTTTGGATATTAGATTGGTGGTCACTTCCCTGGATTATTTGTTTGAACTTCCAGAGGCAGATCTATTCATCCTGGGGGCTGCACCAAAACGTTGTTGCTGGATAAGAGGAAGAAGACGTGGGGCCTTAGTCACACCATCCACCGCTTCAGAGTATATTCGATTCCTAGATGCCCTTCCAGACTCCCTCCACCTATCCAAGGACGTCGGAGTACAAAAATCAGTTAACAATCAAACTGAGGGTCTAAATTTAACCTTGCGTAATACCCTAGATGTAGTCGCACCCCTAAAAACAAAAAACATCTGCCAAAAGAAACTAGCTCCCTGGTACACAGAAAATACCCGAGCTCTGAAGCAACCTTGCAGAAAGCTGGAACGGAAATGGAGCTCCACCAAACTGGAAGTCTTTCTACTAGCTTGGAAAGAAAGTACAGTGCAATATCGAAAAGTCCTCACTGCTGCTCCATCATCCTATTTTTCCATCCTAATTGAGGAGAATAAGAATAATCCTACATTTCTATTTGATACTGTTGCAAAGCTAACTAAAAAGCGGCATTCCCCAAGAGAGGATGCCTTTCACTTCAGCAGTGATGAATTCATTAACTTCTTCAACGAAAAGATCATTATCATTAGAAAGCAAATTACGCTCTCCTCTTTGAATCTGCGTATTTCCCCAAAGCTCAGCTGTCTTGAGTCTGCACAGAACTGCCAGGATCTAGGATCAATGGAGACACTCAAGTTTTTGAATCCTTCAACCTTCATACTGGACCCTATTCCAACTAAACTACTGAAAGAGCTACTTTCTGTGCTTGGCCCTCCTATGCTGAACATAATAAATGGCTCCCTCTCCACCGGATGTGTACCAAACTCTCTAAAAGTGGCAGTAATAAAGCCTCTCTTGAAAAAGCCAAGCCTTGACCCAGAAAATGTAAAAAACTATCGGCCTATATCGAATCTCCCATTTCTCTCAAAAATCTTAGAAAAAGCTGTTGCGCAGCAACTCACTGCCTTCCTGAAGACAAATAATCTTCCTGAATACGTATAATGTATACAAAACCCTTCAGTCTGGTTTTAGACCCTATCATAGCACTGAGACTGCACTCGTGAAAGTGGTAAACAACCTTTTAATGGCGTCAGACCAAGGCTCTGCATCTGTCCTCGTGCTGCTTTTGACATCATCGACCACCATATTCTTTTGGAGAGATTGGAAACCTTAATTGGTCTACACAGACAAGTTCTTGCCTGGTGTAGATCTTATCTGTCGGAGAGATATCAGTTCGTCTCCGTGGATGGTTTGTCCTCTGACAAATCAATTGTAAGTTTTGGTGTTCCTCAAGGTTCTGTTTTAGGGCCACTCTTGGTGATGTCATTCGGAAACATAATGTTAACCTCCATTCCTATGCGGACGACATTTAGATGAAACATGATTATGCCCCAAAATTGCCTGCCCTGGACGCCTGTATTTCAGACATAAGGAAGTGGATGGCGGCAAATGTTTTACTTTTAAACTCTGACATAACAGAGATGCTAGTTCTAGGTCCCAAGACACATAGAGATCTGCTTTTGGATCTGACACTCACATCTGCCTGCTGCCATTCCTGAGCAAGCTCTGCACTGGGGGTGCCCCGATCCCGCAGCTGAATCAACTTTAGGAGACGGTCCTGGCACTTGCTGGACTTTCTTGGGCGCCCTGACACCTTCTTCACAACCGTTGAACCTCTCTCCTTGAAGTTCTTGATGATCCAATAAATGGTTGATTTAGGTGCAATCTTACTTGCCTGTGAAGCCCTTTTTGTGCAAAGCAATGATGACGGTGTTTCCTTGCAGGTAACCATGGTTGACAGAGGAAGAACAATGATTTCAAGCACCACCCTCCTTTAAAAGCTTCCAGTCTGTTATTCTGACTCAATCAGCATGACAGAGTGATCTCCAGCCTTGTCCTCGTCAACACTTCATCTGATCACTCTTCATGACATTCTGGAGATTGCCATCATCAACACTGAGGCAGCAAACTTTGTGGAGACCAATACTTGTGTCATTCTCAAAACTTTTGGCCACGACTGTACAGTTGTCCACCAAAAAACTGTGAAGGACCTCTGGACCCTGATCTTTTAACGAAGGACAGCTTTTTTCCATCTTCGTAACATTGCAAAAATCAGATATGTTTTGGCCAAAAATTATCCATGCTTTTGTCACTTCTAGATTAGATTACTGCAATGCTCTACTCTCCGGCTACCCTAATAAAGCACTAAATAAACTTCAATTAGTGCTAAACACGGCTGCTAGAATCTTGACTAGAACCAAAACATTTGATCATATTACTCCCATGTTAGCCTCTCTACACTGGCTTCATGTTAAGGCTAGGGCTGATTTCAAGGTTTACTGCTAACCTACAAAGCATTACATGGGCTTGCTCCTACTTACCTCTCAGATTTGGTCCTGCCGTACATACCTACATGTACGCTCCGGTTACAAGACGCAGGCCTCCTTATTGTCCCTTGAATTTCTAAGCAAACAGCTGGAGACAGGGCCTTCTCCTATAGAGCTACATTTTTATGGAATGGTCTGCCTATCCATGTGAGAGACGCAGACTCTGTCTCGACCTTTAAGTCTTTACTGAAGACTCATCTCTTCAGTGGGTCCTAAGATTGAGTGTAGTCTGGCCCAGGGTTACAAAGGTGAACGGCAAGGCACTGGAGCAACGAACCACCCTTGCTGTCTCTGCCTGGCCGGTACCTGTCTCTCCATTGGGATTCTCTGCCTCTATTACGGGGGCTGAGCCACTGGCTTACTGGTGCTTTCCATGCCATCCCTAGGAGGGGTGTGTCACTTCCTGTCCGGTTTGTCGCCCCCTCGGGCTTGTGCAGTGGAGGGGATCTTTTGTGGGCTATACTCAGCCTTGTGTCAGGGTAGTAAGTTGGTGGTTGTTGATATCCCTCTATTGGGGGCTGTGCTTTGGCAGAATGGGTGAGGTTATATCCTGCCTGGTTGTCCGTGTCCAGGGGTATTGTCGGGGGTATTGTCGGAGGGGGCCACAGTGTCTCCTGACCCCCCCTGTCTCAGCCTCCAGTATCTATGCTGCAATAGTCTATGTGCCGGGGGGCTAGGGTCAGTTTGCTAAATCTGATGTTATTATCCGGTGTTTTGTGTGAATTTAAGTATGCTCCCTCTAATTCTTTCTCTCTCCCACTCTACCTCCCCTCCTGGAGGACCTGAGCCTACCCGGAGGACCATGCTTCAGGACCACCTGCCCTGATGACTCCTAGCTGTCCCAAGTCCACCTGGTCATGCTGCTGCACCGGTTTCAACTCTTCTGCCTGCGGTTATGGAACCCTGACCTGTTCATTGGATGTGCCACCTTGTCCCAGACCTGCTGTTTTCATCTCGCTCTCTCTCTACCACACCTGCGCTTTATCGCACCTTACCTGCGCTCTCTATCGCATCTAAATGCCTGGCTATGAAAAGCCAAGTGACATTCACTCCTGATGTATTTACCTGTTGCAACCTCTACAACTACTAATATTATTATTTGACCCTGCTGGTCATCTATGAACATTTGAACATCTTGGAGAAAGAACTGGCCTTAATGGCCATGAATTGTTATAATCTCCACCCGGCACAGCCAGAAGAGGACTGGCCACCCCTCAGAGCCTGGTTCCTCTCTAGGTTTCTTCCTAGGTTTTGCCTTTCTAGGGAGTTTTTCCTAGCCACCGTGCTTCTACATCTGCATTGCTTGCTGTTTGGGGTTTTAGGCTGGGTTTCTGTATAGCACTTTGTGACATCGGCTGATGTAAAAAGGGCTATATAAATACATTTGATTTGATTTGAACTACATTGGGGCCGCATTTATTGTAGCTGGGGAAATCTGAGGAAAACGCTACCAAAATTCTATCAACACATCTCCTGTGCTGCACATGCATCAAGGACTCTGGAGCACTGTTACTAGCCGGCTACCACTCAACACTCTATCCTGCACCTTAGAGACTTCTGCCCTATGTAGAGTCATTGAACACTGTAGAGTCATTTTTCCACATTTTGGATTTAAAATTGATTAAAATGTGATTTTGTGTCACTGGCCTACACCCAATACTGTCAAAGTGGAATTGTGTTTTTAGAAATGTGTAAAAATTAATAAAAAATAAAAAGCTGGAATGTCAATAAGTATTCAGCCCCATAGTTATGGCAAGCCTAAATAAGTTCAGGAGTGAAAATGTGCTTAACATGTCACATAATAAGTTGCTTGGACTCACTCTGTGTGCAATAATAGTTGTTAACATGATTGTTGAATGACTACCTAATCTCTATACCTCACACATGTACAATTATCTGTAAGATCCCTCAGTTGACTTGCATTTGCAATAAGGCACTAAAGTAAAACTGCAAAGTGTTATGTTTGGGGAAAATCCAACACAACACGATTCAAGGGTGCAAGGCTATTAGAGACTTACCCAGAATTACTCACAGTTACAATCGCTGCCAAAGGGGATTCTAACATGTATTGACAATACAATTGCTTATATATTTAGCTTTTTTCCGGAATCTGACTCTTTGGATTATGTGTGTATTGTTTTGTATTGCTAGGTACTACTGCTCTGTTGAATCTAGAAACACAAGCATTTCACTGCACCTGCGATAACATCTGCATATCTGTGCACGCAACCAATACATTTTTGATTTGATTTATAGAATATAATAACTTACCTAACTGAAGAAAGAGTAAAAAGTGTAGCTTGGTCAGTTAAGAGGATGGGGTGAAGGCTTGACAGGATCCTTTATAAATCAAACCATTATGAGACAAACCAGTCTTGTCATCACAGTTTAATAACATTCAAAAAGCAGTGCATGATTCCAGTCAGCAAGAGAACAGACACAATTTGTCAGGCATGGACCACAACATGTTGAAAGCGTTCCACAGGGATACTGGGCCATGTTGACTCCAATCCTTCCAAACAGTTGTGTCAAGTTGGCTGGATGTCCTTTAGGTAGTGGACCATTCTTGATACAAATGGGAAACTGTTGAGCATGAAAACCCCAGCACCGTTGCAGTTCTTGACACACTCAAAAAAATGCACCTGGCACCTACTACAATAGTATACCCCAGGCACTTAAATATTTTGTCTTGCCCACTCACCCTCTGAATAGCACACACACAATCCATGTCTCAATTGTCTCAATGCTTAAAAATCCTTCTTTAACCTGTCTCTTTCCCTTCATCTACACTGATTGAAGTGGAATTAACAAGTGACATCAGAGAGAATACAGTAGACGGTTGCTGTCAAACTGATTGATGGTCTATTTTTAGTGTCCTGTGTTATGTTCTTATATGGTCATCCTGTCCGGATGTCCACACGCTATCGAGTGAGTGCTTATGTAACATGATAGTGCAGCTGTTCCTACGAAGTAAATTTAGGGAGTGCTTATGTAACATGATAGTGCAGCTGTTCCTATGAAGTAAATTTAGGGAGTGCTTATGTAACATGATAGTGCAGCTGTTCCTTTGAAGTAAAGCAAATGTTCGCAATAAAAATGTCCTGGTGATTGGTGTGTAGTGACCTTGTTGAACTGTTGAATGCGTTTGAACATTTGAAACAGTTGTGAATTTATGTTTAAACAGTTGTGAATCTTTTTAGTGAACTCATGGAGTGAGCTTGTGAGCCCTTGTAGAATGAAAAAAAGTAATTTCCGGGGTAGGTCTGCCAGAGTCTAGGTAAGGGTTAGACCTGTGAACACCACGGAGACAAGAAATCTCAAGAGAGATAA
Organism: Thymallus thymallus; assembly: GCA_023634145.1. Classification (NCBI taxonomy): domain Eukaryota; kingdom Metazoa; phylum Chordata; class Actinopteri; order Salmoniformes; family Salmonidae; genus Thymallus; species Thymallus thymallus. The sequence continues at coordinate 11,979,753 of CM042413.1, forward strand.
ACCACAGAAAACTCAAAAAAAAGTTAAATACTGACACGCCCTTGACGACCTTAACATCGAAGTAGGGCATAGGCTATATCATAGAGGAAGGGATGAGTATAAATCATGAATATATGATGCTCCAAAAAAATTGTTTTCTAAACTTGTATAGAACCCAAATACCTCCCGTAACTGTACTGAAAGATCAAGTGGTTACATCTAATGGACAACCATAGGTTTATATGTTTGATTACACTGCCTGTACAGTAAAACTCTATAGCCAAAGGAGAAGAATATACAGACCAAACCATAGGAGTGGACTACAGGATTGAAGACTGTCATCCCCCTTGGGCTGTGTGTGTCCAGGCTGCATGGTAGGTGTCAGGTTACGAGCTGTGGGTTAAGAAGCAGAGAGAGAACCCTGATCAAGGCGCAAAGGCCTCATTTCTATGAATACATTTACAAATAGATAATTTCCTTTACAAATAGATAATGATTATACAGTTGAAGTCGGAAGTTCACATACATTTAGGTTGAAGTTAATGATTTCAACCACTCCACAGATTTCATAGATAGGTACTTTATTGATCCCCGTGGGGAAATTAATTTATCAAGCAGCTACGAAAAACACAGGGCAGGTGCAAAATGCCAGAACGAAATACACAAAAGACAGATACACGATACATGATACGTAGCGCGGCAGTATGAAAAAGTATGAAAATACACAACGTCTGGAGTGCAAAAAGCTATAGAAACGCATTGCATATTATGAGTGAATGACTATACATACAATATATGTAAACTTCCGACTTGATTCATACATATTTTTAGTTTTAAAAAAAGAACAAAAAAACATTATAGGTATAGTTTAGTAAACTTTTAATAATAGTAATATATTTATATGTTGGTAGTAACATTTTTGAAGAAATAAAGGGTTTTAAAATGTAATTTACCTTGAATGAAATATCCGGCTCTCTCTGTGTCTCTTCCTCTGGACCTATGTATCTCCCTCCATGTGTGTGTGTTTGTGTGTGAGGCAGGCAGGCTGCATGGTGGGGGACATGTTACATGAAGTGAGGTACAGAGAGAGAGAACTCTGCTAAAAACATTATTTCTATGAACAAAATACATTTAGAATCTTTCCTACAATAATTATACCTGTAAATATTTAATGGGTATTAAAGTGTAGTATTGTGTGATAATAATATATGATTTATACATAGTTTTAGTAAAAAAAACAGAAGTATAGTTTCATATTGCATAGTACACTTTTTAATAATTGTAATATGTAGGCATTTTGGTATCAACATTTTTGAAGAAAATATATTTTAAAAGTACCTTACCTTAATTAAATCTCTCCCTCTCTCTGTATGTCTCCACCGATGTGTTCCTCTCTGTAGCACAAGAGCCAGGGCTCCTGAAAGATATGTGTGTGTGAGCGTGTGTGTCTCTTTGAAAACAACTGTCTAAAAAAACTGTCTAACCTCTGACCTTCCAAAAGACAACAAATGTTTTACAACCCTAACACAGTATTTCACTGTACATAATGGCCCCCCCGAAACAACTGTTTGAAAACAGCTGTTTGGGGTCTCTTGAGATGTCCAGGGGTTTCAGTGAATCACACCATCCTTTTTTGAAAGGGTTAGTGTAAACTTTAAGATGGGCCCCTTACTTAAGACTTGAGAGAGAGAGAGAGAGAGAGAGAGAGAGAGAGGATCTATTGCATAAAGTTATCACAGATGCACACTATGTAACACATTATATTAATAATTGCCCACAATTGGATGTCATTGTCATTCATAACTGTTGCAAAACATTGAAACATTGTAAAATATTTGTTACTTTAGTATACGTTGAGTGAATTGTTTAATATTACACAATTAAATAATAGATCGTCACTCACACACACACACAGACATGGCTTCATAGTTGTTCATAGTTCCTTATCATAGTTTCTAATCATACTTTCTAATTATAGGTATTATATAATAAGAGGGTCAAATAGAACCTAAGAGGGCAGAAGCTATTGTTTACAAACAGTATGAATAAAAACAATGGATACTGCTCAATGGATTCCTTTTTAATACATATCATTCTTAAATAATATTTATCCATATACAAACAACACATTGAAAATTCAACTCACCTTCAAAAAGCTCCATGAGGAAGGATGGATTCCCAGATTATCTTTTTTGCTGTTCTGTCTTCATGCTGTTCTGGGCCGATGGCTGTTGGAGAGAGGAGGAGTTGAGTGAGCTGGGGGCCTTTTATGGCTCTGCCTCTGGGAGCTTGTCCGCTTGTGACATGATGAGACAGTGAAAGAGGGCCTACCTGTAAGATATTCTGTGATATTTTGTGCTACAAACATAATTCTATTTGAAGAGGTTTTTGACCATTAAGGGACCTACTATCAAACAGTAATGAAATCGTTTAAAAAATTATTGTCTACACTAAAGAATGTGAATTTGGTCATAAAAATGCTTTTTGACAAGTATATAAATAAAATAAAGATGTTTAAAACATTTGACATTTTGGAGAGATTTTTGGACACTATAGGGGCCGCCTAGGCCTTGTTATGGATACATATCTATAAATATAGATTGGTATAAGATATCTGCTCCATTTTTGGGGCCCATGGTAATAAGATGTTGGGGAATCACTGGAGGGGAATATTGACCAACTGAGCATCTCAGTGTACATCTCAATAAACACAATAGGCGTTTTGTTACATTTCAGTCTTCTGTGATGTATTTACTGAAACATACACCCCCGGACATCAGTTGTTTGGGGGGACCATTATGTATAGTGAAATACTGTGTAAGGGTTGTAAAACATTTGTTGGCCATTCATAGGGATTTGCTGAGAAATCTTTTGGAAGGTCAGAGGTTAGATAGAGACACACACGCATCTTTCAGGAGCCCTGGCTCTTGTGTTACAGAGAGGAACACATTGGTGGAGACATACAGGGAGAGGGAGAGATTTCATTAAGGTAAGGTACTTTTTAAATATATTTTCTTCAAAAATGTTGATAGCGAAATGCATACATATTACAATTATTAAAAAGTGTTCTATGCAATATGAAACTATACCTCATAATGTTTTTTACTAAAAATATGTATAAATCATACTTATTATTATCACCCAATACTACACTTTAATACCTCTTAAATGTTTACATGTATAATTATTTTGTTGTAGGAAAGACTCTTGTTCACAGAAATACTGTTTTTAGTAAGTTTCTCTCTGCTTATAAGTCGTAATATTGCTCGTAACCTGACCCCCACCATGCAGCCTGCTTGCCTCACACACACACACACACACACACACACACACACACACACACACACACACACACACACACACACACACACACACACACACACACACACACACACACACAGAGAGAGACAGAGAGATATTTAATTCAAGGTAAATATCATTTTAAAACCCTTAATTTCTTCAAAGATTTTACTACCAACATTTAAACATATTACTATTATTAAAAGTTTACTTTGCAATATTAAACTATACCTCTGTTTTAGTTTTTTGACAAAAACTATGTTTATATCATATATATTATTATCACACAATACTACACTTTAATATGTATAATAATTTTTTTTTTTTTTTTTTTTGTAGGAAAGATTGTTTTTTAAATGTATTCATAGAAATAAGGCCTTTGCGCCTTGATCAGGGTTCTCTCTCTGCTTCTTAACCCACAGCTCGTAACCTGACACCTACCAATCAGCCTGGACACACACAGCCCAAGGGGGATGACAGTCTTCAATCCTGTAGGTTTGGTCTGTATATTCTTCTCCTTCGGCTAAGGCATAGAGTTTTACTGTACAGGCAGGGTAATCAAACATATAAACCTATAGTTGTCCATTAGACGTAACCACTTGATCTTTCAGTACAGTTACGGGAGGTATTAGTTTAGAAAACTATTTTTTGGAGCATCATATATTGATGATTTATACTCATCTCTTTCTCTATGATATAGCCTGGGTCCTACATCCGATGTTAAGGTCGTCACAAGCGTGTCAGTACTTAATAACTCCATGTTTTATTTTATATTTTCTGTAGAGTTTTCTGTGTTTTAACTCTCTTGAGGTTTCTTGTCTCCGTAGTGTTCACAGGTCTAACCCTTACTTATACTCAGGCAGACCTACCCCGGAAATTACTTTTTTTCATTCTACAAGGGCTCACAAGCTCACTCCATAGATAGATAGATAGATAGATAGATAGATAGATAGATAGATAGATAGATAGATAGATAGATAGATAGATAGATAGATAGATAGATAGATAGATAGATAGATAGATAGATAGATAGATAGATAGATAGATAGATAGATAGATAGATAGATAGATAGATAGATAGATAGATACTTTATTGATCCCCGAGGGGGAAATTTCTTTGTCAAGCAGCTACAACAACAAAACACAGGGCAGATGCAAAATGCCACAACGAAAATACACAAAAGATAGATACACGGTACATGAAACATAGTATGAAAAAGTATAGAAATACAAGATATCTGGAGTGCAAAAAAAGCTATAAAAAGACATTGCATAGTATGGGTGGTTGGTTGAATATGTACACTATACATTGGTGGATGTTGGATGGTTAACTATACTATACAGGTTGATGGCAGAGAAATACTAGAAATGCATACTAAAAATGCATATGATATGAGCGAGGGTAATAATAGTTTACTTAATAGACAGACTGGTTAAATGAACAGGTAAGTGAATACTTGCATGGTTACATTAACTGTACAGGTAAATGACAGGAAGAGATACTTAAATAGCTAAATGTGTGTATGATATAATTTGGGGTAATAATAGTAATTCCCTTAAAATACAGTCCTTAGTGCGCAGGGTTTAATTAAAGATAAGAGCACGTATTGCACATTCGATATACTAAAAGCAATGAGAAAAGATACAACTGACAGGATACTAATATGCATTCCTGAGTGAATGACTACGTAAATTAAGTCCAAGAATTACTTGCAATATTGCACGTGATATGATATAACAACTGTACATGAGTATGTATATACAGACCTGAATGAATAAATAAGTCCTGTGTCAATGAGTGATTACGGAGCAGAGTTACTCACGGATGGATGCATAATTGTTAAACTAGGTCCTAGCAACCCAGCAGTTCCAGATCTATGTTGCCGACGGCACGGCACCCCGGAGAGGCATTATATAGTCTAATAGCCGCATGGCATGCAAAGGGTGGGTGACGTTGTCCATGATGGCCAGCAGTATGGCCAGGATCCGTCTCTCCGCCACCTCCTCTAGAGTGTCAAGGCTCATCCCCAGGACAGAGCTAGCCTTCCTGATCAGCTTATTTACCCGAGAAGCATCACCGGCTTTTATGTTGGCTCCCCAGCACACCACTGCAAAAACGATGGCACTGGCCACCACAGACTGGTAGAAGGTATACAGTAGTTTACTGCACACGTTGAAGGACCTGAGCCTCCTCAGAAGGTAGAGTCGGCTCTGGCCCTTTTTGTACAGGGCCCCGGTGTTACCAGCCCATTCCAGCCTATTGTCCATATGGACTCCCAGGAACTTGTATGACCCAACCATTTCCACATCCATCCCCTGTATAGGGACTGCAGTCAGTTGTGCCTTGGTTCTCCTGAAGTCCACCACCATCATGTTTTGCTGATGTTGAGCTGAAGGTGGTTCTGCTCACACCACAACACAAAGTCACTGATTGTGCTCCTGTACTCCTCCTCCTGCCCACCCCTGATGCACCCTACAATTGAGGAGTCATCCGAGAACTTCTGTATGGCATGTCTGTGGCATGTTTCAGAGTTATATCTGAAGTCTGAGGTGTAGAGGGTGAACAGAAAGGGGGACAGGACCATTCCCTGAGGGGCCCCTGTGTTGCTAACTGCCCGTTCTGACACACAGCTCTGTAGTCACACAAATTGTGGTCTACCGGTCAGGTAGTCCGTGACCCAGGAGACTAAGGGTGCTTCCACTTTCATCCTCTTCATCTTCTCACCCAGTAGCAGTACAAGTTCACTACAAAAAATCCCAACTGTTTAAACGTTTTCAAAATGTTAAAACACATTCAACAGTTTAACAAGGTCACTACACATCAATCACCAGGACAGTTTCATTGCAATCATTTGCTTTATTTCAAAGGAACAGCTGCACTATCATGTTACATAAGCACTCCCTAAATTTACTTCATAGGAACAGCTGCACTATCATGTTACATAAGCACTCACTCGATAGCGTGAGAACATGTAGCCTTGAAGGACCTTGCTTCATTCTCCAAGCAACTGCTGATTTTCTTAAGAGGTGATTGCTACCCATTCAGAGTGGGTATCCATCCACCTCTTTTGTTCTCTGCAGATTCCAACTGAATAGGAGGGGAGTGGCTACACCTGTGCTAGGCAATTAGCTTAGTGTTATTAGTACAGGCTACTTGTTCAGTGGCAGCTGTTTGCGGCAGCCGTCCCCAAAACGAAGACTGTTTTGCTTAGTTGTTCTGCGGGAGTTAGTCGAGGAAGGTAAGAGATGGAGGCCCCACTCTCTCGCTTGCCCATGTTTATTATTCCGATCTCTTTTGCGTTATTGTAGCCTTTTTCTGTGGCCTGTCAACTATGTGTCTGTCTATGCCTGTTCTCTCCTCTCTGTACAGGCCATACAAACGCTTCACACCGCGTGGCTGTAACCACTCTAATCTGAAATCCACGTGGAGTTCCAGTTCTCCGGCAGCCTTTGGAACTGCCGTTCTGCGGCCAACAAGGCAGAGTTCATCTCAACCTATGCTCCCCTCCAGTCCCTCGACTTCTTGGCGCTGACGGAAACATGGATTACCACAGAAAACACTGCTATTCCTACTGCTCTTTCCTCATCTGTGTTCTCGCATACCCGAGAGCATCTGGTCAGTGTGGTGGTGGCACAGGAATTCTAATTCTCTCCCAAGTGGACATTCTCTCTCTTCCCCCTGACCCATCTGTCTATCTCCTCATTTGAATTCCATGCTGTCACAGTCACTAGCCCATTCAAGCTTAACATCCTTGTCATTTATCGCCCTCCAGATTCCCTTGGAGAGTTCATCAATGAACTTGACGCCTTGATAAGCTAATTTCCTGAGGATGGCTCACCCCTCATAGTTCTGGGTGACTTTAACCTCCCGATGTCTGCCTTTCACTAATTTCTCTCTGCCTCCTTCTTTTCACTCCTTTCCTCTTTTGACCTCACCCTCTCACCGTCCCCCTCTACTCACAAGGCAGGCAATACGCTTGACCTCATCTTTACTAGATGCTGTTCTTCTACTAATCTCACTGCAACTCCCCTCCAAGTCTCCGACCGCTACTTTGTATCTTTTTCTCTCTCGCTCTCCTCCAACACTACTCACTCTGCCCCTACTCAGATGGTAATGCGCCGACGCAACCTTCGCTCTCTCTCTCCCGCTACTCTCTCCTCTTCCATCCTATCATCTCTTCCCTCTGCTAAATCCTTCTCCCTCCTGTCTCCTGATTCTGCCTCCTCGACCCTCCTCTCCTCTCTTTCTGCATCTTTTGACTCTCTATGTCCCCTATCCTCCCGGCCGGCTCAGTCCTCCCCTCCTGCTCCGTGGCTAGACGACTCATTGCGAGCTCACAGAACAGGGCTCCGGGCAGCCGAGCGGAAATGGAGGAAAACTAAACTCCCTGTGGACCTGTCATCTTTTCACTCTCTCCTCTCTACTTTTTCTTCCTCTGTTTCTGCTGCTAAAGCCACTTTCTACCACTCCAAATTTCAAGCCTCTGCCTCTTTGCCACCTTCTCCTCCCTGCTGAATCCTCCTCCTCTTCCTCCTCCCTCTCTGTGGATGACTTCGTCAACCATTTTGGAAAGAAAGTTGACGACATCTGATCCTCATTTACTAAGCCTATTGACACCACTGGTCCTGCTCACACTGCCCTACCCTATGCTCTGACTTCTGACGGCCGACCGCCCAACAACCTGCCCGCTTGACCCTATCTCCTCCTCTCTTCTCCAGAACATTTCCGGAGAGATTCTCCCTTACCTCACCTTGCTCATTAACTCATCCTTGACCGCTGGCTGTGTCCCTTCCGTCTTCAAGAAAGCGAGAGTTGCACCCCTCCTCAAAAAACCTACACTCGATCCCTCCGATGTCAACAACTACAGACCAGTATCCCTCCTTTCTTTTCTCTCCAAAACTCTTGAGCGTGCTAACCAACTCTCCTGCTATTTCTCTCAGAATTACCTTCTTGATCCTAACCAGTCAGGTTTCAAGACTGGTCATTCAACTGAGACTGCTCTTCTCTGTGTCACAGAGGCTCTCCGCACTGCCAAAGCTAACTCTCTCTCCTCTGCTCTTATCCTTCTAGACCTATCTGCTGCCTTTGAACTGTGAACCATCAGATCCTCCTCTCCACCTTCTCTGAGTTGGGCATCTCCGGCGCTGCACACTCTTGGATTGCGTCCTACCTGACAGGTCGCTCCTATCAGGTGGCGTGGCGAGAATCTGTCTCCACATCACGTGCTCTCACCACTGGTGTCCCCCAGGGCTCAGTTCTAGGCCCTCTCCTATTCTCTCTATACACCAAGTCACTTGGCTCTATCATATCCTCACATGGTCTCTCCTATCATTGCTACGCAGATGACACTCAATTAATTCTCTCCTTTCCCCCTTCTGATAACTAGGTGGCGAATCGCATCTCTGCATGTCTGGCAGACATATCAGTTTGGATGTCGGATCACCACCTCAAGCTGAACCTCTGCAAGACGGAGCTGCTCTTCCTCCAGGGGAAGGACTGCCTACTCCATGATCTCGCCATCATCTCCGTTGTGTCCTCCTCCCAGAGTGCAAAGAACCTTAGTGTGACCCTGGACAACACCCTGTCATTCTCTGCTAACATCAAAGCGGTAACCAGATCCTGCAGGTTCATGCTCTACAACATTCACAGAGTACAAACCTACCTTACACTGAAAGCGGCACAGGTCCTAATCCAGGCACTTGTCATCTCCCATCTGGATTACAGCAACTCGTTGTTGGCCGGGCTCCCTGCCTGTGCCATTAAACCCCTACAACTTATCCAGAATTCTGCAGCCCGTTTGGTGTTCAAACTTCACAAGTTCTATCATGCCACCCCGCTCCTCCGCACACTCCATTGGCTTCCAGTTAAAGCTTGCTTCTACTACGAAACCATGGTACTTGCCTATGGAGCTGTGAGGGGAAAGGCAACCCCTTACCTTGAGGCTCTGATCAGACCCTACACCCAAACGAGGGCATTGCGTTCATCCGCCTCTGTTCTGCTAGCCCCCCTGCCTCTTCGGAAGCACAGTTCCCGCTCAGTCAAAGCTGTTCGCTGCTTTGGCACCCCAATCGTGGAACAAGCTCCCCCACGATGCCAGGACAGCAGAATCACTGACCACCTTCCGGACACCCTTGAAAGACTACCTCTTTAAGGAGTACCTGGAATAGTATAATATAACAGTAATCCTTCATGAGGGGCAAGGGCAAGGGAGGAGGTGGTGGGGGCATGGCAGGGTTCTATAGCTGCCTAATCCCCATTCCCATTCGCAGGCCTGGTCTGAGTAGCTGGTGCAAACAGGCAGTGTGATGAAGTGTGCCCCAGCAGGAGAGGGCTGCTGCTCTATCCCTCAGCTGAGTGGTGCTAATAGGAAGAGGAAGCCCAGATAAAGGACCCTTTTCATGGTGTAACCACAGCCATAATGAGGACTGGCATCTGATGGATTACCTCGACTCATTTCGCAAAGGCTGGCCCATTTTCCCCCATTGCTCTCCTCCATCCGTCCCCAAACAAAGGCCACACTTTCTAAATGCCATTTGTCCTAATCATCCCCCATTCAGTGAGAATTTATTCCGCTGCTCATTATTCCTCAATAATAATAATACATAAATTGGGTTTTTCTGGGACGTGTCGTGCGAAAATCGGGGAGGATGAATATGAATGTGAGGGTTTTGCAATGATGTGATGTCATCCCCTCCGGTCAAACATATGATACAGTATGAAGTTATATCGCCATATAAAGTGCACGTCAGCAAACAGGAAATAAACTTGTCCATTCCTTAAGACAAGGGGAAATGGAGCTTGTCTCTTCAGAGGGAGGCTGAAACTGTATTTACTATTTACCTCAGTTTAGGGAGCCCCTCAGCCACTGTACATTTTGTGCATGCATCAGTAAACTGTCATGCCTGCCTGGATGCCGTTGAGTTTGTTTAGTTTCCCTGGGCAACAAATAGAAGGGCTGCCTTTTAATTGCAGCGTTAATTTATCGCCTGACTAGCTAATTAAATCCTGTCTCCAGCCGTCCTTGCCCAGGCGACCACTCAACGCCAGAATGCAGGCGAGACACACCGAGGCGGTCTGAGTTTGCCGAGAGAGAGAGAAATAGAGAGACAGACAGAGAGAAGAGGAGAGCGAGACAGACAGACAGACAGACAGACAGACAGACAGACAGACAGACAGACAGACAGACAGACAGACAGACAGACAGACAGACAGACAGAGAAGGAGTGAGAGAGAGAGTGAGAGAGATGTTTTTAATTCTTCCAGAGGTGATACAACATGGTGTACAATAAAGAGTTTATTGGAGGTGTGAATTGAAATGTAAGAGAAGGCTAAAAGCATAATAAATGCATGGTCATTGGAGACAGAGAAATGGGGAGAAAGAAATACGTGGGAGTGAGAGTGATAGAAAAAGAGAGACATAACATCTGATATATTTTTCATAATATTTTAATACACTTTATGACACTGTCATGAAGCAATATGACCAACCAGTGTCACTTTACAGACTAAGAAAATACACTTTATGACACTTACAGGCTTTGGTTTTTCCATTTATGTTTTGAGGTTGGACATTAGCACGTATAGCTCGGTAGCACGACTGGTGTCACCTCATTAGTCAGTATGTTATACCTGTGCTGGTTGCCATCTCGTTAGTCAGGGTGTTTCACCTGTGCTGGCCCAGGATCTACTTAAAAGTGGCTGGCCCAGTGCTCCAGTTGTCTTGATAGAAGGTTAACACCTTTAGTTGTCTCTCCCTATTTAGATTTTTAGACAAACAATCCTTTATCTGATTTCCCTGATTTAGTTTTGCTCCACCTTTTTGGTTTGCTTACTTTCTTTTGGTGTGGGTTTTTCTTTTATATGCCTGTTGGGCAAATAACAACTAAGCAAACTTGGGTGAATTTCAATTATAATTTAACATGGTAAAAAAAAACAATAAACATAAACATACTGTTGACACGAAGGCAATAGTGTAATGGATTGTTTTGCCTTGTGTGGTAGGTTTTGTGGGTTTTAACACTTGCAGTTGAAGTCGGGCGTTTACATACACTTAGGCTGAAGTAATTAAAACTCATTTTTCAACCACTCCACAGATTTCATGTTAACAAACTATAGTTTTGGCAAGTCGGTTAGGACATCTACTTGGTGCATGACACAAGTAATTCTTCCAACGATTGTTTACAGACAAATTATTTCACTTATAATTCACTATATCACAATTCCAGTGGGTCAGAAGTTTACCGTGCCTTTAAACAGCTTGGAATATTCCAGAAAATGATGTCATGGCTTTTAGAAGCTTCTAATAGGCTAATTGACATAATTTGTGTCAATTGGAGGTGTACCTGTGGATGTATTTCAAGGCCTACCTTCTGTTCTGACTTTGTGGCCTTGTTATCTAGTGGAAATCGCTCCGTCATTGCCTGGTTGCAAAAATTCTACACTGTTCGCTCAATTTTAATGTATGTGCGAAAACAAGCACTGCATAGTGTAGGGAATCACTGTACCATATAAATATCTAAATATCTTTTAAATAACAAAAAATAGCATTTTATCAGCTGTTTGAAGCTGGTGGACCAAAACCGAAAGTAAAAGGCTCAAGCGCAAATATTATCTCCAGGGTTGGGTAGGTTACTTTCTAAATGTAATCCCATACAGTTACTAGTTAACTATCCAAGATTGTAATCAGTAACGTTACTTTTGGATTACCCAAACTATATGATTACATTCTGTTACTTTTAGATTACTTTCCCCTTAAGATGCATTAGAAGAAGACACAAATGTATGTTACTAATTGAACAACATCTATTGCAGGATAAATCAATGTTAAAGTTTACATAGCTGGCCATATGGATGTAACATTTTACTTTATGGGTTGGTTATGTCGACTTCTTCTAACCATCGCTTTCTACTACATATAATAATATGATTAAATTATACCTTTACAATAAAAACCAATGTCTATCAGAATTCCAGTCATTCCAATAAATGTTATACCCCTTGATCTTCAAGAATTGGACTTGGAATTATTTTGTATTATTATTTAACCTTTATTTCACTAGCAAGTCAGTTAAGAACAAATTCTTATTTACAATGACGGCCTACACCGGCCAAACCCAGATGACGTTGGACCAATTGTGCGCCGCTCTATGGGACTCCCAGTCACAGCCTGGATTCGACCAGGGTGTCTGTAGTTACCGCTGTGCCACTCGGGAGCTATAGATTAGCCAAATTGTTTTACCTGAGCATAACCCCAAAACTACGAATTTATTATCCAGCCCTACTCAGTTGTTTATGATATTTTTGTCATGGAGGATTGACTGGCCTCATTGATTCCAGTTGAAAAATAAATGCTGCACTCATGGATAGGCATGCTTTGAGCGCTACTTAAAAGTGCAATTTACATGTGAAAAATTAATGTCATATGCTGCATTTGCTATGGGCCTATTGTTGACCTTTTTGTTGATGACACTTTGATAATACGCAGCTGATTAAAGGGAAAATCCACAGATTAACTAATGGGTGGCAGGTAGCCTAGCAGTTAGAGCATTGGGCCAGTAACCAAAGGGTCGCTGGATCGAATACCCGAGCCAACAAGGTGAAAAATCTGTCGATGTGTCCTTGAGCAAGAAACTTAACCCTAATTTGCTCTAGGGGCTGACCCTGTAGGTAGGCCCCCATTGTAAATAAGAATTTGCTCTTTATTTTTTAATTTTTTTTATTTATTTCACCTTTATTTAACCAGGTAGGTCAGTTGAGAACAAGTTCTCATTTGCAACTGCGACCTGGCCAAGACAAAGCAAAGCAGTGCGACAAAAAACAACACAGAGTTACACATTAAACAAACAGTCAAAAACACAATAGAAAATCTATATACAGAGTGCAAAATGTAGTGCAAAAATGCAGTAAGGTTAGGAGGTAGGACAATAAATAGTGGTGAAATAAATTACAGAATTATCATCATTAACACAGGAATGAAGGATGTGCAAATTATGATGTGCAAATAGATACTGGAGTGCAAGATTAGTGAAAAATAAATATGGGGATGAGGTAGTAGTGTGGGCTACTTACAGAAGGGCTATATACAGGTGCAGTGATCGATAAGCAGCTTTGACAACTGATGCTTAAAGTTATTGAGGGAGATAGGAACCTCTAGCTTCAATGATTTTTGCAATTCGTTCCAGTCATTGGCAGCAGCGAACTGGAAGGAATGGCGGCCAAAGGAGGTGTTGGCTTTGGGGGTGACCAGTGAGATATACCTGCTGGAGAGCATGCTACGGGTGGGTGTTGCTATAGTGACCAGTGAGCTGAGATAGGGCGGGGATTTACCTAACAAAGACTTGTAGATGACCTGGAGCCAGTGGGTTTGGCAACGAATATATAATGAAGGCCAGCCAACGAGAGCATACAGGTCGCAGTGGTGGGTAGTGTATGGGGCTTTGGTGACAAAACGGATGGCACTGTGATAGACTACATCCAATTTGCTAAGTAGAGTGTTGGAGGCTAGTTTGTAAATGACATCGCCGAAATCAAGGATCGGTAGGATAGTCAGTTTTACAAGGGCATGTTTGGCAGCATGAGTGAAGGAGGCTTTGTTGCGAAATAGGAAGCCAATTCTGGATTTAATTTTGGATTGGAGATGGTTGATGTGAGTCTGGAAGTTGAGTTTATAGTCTAACCAGATGCCTAGGTATTTGTAGGTGTCCACGTATTCTAATTCGGATCCGTCGAGAGTAGTGATGATAGTCCGGTGGGCGGGTGCTGGCAGCGTACGATAGAAAAGCATGCACTTAGTTTTACTAGCGTTTAAGAGCAGTTGGAGGCCACGGAAGGAGTGTTGTATGGCATTGAAGCTTGATTGAAGGTTAGTAAACACAGTATCCAAAGAGGGGCCAGATGTATACAGAATGGTGTCATCTGCATAGAGATGGATCAGAGAGTCACCAGCAGCGAGAGCGACATCGTTGATGTATATAGAGAAAAGGGTTGGCCCAAGAATTGAACCCTGTGGCACCCCCATAGAGACTGGCAGAGGATCGGACAATAGGCCCTCCGATTTGACACACTGAACTCTGTCTGCAAAGTAGTTAGAGAACCAGGCAAGGCAGTCACTTGAGAAACCAAGGCTATTGAGTCTGCCAATAAGAATGCGGTGATTGACAGAGTCGAAAGCCTTGGCCAGGTCGATAAAAACGGCTGCACAGTACTGTCTTTTATCGATGGCGGTGATGATATCGTTCAGTAACTTGAGCGTAGCTGAGGTGCACCCATGACCAGCTCGGAAACCAGATTGCATAGCAGAGAAGGTACGGTGGGATTCGAAGTGGTCAGTTATCTGTTTGTTAACTTGGCTTTCGAAAACTTTAGAAAGGCAGGGCAGGATGGATATTGGTCTATAACAGTTTGGGTCTAGAGTGTCTCCTCCTTTGAAGAGGGGGATGACCGCGGCAGCCTTCCAATCTCTAGGGATCTCAGACGATACGAAAGAGAGGTTGAACAGGCTAGTGATAGGTGTTGCAACAATTTTGGCTGATAATTTCAGAAAGAGGGTCCAGATTATCTAGCCCAGCAGATTTGTAGGGGTCCAGACTTAGCAGCTCTTTCAGAACATCAGCCGTCTGGATTTGGGTGAAGGAGAAGCGGGGGGGGCTTGGGCAAGTAGCTGCCGAGGGTACAGAGCTGTTGGCCGGGGTAGGGGTAGCCAGGTGGAAAGCATGGCCAGCCGTAGCAAAATGCTTATTGAAATTTTCGATAATCGTGGATTTATCGGTGGTAACAGTGTTTCCGAGCCTCAATGCAGTGGGCAACTGGGAGGAGGTGCTCTTATTCTCCATGGACTTAACAGTGTCCCAGAACCTTTTGGAGTTAGTGCTACAGGAAGCAAATTTCTGTTTGAAAAAGCTGGCCTTTGCTTTTCTAACTGACTGTGTGTACTTGTTCCTGACTTCCCTGAATAGCTGCATATCGCGGGGGCTGTTCGATGCTAATGCAGTGCGCCACAGGATGTTTTTGTGTTGGTCTAGTGCAGTCAAGTCTGGGGTGAACCAAGGGCTATATCTATTCTTAGTTCTACGTTTTTTGAAAGGGGCATGCTTATTTAGGATGGTGAGGAAAGCACCTTTACAGAACAACCAGGCATCCTCTACTGACGGGATGAGGTCAATATCCTTCCAGGATACCTGGGCCAGATCTAATAGAAAGGCCTGCTCGCAAAAGTGTTTTAGGGAGCGTTTGACAGTGATAAGGGGTGGTCGTTTGACCGCTGACCCATTGCGAACGCAGGCGATGAGGCAGTGATCGCTGAGATCCTGGTTGAAAACAGAGGAGGTGTATTTGGAGGGCAAGTTAGTCAGAATGATATCAATAATGGTACCCATGTTTACGGATTTTGGGTTGTACCTGGTGGGTTCCTTGATAATTTGTGTGAGATTGAGGGCATCTATCTTAGATTGAAGTACAGCCGGGGTGTTAAGCATATATCATATCCCAGTTTAAGTCACCTAACAGTACAAACTCTGAAGATAGATGGGGGGCAATCAATTCACATATGGAGTCCAGGGCACAGCTGGGGGCTGAGGGGGGTCTGTAACAGGCAGCAACAGTGAGAGACTTATTTCTGGAAAGGTGGATTTTTAAGAGTAGAAGCTCAAACTGTTTGGGCACAGACCTGGACAGTATGACAGAACTCTGCAGGTTATCTCTGCAGTAGATTGCAACTCCGCCACCTTTGGCAGTTCTATCTTGACGGGAAATGTTGTAGTTGGGGATGGAAATTTCCGAATTTTTGGTAGCCTTCCTAAGCCAGGATTCTGACACAGCTAGGACATCCAGGTTGGCGGAGTGTGCTAAAGCAGTGAATAAATCAAACTTAGGGAGGAGGCTTCTAATGTTAACATGCATGAAACCAAGGCTTTTACGGTTACAGAAATCAACAAATGAGAGCGCCTGGGGAATAGGTGTAGTACTGGGGGTTATAGGACCTGGGTTTACCTCTACATCACCAGAGGAACAGAGTAGTAATAGAATCAATATTCGGCTGAGGGCTTTCAGAACTGGACGTCTAGTACGTTGGCTACATAGAATAAAAGGAGCAGATTTCTGGGCGTGGTGGAATAGGTTGAGGGCAGAAAGTACAGACAAGGGTATGGTAGGATGTGAGTTCAGTGGAGGTAAACCTAGGCGTTGGGTAATGAAGAGAGAGGCTGCATCTCTGGAGACACCAGTTAAGCCAGGTGAGGTCTCCGCATGTGTGGGGGGAGGAACAAAGGAGCTATCAGAGGCCAGTTGAGCAGGACTGGGGGCTCTACAGTGAAATAAAACAATAATAGCTAGCCTGAACAGCAAAAGATAAGGCATATTGAAATAAGAAAGGGGCAAAAAATAAAATAAAAGATAACAGTTAATTAAGAGAGCTAAGACAACGACGGGTAATGGAGATGAATGGACAAAGAGGGTGTAATAAATATATTCTTGATGTCGCTTATTACCAACGCTGTATTACACACATTAGCTCGAAACATCACACAACCCGTATGCCAACACATCTTTTAGAACAGCTAAACACACACACACACAGACTTATGAGGGCTGGACTCCGAGGACAAAGAACACTGCCAAGAGCCAATGGGAAGTCGATACTGCCCGAGGAGGGACTGCCCTCCATAACAACGACCAGTCAGGCGTGTGAATCTACCAGACTCTACCTACGTCATTTATTACTATTGCTCTGTATAAGTATGTGTGCCACATGTTTAGGAGGTCTCTTTGTTCCTGATGATTCCCTAAGAGCTGAAGGAAAGAGCCTGTGCACGAGTTACCAAATATCTTTGCATCAAATAAATCGCTTGATTGAATATCAATTCCACCTGGTCCTGAGTTATGACTTGTCTCCTTCTCGAGTAATTGAAACATCAACAAAATTGGTAGCAGAGGATGGTTAAATCACTTCTGATTTCGATCTATAGCTAGTTGATGTGAGAGGAGACGGGTCCTGAACGAATTCACGAGGACGGGTGACCTGTTCGCAGGAGCCATCGGCAATTCTTCTCGCCCCGGGAAACTGATCAACGAGCTCGACTAAATAAGGTAAGCAGAACCTGTTTAAACAAATCTGCATATTGTATTATAGTTTTATCCAAATTTTGATCAGTAGTACTGGGCGTGAGTATGAATTGTTGTTAAAATATTTCTTATAGATGTATTACGAATGCGAAGGCTGATTGCAAAGATATTTGTGTAATATATAGGAAAAAGGTAAAGGAAGAAGTGAGCCTGTGTGGCAACCCTGTGTGTGGGTTAAAAGTCTATGTGAGAGACTCCCTGGTTAAGTTTAAAGCCTGAGTGAGGCAATATTGATAGCAGTATCCGCCAACTAGAGAAGGCCTTTTGGACTGGCTGACCAGAAGGGAACACTCAGTTAAGGTGGAGAATTAAAATAATTATAACTTATACACATCCCCTTAGATAAAGTGTGACATATCCCGTCCTATTGATTTAGAGGACTATATACGTATTAGTTTCGTCCCGGAGGTTCTAGAATTTATTCTAGCCCGGTTTGACTTTGTTTAGGGAGGGACCCGTGTGCCTCCAGTGCGTCTAATTTTAGCCACTGTTTTGAGAGTGCTTGTCTGTACGTACCTTTGAGGGTGTACGATCTGTCTGTCTAATTGGATTGAAATAGCTTCGTCCCGGAGGTTCTAGAGTGCTTTCTAGCCCGGTTTTGACTGTGTTTAGGCAAATTTGTGTTTGTGTGTCCCTGCTTCTGTTTGGTCTTACCGTATTGTAATGTGTAATATGTGATGTGTGATAATATATAACTATAATAGATAAGGTTTGGCATGCGCTGATTCCACTGACTCTGAACATATTAATTGGCGATAACACATTGAAGAATGGCTTCTACATTGACACCTAAACCCAAATTCATTGACTACTTAGAACAGAAAATACAGGATAGAGCAGGAGGGGAGGAACAGTATAAAGCAATAAGAAAGGTGTGGGAGGAAGTGAAGTTGAGATGGACACAGGCAGGGTATTTTAGCGGGGGAGCACCCACTAAGGGCCAGCTCATGATAATGGAGGCAGGACTAAAGGAAGCGGTTCAGAAAGGGAAGGAGGAAGAAAAGGAGGGCAACAGAAAACACATGTTCAAGAAGAAAGGGAAAAAAACTCTAGAAGAAGCAGAGCTGAGAGTAGGGGTTATACACAAATTTGGGTCAGTGTACAGACCATAATCTCAGGGTCTAGTGGAACGCGCAAATCAAACCTTGAAAGCTAAAATTGCAAAGGTATGTGCAGGCTCTAAATTGACCTGGGTGGAAGCCCTGCCCCTGGCCTTGATGGCTATGAGGTCCTCACCCGGGGCAGGGACCATCTCTCTCCCCATGAGATAATGACAGGGAGGGCTATGCCTGGTCCACCAAGGGAGGGAGGTCATATGCCCGCCCTTGATGTACAACAAATTGTAATGTCTGATTATGTGAGAAAACTGACGGAACTTTCTGCAGCTCTCTACACACAGATCCACAAGGTCCAAGAGGGGGAGCTGCTGGGAGACTCATCACCACTGAAGGTAAAAGTTGGGGACTGGGTGAGGGTTAAAGTCCACAAGAGAAAGTGGCTGGAACCCAGGTGGACTGGACCGTACGAAGTGAAGGAAGTTACTTCACACTCGGTCCAGGTCAAAGGTAAATCAGGAGCGCCTTGGCACCACCTTACACACTGCACTCCAGCCCCAACCCCTTCCAGAATTTTGACTGAAACCAGGGCCGACTTGCGTGCCCTAAACAATTCGATTCCAACCACTGACACCTTAGTTGGAGAAAATGGGACCATGGGTTCCGTTATTCACGTAGAGCCTGAGTGCTACATTCTGCTCTTCACACAGAGAGAATTAGAAATATGGAAAAAGGGATGGACAATCCTCTGAGATTATATTTGGCATTAGGGTAATTTACCAATATTACTAAAGTCTTTGTATAGATATGTAGTAATTATGATACATGGGCAAAGCCATGTATCACAGGGGAGAACTAATTACTTAAAACAATTAGGAAGTATGATTGTAGCGTATGGAAGAACAAATTACTTAAAAAAAATAAAAAAAAAATGTTGTTCCAGGTGTGTTGTATGTGCGCAAAGTAATGATCATAGAACTTACAGGGGATGATAGAGTTTTAATTTTGGTGTATCTTAAATACATTCCAATGAAGGGCGATTGCCTGGGCTGTGATTTTAACGTTTGAACTTGATAAGAAACAAATGTGGGGGATGGGCTGTGTTAAAATATGAGATTGACTCAATTGATAGGACAGTATTTATAGAATATGGGTTAGTTTTATTTTTATTTTTTTAGTTGACAGTCTTACTTAATAGGACAATATTGATCAACTTTATTTGTGGTTTATTTCACTTTTGTGATTACAGGTTCTAATTTACTATGATGGCCCTCACTGAGTCATGTAAACTAGGTAGTGGTGTACATGTGAACAGATATTCTGATTTAGATTGGTGTTTGCCCACTATGAGTAGGAGTTTGGAAAAGTAGTGATTTTATGAATGCATATGGAAATATTAGGTAAATAATATGTTTACAGATTGAGGCCCTGCTGGAAGCTATGTTGCTCCCAATTAGGTTGGCATTTTGAAGGTTTGTGCCTGCAAGGCAATCAAGATAACATTAGCTTAAGTAATAAAGTTGCTGCTGAAAGGTTTCACACCCATGTTGTGTATCTGGTTTTTGCTATGGCCTCGCCTGTTGTTGAGTTGCAACAACAACAGGGGACTGACCATATGTCTCACTCCCTATGGGAGACCAGAGGTTGCTCCCAGGGCCCTGATGGCCTCTGTAGACAACACCTTTCAGGTAAATTTGTGTTGCTAGAGTAACTCATTCCGTAGGTTTGCCGAATATAAGACTATTTTTAGTATGCGTTATGTGCATTTAATATAACATTGCCAAGTGGATACTTCTTAAACCAGGTAATGTTACTTAGTGGTTTCTTTACACACATTGCATTAGACTTTATTGATATGATTGAGAAAAAGTGCTCTTGTCTAGTGATAGGGAAATAGTTGAAGTCAGAACCCACGGCCACCCATAGATAATTCTGGATTGAAATTGTATCCCTCATTAGTAGATTGGGCATGGGGGGAGAATCCAGATGATGAAGTAGTAGTGGTGAGGGACCCCCACCCCTTATCCTAATCAGAGGGAAACTGAGGGAGCTCAGGGGGGAGAGGGGGATAAGACAGATGTAGAGATGCGTATCACAGAAATTTTAAAGGAACTATTGGTGAGACAGGGAAGCAAGGGGGTGAAGGAAAGTAATGGTGATTGACTGTGATAGGAGTTAGATATTACCAGGAAGAAATATTGTTCATATTCATCCGCAATCGGCAGGTTTAATTAAACACATGAATGGAACAATAAATAGTAGACTAAGGAAGAACTATATAAGTACTGGAAGAAACTTGGTAAGATGAGTACCTATAGTAGGATGTAGAGTTAGGAGGACCAGAGCAGGCAGAGATAGACACTGAGAATACTCTGGCTGAACACATGAGAAGATTGTTTGCTAATCACACCCGTATGTCAAAGATTTTGTGACCTACAGGTGAACTGAAGGAGAGAGTGACCCACTCTATCAAACCAGGTGATTGGGTGCGGGTCCAATGATTGAAAAGGAAAGACTGGAAGCAGCCCGGTTGGGGAGGCCCCTACTAGGTCTTGTTGGAAACTGCCTATTTGCCGTTTAGATATGTTCAGAAAAAGAGCAACCTGGGTCCACGTTGCCCACTGCAAGGAGGTAAGAAACACATACAAACACTGCTGAACACACACAGAGTTAAGGAGCAGAACCGAGTACCAATAGGGTCCGGGGGTTACCTCCTTAACGAAGATTCCCTACCCCGACCTATCATCACTGTGGTGTGTTCCTAGAGGTGTGAGTATGGGGTGGTACTCAGCAGACTGACTAAGGACAGGAGAGGGTTGGCGGTTCTTGGAAATATGGGGGACCCTGAGCTGCATCAGTCTTAATTTTGATACATCCAGATCCACCACTCACCAAAAATAAAAAATGAAACTAAAAGACAGATGACTCAGAATAAGGATTCCACTGGAAGTGAGTATTATAACATAGTGGCCAGAGAGAGGCAGGATGTGATTTTCAAAATAAATATTGATAACCTCTCCATTAAGTGGGAGTATGTAATCGAGAGAAAGGTGTTCATACTTATGCATTATGCCTCTGTACAGGACCTACTGCTAGTTACCTTTGGCCTACAGTTTAAACATACTTGGGGAAAATATTAAGTGAAGGCAGTGAGCCAAGAAGATATTATACAAGTATGGGGCTTGCGCGGATGACTATGGTTAGGATACCTGTATAGACGTAAATAGCACCAAATTAACTGAGCAAAACAGAGGTGAAAACTGTACAGGGATGGGGTTGGCGAGATTGAAAGAGGCTGCTAACCCACCCCAGTTCACTCTGACTCCAGGGGAGTGTTATAGAATGACAGTAGAGATTTGGGTGATTTTAATGGAGTAAGTCAGTAGTTAATGTTACTGATCTGAGTTCAGAGGCACAGGAGAAACTACTAAACCTTACAGCCTGGTAACAGATGTGTGATGGGCGTGTACCAGTAAAGGACGTATAAGGCAGACACTATAAAAAGGGTGGGTAGGTACCTGCACCCCAGTCCTTTTGGTTCAGCCAGTTAGAATTAGTTACCAGAAACCAAGGAAAGGTTTAATCAGGCGTAGGAAGGGTTGTGCCAAGGAGGAGAATAGCCCTATTTGGATGGATGCGATTGGAATTCCTAGGGATGAGTCCCTGATGAATATGAAGCTATGAATCAAGTAGGTGAAGGTTTCAGGACAATGTTCTTTTGGTGGGTGACGTTCAATAAACATGTGGATTGGATCAATCAATAATGATTCATAAAGGGGAGTAAGGATGCAGTGAAGGGGATCTCAAACCAATTATCCGCCACCTCGCTCATGACTTGGAGAAATAGGTTGGCTCTAGATATGTTGCTGGCAGAAATGGGTGGAGTATGCAGAATGGTGGGGGGCAGTTGTTGTAAATTTATTCCTAAAGACACCAGAGCTTTTGCAGGATTGACAGCTCTAAGTGAAGGATGGACTGAGAACTCAGGAGTGAATACATATGTGACAGAATGGTTTGATGAAATATTTGGTAAATGGAAAACCATAGTAGCCACAATTTTGGGGGCAGCTATTGCCTGTATGTGTATGCTTGTATTATGTGGTTGCTGTTTTGTTCCCTGTGTCCGAGGGTTGGAAAGTGCAGGCGTCCAAGCAGATGGTGAGACATAGACCAGTTCCAGATTCTGATCAGTGGAAGGAGGAATACAATTCACCAGCAGTGGTGGACGAGGAGGACACTGATGATCGATTCAATCCAGACAACTACAGATTGAATGAAACATTTCTTGGATCTAATGTGAAAATCTTGAATAAAGAGTGTAACTGGGAGGGGAAATGGGAATTTTGTTCAGGCTAACAGATGTTGTATACATTTAGTGGAATGATGAAGATACCCTCCAAGCCTAGTAGATGATTGAGATCCTTTCAATTCCAAGGAGCCCAGGTTGAATGAGACACTCTTTAATGATTAGAAAAGACTGATTCTTTATATGAAGGTCATGACGAAGATCCTAACCGGAAGAGTTATGACTGAATAGGCCTAGAACAGTAGTTGATGAGTATGGAATATAAATACATGTATTGGTTTTGTTTGGATTAAGTTTGATTTTGTATGACATTTAGGAATCCTATGAGGATAGATGTGTAATGATCAGTGTGAAAATTTAGTCAAAGGGTGGATTGATAAAGGAATTTGTATGTTTAATGACTAAGATGTTTCACCCTGAAACTGTGTAATGTGTAAGATGTATTAGAAATTACATAGACAATGGTTAGAATGTTACCATTTGGTAAATTAGTCAGGATGTAGTTCTTAGGCTAGCAGGAGATTAGCCATAAAAGTTTACCACCCTCATCTATCAGAGTGGAGGTCTCTGAACCCACGTATATATTGGACTAGCCGTTGGCCTATTTTTCACGTCTCTTGTGAGACGTGAAGAGGGGTATTTGTAATAAATATATTCTTGATGTCGCTTATTACCAACGCTGTATTACACACATTAGCTCGAAACATCACACAACCCGTATGCCAACACATCTTTTAGAACAGCTAAACACACACACACACAGACTTATGAGGGCTGGACTCCGAGGACAAAGAACACTGCCAAGAGCCAATGGGAAGTCGATACTGCCCGAGGAGGGACTGCCCTCCATAACAACGACCAGTCAGGCGTGTGAATCTACCAGACTCTACCTACGTCATTTATTACTATTGCTCTGTATAAGTATGTGTGCCACATGTTTAGGAGGTCTCTTTGTTCCTGATGATTCCCTAAGAGCTGAAGGAAAGAGCCCGTGCACGAGTTACCAAATATCTTTGCATCAAATAAATCGCTTGATTGAATATCAATTCCACCTGGTCCTGAGTTATGACTTGTTTCCTTCTCGAGTAATTGAAACATCAACAAGGGTCAGTTAGAAAAAGTGATGTACTACACACAGGACCTGAGGCCTGATAGTTAAACAGAAAGAAATACCATATAACCAAACAGTCCTGCAGGCATCAGCTGTGAAGCTGAGCAATCGTAGGATCCGATGAATAGCAAAGTGGTGAGCCGGGGATCAGTTCAATGGGCACGGCGTTCAGAGTGTTAGCAGGCCGGGGCTAGCAGGCCGGAGCTAGCAGGCCGGAGCTAGCAGATGAATCTTCGGCGACGTCGCAGAGGAGAACCCTGTTGAGACCACGTCGGACAATTACGTCGGCAGACCAGTCACGGTGGCTCGGTGGGGCTCCGTGTCGACAGTAGAAGGTCCAGGTAGGTTGACAAGGTACTGGAGCCCGGGAGAGTAGCTAGCACACGTCGGATGTCCGGGAGATGAGCCTAGCTCACGCTAGCATTGGTAGCGTGTAAACAATGGAGGTTAGCTATAAACGTCGGTCACTCGAATGCAGCTAGCTAGCTGTGATGATCCGGTGTGGTAGTCCTGTAATTTCAGTGGAAATCCGGTGAAGTGGAAGGGAACGCAGTCTGATAAGCGCTGGGTTGGTAGCGCGCTGAGCAGACTCGCCAATGTTGTCCGAACTGAAAGCTGTCTGAGCAGCCAGAGCGGTGGTGAGGACCGCTAGCAGTGGTTAGCGATGGCTGGTTAGCAAGCTAGCTAGCAGGCTAACTTTTGACTGCGGTTCAGTTAAATAGTGGAAAAGCACGGATATTTGATCCGATATTTCATCCGTATCACGTTGGGTAAGGTGGCTTGCAGGAGGGGTAAATCGGGAACAAATAAAAAATGTATGTAAAGACAAATTACAAACTACTACAAACTATTTAGACGGGACAACAAAAAAAACATGTCTACACATTTTTATCCAATTTTTATCTTAATTGACTTGCCTAGAATGAAAAAAGTATGAAAATGTTTTTAAGTTGCTCTGGATAAGAATGTGTGCTAAATGACGTTCATGTAAATGAAACAATAAGAAAACGGTCGCCCCGCCTCTGTTTTGGTAAAAATCTGAGGGATGGGCCTGGAGAAATGTAACCACTTGTCATGGTGCGTAAAGATGGGACGAGGCGCAGAGCTGTGGTGGAGCGACAGTCCTTTTATTATCGATAAAAACACAAACCAAAAACAAAGGAGAGGTAGTGACCATGAACTGGAGTGTACAGAAACAATACTGAACAACACACACAATAATCCACACCCAGGTGACACACAGTGGAACTTAAATAGAATCCCCAATTAGAGACAACACAAGACAGCTGCCTCTAATTGGGGACCAACTAAAACCCAACACCCACCCTGTGAATGTCAGGACCTGACTGTGGCCTTCCCACTCCCCCTAGAGGGAGTCATAGACCTAGCCTCAGTCAGGCCCTTACAGTACCCCCACCCCTAAGACGCGACTCCCGACCGCGATCTTCCCACTTAACCAAAAAACACACAGTACAAAACACAACCCCCCCCAAAAAAATGGGGGAAAAGGGCGGAGTACTGGGGAGGTTGTCGGTGGAGGCTCCGGCTCTGGCTTCGGGCGCGACGCAGGCATCGAAGGCAGTTTCCTCCCTGCCTCTGCGTTACACGCCCGATCCTTTCCGGAGCCCGGGTCAATGGAAACCCCCCCAGTGCTCCCCTTACACACCAAGTCCTGTCCGGACCCTGGTGTGGGAGCCTCAGATTCTGGAGAGGGGCTGATGACCGCTGACTGGGCATCGGTAGAGCGGGCTGCTCTAGCGCCGGAGCGGCGCAGACGAATGGTCCCGGACTGGGCACCTGTTGAGCAGACAGACTGCTCTGGCGCTGGAGCGGGGCAGACGACTGGTCCTGGACTGGGCACCGATGGAGCAGGATGCTCTAGCGCTGGAGCTGAGAAGACGACTGGTCCCGGACCTGGCACCTGTTGAGCCGACTGCTCCAGCGCTGGAGCAGGGCAGACGACAGGTCCCAGACTGGGCACAGATGGAGCGGACAGCTCTGGCGCTAAAGCGGGGCAGACGACCGGTCCCGACCGGGCACTGGTGGAGTGGACTGCTCTGGCGCTGGAGCGGGGCTGACCCACCATACCCAGGCTCCGGACTGGGCACCGGCACGCTAAGGAGCTCCTGCTCCAAAGCGGGACTGCACGCCGTGCCCAGCCTGGGCACCGACGCAGAGGAGGGTTCCAGCCACGTAGCTGTGCTGGCTGCCGGCCCCGGACTGGGCACCGGCACGCTGAGGAGCTCCAGCTCCCCTGCGGGAAAAAACACTGTACCCAGCCTGGGCACCAGCACAGAGAATGTTTCCAGCCACGTAGCTGGGCTGGCTACGGGCCCCGGACTGGGCACCGGCATGCTGAGAACAGCCATCCACAACAACTACAAACCTTAAGGCGCAAATAGCTAAATGAGAGAGCAGCAGTGTGATCAATAATATGTGATCTCTGTATCGCTGCAAACTACTCCACTGCTCTCTTCCTGCAATCCATCAAACACATTTGGTGTGTCATCGGAGTGGTCTCTGACTTGTGGTCAGACTCGCTCAGGTGGAACAAACTTAATTTTGCTCCTTTTTTCAATGCTGATTTGAATGTCATTGAGAAAACAGAGAACTGTCAAATATTTTTTTCTTTCTGAATTTTAAAGTAATCCTCGAAGTAATCATCTAGTTTTTCAAAAGTATATGTAATCTGATTACAATATTTTTGCTGATAACGAAACGGATTACAGTTACCGTTTTTTTGTAATCCGTTACTCCCCAACCCTGATTATCTCCAAGAAAACATTAACACATCTTTCTCTCTCTTTCTCCCTCCCACTTCTTCCCTCCGGCTAATCCGAACATACAGTACATAGCAATAATTCTTCCCCGGTAAAAGTAACATTTTCAACTAATTAAACAACACGTACATGTCTGAGCGCACTGCATCTCAGTGCTAGAGGCATCACTAGAGACACCCTGGTTCAAACCAAGGCTGTATCACAACCAGCCGTGATTGGGAGTCCCATAGGGCAGCAGGTGTAGGCCGTCATTGTGAATAAGAATTTGTTCTTAACGGACTTGCCTAGTTAAATAAAGGTTAAATTAAAGTTAAAAAACATGCTCAAATCATAACAAATAACAGTTGGACTCACATATAATGCCAATTTAAAGGCTAGAAAGACAAGGATGCCTATGGATAGTTGCGAGTTTGAACATCGTGGGTGAGATTGAAAAGTAGCTAGCTCAGTGTATTGATAGCAGCACTAACAAGTCACTTCCGGGTAATACATTTGGGAGCATTTCATAATAAAAGTCCCCCACGTCATAGTAGAAAAGTGTAAAAAACATTTTTAAAAACCTTCAGTTTAGTTTTTTCCCATGTAGTTCTAATGTTGCATCCTAATGTAATCTTTTGCAGTATGCAATTCATATCATACACATGGCGTTTTACCAATCAACATTTATTTAAATGGCGAATAACAGAAGTCTACAGCTGTGGCCACGGGTTGCTGATGCTTCACAGGCGAGCTTCACCTTTCTTTCTCACTGAGCTTTGGAAAGATATGTCTGTGGGTAACGTTGGGCACCTTTTGATTTCGAGATTTAAGGACATGCGTACGTTAGTGCAAGCAGTGTTTTATGTTGGAATTACATATTATATGTTTTTTCTAACTTCTAACGTCCGCTAGAGCGCTAGGCTAATTAAGATAACGAATTAGCATAGACATTACATTGTGTGTTAGCATGCTAGCTCCCACTTTGTTTGTAATTTAGCTTCATGTTGTACAAAATGTATCTAGCTAGCTCTTCAGAGATTGAAGATATAGTTTTCTGACAAGGTATTATGCTTGTGGAAACATTAAATGTATGCTAGTTTGTGTACTCTGTTTACAGTTATTTTGTTACACTCTTTCTGTAAAGTGAAATGGTCATATAGATAGCTACAGTGGCAAGAAAAAGTATATGAACCCTTTGGAATTACCTGCATAAATCGGTCATAAAATTTGATCTTCATATGTCACAAAATAGACAAAAATATTTTTCTTGTCTATATTGAATACATAATTTAAATATTCACAGTGTAGGTTGGAAAAAGTATGTGAACCTCTAGGCTAATAACTTCTCCTAAAGCTAATTGGAGTCATGAGTCAGCTAACCTGGAGTCCAGTCAATGAGATTGGAGATGTTGGTTAGAGCTGCCCTGCCCTATAAATTTTTTTTAGTTTTCTATTTACAAGATGCATGTCTGATGTGAACCATGCCTCGAACAAGAGGCAAGATTAAGAATTGCTGACTTGCATAAATCTGGAAAGGGTTACAAAAGTATCTCTAAAAGCCTAGATTTTCAACAGTCCACGGAAAGACAAATTGTCTATAAATGGAGAGTGGCCGTCCTGCAAAGATGACTGCAAGAGCACTGCGCAGAATGCTCATTGAGGTTAAGAAGAACCATCGAGTGTCAGCTAAAGACTTACAGAAATCTCTGGAACGTGCTAACATCTCTGTTGACAAGTCTACGATAACTAAAACTCTAAACAAGAATGGTGTTCATGGGAGGACACCACGGAAGAAGCCACTGCTGTCCAAAAAAAAACATTGCTGCACGTCTGAAGTTTGCAAAAGAGCACCTGGATGTTCCACAGCGCTACTGCCAAAATATTCTGTGGACAGATGAAACTAAAGTTGAGTTGTTTGGAAGAAATCCACAACACTATGTGTGGAGAAAAAAAGGCAAAGCACACCAACATAAAAACCTCATCCCAACTGTAAGGTATGGTAGAAGGAGCATCATGGTTTTGGGCTACTTTGCTGCCTCAGGGCCTGGACAGCTTGCTATCATTGACGGAAAAATCAATTCCCAAGTTTATCAAGACATTTTGCAGGAGAATGTAAGGCTATCTGTCCGCCAATTGAAGCTCAACAGAATGACTTCAACAGAAGAAAATACTCGTTCTGCAGTGGTCCTGACCTCAACCCGATTGAGATGCTGTGGCATGACCTCTAGAGAGCGGTTCACACCAGACATCCCAAGAATATTGCTGACCTGAAACAGTTTTGTAAAGAGGAATGGTCCAACATTCCTCCTGACCGTTGTGCATGTCTGATCCGCAACTATAGAAAACGTTTGGTTGAGGTTATTGCTGCCAAAGGAGGGTCAAGCATTTATTAAATCCAAGGGTTCAAATACTTTTTCCACCCTGCACTGTGAATGTTTACACAGTGTATTAAATAAAGACATGAAAACATATAATTGTTTGTGTGTTATTAGTTTAAGCAGACTGTGTTTGGTCTATTGTTGTGACTTAGATGAAGATCAGATCAAATTGTATGAGCAATTTATGCAGAAATCCAGTTAATTCCAAAGGGTTCACATACTTTTTCTTGCCACTCTAACTACCTATTTCTGCAAGTCAATTTGCTTTGGCTAGCATTCTTCTATGTTAGGTCATGGTTGGAGTGTATGTAGTCATTCTATTGACATATTTGTATGCTTTAAATTCATGTTATGTGGATACAATAACTTGTTGTATATACAGTGCATTCGAAAAGTATTCAGACCCCTTGACTTTTTCCACATTTTGTTACGTTACAGCATTATTCTAAAATTGCTTAAATATTTTTTTCCTCATCAATCTACACACAAGACCCCATAATGACAAAGTGAAAACAGGATTTTAGAATTTTTTGCAAATAAAACATATACCTTATTTACATAAGTATTCAGACCCTTTGCTGTGAGACTCGAAATTGAGCTCAGGTGAATCCTGTTTCCATTGATCATCCTTGTGATGTTTCTACAACTTGATTGGAGTTCACCTGGGGTAAATTCAATTGATTGGACATGATTTGGAAAGGCACACACCTGTCTATATAAGGTCCCACAGTTGACAGTGCATGTCAGAGTAAAAACCAAGCCATAAGGTTGAAGGAATTGTCTGTAGAGCTCCGAGACAGGATTTTGTCAAGGCACAGATCTGGGGATGTTCTGCAGCATTGAAAGTCCCCAAGAACACAGTGGCCTCCATAATTCTTAAATAGAAGAAGTTTGGAACCACCAAGACTCTTCCCAGAGCAGGCCATCCATCCAAACTGAGCAATCGGGGGGAAGGGCTTTGGTCAGGGAGGTGACCAAGAACCCGATGGTCACTCTGACAGAGCTCCAGAGATGGGAGATCCCTTCAGAAGGACAACCATCTCTGCAGTACTCCACCAATCAGGCCTTTATGGTAGAGTGGCCAGACGGAAGCCACTCCTCAGTAAAAGGCACATGACAGGCCACTTGGAGTTTGTCAAAAGGCACCTAAAGGACATTCGGACCATGAGAAACAAGATTCTCTGGTCTGATGTGACCAAGATTGAAATCTTTGGCCTGAATACCAAGTGTCACGTCTGGAGGAAACCTGGCACAATCCCCACAGTGAAGCATGGTGGTGGCAGCATCATGCTGTGGGGATGTTATTCATTGGCAGGGACTGGGAGACTAGTCAGGATCGAGGGAAAGATGAACGGAGCAAAATACAGAGAGATCCTTGATGAAAACCTGCTCCAGAGTGCTCAGGACCTCAGACTAGGACAACGACCCTAAGCACACAGCCAAGACAATGCAAGAGTGGCTTTGGGACAAGTCTCTGAATGTCCTTGAGTGGCCCAGCTAGAGCCCGGATCTGAACCCAATCAAACATATCTGGAGAGACCTGAAAATAGCTGTGCAGCTACACACCCCATCCAACCTGACAGAGCTTGAGAGGATCTGCAGAGAAGAATGAAAAAACTTCCCAAATACAGGTGTACCAAGCTTGTAGCGTCATACCCAAGAAGACTTGAGGCTGCCAAAGGTGCTTCAACAAAGTACTGAGTAAAGGGTAAGAATACTTACACTACCGTTCAAAGGTTTGCGGTCACTTAGAAATGTCCTTGTTTGTGAAAGAAAAGCATTTTTTTGTCCATTAAAATAACATCACATTGATCAGAAATACATTATAGACATTGTTAATGTTGTAAATGACTATTGTAGCTGGAAATGGCAGATGTTTTATGGTATATCTACTTAGGCGTACAGAGGCCCATTATCAGCCACCATCACTCCTGTGTTCCAATGGCGCGTTGTGTTAGCTAATCCAAGTTTATCATAGATAGATAGATAGATAGATAGATAGATAGATAGATAGATAGATAGATAGATAGATAGATAGATAGATAGATAGATAGATAGATACTTCATTGATCCCCGAGGGGAAATTTCTTCGTCAAGCAGCTACGAAAAAACACAGGGCAGGTGCAAAATGCCAGAACGAAATACACAAAAGACAGATACACGATACATGATACATAGTAAGGCAGTATGAAAAAGTATAAAAATACAAAAAGTCTGGAGTGCAAAAAGCTATAAAAAGGCATTGCATAGAATGGGTGAATGGCTGAATATGTACACTACACTATATTGTTACAGAGTGAAAAAAATGATAATATTGCAAGTTGATATAGATAAATAAGGAATATTTGCATGGTTAACTATACTATACAGGTCGATGGCAGATAAATACTTAAATAGCTAAATGTGTGTATGATATAAGTGAGGGTAATAATAGTTTACTGAATATACATTCTGGTTAAATGAACAGGTAAGTGAATATTTTGCATGGCTAAAATAACTGCACAGGTAAATGTACAGTTAAATGTACAGGTAAGTGAATATTTTTATGGTTACATTAACTGTACAGGTAAATGACAGGAAGAGATACTTAAATAGCTAAATGTGTGTATGATATAATTTAGGGTAATAATAATAATTCCCTTAAAATACAGTTCTTAGTGCAGGGTTTAATTACAGATAAATGCACGTATTACACATTCGATATACTAAAAGCAATGAAAAACGATAACTGACAGGATACTAATATGCAGTCCTGAGTGAATGACTACGTAAGTTCAGTCCAAGAATAACTTACAATATTGCATGTGATATGATATAACAACTGTACATGAATATGTATATACAGACCTGAATGAATGAGTGCTGAATGAATAAGTCCTGAGTGAATGAGTGATTGCAGACCAGAGAGTTACTCACGGATGGATGCCTAATTGTTAAACTAGGTCCTAACACCCCAACAGTTCCAGGTCTATGTTGCCGACGGCACGGCACCCCGGTGAGGCATTAAACAGACTAATAGCTGCCGGAAGGAAGGACCTCCTGTAGCGCTCTCTGGCACACCATGGTGGGATCAGTCTTTGACTGAAAGTGCTCCTCTGCATCATAACCATGGCATGCAGAGGGTTAGTGACGTTGTCCATGATGGCCAGCAGTTTGGCCAGGATCCTTCTCTCCGCCACCTCCTCTAGAGTGTCAAGGGTAATCCCCAGAACAGAGCTAGCCTTCCTGTTCATCTTATTTACCCGAGAAGCATCACCAGCCTTTATGTTGGTGCCCCAGCACAACACTGCAAAAAATATGGCACTGACTGGTAGAAAGTATGCAGTAGTTTACTGCACACGTTGAAGGACCACCTCAGAAAGTAGTCGGCTCTGGCCCTTTTTGTACAGGGCCCCATTAATACCAGCCCATTCCAGCCTGCTGTCCATATGTATGAACCAACCATTTCCACATCCATCCCCTGTATAGGGACTGCAGTCGGTTTGGCCTTGGTTCTACTGAAGTCTGCAACCATCTCCTTTGTTTTGCATTTTAAAAGGCTAATTGATAATTAGAAAACCCTTTTGCAATTATGTAGCACAGCTGAAAACTGTTGTGCTGATTAAAGAAGCAATAAAACTGGCCTTCTTTAGACTAGTTGAGTATCTTAAGCATCAGCATTTGTGGGTTCGATTACAGGCTCAAACTGCTCAGAAACAAAGAACTTTCTTCTGAAACTCGTCTTGTTCTGAGAAATGAAGGCTATTCCATGTGCGAAACTGCCAGGAATCTGAAGATGTTGTACAACGCTGTATATTACTCCCTTCACAGAACAGCGCAAACTGTCTCTAACCGGAATAGAAAGAGGAGTGGGAGGCCCCGGTGAACAACTGAGGACAAGTACATTAGAGTGTCTAGTTTGAGAAACAGACGCCTCAAGTCCTCAACTGGCAGCTTCATTAAATAGTACCCGCAAAACTAAACATTGAAGAGGCGACTCCGGGATGCTGGCCTTCTAGGCAGATTTGCAAAGAAATAGCCATATCTCTGTCCAGTGTCTGTGTTCTTTTACCCATCTTAATATTTTATTTTTATTTGCCAGTCTGAGTTATGGCTTTTTCTTTGCAATTCTGCCTAGAAGACCAGCATCCCGGAGTCGCCTCTTCAATGTTGACGTTGATACTGGTGTTTTGCAAGGCAATACAGAGGGAAGTGCGAACGGCCCAGTACATCACTGGGGCCAAGCTTCCTGCCATCCAGGGCCTCTATACCAGGCAGTGTCAGAGGAAGGCCTTAAATATTGCCAAAGACTCCAGCCTCCCTAGTCATACACTGTTCTCTCTGCTACCGCACGGCAAGCGGTACAGGAGCGCCAAGTCTAGGTCCAAAAGGCTTCTTAACAGCTTCTACGCCAAGCCTGAACAGCAAACCAAATGGCTACCCGGACTATTTGCATTGACCTACCCCCTCCCCATTTTTACGCTGGTGCTACTTTCTGTTTATTTTCTATGCATAGTCACTTTACCTCTACCTACATGTACATATTACCTCAATTACCTAAACTAACCTGTGCCCCTGCACATTGACTCTGTACCGGTACCCCCTGTATATAGCCTTGTTACTGTTATTTTATTGTTGCTCTTTAATTATGATATTTTTCTATTTTCTTATTTTTTTCATTTACATTTGTATTTTATACAACATTCAGATGCAAACCTCCGAATTGAGAAGTGTATACAAACAGAGATACAGTAATGTGGTTCTACTGTCTTTCATGATGTCATAAAATGAAACAAATTTGACATGGACGTTCTTTGATTTCCCCCCGACCATTTCCCACATTCTCAAAAATAGAAATATTGTTTAATTATATATTTTTTGGATGTTGGCGTTTTATCCAATGTAAAAAACACAATTTCAAATTTTGCTACATATGACCGAATCTAGGTGGTGGGTCACATTTGTCGATGAATACAACAACCACCCTCATCTGACTGAACATCAACTCTAAGCACATCCTTGGTATGTACTCCATTGTGTGTATGCATGGTGCCACAACCGTGGGCCCTTTTTCCTGGAGTCATAATTAAAGGGACATTTCACTGTACCTCTGCCACTGTATATTGTCATTACTATATTACCAACATTATGTTTTTGACCTAAACATAAACCATCTCCTAGAAACTAAAACGAGAAAACTCATTACTGAATATCTCCGAATTATATTTTAAAAGAGGAAGCTAAATATTTTAAGCAGATGTTCTCTTTTCCATCTTATCCTCACCCACTGAATGGAAATTAACAAATGTACAGAAAGATCAGTGAGGAGGCCAAATTACAGAAGAATAACATGTTGAGGCTATTAATGTCTGATTTCACTATTATTAAAACAAGACCCAGATGGTAAATATAAAGATTCAGATCCATCTTAAAAACTGGAGGCCTCTTACACTTCAATGTTGTGATGCAAAAATACTAGCGAAATGCATAGCACTCAGAATTAAAAAGGTTTTACCAGGTATTATTCATCCTGATCAGACAGGTTTTTTACAGGGACGATACATTGGAGATAATATACGACAACTATTTTAAATAATAGAACATCATGAAACACCTAAGAAGCCAGGCCTGGTATTTATAGCGGATTTTGAAAAAGCATTTGATAAAGTAAGACTGAATTTTATTTATAAATGCCTGGATTTTTTCAATTTTGGTGATTCTCTTATAAAATGGGTAAAAGTAATGTATAGCAACCCCAGGTGTAAAATAGTAAATAGCGAATACTTCTCAGAGTTTTGAATTGTCAAGAGGAGTTAAACAAGGGTGTCTGCTGTCACCATAGCTATTCGTTATGGCCATCGAAATGCTAGCTATTAAAGTCAGATCAAATAACAATATTAGACTATACGTTTTATATTATGTCTGCAAGCTAGATCCCTGCAATGTCTCATTGAATATCTAGATAACCTTTCTGGACTCTCTGGACTAAAACCTAATTATAAGTGTACAATCTATCTATCACTCCAGTGTTAATTCTAATTTGTAAACTATTTCGCCACTATGGCCTATTTATTTTCCTACCTTCCTAACCTTACTGCATTTTGCACTACATTTGCACACTCTGTATATAGATTCTCTATTGTGTTATTGACTGTACGTTTGTTTATTCTCATGTGTAACTCTGTGTTGTTTTTTGTCGCACTGCTTTGCTTTGTCTTGGCCAGGTCGCAGTTGTAAATGAGAACTTCTCAACTGTGAGGGCTTGGTTGTGGCAAGGCCTCTTACTCCCACCTAGGGGAGGAGAGAGGCACACAACCAAGTCCTCACACTCCTATTAGGGAGATTATGATCCCCAATCAGAGACAGCTGTCTAGCGTTGTCTCTGATTGGGGATAGTATTTAAGAACAACCCAAATCCACCTGTGTGTGGATCATTGTTCTTTGTGTTTGTCTGCACTGCCAGCAGCCACAGTAAGTCACCGTGGTTTGTTTGTTTGTTTGTTTGTTTGTTTGTTTGTTTGTTTGTTTGTTTGTTTGTTTGTTTGTTTGTTTGTTTGTTTGTTTGTTTGTTTGTTTGTTTGTTTGTTTGTTTGTTTGTTTGTTTGTTTGTTTGTTTGTTTGTTAGTGCACTCTCCTGTTTTATTTGTATGCCTTGTGAGAAGACCTCATCAAATAAAAAGGATGACACTTCACCAGCGCTCCGTTTACCGTCCCTTATATAATGCGCACCGTGACATCAACAGGCCTACCTGGTTAAATAAAGGTGAAATAAGAAAAGAAAATAAAAAATATTACGTATTTATTTACGTACAACTTTTACATTACCCAGCAGTTTTCCGATAAAATTGGATGACGGTGAAGTAGACATACTTGGTATTCATATCACAAAATAAATAAATGAGCTCTCCACAATGAATTTCAATAGAAAACTTGTAAAAATAGACAAGATCCTGCAACCATGGAGATGTGATATTGCGAGGGGTGAGAAGTGAGTGATGAGGCAAAAATGAAAAGGAGATGAAGTTTTAACAAGGGAACGAATTACATTTAATATTACGACAGCAACACACAATAGACAATAACCCGCAAGGGTTGAAACAAAAAACACACGGTTAAATAGTGACCCTGATGACCAATATGGTCGAGGATGATCGCTGGAGAGGAGGAGGACCCGTCGTCCTGCGCGGGGCATTCGTTACAGGAGAGGTAAATACCTGTCTATTTATGGAAAAATTGCCCTGATTAACTCCTTCGTCATATCTCAGTTTACTCACTTATTTATGGCGCTGCCTAAAATATTTTGCTTTATCTGGGATAAATCTTTATCTGCGTAGAAATCCGAAGAAGGTGGCCAGCAGAGATAGGTGGGAGGTGCTGAGGGAAGCGGAGGGTTGGGATGGGAGTGGAGTTGCTGGGTGGGGGATAGAATGGCAGTGAAATATAAAAGTGTTTAAAAGATAAAAAGTATTTAAAAAACAAAGTAAAAATAAAACAAATAAGTTTGAATGACGCAGAGGGGCAGTGTTTTTATAGCTAATGCTTTCTCTTTTGTTAATTTTGTTGGTTGTTGATGCAGTGGGGGGGGGGGGTCTGTCGACGTGCCCTTGAGCAGGGCGTTGACCCTGGTTGCTTCTGTATGTCGCTCTGGATGGGAGTCTGTTAGATGACTAATGTGATGTATTTGTTGAGCGGCTTCACTGCAAGTATATTGTATGTTTTAAATATTTCATAAAAAAATAAAACATTAAAAAAAGAGCACATTTTCATTTCACCTGTACAATCAGGAAGTTTCCACAGCTTCGACCTCTTACAAAATATTGCAGGTTTCTACTTTTTCTAGTGTTTATTTCTAGTGTTTCTCTAAAATGTTCTAACTCAGTTTATTTCGTGAATTACTTCATACACCCGGGTAGAATTATTGGAATATGAATTGCTGGGTACTCACCATCCACACCTTCCCGAATTCCCGGAGATGGCAGAACAATGGTCTAGCTTCTTTGCTGAGGCGTCGGGTGGCCTGGGAGTCCTACCGGAGAGTAGGAAACAAAGACAATGACGGAGAGGCAGATGTGGGGGGGTCTTAGTGAGATTGAGACGCCAGGCAACCAGTCCTCTATTTCCGAGCATACTACTCGCCAATGTTCAATCATTAGTGAATAAACTTTACGAACTCAGAGTGAGGATCTCCTTCCAGAGGGATATCAGATTCTGAAACATACTCATATTTCTGCAACATATTTCTGAGACCTGGCATTCCTCCGACATCCCAACGGATGATATACAACCAGCGGGTCTTACAACTCATCGAGTGAATAGGATGAGGGCTCTCTCTGGCAAGATCAAAGCAGGAGGGCTCTGCTTTATGACCAATAACAAGTGGTAATAACAAGGGGAAATGTACAGGAATTTGCGAGTTTCTGCTCTCCCGACTTGGAATACTTGGCATTTTTACCTTCTGAGAGAGTTCTCAGAGATTATTGCCATGGCTGCATACACCCCGCCCCAAGCCGACACCAGAAATGCTCTCAAAGATCTTCATTGGACCGTGAACAAACTGGAGACTGCGTACCTGGAGACAGCGTTCACTGTCGTTGGGGACTATAACAAAAGTAATTTGAGAACCGTAATCTAGACGTTATCTCCACCTGCTTCAAAATGTAAATACAAATAAAATTGTTAAATTATGAGCCTTGTTGGTTAAGCCACAGAAAAAGACAGAAACCTTCCTCTATCCATGATTGGCTGAGATAATGAGTGGGCTGGACATGCTGAGAGAGGAGTTCGGATTGGTCTGCAATATAGAAGGCTTCTGTCTATTTGAACTCAGTCTGTGTTGGTAATCCTGTCGAACACTGCTTTTAAAAAAATGTATTGTGTAGTGGAGCTGCATAAGTGTTGCTCTTCAATTTCTGGAGGATTGAGTTTTGAAATCAGTGGAATTAGAGTATTGTTGAGTTGCGTCAATTCAAATCTGGTATTGGAACAAAAGGATTACTACGCCATTTAAATCATCTATGTATTTTATTCTAGCAAACCCTTAAATGGTAAATATGAAGTTCGTATATACAGGCTCACTGTGACACCACGCAGGGCAAACAGCGCATGAGAAGAGCGAGAGAGAGAGAGAAAGAGAGAGCGCAAGAGAGCGCGAGAGAGAATCAGCGAGCAGCGCTATAGAAGCGCATAGCCTAGAGAAGAGAAGCGCCCCTATCCTTTGTTCTTCCTTAAATACTCCGACAGAATCGTTTCCGCTCCTTGCTGACCTGTCGGAGTAGAGGCTGAGTGTGGTTTAAACTTACTCAGCCTATCGTTGGCGTGCAGGCTGGTCCCAGCCTCGTGACGCAATCCAGTTGACGGAAGTAGTGATCTTCTCAGTAGATGTCCAAGCTTCATATTACAAGACACAGTTCTATCGTAAAACCCCCAGCTAGCACATTCCTTCCACATAGCTCCCCCTTACCCAAACCTACAGCAGTTCTAAAGATCTATGATCACACAATACATTGAGTTAATAACTCTTGTTGTAGATTAACATATTCATTAGCTAAACATGTATCAGCCCTTACAGTCCCCCTTTTGACACCCCCTAGGGTGTCACTCACCCCAATACAAAAAATACAGAGCTTATGCATTAAGAAAAGTAAAAAACCCTCAACCTGTTACAGCTACACCTACTGGATATAAAGAGAACTACCAGTCACTCCAAAACTTACAACCCTCACATCTGTAACAGCAAATCAACCAACCCGCTCATCCTTCGTTTCTCCACCCTTAATGCTGAGTGGCTACCAGCCACCCAAGAACTTAAAACCCTTTTTTTTTTAAACCCGTGAAAAAATGACTTATGAAAACACCTTATTCAACCCCACTTTATTCAACCACCTCCCGTATAGCAAACCAAGGGTCATCCTCAGTCAGACTCATCTTCCTATGAAGACTTGATTCAGTATCAGCATCAGCTACTTGAGCTCCAAGGAGGGGCATCATACCAACAGCCTGCACAACATCTGTAACAGACTTTTTCAAACATGGGATAATACAAGCAGCACAGCACATTAAAAGCAAAAACACAGTGATAACTATACTTCCTGCAGAGTGAGTTACCCCCCCCCACATGTAGATCACCCATATCCCCCACATGTTCTTGCCTGAATCTGTCAACTTGCTCAAGTCTCGCCCTGTCTCTTCTAATGAGCGATTTGGGCCTTCGTCTTTTGCACAGTGATTTCTATGGTACCACGAATCTCTTTTGTTTGAATTCACTCTCAATGAGTGACTTGATACCTCTTTCACCTGGTACGGTCCTTCCCACCTGGGCTCAGTCCACTTTCTGGAATGCACCTTTACTCTCACCCAGTCTCCCAGCAGGATATCTCTGTTTTCGTCTGTGGTTTCGACTGCAGGAGTTCGGACCTCCACCACCTGTTTGGACAGTCTTTCGACAAGAGAAGTTAACGCCTGCATGTAGTCTGTGTATCTGATTTTAGCTATGTCTAGTCTAGGCATGCTAAGATTATCTGCTGGTGGCCCTGGCATCCTACGCCCTGTCAATAGTTCATGAGGGGTTAGATGTGTGTCAGAGTCTGGGGAGTTTCTCACTTTGTTGTTGTAACTTTTGCATATTTCACAGCTTTCAGATGTTTCCCTGGCCATGTCCATCATGTTGGGGTGGTACCATGCCTTCTCAATTGCCTTTCCCACACTCTTCAATCCTTCATGTGCTTTTTCATGCTCTTCTCTGATGATAGATCTGAGGAGTTTGGCAGGAGCCACTGTTTTTCCCATGGTAGCCCTCCAGATTCCTTGGTGATCCCTTCTTGCCCCCTGCCTGCTCCACACATTCTGTTCATAAACATCAGCAGCCTCTTGTAACTGTCTTACTGTATCTTCTGTCAGCTCTTCCTGGCTATGGGTTGTCCTCTGCACCATCTGTTGTGCAGTGTAACCTCCCGCTTCCTTAGCTGCAAGGTCTGCTTGATCATTCCCTTCACGTTCCCTAGTGCTTTCTTTACTGTGTCCTTTACATTTCATGATTGACACCCGTTTTGGCAGCTTGATTGCCTCAATCAATTTCTGGATCTCTTGTTTGTGTTTTATAGGTTCGTTTGAGCTGGTTAGGAACCCTCTCCTCATCCATTGAGGGCCATCAATGTGAGCAATTCCATGGGCGTATGCAGAATCAGTATAGATGTCTACCTCTCTTCCTTGGCAGAGCTCTAGTGCTCTCCGCAATGCTCTCAGTTCTGCTAGTTGTGCCGAGGCTCCTGCTGGTTCCAATCTTCCTGCTTCCATCACTTCATGATCTCCATTTTTTCCCTGGCGCACCACAGCATAGGCAGCAATGTTTCCTTCACTCGGATTCTTCGACCTATAACAGCACCCGTCCGTAAGTAGGGTTTCCTTCATTCCATTCAGTGGTGTGTTTCCGAGATCCATTCGAACCTTTATTTGCTTGGCTGCCCTGTCTTCACAAACGTGTGGTTCCCCCTTGCCCATGCCATTGGTCATGTTGGCGACTGTTGTCACATATGTGATGTGTTTTGCCGTAATTGTCTTGGTTATGTCGGATTTTCTCTTGCTAGACAGGGCAAAAAGCTTGGAACCAATAAAAGCTGCTACCCCATGGTCTGTGTTGATTTCCAATGGATGTCGCATCACTATGTGTGCCGTTTTTCCCACTTCTTTTGCCAGTGCAGCCATATGTCTGGCACAGTCTGTTTGGCCTGTTTCAATGTTGTCCAATTTTGCACTGTAATAATGCAATACTCTCCTCTCCCCCTTTTGTTTCTGATACAGGACGGAATGAACAAACCCGTCTTGTTCTGAAACATCAAGATGGAATGGTGTCGTGTAGTCAGGTAGAGACAGTGCTTCTGCTTGTGCTAAGGTTTGTTTGAGCTGAATGAATGCCGTTTCTGCTTCAGTAGTCCACTTTAGGACTGCAGTGAGATTACGTGGAGGGTCGGATAGTTTGTCCATTATAATCGGCATAAGTTGGTGTATAGGGGTGGTTGAGATGTGCATCCCAGCCTGATTACAGTATATACTACACCCCATTTTTGATAGCAAGTCCCTGCCCATCAGTCCAACGGAGCATTCTGGGTTGTGTAGGAACTGATGTGTTACTTTAAGGTCATCCCATACCACTTCCAGTGGTACCGTGTATGGCTTTCTCATAATTGTCCCTGAAACCCCAGAAAAAGCTTGTTTTTTCGTTGTGAGTTGATATGCTGTCTGCACAGAAGACCGGGTGCATCCTGTGTCAATCAGCATACCATGCTCCCTTCCTCCTATTACGCACTTCACCACTGGTTCCACATCTGGTGGAAAAGTGTAGATATTGGTGGTGGTGCTATTTGGGGTTTCCGGGCAGCTTCATTGGTTGCCACCTTCTCCAGCCCAGGCCATATTGGGGATCAGGGCTGGGTTTGGCACGGGCTGATATTGGCTCTGTTGCTGGAATGGCTGTTGTAGGGGCCCTTGCTTCTGTCCATCTCGTCCTCCCTGCCAGTTACCACTGTCCCGAGGTGCCCACTGTCCTCTTCCTCTGGTTTGGCCCATGTACCCTCTTCCTCTAGCCTGGAATGGTTGTCTTGGCAGAGCGCAGTTTCTAGCCATGTGTCCGGATCTTCCACAGTTGAAACATCCTTGATTCCCATATCCGAGATCATGTGGCTGGGTTGATAGCGGCATGTAGGCTGACTGTTGATATAAAGGTTCAGCATACACCAGGGGTGCGGGTGGTGACGGGGGCTGATATGGT
Source organism: Thymallus thymallus (assembly GCA_023634145.1). Classification (NCBI taxonomy): domain Eukaryota; kingdom Metazoa; phylum Chordata; class Actinopteri; order Salmoniformes; family Salmonidae; genus Thymallus; species Thymallus thymallus. The sequence continues at coordinate 12,021,502 of CM042413.1, forward strand.
GCTCTTTCCAGGGCCATCAATCCTGCCATAGCCTGAACTGCTGTAGTTAACGCTGCCACATCGGGAGTGGGTGTCGTAGCCCCACTCATAGGTGTACTGGTCACCACCATTTGCTTGCTGGGCTTATCCTCCATCAGTTGCTTTTCTAAGACCTTCTTCTGTAGCTGTTTAATTTCATCCTCTTCTTTTCGCTTACCTTCCCTCCATCTTTCCACATGGTGTTGGACTATATCAGTGAACTCCAACACACTCTTTGCAGTGATGCCCACCATTTTCTCGCATTCCAGCCTCACCTGTTCTGGGAGTCCCTCCAAACAGCTAGCCAGGAATAGGTATTTGGTGGTTTCCTTTCCTGGTTCTTCATTCCAGGCCTGTCTCCACAGTTTTTTTGCCTTTTTCATATACACTGGCACACTCTCCTCTCCGTCCAGTGTCAGCGTTTTCATCAACTGAGGTCTTGGTTGGGTCGGATATTTGCATCTTACGGCATCCCATATTTGTCCGCGATGCTGATCAAATTGAGTTGCTGATGCCACCATTCCTCTTACTCCCCCCTGTGTCATGATCTCCCGACATTCTTGATCGCCCATGCATCTGTTCATAACCGCTGCCATGTCTCCTAATGTAAGTTCATCTGCAGCAGTTAGGCTTTCAAAAGCTTTGACCCACCTATCTCCAGACTCTTCTGGGGTAGGGAGAGCGTCCACCAGGGTTTGTATGTCTCTATGGGCCCATGGCTTGTAAATGGCACCACCCCCTGGTGCGTCTCTCATTGGGTATTGGCCCCTGGTTTCTTGCTCCCGGGTTCTGGCTCTAGTGTGGTGGGCAGGGGCATCACATGGGTCCCACACATTTCCTTCAAATTTTCCACAAAGTACTTTGAGATCACTTCTCTCTTGCTCCACTGGTTCCTCCTGTTCCCCTAAGTCAATAAAGTGTCCCCTCGGAGGTGTGGGTGTTCTGTACCTCCTTGGTGGTGTACTAACTCTACTTCCCTTCTTTCTCTCCTCACTCAGGTCCCTTCTTGTTTTCTCCATTTCCTGTAGCTGCTCTGCCCCTCTTCTCACTTCCTCTTCCATTTCTTTCAGCTTTCTTCTATTATTTTCTATCACCATTCTCTCCCTTTCTCCTTCCTCTTGGTCCATCTGAGTCCATTCCTGCTGCACCAGTTCTCCACTTTCACTGCCACCCGTTAAACTCATACTGGTCGCATCCGTTGATATTCTGGTCAAGTTGGACACCACCTTTTGTATGGCTTTTGCTGCCTCTAATAATACTGCCACCTCCTGTCTCCATTTTCCCATATCATTCACTCTTACCCATTGTTCCCCCTCTTCATCATCTGGTCGCTTGTGATATTTGACCTCTCCCACAATGTCCAACATTGGAGCCATCACTTTTGGTGTCCCATACGGGGGAGGTGTCGGTGGCCGGACTGGGTATAGTTGAAGTTTTATGACCTCTTCTTTTTTCTTGTCTTTGTTCTGTCCTTCTTCCCATATGTTCTTTAGTTTCACCAACATGGCCAGTACTATTTTCTCCTCCAGTCTGGCTTCTTCCATTACTCCCTTGAGTTTGCCTTTATTTGGTTCACCTTCTTTCCTCCATTTCTCCTCTACTTTTTTGATTCTGCGTTTCAATGTTTCCAATATTCTACCTGGTTCGCCTTCAATAGGAATGCCATCAGAAGATTGGATCCAGCCATCTTCTAGCCACTCCCTATACACTTTTTCTCCTCTTCGTTTCCATTCTTTTCCATCCTTTCCCCCGTGGATTTCCAATGTAGATTTCAACGTCTCCAATATCCTGTCTGATTCTTTTAATGCCATTTTATTACTAGATTTCAACCTGTTAATTATCCCCTTCATTCTATAGATTTATAGGACAGTTTTAAATACTTCTATTCTGTACTTTGTAATGATAACCTTTATGTTACTAAACACTCCCTCCAACTTTACTTTAAACTCCGCCCTAATATCTAAAAATATTCCGCCAAACCTAGCCGTACCCCCTAGTTACGAACCTTGCCGGTCGCCAATATTTATCTAAAATTTTTCGAACCTAGCCGTACCCTTGTAGTTACGGACCTTGCCGATAAAACAATACTCTAATATATCAGGGCTTCACAATCACATTTACCAAATCACATGTTTTCATGGTATTACTTATCTATTCATATCTTGACATTCACCAAATCAGAGGGTTGCATGGTATTACTTATCTATTCATAGCATGACATTCACATTTACTAAATCACAGGTTTGCATGGTATTATTTATCTATTCATAGCTTGACATTCACATTTACCAAATCACAGGTTTGCATGGTATCATATTACTTATCTATTCATCGTAATTCATAATTCAGTTCACTTACATCAAACAGGTGTTTCACAAAATTAATTTGGATAAAGCCAATGTGCAGAACTTTAGTTATTCACAATAGGTGTCTGCTTACCTTTTTAGTTGACTCTTTATGAAACACCGTTCAACGATAGTGATGTCCAATCGGCTGGTCAATCTCCCGCAAAGTCCCGCTACCAGATCACGTCGGGGTAACCAATTGTTGAGTTGCGTCAATTCAAATCTGGTATTGGAACAAAAGGATTACTACGCCATTTAAATCATCTATGTATTTTATTCTAGCAAACCCTTAAATGGTAAATATGAAGTTCGTATATACAGGCTCACTGTGACACCACGCAGGGCAAACAGCGCATGAGAAGAGCGAGAGAGAGAGAGAGAGAGAGAAAGAGAGAGCGCAAGAGAGCGCGAGAGAGAATCAGCGAGCAGCGCTATAGAAGCGCATAGCCTAGAGAAGAGAAGCGCCCCTATCCTTTGTTCTTCCTTAAATACTCCGACAGAATCGTTTCCGCTCCTTGCTGACCTGTCGGAGTAGAGGCTGAGTGTGGTTTAAACTTACTCAGCCTATCGTTGGCGTGCAGGCTGGTCCCAGCCTCGTGACGCAATCCAGTTGACGGAAGTAGTGGTCTTCTCAGTAGATGTCCAAGCTTCATATTACAAGACACAGTTCTATCGTAAAACCCCCAGCTAGCACATTCCTTCCACATAGCTCCCCCTTACCCAAACCTACAGCAGTTCTAAAGATCTATGATCACACAATACATTGAGTTAATAACTCTTGTTGTAGATTAACATATTCATTAGCTAAACATGTATCAGCCCTTACAGTATGATAGCTAAAGAGATGGCGAAAACACCTGTCTCCGGATTACATCTTCAAACTAAGGGCAACCATGGCATAGGATCCGTGACAGTGAGACGCGTCCATCATGCATGATGATGTATACGGGTAAGATAGTCTAGCTAGCTAAATTTTCAAATATTACACGTTTCTAAATTTGACAGAAAATGGTTTCCTTTCAAGCTAAAGTGTACTGTTAGCTACCTACCTAATGTTAGCTGGCTGGCTCTCTAGCTAACGTTACATGTATGATGTTATTATTCATTGTTGTTTAACTAGCTAACGTTAGCTGGCTGGCTCCCTAGCTAACGTTGCGTGTATGACGATATTATTCGTATCCCAGATCTGTTTGCTTCGCTAGTTAGAGCCTATTGTTAGCTAGCTAACATTGATCCTGGTTGGTTAGCTCCCAGAATATTCATGCAGGGTAGTAACAACATGATTTGGCACTGTTCATTGTTGTTTAACTAGCTAACATTAGCTGGCTGGCTCGTTAGCTAGCGTTACGTGACGTGTGTCATCTTACATGTTGTTTACCTTTAGCTAGCTACATGTCTTAAGTTGAAGTGTACAACACCCGTTGAATATGGCCGGTGTCAGTAAACATCGTCAAAAAAGTGTAATGAAATTGTTGCCAGCAGAGCTGGTTAGGCTGTTTTCATGTTATCCAGAGGTAAACAAATGATCGGCCAGAGCATCAAGTGTGTGCTCTGAATGCTCCGAGAGCAAAACGAGATGGGTGGGGCTAAAGCTTAAGAGAGTGTGAACAATGCTGAATGGGTGAGGACAAAGAAGAGCCTTCACTAGATACTTTTTCTCAAAAGTGAGTTTACAAGTTTATCAACTTTCAAAGCAGAAATGTATTATATATGATTTTGTAGCTCTGAGTCTCTACTTTTATCCAATGTAATAAACATAAGACGTAAATCATGTGATGAGTCACATATGCTGATCACTTGTTGGCTAATTTTCATTCACTCTGCGGTCCAACTCATCCCAAACCATCTCAATTGGGTTGAGGTCGGGTGATTATGGAGGCCAGGTAATCGGATGCAGCACTCCATTACTCTCCTTCTTGGTCAAATAGCCATTACACAGCCTGGAGCTGTGTTGGGTCATTGTCCTGTTGAAAAACAAAAGTCCTACTAAGAGCAAACCAGATAGGATGGCGTATCGCTGCAGAATGCTGTGGTAGCCATGCTGGTTAAGTGTGCCTTGAATTCGAAATAAATCATAAACAGTGTCACCAGGAAAGCACCATCACACCTCCTCCTCCATGCTTCACGGTGGGAACCACACATGCGGAGATCGTCCGTTCACCCACTCTGCGTCTCACAAAGACCCGGAGATTGGAACCAAAAATATCAAATTTGGACTCATCAGACCAAAGAACAGAATGCCATCAGTCTAATGTGCATTGCTCATGTTTCTAGACCCAAGCAAGTCTCTTCTTCTTATTGGTGTCCTTTAGTAGTGGTTTCTTTGCAGCAATTCGACCATGAAGGCCTGATTCACGCGGTCTCCTCTGAACAGTTGTTGTTAAGATGTGTCTGAACTTATCCTCTGCAGCAGATGTATCTCTGGGTACTCCTTTCCTGTGGCGGTCCTCATGAGAGCCAATTTCATCATAGCGCTTGATGGGTTTTGTGATGGCATTTGAAGAAACTTTAAAAGTTCTTTGACTGACCTTTGACTGACCTTCATGTCTTAAAGTAATGATGGACTGTCGTTTCTCTTCGCTTATTTGTGCTGTTCTTTCCATAATATGGACCTGGTCTTTTACCAAATAGGGCTATCTTCTGTATACCACCTCTACCTTGTCACAACACAACTAACCTTTTCATATGTGAGTTCCAAATATCTCTAACGGTCTTCCCAGCGTGAGTTTTTTTATGCACGTGATGTCAGAATACTCTCACCGTTCCAAAACGTGATTGTTACGCAACAGGACAGTTAATATGCGCTGCCTGCTTTTATTTATAGGCTGTTTCAACTTGTGAATTTCAAATTATTTTCTTTTCTAACAACAGTTTGAATTGAGATGTGTTCCGCCTCCTCATTAATTCACATAAAAGTATGCCATTTCACTTTTGCGGACAATTTATTTTGGGGGCATGACTATCCCGGACAAACTTCCCCAAGCACTTCCCAATTGTTTCTGCATATCAAGTCTGCAGATATCTCCAGTCAGAACATGACCTGCACACACGTGTTCACATTTTCCGTCTGGTGCCCGTATCACGTTCATTGTTGTTTTCATTGCTACATGACAATAGCTTTGGAAATGTGTGCGTTTCTATCAAAGTGCCTTATTACGTTATAATAATTTCTGTATGTAGTGTTATGATCTTTCTACTGAACTCTGTATGTATGGAGCGTAATATATTTGTGTGTGTTCCTTATAACCAGGGACACGCGAGGTAACGTTACTAATTTCATAACCTTTATTGTGTTATATTCAATTGTGCTTATGTAGCTAGCTACATTATTTTATTAGCTCTGTAAAACAATGCTAATTGCGTCAGAGAAGTATTAGCTTGTGTTGTCTTTTGAAGCTACCCTGGCCTTATGACCATGGTTTGTTTTCGTTTGTCCTGTTTAGCATAGCTCTGTTCTGTTCTGTTCTGCCCTGCCCTGCCCCCTTGTGGAGCTCAACAGTTACTGTTACTTACTGTTATATTTGTGATTTTGTCAATGCAATATATTATTTATATTGCAGTGTTATTATGTTACTTCTGTGTAATATTGTTTTATTGCTATATCCTTATATTGTATTGTAATTACCAATAATTCCTCTTTATTCTGTACTTTCAGAATCCACACACACAAACAGTATTGAACATTGTTTGCCAATATCATAACTGGAACTGGACATATTTTGAGCTGAACAGCTTTTGTATGCTAGCGTACACTCCTTAACAGTTTTACTGGATGAGAACACAGCCAAAAAACACATAGCCCAATATGTAATAGTCGTCTATTTCATTGAAGTATTGGTGGTGGTTGGTTGAACAATAACAACAAAACTTGTTTTACTAGAAGAAAAGAAACTGAATATGTATAACCCATATTTCATATTCATGCAGTGATTTCCAACCCCCTCATCTAAAGGCATAGTATCATGGCAGGTCACCTCTCAAGTCACCTGTCAGGTCAGTCAGTCAGTATTTGATACTCTCCAAAATATGGTGAAACACATAGAGGTGTATCACAAGCTAAACACATGTATTTTTTTCCTTCTTCTGGTGCCAGACAGGCAGACCTTGCAGTGCCTTTGTGTGTGACTACCTTGAGCAGCAGTTTGAGGGACTTTGCAGGGAAAATGCTGTGCAGTGAAGCGTAGGATTGTCTGCACCAGTGGATGGGTGCCGAGGGGTGTGGTGCTCCTCCAGCAGCTCTCTCATGAGGTTGTCTCTGTACTTTTGGTAGGTAATTACTTCACCTATGGGGGAGAGGGAGTGGAGAGGATGAGGGAAGGGAGAGGATGATGAGGCAGTGGGTAGGTGGGTGAGATATTGTCACTATAATTGCATAATGGAACTGTATGTGATTTGTATGTGAACTGTACGTCCAATTACAAAAGATACCTTGTTCAGTAATCATCTCACCTGTTAGTTGGCGGTGAACTATGTAGCCATTGAGGACAGCAGTGTCGATCAGATGGAAAAATATCTTCTTATACCACTTGGTAGTTTTCCCGAGTGCATTCCACAAAGCTGTTTATCATGTCCAACTTATCCACTGCCCCCATTTTGCGGTCATAGTGGCAAAAAGAGAGTTGCAAACATAGGATCTGTGCTCCAGTATTCTCTTAGGAAGTTCTTCTTTACTATTCCCATGAGAAGGACTGCGTCAGAGGGAAATGGCAAGGGCCTTTGCACTCCAGACTGGGACTCATCAAAGCAAACAGCAGGGCCAGGAGGGGTGAAATGGCTGGCGGCCTTCCAGCTACCACAGAACTCCTGTACTTCATCACCACCAGACTCTCCAGAATTTCCGCATTTGTGAGTTGTCTCCTTTTGAAAGACATTGCTAATGCTACAGCTTAGCTCACTAGCTACATACATAAACAACAACACTGAATGGCTCAGAGTGGTAGTGAGAGGTTACGTGATTGACTGCCGGTATGCGCCACTTGTATCAATAAATCACTATCAGAATATATTTTGTGTGGTAATTATTTATTTATCTACTGTTTTATTCACTTGTTTTCAAGTATTGGTGACACATCATGCGTTCCAATTCTTGCATAGATTGTAATGGACACATATTATGTGTGTAAAATACTTTTTTGAAGGTTGCACTGGTTATGATGAGCTAAGCTAATTCTGTCAGGCTCTGGCCATAGAGAAGCCTTTTGCTTCTCTATGTGGCCATGGTCAGTCTGACAGTTCTCTGTGCTCTACATCTGTGTAGTGTTTTGTGTTGGATCCCTAATTAGAGGCAGCTGCTATGCATTGTCTCTAATTAGGGATCCTACTTATGTTTGTATGTTCCACACCCTAGGTGTGGTTCATTATCTACATGTCAGAGAAAGTAAGTGTGTTTCTGTTTGTGTTATCATTTGTTCATTTGTATAGTTCGTCATTTCGTAATAACCTTGATTAAAGAGTGATGTCGAACTATTACTGCGCTGCGCCTTGGTCTGTCCAAACCCCCACATGTGACAGAATGAACCACCATGTGACCAAGCAGAACTCTACGGGGGAGAAGGAGCTACGGGAGAGAAAAAGAGGAAAGCGTCGTTATGGTGGCTCTGGAAGGCTTGAAGCCCGAAGGCAACCCCAAGAACATTTTTTGGGGGGCTATGGGGGTGGTCTGGCCGTGAGGGGGAAGCGCCAGTACCACTCCCCATGTGGAGGCCGGAGTACCAATGGGGGGCGCAAAGTAAGGAGGAAGAGGAGCACTTAGAGGCATACTATGGAGCGATTCTAGAGGAAATGAGGGAAATAGAGGAGGAGTGCGAAAAGGAGAAGACGGAGCTGGTGTCAATGGTGCCCACGTCTCATGCCGACTCCCTGCATTCGCCCTGAAGTGTGTGTCACCAGTCCGGTGCAACCAGTGCCAACCTTCCACAACAGGTCTTCAGTGCCAGAGCAGTCCGCTCCACCGGTGCCCAGTCCGGGTCCGGACCTCTGCTCTGCTCCCGCACCAGAGCAGTCCGCACCCGATCTCCAGCGCGTGCGGCCAGCCAGGTGCCTCCAGTGCCGGCTCCATGCACCCAACCTCCGGTGCGCCTCCCCAGTCAGGTACGTTCCGTGCCGGCTCCCCGCACCCGACCTCCAGTACGTGCGCCCAGCCAGGTGCCTCCAGTGCCGGCTCCACGTACCCGACCTCCGGTGTGCCTCCCCAGTCCGGTACGTCCCGTGCCGGCTCCCCGCACACGACCTCCAGTGCATGCGCCCAGCCAGGTGCCTCAAGTGCCGCCTCCCCAGTCCGGTACGCACCAGAGCAGTCCGCTCCACCGGTGCCCAGTCCGGGTCCGGTCATCTACTCCGCTCCAGTGCCGGAGCAGTCCGCACCACAGGTGCCAGTTCCAGGACTGCTCATCAGACCCGCATCAGGGAGGAAGTTGTCCACTTCACCGGGGCCAGAACCGCAAGCGAAGTGGATTGTCCCTCCCCAACCTTCCCATGTCAAAGTTTTTAAATAATTTTGGATGTAATTATTGTGGAGTCCGCGCCTTTGGGGCGACTCAGGCTCTGGCCATAGAGAAGCCTTTTGCTTCTCTATGTGTCCATGGTCAGAGTCTGACAGTTCTATGTGCTCTACATCTGTGTAGTGTTTTGTGTTGGATCCCTAATTAGAGGCAGCTGCTATCTTTTGTTGATGCTAAAGAAAAAAAAAACTACCCATAGTCGGATTACTTTCAATTTCTAGAAAGTGTTTTAGTTAATAATTTACGTCAATGGTGAGCTCACACGTGATGTGATTAATTATAAATAGTAATTGCTATTAGCTAATTCATATTGTTGTTTCTGTCAGCCGAGAGTTATAAAAATATGACCGCTTGTGTTATGTCAATCTTTCCTCAGTTAGCACTAGGACAAATGTAGCCTACATTTTTCCAGTTTGGATTATTGTGTTATGCCGTAGCTACTTCTGTGAATGTCTGAACATTGCATGAAAAAATAAACTGCTCACATCCTGGACATAACTTTGTAAGGACATGCCGAATGTTTCTGTGAAAAAACAGTGTGGCCAGCTCAAATGCTGATTGTTACATCAATCGAAACTGGATGTTCTAAATAAGCGTTCTAATCACACCAGGTTGAGTGTACGCTACAGGGACCACTGTAGAATGATCACACCCGTTTGTGGGTACTTGTAAAAAGGTTAAAAGGGCACACCTGTTAATTGAAATGCATTCCAGGTGACTACCTGATGTAGCTGGTTGAGAGAATGCCAAGAGTGTGCAAAGCTGTCATCAAGGGAAATATAAAATATATTTTGATTTGTTTAACAATTTTTTGTAAAATTTTTTGGTTACTGCATGATTCTATAGATAGATAGATCGATAGGATATGTGTTGTTTCATAGTTTTGATGTCTTCTCTATTATTCTACAATGTAGAAAATAGTACAAATGAAAAACTCTGGAGTGAGTAGGTGTGTCCAAACTGGTACTTGAATCTACGACTGATCTCACATTTAGTAAAAATTTTGTTCAGCAAATCACAGATAATGTATACAAAATGCTCCAGTCTGGTTTTAGACCCCATAATAGTACTAAAACCACACTCGTGAAGGTGGTAAATAACCTTTTAATGTCATCAGACCATGTCCTCATGCTCCTAGACCTTTTGACACCATCGATCACAACATTATTTTTTAGAGATTGGAAACCCTAATTGGTCCTTGCCTGGTTTAGATCTAATCTGTCGGAAAGATATCACTTTGTTACTGTGAATGGTTTGTCCTCTGAAAAATCTATAGGTTTCGGTGTTCCTCAAGGAAACATAAACTTTCACTGCTATGCATACAACACACAGCTGTACATTTAGTTGAAACATGGTTAAGCCCCAAAATTGCCTATCCTGGAAGCTTGTGTTTCAGACAAGAAAGTGGATGGCGGCTAATTTTTTACAGAGATGCTAGTTCTATGTCTCAATAAACAAAGAGATCTTCTGTTTGATCTGACAATTAATCTCGATGGTTGTAGAGTAATCTCAAATAAAACTGTGAAGGACCTTGGCGTTACTCTGGACCCTTATCTCTCTTTTGACGAACATACAGTATCAATTTTTTTTATATCTTTGTAACATTGCAACAATCAGAAACTTTTTGTAAAAACATTATGCAGAAAAGCTCATGCATGCTTTTGTCACTTCAGAAGTAGACTACTGCAATGATCTATTCTCTGCCTACCTGGATAAATAACTAAATCAACTTCAGCTAGTATCGCTGCTAGAATCGTTGCTAATGTTTTGGTTCTAGAATCTTGACTAGAACCAAAACATTACATTACTCCAGTACTATCCTCTGGCTTCCTGTTAAGGCTAGGGCTGATTTCAAGGTTTTACTGCTAACACACAACACCTTACATGGATCCGATTTGGTCTTGCTGTACATACCTACACGTGCGCTATGGTCACAAGACCCAGGTCTTTTTATTGTTCCTTGAATTTCTAAACAAAGTGCTGAAGGCATGGCTTTCTCTTCATTTTTTATGGAATGGTCGTCCGATTCATGTGAGAGAAGCAGACTTGGTCTCAACCTTTAAGTCTTTACTGAAGACTCATCTCTTCAGTAGGTCCTATGATTGAGTGTAGTCTGGCCCAGGGGTGCGAAGGTGAACAGCAACCAACCTTGCTGTCTCTGCCTGACCGGCTCCCCTCTCTCCACTGGAATTCTCTGCCTCTGATCCTATGACTGGGGCTGAGTCACTGGCTTACTAGTGCTCTCCCATGTCATCCCTAGGAGGGGTGCATCCCGTCATGCCAAGCTTTTTAGACTTGAGTGGGTTAAGTCACTTGCGTGAGCTTTCTGCCGGTTTTGCACCGCCTCATGCTCATGCATTGGAGAAGATGTTCATGGCCTAAACTCCTCCTTACCTAGGGTAGTAAATTGGTGGTCTGTTGGTATCTGTCTGGTGGTGTGGAGGATGTGGGTGGGGTTATATCCTGCCTGGTTGGCCCTGTCCGGGGTTTTAGGCTGAATTTCTATATTTTTCCCCCCTTTTCTCCCCAATTTCGTGATATCCAATTGGTAGTTACAGTCTTGTCCAAGGATATTCTGGCCAAAGCCTCCCCTAACCCTGACAGCGCTGCCTGTTACAGACCCCCCTCAGCCCCCAGCTGTGCCCTGGACACCATATGTGAATTGATTGCCCCCCATCTATCTTCAGAGTTTGAACTGTTAGGTGATTTAAACTGGGATATGCTTAATGCCCCGGCTGTTCTTCAATCTAAAATAGATGCCATTAATCTCACACAAATTATCAAGGAACCCACCAGGTACAACCCTAAATCCGTTAACATGGGTACTATCATAGATATCATTCTGACTAACTTGCCCTCCAAATACACCTCCTCTGTTTTCAACCAGGATCTCAGCGATCACTGCCTCATTGCCTGCGTTCGTAATGGGTCCGCGGTCAAACGACCACCCCTTATCACTATCAAACGCTCCCTAAAACACTTCTGCGATCAGGCCTTTCTAATCGATCTGGCCCGGGTATCCTGGAAGGATATTGACCTCATCCCGTCAGTAGATGATGCCTGGTTGTTCTTTAAAAGTGCTTTCCTCACCATCCTAAATAAGCATACCCCTTTCAAAAAACGTAGAACTAAGAACAGATATAGCCTTTGGTTCACCCCAGACTTGACTGCCCTTGACCAACACAAAAACATCCTGTGGCGCACTGCATTAGCATCGAATAGCCCCCGCGATATGCAACTTTTCAGGGAAACCAGGAACAAATATACGCAGTCAGTTAGAAAAGCTGTAGTACTAATTCCAAAAAGTTCTGGGACATTGTAAAGTCTATGGAGAATAAGAGCATCTCCTCCCAGTTGCCCACTGCATTTTGCTACTGATGGCTATACTTTCCACCTGGCTACCTCTACCCCGGCCAACAGCTCTGTACCCCCCGCAGCAACCTGACCAAGCCCCCCCCCCCGCTTCTCCTTCACCCAAATCCAGACAGCTGATGTTCTGAAAGAGCTGCTAAATCTGGACCCCTACAAATCTGCTGGGCTAGATAATCTGGACCCTTTCTTCGTAAAATTATCAGCCAAAATTGTTGCAACCAGCCTGTTCAACCTCTCTTTTGTATCGTCTGAGATCCCTAGAGATTGGAAAGCTGCCGCGGTCATCCCCCTCTTCAAAGGGGGAGACATTCTAGACCCAAACTGTTACAGACCTATAACCATCCTGCACTGCCTTTCTAAAGTCTTCGAAAGCCAAGTTAATAAACAGATCACTGACTTCTTCGAAACCCACCGTACCTTCTCTGCTATGCAATCTGGTTTCCGAGCTGGTCATGGGTGTCAATGTAAATAGTCCGAGTAGCCATTTGATTAATTGTTCAGCATTCTGATGGCTTGGGGGTAGAAGCTGTTAAGAAGACTTTTGTTCCTAGACTTGGCGCTCCGGTACCGCTTGCCATGCAGTAGCAGAGAGAACAGTCTATGACTTGGGTGACTGGAGTCTTTGACAATTTTTTGAGCTTTCCTCTGACAGCGCCTAGTATATAAGTCCTGAATGGCAGGAAGCTTGGCCCCAGTGATATACTGGGCCGTACGCACTACCCTCTGTAGTGTCATTCAGTCAGATGCCGAGCAGTTGCCTCTACCAGGCGGTGATGCAACCGGTCAGGATGCTCTCGATGGTGCAGCTGTAGAACTTTCTGGGGACCCATGCCAAATTCTTTCAGCCTCCTGAGGGAAAAGGTGTTGTTGAGCCCTCTTCACGACTGTCTTGGTGTGTTTGAACCAGTGACGTGCAGTGAGGTCAGTGGCTGGGCAAGCACGGCCTATAATCACAACGGGAGGGGGAGGGAGAGAGAGAAATGTAGAAACACTAACAATAACATTGCCTAACGAATAGCTTTGCTATTTAAATAATTACACTAGCCCTACATTAAATGTATGTTATTTTGAATTCCAAGCCTGACAAATTAAATAAATTGAACATAACCTAAATGAAGAAGCAATTAGGTCTAACGAATAAAATAAGTCTAGGCTAATAGGTCAGAGTCCCGCTTTAGTCAAATTCCAGTTTATTTGCGGCGCAACTTTATTGAATAGATGCGTACACTGCACTCAGTGATGTCACTCAGAATTAATTTGCTAATAGTGAATTAATTTGTTTATTTATTAAGCATATTTTCCTTCAGACGTTTTACCCGTTGATAGTATCGTAGTGTTTGCTATGCTAAGGGGCCTTCATTTAGTTCTGGTTTGGTGACATGCTCATTTCTTGAAGCTGATTCAAAAGACTGAATCAGAGAAAAAATAAAGAAACCAAGGGAGGAGCTTCAGAGTTGCCACTAATATCGCTGCATCATCTTAATAATTTGCAAAACAGACTTTGCGCTGACTTTGCGCTGCATTAACACAATTCATGTTTATTCAAACTAACATTTCGTAGCATTCTAACCCACAGATTACAAGGAAATGTAAGCCTACCTTTACTTGTAAATGAATTCCATTCTCCTCTCCTTCAAGATGAACATCTCAGTGATAGCGTTGTAAAATTAGTCTTTAAAATATGACCTTGACCAGCCCATAACCAGTGCTTGCCCCAGACAACTTATTTCGAAAATACGCATGCTCAAAAGTACAAATTCACTCAGCGTAGTGAATGAAGCTATGAAAGCAGAAAATTACATGCTTGCCCTGCTGCTATGAACTTGTCTGTAGTGCGGATCGGCGTCACTTCATTAAAGTGGTGTTAATGGACGGGAGGGCAAGCATGCTTACCCTGGCGCATTTCCTCTAATTTAAATGTCGTTTAGAAAAAATTGAAAATGTTAACGTTGTCGATGTTAATGGGGGCCTGCTCGGCCCGCCTTTTCCTGTAGTCCACGATCAGCTCCTTTGTCTTGCTCACATTGAAGGAGAAGTTGTTATACTAGAACCACACTGCTACATCTCTAACCTCCACTCTGTCTCATCATTGTCGGTGATCAGGCCTACCACTGTTGTGTCGTCAGCAAACTTTGGAGTCGTGTTTGGCCACGCAGTCGTGGGTGAACAGGGAGTACAGGAGGGGACTAAGCATGCATCCCTGAGGGGCCCCAGTGTTGAGGATCAGTGTGGCAGATGTGTTGTTGCCTACCCTTACCACCTGGGGGGCGGCCCGTCAGGAAGTCCCGGATCCAGTTTCAGAGGGCGGTGTTTAGTCCCAGGGTCCTTAGCTTAGTGATGAGCTTTGACGGCACTATGGTGTTGAAGGCTGAGCTGTAGTCAATGAACAGCATTCTCACATTGGTGTTCCTTTTGTCGAGGTGGGAAAGGGCAGTGTGGAGTGCGATTGAGATTGTGTCATCTGTGGATCTGTTGGGGCGTTATGCGAATTGGAGTTGGTCTAGGGAATCCGGGATGGCCTGCTGAATCCGGGATGGCCGATGTGAGTGCTACGGGCCAGTAATAATTTAGGTAGGTTACCTTTGCACAGGGACTATGGTCTGCTTAAAACATGTAGGTATTACAGACTCGGTCTGGGAGAGGTTGTAAATGTCAGTGAAGACACTTGCTAGTTGAATTAAAGTCCCCGGCCACTAGGAGCACCGCTTCTGGATGATGATTTATATCCCTACTCTCCCTGAGACACCCTTGGAGATTGGGGTCACAGCCTAGGTTTGTCACTATTAACTGCGATCCTGGGGCAATTAGGGTTAAGTCCCTTGCTAGCACAATTCTAATTCAGTCTTTGTCTGTTTCTTTTCTTTACAACGTTAATGCTGTCCTCTATTGTTCCTATTGTAGCTGTACTTCTATACTCAGCGTCAGCATCACGTCATCAATTAGAACATGCAAAGCCAAGCCCCTCATTTGGGGGACGCATCCCGGTTCATCCCACAGACCAACATTTAAAGTTGGCTTCTTTCAGCTGTACTTTTGAATCAAATAACAAGAAAATGCTAAAAAGTTGTTGTGTCGCAGCTTGTACCTCTAATAAGAGGGAAAACCCAGACCTCAGGTTTTTCACTCTACCAAATCCCAAACGTGAGGATAGCTCAGATAGCCTGTGGGACCCAGCTTCGTCACACACCTACGTGTGTAGTAAGCACTTCATTACAAGTAAGAAGTCCCGTGTAGCTCAGATGGTAGAGCATGGCACTTGCAATGCCAGAGTTGTGAATTCGATTCCCAAGGGGGACCAGTATGGAAAAAAGTATGAACATGCAATAATTAACTGTAAGTCGCTCTGGTAAAATGTAAGAAAGACATTGTTATTTATATTAGACAGGGTGTAGATGTGTATTGTACTGCTGCCCTACCAAGCAAAAAGGCAGTAACTGAGAAACTGGAAAAAATTTACCTTGGTTTACCTTGGTTAACATTAACTTTATGCAGTTACTGATAACATGAGCCCAATTTTCTCCAAAACACAATACAATAAAGGTAGGATACTTGTCCACATGATTAAGCACGTATTTAATGTAGCCAAAATTACATTAACTCATTTTCAATCAAATGAGCAGTTACTGCCTTCTTGCTTGGTAGGGCAGTATGGGACTCCCAATCACGGCCGGTTGTGATACAGTCTGTAGTGACGCCTCTAGCGCTGAGATAATAAGGCTGTAACGTAACTAAATGTGGAAAAAGTCAAGGGGCCTTTCCGAAATCATTAATTTAATTTAATTCCCAAAACTTTATTTTAAGGGTCCATAATAAACCATTTATAAGTTATTATAAGGCATTTACAAACTGTTTGCTCATCATTTAACAGTAACTGTTGATTGGTGTTTTTGTGTATAACAAGGAGCGCTATCCAGCTTTTTTCCATATGCTTTCAGTCAACTCTAGCTAGAATTAAAGTTTCCTGTGGCTCGAGAGACCTGTACAAGTCATGAGCGAAGAGGCTAGCTTGCAGCTAACGTTAGCTATCTCAAGTCCGACCAATGGTGTATATATTAATCATTGAGTCCGACATTGTAATTGGTTATAAACGAGAAGGGTTGGGTGAAAGCCATCCTTAAAATTTGTATTTATTTCATTTTTATTTAACCTTTATTTAACTAGGCAAGTCAGTTAAGAACAAATTCTTATTTACAATGACGGCCTACCCCGGCCTCCCCTAAACCAGACGACGCTGGGCCAATTGTGCGCCGCCATATGGAACTACCGATCACGGCCGGTTGTGATACAGCCCGGGATCGAACCAGTTAGCTAGCTTACATTACCAGTCTAAGAAATTGTGAAATGTGTTGTGTTGGCCTGTTGTGTACACGGGGTAAAGAGCCGCCCATGAATTGGGCCGGAGCCGAGCTCCCCCACCTTGGCTTGGGCCTAAATTAGTGAGAGCCTGTGGTGTAATTATTAGACCTACTACTTCTCAATGGGCTTTGGTCAAAATGTAATGCCATTTCAGCCAAACACACATTTTCTTTCATTGTTCTTTCTAATGAGAGTTATAAGGTAGAAACAGTAAAAATGTGCGATGTGACGATTGCATGTCACACCCTGAGATGTTTCACCTGTTGTCTTGTCTCCACCCCACACCAGGTGTTCCCTATTCACCATTAGTCCTCTGTGTATTTAACCCCTGTTCTCTGTTCTGGCAATTGCCAGATCGTCTTGTCCTGTACAGCGTTCGTTTCCAGCGTTCCTTGTTACCAGTGTTTTTCCCGATACCCGTGTTCTGTTCTGGGTTTTTTCCCGGTGTCGATATCTGCCTGTTTGACCCGACTACGAACCTGCCTACTCCTTTGTACCTCAGCACTTCTTCTTTGGCTATCGTCTTCTGCCTGTCCACCGACCAACAAGTCTGGATACCCCAGTGTATCTCTGCCCTGCTATCCTGTTACCAACCATTGCTTGCCCACCCACTACGAGATTGTTTGCCTATTAAATAATCATTTATTCTATTGGAATCAACTCTGCCTCTGTGTTCGCATTTGGGTCCACTAGCCTGCTTTGTGACAGAACGATCTGGCCATGACGGACCCAGCGGATTTTGATCGTCTACATCACGCAGTAGCACACCAAGGGGCTGCTGTGGGTCGTCATGAAGAGGTCCTGCGTTCCTTAGTGGAGGAGCTACGGGAACAGAGGGAGCTCCGGAGGCTAGCTACCGAGAGTCTCGCTCAACAATTGGAGAGGCTAACCCTGTCACTGTCTGTCCCAAGTGCACCCCATCAGCCTCCTCTCCCATCTCAACCCAGCAATCATTCACCTCCCATGACACACCGACGGGAGCCCCACTTACCTCCACCGGAACGATTCTCAGGAGACTCCAGGTCCTGTCGTCCTTTCTTGCTACAGTGTTCCCTCATCTTTGATCTCCAGCCGTCGTCATTCTCCACAGGACAGTCCAAAGTCATCACCTTGATGTCGGGCCGAGCTCTGGAATGGGCTACCGCTCTGGAATGGACTACCTCTGTCAAGGAACAAGATTCACCAATCTGCGACAGCCTGGAAGCATTCACCACGGAGTTGAGGAAAGTTTTCGATGCTCCACAATCTGGCAGGGATGCAGCACGTCAGCTGTTGCTGCTAAAACAGGGCTCTAGCAGTGTCGCAGATTACGCGATCAAGTTCCGAACCCTCGCTGCCGACAGTTCGTGGAATTCCGAGTCCTTGTTCGACGCGTTATTCTTTGGCTTATCGGAACCTATTAAGGACGAGCTTGCTGCTCGGGACATGCCCCCGGATCTGGATTCTCTTATCGCTCTTGCTATACGGCTAAGCAGCAGACTGCGAGAACGCAACTGGGAGAGGAGATTCCAACGCCCCGCCCAGACACTGCCGACTCTTGCCCGAGGCGCAGAGAGATTGTCTTGTGAGTTCCCGTTGTCTACCGAGTCACTACCAAGTTATCCGAGAGCAGCCAATCCTTGTCCCTCGGAGCCGATGCAGCTGGGTAGAGCCAGATTGACACCAGAGGAACGGCAAAGGAGAGTCATCGACCGCACTTGTCTCTACTGCGGGGAGGCGGGACATTTCATAGCCAGCTGTCCGTTAAAAGATCGGGCATCCATGAGGACGGGAGTACAGGTGAGCCAAATAAAAGTTCCCTATGTTTCTACTGTTCGGTTCCCATTTCATGCCACTATTCTGTGGGGGTCCCAATCCCTTGATATTAATGCACTTATTGATTCTGGGGCTGATGAGTGTTTTATGGATTCCACCCTTCTAAAACAACTGGGAATTCCTACTCAACCCCTCCAGACGTCCATAGAGGCCACTGCCCTGGATGGTCATTCAGTGGGACGTGTCTCACATTTCTGTTCCTGTTTCCCTGGTTTTATCTGGTAATCACAGTTTCTACCCTTGAGTTCCCCCCAAGTTCCTGTGATATTAGGTCTTTCTTGGCTTGTCAAACACAATCCCCACATAGACTGGTCAACAGGTTAAATTGCTGGTTGGAGTTCCTTTTGTCTGGCTAACTGTTTGAAGTCTGCCCCTCATGTCCTGAATAGCAGTGTTCCACCTCCACCATGTGACATTGATATTTCGTCAGTGCCTACGCAATACTGGGACTTTAAGGAAGTCTTCAACAAAGCCCATGCTACCTCCCGGCCGTCTCATTGACCGTATGACTGCACTATCAAGCTCCTTCCTGGCACAGCGCACCCCCATGGACGTCTTTACCCCCTGTCCGGTCCTGAGACCAAAGCAATGGAGGACTATATAGAATCGTCGCTCAGGGCTGGAATCATTTGTCCGTCTTCCTCTCCTGCTGGCGCAGGATTTTTCTTTGTGGCCAAGAGAGACAAAACACTGCGTCCCTGCATAGACTACAGAGGACTGAACGACATCACAATAAAGAACAGGTATCCTCTTCCTCTCCTCTCCTCTGCATTTGAACTGCTCCAGAGTGCCACCATCTTTATGAAGCTGGACCTGCGCAACGACTCCCATCTGCTACGGATACGGGAGGATATGAGTGGATGACTGCATTCAACACGGCCAGCTGGGATTATGAGTATCTCGTCATGCCATTCGGGTTGACCAACGCTCCTGCTGTTTTTCAGTCTCTGGTCAATGATGTCCTCCGGGACATGCTCAATACGTTTGTCTTCATTTACCTGGATGACATTTTGATTTTCTCTCCGTCCAAGAGCACACAGCCCACGTGCGACAGGTCCTCCAAAGGCTGTTGGAGAATCAGCTCTATGTCAAGGCGGAGAAGTGCGAGTTTCATCGCTCTGTCATTCCCTTCTTCCTCGTGTCCGCCGGAAGCATCCAAATGGACCCTGGCAAGGTCAAGTCTGTAACTGAGTGGCCCCAGCCCACCTCTCAATTGGATCTCCAGCGGTTCCTGGGGTTTGCCAACTTTTATCGGAGGTTCATTCGCGGTTACAGCATGTTGGCAGCCACTCACAGCACTGACCTCTACTAAGGTGCCCTTTCTGTGGTCCCCGGAAGCTACCCAGGCCTTCGCTGACCTTAAGCGGCACTTCACCACAGCTCCCCTTCTAGTCCATCCCGACCCGACCGGGCACATCAGTTTGTGATGGAAGTGGATGCCTCCAACAGCGGGGTGGGTGCAGTGTTGTCCCAAAGGTCAGACCGTGACCAGAAGCTGCACCCCGGTGCATTCCTCTCCCGTCGGCTCAGTCCTGCTGAGGGGAATTATGACGTCGGCAACAGGGAGTTGTTGGCTGTCAAGACTGCACTAGTGGAATGGAGGCATTGGTTGGAGGGGTCGGAGATCCCGTTCCTGGTGTGGACCGACCATAAAAACCTGGAATACCTGCGGTCAGCCAAATGGCTCAATTCCCGGCAAGCCAGGTGGGCTCTGCTCTTCACCCGTTTTAATTGTCCTATCGCCCCAGCTCGAAGAACACCAAACCAGATGCCCTCTCTCGTGTGTTCGGGCATTCTACTACCTCCCATGATCCAATTCTCCCGGCTGCCTGCCTGGTCACGTTTCTGGTCTGGGGTGTCGAAGAGGAGGTTCGCCGAGTGCAACAGTTGCATCCTGACCCCGGAGGCGGTCCGCCTGGCTGTCTCTTTGTACCTGACCCGGTTCGTTCCAGGGATCTGGAGTGGGGTCACTCCTCTAAGCTCACCTGCCACCCCGGCTCCCGTCGAACGTTGGACTTCATCCGCTGGCGGTTCTGGTTGCCCACCATGGGGGCCGACATTCCATCGTTTGTCTCAGCTTGTGCTATATGTGCCCGAAACAAGACGCCACGTCATGCACCGTCGGGTCTCCTGCAACCGCTTCCTGTCCCAAGGCGGCCCTGGTCTCACATTTCCCTGGACTTTGTTACCGGTCTCCCTCCTTCCGATGGCAACACCGTCATTCTGGCAGTCGTGGATCGATTTTCCAAGGCCGCCCACTTCGTCCCACTGCCCAATTACCCTCAGCCAAGGAGACCGCTCAACTGACGGTTCAGCACGTCTTCAGAACCCACAGACTCCCCATTGACATCATCTCAGATCGGGGTCCTTAGTTCTCTTCCCAGTTCTGGAGAGCATTCTGCACCCTCATCGGGTCGTCAATCAGCCTGTCCTCAGGGTTTTATCCCCAGACTAATGGCCAGTCGGAGCGGGCCAACCAAGACCTGGAAACCGTACTCCGATGTCTAGTTTCGGACAATCCCTCCACCTGGAGCCGGCACCTGGTCTGGGTGGAATATGCCCGGAACACTGGTCTCTCCCCTTTTGAGTGTGCCTTGGGCTACCAGCCTCCGTTGTTCCCTGAGCAGGAGGTCGGTGTTCCCTCCGCCCAGTTGTTCGTTCGGCGCTGTCATCGGACATGGAAACGAGCCGCAGGACTCCAGCCCCCCAATACAGTGTCGGCCAGATGGTGTGGCTGTCTACCCGTGATCTGCCCCTTCGAGTGGAAAGCCGCAAACTCTCTTCCCGCTACATCGGGCCCTTTCAGACCGCTCGGGTCATCAGCCGCTCGGCTGTTAGTTTATTGTTGCCTCGCACCCTCCGTGTTCACCCTAGCCTGCTTTGTGACAGCATGAGCTTTATCCCCTACCACTCTACTCCTACATCTAACATTGCCTATAGTTATGAATTTTATGAATTCTTCCGGGCACAACTATAATCGGACAACACCAAATGGACAACTGTGAAGTGTTTCATAGTTTGTAGTCCAGCTGGCAGTATCACATACCTGCCCGAATGCATAGTTTGGTAGAGGAAGAATAATGGTCTGGGGCTGTTTTTCATTGTTGAGGCTCTTTAGTTCCAGTCAAGGGAAATATTTACATTACAGCATACAATGACATTCTAGATGATTCTGTGCTTCCAACTTTGTGGCAACAGTTTGGGGAAGGCCATTTCCTGTTTCAGCATGACAATGCTGCTGTGCACAAAGCAAGGTCCATACAGAAATGATTTGTCGAGATTGGTGTGGAAGAACAAGACTGGCCTGCACAGAGCCCTGACCTCAACCCCATCAAACACCTTTGGTATGAATTGGAACGTTGACTGCGAGCCAGGCCTAATCGCCCAACATCAGTGCCCGACCTCACTAATGCTCTTGTGGCTGAATGGAAGCAAGTCCCAGCAGCAATGTTCCAACCTCTAGTGGAAAGCCTTCCCAGAAGAGTGGAGGCTGTTATAGCAGCAAAGGGAGGACCAACTCCATATTTTATTTATTTTTTATTTTACCTTTATTTTACTAGGCAAGTCAGTTAAGAACATATTCTTATTTTCAATGACGGCCTAGGAACAGTGGGTTAACTGCCTTGTTCAGGGGCAGAACGACAGATTTTTACCTTGTCAGCTCGGGGATTTGATCCAGCAACCTTTCGGTTATGGGCCCAACACTCTAACCACTGGGCTACCTGCCGCCCCATATTAATACCCATGGTTTTGGAATGAGATGTTCAAAGAGCAGCTGTCCACATACTTTTGGTCATGTAGTTTATCTACTGTTTGCCTGGGTGACTGGACTTTGTTATTTCAACTCTTGTTTCTTTGACCAGAGGAGTTGGAAAACCATCTCAAAGAGATCTGGCAACCAGACTGTATTTCATTCTGGTAAAAAATGTCAGATCTTCACACACCAGCCATCACATGTGGCAGAAGCCAACTCCCAGGCAAAAAGGTTGAAGAATCAAGAGTTCAAATCCAATGTTCAGATTCATATTGTTATGCTTTTTATTCAATATTAGAATGCAATTTCACTGGGACATCTACTAATTCATATTAAGCAGTACCACACAAACACACATACACACGCACACACACATACTGTAAACAATGCTGCAACATACTGTATCTACGTTTACATGACACACTCTCCATCTCTGCATTATTCCTATACTGTACATACTGTATACCTCTGACGATCTGAACTCCACTGTAACATCAACTGCATTAGGTATTTGCACCCACACACTTTATATTGTATACAATTTTATAATATGGTTTTATCTGTTTAACCTACATGGTTGCCGTTAGTTAATTATATCACTGACTAATATGATAAAACAAGTACTTTTGAATCGGTACATTTTTATAACACTGTTTTGATATAATTACATGATTCAGGTTTGAGTTCTTTGACTCAACTACTGTATCCTAACAGTTCTTTATAGATTAGTCTTGGTTTTCTTAATCTCAAGATCTTATTCTATCAGAAATAAATATACAGTAGACCTACAGTGGGGAGAACAAGTATTTGATACACTGCCGATTTTGCAGGTTTTCCTACTTATAAAGCATGTAGAGGTCTGTAATTTTTATCATAGGTACACTTCAACTGTGAGAGACGGAATCTAAAACAAAAATCCAGAAAATCACATTGTATGATTTTTAAATAATTAATTTGCATTTTATTGCATGACATAAGTATTTGATCACCTACCAATCAGTAAGAATTCCGGCTCTCACAGACCTGTTAGTTTTTCTTTAAGAAGCCCTCCTGTTCTCCACTCATTACCTGTATTAACTGCACCTGTTTGAACTCGTTACCTGTATAAAAGACACCTGTCCACACACTCAATCAAACGGACTCCACACACTCAATCAAACAGCTGTGTAAGGACATCAGGGATAAAATTGTAGACCTGCACAAGGCTGGGATGGGCTACAGGACAATAGGCAAGCAGCTTGGTGAGAAGGCAACAACTGTTGGCGCAATTATTAGAAAATGGAAGAAGTTCAAGATGACGGTCAATCTCCCTCGGTCTGGGGCACCATGCAAGATCTCACCTCGTGGGGCATCAATGATCATGAGGAAGGTGAGGGATCAGCCCAGAACTACACGGCAGGACCTGGTCAATGATCTGAAGAGAGCTGGGACCACAGTCTCAAAGAAAACCATTAGTAACACACTGCGCCGTCATGGATTAAAATCCTGCAGCGCACGCAAGGTCCCCTTGCTCAAGCCAGCGCATGTCCAGGCCCGTCTGAAGTTTGCCAATGACCATCTGGATGATCCAGAGGAGGAATGGGAGAAGGTCATGTGGTCTGATGAGACAAAAATAGAGCTTTTTGGTCTAAACTCCACTCGCCGTGTTTGGAGGAAGAAGAAGGATGAGTACAACCCCAAGAACACCATCCCAACCGTGAAGCATGGAGGTGGAAACATCATTCTTTGGGGATGCTTTTCTGCAAAGGGGACAGGACGACTGCACCGTATTGAGGGGAGGATGGATGGGGCCATGTATCGCGAGATCTTGGCTCCGTAAGAAGCATCTCAAGGTCCTGGAGTGGCCTAGCCAGTCTCCAGACCTGAACCCAATAGAAAATCTTTGGAGGGAGCTGAAAGTCCGTATTGCCCAGCGACAGCCCCGAAACCTGAAGGATCTGGATGGAGGAGTGGGCCAAAATCCCTGCTGCAGTGTGTGCAAACCTGGTCAAGAACTACAGGAAACGTATGATCTCTGTAATTGCAAACAAAGGTTTCTGTACCAAATATTAAGTTCTGCTTTTCTGATGTATCAAATACTTATGTCATGCAATAAAATGCAAATTAATTACTCACAGTTGAAGAGTACCTATGATAAAAATTACAGACTTCTACATGCTTTGTAAGTGGGAAAACCTGCAAAATCGGCAGTGTATCAAATACTTGTTCTCCCCACTGTATACCATAACATATTATTTGTACCTAGTCTATGTAGTTGTCTGTACCAACCAGCTTGGTGTAGATATGCTTGGCCCAGAATTTCCTTATTGTGTCCACAGCCTTGGTGATGAAGTCAACATCTTGCAGGACCTGAAAAATTATCTGTAGAATATCTTGCTTTACAGACATGTTTGCACCCATAGCTGTGGAAAGTAGGGGTGCTGAGGGTGATGCAATTAATTATTAATCACAATAAAAAAATATATACAGTATATACAAATATATATATATATTGGGACTCAGGATAAGACCCAGATGCAGACCGTTTGAATCACAGATGTTTATTACAAAACACGGGGTGCGGAGATATTCCAGGTTCTTGTGATCCGTCCACACTATGAAAGGGTGTTCCTCCCCCTCTAACCAGTGCCTCCACTCCTCCAACGCTATCTTCATCACCAGTAGTTCTCTCGGTTACCCACGTTGTAAGACGTCCAGGGGCAGGCTGCGCCGACTTGAGGCAATGAGCGTGGCAGAACGGGCTCCAATACTTGATCGAACCCACAGAGGGATTGTGTCTCTGGAGCCATGAAAACCCACACTCCTGCGCTGTCTTGGCTGTGTGCGTAGGGTCATTGTTCTGTTGGAAGGTGAACCTTTGCCCCAGTCTGACTTCCTGAAGCAGGTTTTCTGCTTCTGATCTCTCTGTACTTTGCCTTGACCCTGACTATTTAACCTTTATTTAACTAGGCAAATCAGTTAAGAACAAATTCTTATTTACAATGACAGGGTCAGCCCCTGGAGCAAATTAGGGTTAAGTGCCTTGTTCAAGGACACATTGACAGGTTTTTCACCTTGTTAGCTCGGGTATTCGAACCAGCAACCTTTTTTCTAAGAGTGTATCACGTAAATAAATTGTTGAAGTAGATAGATACTTTTTCTGAGTATTGCAATGAGTGCCAATGGGTAACAAAGGGTTATGTCAGGTCCGTGTCCCCCAAACAGTGGGGGTGGAGTCTCCAACCAAGGGGCGTGGCCAACATGTTGCTCGCACCTATGACCCAACACAGCTCCTTGTCCATGTCGAAGACAATGCCAGGGCCCAATTCTTGCCCCAGTTCGTCCCTGCATCTATGAGAATGGATTGCATTGATCAATGTTCATTGACAGAGCCACCAGTTAATCT
This sequence comes from Thymallus thymallus, assembly GCA_023634145.1. Classification (NCBI taxonomy): domain Eukaryota; kingdom Metazoa; phylum Chordata; class Actinopteri; order Salmoniformes; family Salmonidae; genus Thymallus; species Thymallus thymallus. The sequence goes on from CM042413.1 coordinate 12,047,047, forward strand.
GTAAAGATGTTCTATTGATTCTCTTTTGTCCATTACCTGTCAGATGGGGCTGAGGAAAATTATGTGCGTGAAAAGGTTCACTAAAGCCATTTATAGTTGTGCAGATGTGCACCAATTGTCAATGCAACCCTACTGTGCAGATAAGGAATTGGTAGCACTTTATAATAACACCTTTTAATTAAGCATTTATAATGGATAAGTAAATTGTTTATTCATAATGTATTACTTACTAATCCTACATTTGTAAATGTCAGTGAGCTAGTTATTCACCCATTTATAAACAACTTTTAAAGTATGTAGTAATGATTCCTAAGATCATTCATAAGATGTTTAAAATAGGTCCTTATTTAATGTTATTTAATATAATATAATCATATTTAATTTAATATAATAAGGTTTATTTGCTATTCAATCAAAACTCAGGACAAGGTTTCCAGGTTTAGTATTCAAATCATAAAGCCTTGCAAAGTTTTTATCTGTCACCCTAGACACAAAAGTTTGTCATGATTATAACAATCAAAAAAACAAACAAATATTATTTTGGCCTACAATGAGGAAATTCATTCAACATATCGAAAAATACAGACTCACCAAACATGTTGCACATAGGCTACCAGAATTATCAGTTTAATGTTACAAAGATAATTTATTAAAGCTGCAAAACGTAACATAACTTTTGGGCGACCTGACAAAATTCACATAGAAATGTGAGTTATCGATCTGTCATTCTCATTGAAAGCAAGTCTAAGAAGCGTTAGATCTATTCTATGTGTGCTATTTCTATGCTTCCGGTTCTTAAGTTTAGTTTTTTGCATCTTTTACTTTCGGTTTTCTACACCAGCTTCAAACAGCTGAAATAAACTATTAGAATGTTAGCAACTAGGAAATGGCTGAGCGATTTCTGCATATTACACCTTTAGATACCAGACCAGTGGGCAGGAAGCCCAAATTATTATTTTATATTTTCTCTCCCCCCTTTGAAGTGTACCGCATCAGTTATGCTGAGAAAGGAAAACCATACAAACCCTGCAGAAAATAAGTGATTTATTCAGGAAAGGACTATCAGGTGGTGCAGAGGCAGATGCAGTACAGTACAGTGCAGTACATTGGCAGATGCAGTAGTGTATAAAACTGTATTTGTATATTATTTATACAACGGGTAGGTCTAATCCTGAATAATGATTGGTTAAAACCGCATACCAGCTGGTGTCTATTCCACAAATTTCCACCGGCTAAATCTATGGCTAGGCCACTCCAGGACCTTGAAATGCTTCTTACGAAGCCACTCCTTCGTTGCCCGGGCGGTGTGTTTGGGATCATTGTCATGCTGAAAGACCCAGCCACGTTTCATCTTCAATGCCCTTGCTGATGGAAGGAGGTTTTCACTCAAAATCTCACGATACATGGCCCCATTCATTCTTTCCTTTACACGGATCAGTCGTCCTGGTCCCTTTGCAGAAAAACAGCCCCAAAGCATGATGTTTCCACCCACATGCTTCACAGTAGGTATGGTGTTCTTTGGATGCAATTCAGCATTCTTTCTCCTCCGAACACGACGAGTTGAGTTTTTACCAAAAAGTTATATTTTGGTTTCATCTGACCATATGACATTCTCCCAATCCTCTTCTGGATCATCCAAATGCTCTCTAGCAAACTTCAGACGGGCCTGGACATGTACTGGCTTAAGCAGGGGGACACGTCTGGCACTGCAGGATTTGAGTCCCTGGCAGCGTAGTGTGTTACTGATGGTAGCCTTAGTTACTTTGGTCCCAGCTCTCTGCAGGTCATTCACTAGGTCCCCCCGTGTGGTTCTGGGATTTTTGCTCACTGTTCTTGTGATCATTTTGACCCCACGGGGTGAGATCTTGCATGGAGCCCCAGATCGAGGGAGATTATCAGTGGTCTTGTATGTCTTCCATTTCCTAATAATTGCTCCCACAGTTGATTTCTTCACACCAAGCTGCTTACGTATTGCAGATTCAGTCTTCCCAGCCTGGTGCAGGTCTACAATTTTGTTTCTGGTGTCCTTTGACAGCTCTTTGGTCTTGGCCATAGTGGAGTTTGGAGTGTGACTGTTTGAGGTTGTGGACAGGTGTCTTTTATACTGATAACAAGTTCAAACAGGTGCCATTAATACAGGTAACAAGTGGAGGACAGAGGAGCCTCTTAAAGAAGAAGTTACAGGTCTGTGAGAGCCAGAAATCTTGCTTGTTTGTAGGTGACCAAATACTTATTTTCCACCATAATTTGCAAATAAATTCATTAAAAATCCTACAATGTGATTTTCTGGAATTTTTTTTCTCATTTTGTCTATCATAGTTGAAGTGTACCTATGATGAAAATTACAGGCCTCTCTCATCTTTTTAAGTGGGAGAACTTGCACAATTGGTGGCTGACTAAATACTTTTTTTGCCCCACTGTATGTGCTTTTACAAAGAAAAACAAACATGTAGGCTATGAGGATTATACTTTTATATTTGTAGCTTAATCCATCGTAACAAGAAATAAATGACAATGGTGGTTATGTCAATTCGTTGTATTTTACCCTAAAATCCATAACTGATTGATGGTGCAGTCTGCTGAAATAGTTGGCTCATAGTTCAATGGTTGTGAGTTCTAATCCTACATGGGGCAATTATCTTTTTTTTTCTTTCAAATCCTTTATTTACAGTATTGATCCCGTTCCCACACACTTCTAATTCTGAAAAGTGAAAGCATACCTGTGAGAGGGGTCGCCCTCTCACAAGACCAATCTGTGAGTTAATTTGACCATTGGAAAAAGAGCTTCTGCATAGATATTGCAATGTGGGTTGGATTGAATTGAGCTCCTAATCTTCATTTTCAAGCATAGGAATTAGGGTTCACCCCCTGAAAAATCTGAATAAAAAATATATGAATAAAAATAAAATATATTAACAAAAGTAGTGCACTGGCCTTTACTAGTCCTGTATTAGCGGACCGATATAACCATCTGTAGTGCGGGCAAAAAAATGTATCTGGTCTTGATTTAAAGTTAGGGTTAAGCATATGGTTAGCAGTGTGGTTAAGGTATAAAATCACATTTCAAGAAGATAAATTGAAGAAATGGGCGGGTTTAGGACATTGTGGCTGTGGTAACTAGTGACGACCACACAGGTGGACGGGGGGGGGGGGCATGTTCCTTACCTTCCTGCCACGTTGGACCTCACATCAGGCCCAGCTGAACCGAAGTGACGTGACAGGTAGTGACTGGGAAAAATCGATGCAGCTACATATATTATTTTGGACGATATTTTGGACAATATTATATCGATTTGTATTTTTTCTTTGCTAGGTAGTGAAAGCTAGCGCTAAATTGGCTGTACCTGCACCAAAATGCTGGTATTTGTTTATCCTATTGCTTGTTCTCCATCTTCTTTTTATATAGAGAGCCAACATGTTTTCAGCTCTTTTAATTCCATGACTAATTTTCTCAAGCTCTCGGTAGCACTTTATAATAACTCCAGTAAAAAAGCATTTATATTCGATTAGTAAATAGTTTATTCATCATTTAGTAATCATTTGTAAATGTTATTAACCTAGTTATTCACACATTTATAAATAACTTTTCAAGTATTTAATAATTATTCATAAGATCATTCATAAGATGTTTTGAGTGACCAATATAATTTCTCACAAAAAGATGGACATGCCATCGGTAGACATTCCAGCAGTACCTGATGCTCCTTAATGTCCTTAAGGTCTTTAAATTACCCCTAGAACATATCAATGGTTAAACAATAAGCACACAATACAGAGGGTGTTTAAGAAAATATATTGAAAATGTTAATACAAAATAAAAGAGTCACAATGTTGTAATAGTGTGATGTGTAACTTCAGACACTCTATGCTGAGTAAAATAACGTTTTTAGTCTGAAAATGCTAACATAAGCGGTTCCTGACAGTGACTTTTCTACCAAAGCCAAAGTGTGGATTGCAGTCACTCCTTGGAGCAGTCTAATCTCGGTTAATTTGGTCAGCTAATAAATTCTGGGTCCATATACCTGTTATAAATTGGGAGTTCCGGTTAGCGAAGTCCCCACATCACAAACAAGTATGGGCAGGAAACTCTCAGGCAAAGTTCCCCCTCCACCAAATTCCCCACATGTGAGAAGCAGTCGAAGTTTAAGCACCGCCTTCACCCAATCCTGGTACATCCAAATAATGAGTCACGTAAACACAAACCCCGGACCTACTGCTGCTCAGTTATCCTACACATTCCATCCCGTTTTACATGTGAATCTGTCCACGAGAGATTAAGAGCAGTCCATAGACTGTTTAGGTAAGGAAACAAATATCTAAGCACTGGAAGTATTTAACGTTTATACATGTAACATTTCTACCTCAATCAATCACACGTCAGTAGTAATGAAGGCAGAGGCGTTTCTGGCCAATCTGGTACCCTAGGCGAGATCTAAAAAAATCTGGGAAATAACACTTTTTAATTTTACTACTATAAACACATAAGAAGTGTGACATCAAGTGTGCAAATTTTTTTTTAAAAGGAGAGTCAAAATATTGTGTGCAGCTATAAAATAAACAAATTAAAATAAATAAAGACAACATAAAAACACCATTTTTACTAATGTGCAATCAAATATTTAACAACAGGTGCATAAGGTGGGTAAACAAAAAAGACACAAAAAAAAGACAACAAAATTGCATTATGTGTGCTGTTACATCAGATGAAGGGCAGTTTCTAACTGTCTTAAAACTGGACATGCCTCGAATTTCCTTGCTGCAAAATTATCAATGATATCATCATAGGATAGCTTCCTGGACACCTATCTGTTTATGCTCATCATCGCAAGGCCATTGAGACGGTCTTGTGTCATTGTGGACCTGAGGTAGTTCTTAATGAGCTTCAATTTAGAGAAGCTCCTCTCTGCAGAAGCTACTGTAACAGGAGCAGTTGTAGTGATTCGAATGGGGGAAAATGTCATGGTTTGTCTGTCTAACTTGCTAATAGCTTGTCAATCAAGTAAACTGATGCTTTCAGTGTTACCTACTCTTGTTAAAACACTACACATTGTTTTCTGCTGCTGTATGCGTTGTGTGTCTGCAGACTCTATTCGCCCATTGCACACAATTTTTTTTTTTTTTTTTTCACCTTTATTTAACCAGGTAGGTCAGTTGAGAACAAGTTCTCATTTGCAACTGCGACCTGGCCAAGACAAAGCAAAGCAGTGCGACAAAAACAACACAGAGTTACACAATAAACAAAACATAGTCAAAAACACAATAGAAAATCTATATACAGAGTGCAAAATGTAGTGCAAAATGCAGTAAGATTAGGAGGTAGGACAATAAATAGACCAAAGTGGTGAAATAAATTACAGATTATCATCATTAACACGATAACACGTTATGTAGTTTAGTCACCCAACCAACATATTCTGTTCATTTAAAATCCGGCAGTTGTCGACTTATAAAAGTGTTCCAACAGGAGAAACACTATACACTCCAATACAAGACTCCTGTATTTATGGCAATTGTTGGGCTCATTGCAATTACTATCACTGTCTTCTTAAGACTCATTTGTATTTATGTAAATTGTGCATGGGGTCATTGCATATACTCAAATGTAACACAGAAGATGTGTGAGTGAGATGATGATGATGATAATAATAATAATTATAATGTAACAACAACAATAATAATAATAATACATTTGTTATTCCCTTGTTTACAGAGTGGGCTTGCAGCAGGCAAACCCAGTGATGCTACTGGTCCCTCCTCCTCTACAGTTGTGATACAGACACTCCAGCAAGCATTTAAAAGGCAGGCTGCTTATGCACCGACATCAAAAAATGCTCAAGACCTTACTGCATCCCTTTCATATTACATTGCAAAGGACATGATACATTTTTACATTTAAATCAAAGATGCATACATATAGGATGTTAGGCCAGCAGCACCTTATTTCTTTATGAAGGAGAGAACGGACATACAATCAGTGCTGTTCATTTGATTTGTTTACATATTTTGTGTTGTTATTTTAATGTCAACACCTGCACATTGGATATGGATACGTCTCCATATGGTTGTATTGTTCGTACATGCACATTTACTTGTGTTGCTTTTATATGCACATTTGATTCGCTTACTTAAGGTTGTGTTCATTAAAACCTGCACTAGGGAAACTTTTACCTCTTATGGCCACATGGTGCCATCTTTAATGTTATTATTTTAATGTTTATGCACACATAGTGCTGCGAATTTTATTTGTTGGTTTTCAATATAAAACTTGATGAAATGATTTCAGTGTGTGTATCAGTACTTTCTAAACATTTTAACAATACCGCGATAATACTGATAACCGTGATAATTTTGGTCACTATAATCGTGATATGAAATTTTCATACATATCACTAGGATGGCTGGCTCCATTTTGTACCATATGTAAGTTCTGTTTTAGGATAGGGTCAAATTGGGCAACAAGCTGTACTTCTTGGAGGAAGTTTCCGTTATTTGGCTGGTAAAGTGCATCTGTTTTTTCCTCTCAGAGCAAGGCTTCTCTCTGCGAGGGACTGAATAATGGCTACCAACCATGTCAGGACCTCACGCCACCGTCTTCTTTCAGTCTCTATTTACATCATTTCGACCTGATCTTTTGTTTGTCCCCTTTGAAGACGACTCTCAAGTTCTTTCCATGAGGTCATATGTTTTTATGTTCTAGACTGCACTCATGATATTCTAGTATAGTGCCACAATTCTTCCAATCATTTACACCCTTAGTAACAAGCTTATGATCTTTGTTTGAAAACAGTTTACAGCAAAAACAGTACAGATTATCATTTTGTATTGGATAAGCTAACCAGCTTCTCTTGTGGTGATGGTGGAAATCTCTCCCATCCTCCCTCCTGGGAAATACAAAGTCTGGTGGGATCTGAAATGGCCCACTACTAACCATCTCAGTCCTTGCACTGTCTGAAATTGCTGTCCAATATGCAGGATCTAGAGGCACTGCCTGTACAGAATGTGTTGTTGGATCTTGACTAGCCGGCAGACAGGAAGCAGTAGCAGAATGTGATGCACTTGAAATTCCAAGAATAGGTAATTCATTTTCACTGAAAAAAATCTTATAGTCCTTTATTAGATGATTACTGAAAACTGATTTAACAGAATTAATACTAATAATATCTTACAATACAGTTCAGGTTATAGAACACAGGAAAACAGAACAAAAATAGTAAATTTTACCCACTCAAAATGAGGGAAATAATTATATGCTGTCCCATAATAAAGATGGTGCTATTAAAACATGCCTGGATCTGGTACAACTTCGCCTGGATCTGACTGACAAGTAGGCAAACCTGTTGAGTCGGCTGTGGATGTGTCTTGACCTGTACATTTGATCACATATGAAAAAAACATTGGATTAAAACATATTACCATAAAATTATAGGTGACAGGAACAATTATAAGAAAAGATCATCACCACAATCTTAATCAGAAAGTAAGTAGTCTACTGACTATCAGAGGGGACTGATTGTGTTGATGGTTCCCCTTCAGTGGCAGCAGCATCTTCTTTGCCACTCCCCAAAATGTATTGAGAGTGTTAAGGTCGCGTCAATTCAAATCTGGTATTGGAACAAAAGGATTACTACGCCGTTTAAATCATCTATGTATTTTATTCTAGCAAACCCTTAAATGGTAAATATGAAGTTCGTATATACAGGCTCACTGTGACACCACGCAGGGCAAACAGCAAGCAGGGCCAGAGAAGAGAGAGAGAGAGAGAGCGAGAGAGAGAGAGAGCGCAAGAGAGAGCGAGAGCGCAAGAGCGCGAGAGTGTGTGAGCAAACAGTCAGCAGCGCTAGAGAAGAGAAGCGCCCCTATCCTTTGTTCTTCCTTAAATACTCTGACAGAATCGTTTCCGCTCCTTGCTGACCTGTCGGAGTAGAGGCTGAGTGTGGTTTAAACTTACTCAGCCTATCGTTGGCGTGCAGGCTGGTCCCAGCCTCGTGACGCAATCCAGTTGACGGAAGTAGTGGTCCTCTCAGTAGATGTCCTAGTTTCATATTACAACAAAATACTGTTCTATCGTGAAACCCCCAGCTAGCACATTCCTTCCACATAGCTCCCCCCTACCCAAACCTACAGCAGTTCTAAAGATCTATGATCACACAATACATTCAGTTAATAACTCTTGTTGTAGATTAACATATTCATTAGCTAAACATGTATCAGCCCTTACAAGAGCATCTGTCATATTTAGTTGGAAAATAATAAATTCTAAAGTGCAAATGTTCAGAACACTTCAGACACTCTGCAACTAACCAGCTCACCGCTGCAATTTTCTCTGCAACATTTTAAAACCATTTTGTCTCGAAATATTGATCCAAACTGGCCTTAAGGTTTCACTTCCACCCTTTGCCCACTGTCTGAGCACATGCTATGTATTTACTAATACACTAGTTCAGGTTTAGCTAGTTAGCTAGTTAGCTAGCTTAGCGCGCTACATTTAAAATAGCTAAAACCAGAGACAGACAGATGCTTTTAAAAAATGTCCATAAAAGACATACCACTATACTTATGTGTTTTTTCTTCCTCATCTTTCCTCTTCCTTCTATATTGTGCCCCCGGATTTTCAATGGATAAACTGTCACTGAACTGTCGCACGCACTCGACTCACCCACCGTCCACACCTGGCCCCGCCCTCCCTCACCACCATCTCTCCAGTCAGCAATATAATTTCACTATTATTTTTCAGTGTTTCTCCTATGTTATATTCAGAGCGGCTCCTAAACTGTCTACCGTCGCTCATGGACCCGACATCCATGAATTTAAAGCACAACTTCAAAATGTCTGTTGGCTAGCTAACCAGACGCTAATCGCTAGCTGGAATGCTAAAAACATAGATGGATGTCACGTGCGGGTGCATACACAGACGCAGCGCAGGGATTATAGTTCAACATTTTATTAATATACTATGTATATAAAGTTTCAAAATGAACAAACTATACAACAAACAAACACACAATGTACAAAATGTCACATTCACAAAAACAAACACGAAATGAACGGATGTAACAAATAGCACATTTACTTTCACCGTGACTGCGACATATAACGATAACGACCCACAACCTGTGTGAAAATCTACAAACCTATGTAGGATCCCTAATTAGAGACGATGCGCTACAGCTGCCTCTAATTAGGGATCCCACACAAACCACCACCAGAAGCAGAAAGAAAAGACCAGTCAGACTCTGACCATGGTTACATAGAGAAGCAAATAGGCTTCTCTATGGCCAGAGCCTGACAGTACCCACACCCCCCCCCCCCCAAGGCACGGACTCCCGGACGCCAAAGAAAACACACAAATACATGGGGGGGGGGGTATTAGTGAGGGAAGATTAGTTTGCCGGTGGAGGTTCTGGCTCTGGCGAAGTGGACAGTTTTCTTCCATGCCCCTTCTTTATAACCGGGCCCGTACTGGGCAACGGTGGGGCAAACGGCTCCGGCCATGGAGCTGGGCAATTATCCGGGCACGGACTGGGCACCGGTGGGGTAAACGGCTCCGGCCATGGAGCGGGGAAAACAACCGGGCCCGGACTGGGCACCGGTGGGGCAAACGGCTCCGGCCATGGAGCTGGGCAATTAACCGGGCCCGGACTGGGCACCGGTGGGGTAAACGGCTCTGGCCATGGAGTGGGGAAAACAACCGGGCCCGGACTGGGCACCGGTGGGGCAAACCACTCGGGCCATGGAGCGGGTAAAACAACCGGGCCCGGACTGGGCACCAGGGGAGCGGACTGCTCTGGCTCAAGAGCGGAGCAGACGACCGGACCCGGAATGGGCACCGGTGGAGCGGACTGCTCAGGCACTGGAGCGGAGCAGACGGCTGGACCCGGACTGGGCACCGGTGGAGCGGACTGCTCTGGCTCAGGAGCGGAGCAAACGGCTGGACCCGGAATGGGCACCGGGGGGCGGACTGCTCAGGCACTGGAGCGGAGCAGACGGCTGGACCCGCATTGGGCACCGGTGGAGCGGACTGCTCTGGCTCAAGAGCGGGCTACGGACCTTTGCTGGAGGTTCCGGGCTACGGACCTTCACTGTAGGCTTCGGGCTGCGGACCTTCGCTGGAGGTTCCGGGCTACGGAGGGCCGGCACAGGACGTACCGGTCTGGGGAGGCGCACCGGATGTCGGGTGCGTGGAGCTGGCACAGGAAGCACCTGGTTAGGCGCCCGCACTGGAGGTCGGGTGCGGGGAGCCGGCACGGGTCGTACCGGACTGGGGAGGCGCACCGGAGGTCGGATGCGTGGAGCCGGCACTGGAAGCACCTGGCTGGGCGCACGCACTGGAGGTCCTTCGCTGGAGGTTCCGGGCTACGGAGGGCCGGCACAGGACGTACCGGACTGGGGAGGCGCACCGGATGTCGGGTGCGTGGAGCTGGCACAGGAAGCACCTGGTTAGGCGCCCGCACTGGAGGTCGGGTGCGGGGAGCCGGCACGGGTCGTACCGGACTGGGGAGGCGCATCGGAGGTCGGATGCGTGGAGCCGGCACTGGAAGCACCTGGCTGGGCGCACGCACTGGAGGTCCTTCGCTGGAGGTTCCGGGCTACGGAGGGCCGGCACAGGACGTACCGGACTGGGGAGGCGCACCGGATGTCGGGTGCGTGGAGCTGGCACAGGAAGAACCTGGCTAGGCGCACGCACTGGAGGTCGGGTGCGGGAGCCGGCACGGGTCGTACCGGACTGGGGAGGCCCACCGGAGGTCGGATGCGTGGAGCCGGCACTGGAAGCACCTGGCTGGGCGCACGCACTGGAGGTCGGGTGCAGGGAGTAGGGCAGAGGTCCGGACCCGGACTGGACATCGGAGGAGCGGATTGCTCTGGCAGGGAGGTGGAGTAGACAACTGGACCCGGAATGGGCAACGGTGGAGCGGACTACTCCGGCCCAGGAGTTGAGTAGACGACCGGACCTGGACTGGACCACTCCGCCATCTCCCTCTCGACCTCTTCCTCTATCGCCCTCAATTCTTCCAAAATGCTCCTCCAAATAAACTTCCTGCTCCATGCTCTGCGCCCCCCATTTGTACCTTGGCGTCTCCATGCTCCACGGTGGGGGGGGGGGTGGTTTTATTGGCTCTTCCTGCCTGTAGCCAGACCACCCCCATAGCCCCCTCAAAAAATTACCTTGGGGTTGTTTGCGGGCGTTTCCCCGTCTCGCGCATAACGCGGCACCTCCTCACTCTCCGTCTCTCCCCAGTTACGCTGCTTGGTCTCGTAGTGGTGGGTTGGTCTGTGTATGCGGGTGCATACACAGACCAAGACGCAGAGCAGGGATTATAGTTCGACATTTTATTAATATACTATGTATATAAAGTTTCAAAATAAACGAACTATACAACAAACAAAGACACAATGTACAAAACGTCACGTTCACAAAAACAAACACGAAATAACGGACGTAGCAAATAGCACACTTTCACCGTGACTGCGACATATAACGACAACGACCCACAACCCAGTGTGAAAATCTACAAACCTATGTAGGATACCTAATTAGAGACGATGCGCTACAGCTGCCTCTAATTAGGGATCCCACACAAACCACCACCAGAAGCAGAAAGAAAAGACCTGTCAGACTCTGACCATGGTTACATAGAGAAGCAAATAGGCTTCTCTATGGCCAGAGCCTGACACTGGATAGCTGGATGGCGCAGCAGATCTGATGATGATTTTCTTTTATATAGTTTTTTAGTTATTTTTGTATGATGAATTCCACTGTCGAAATTTGTCAACAGCCCCCACCCCCCGTGAACATTTTTAGGGAAAACACTGTTTTTATAATAATTAAAAATACATATATAACATTTGTTTTGGGGGGTATATATTATATATTATATATTATTTAGTGCGGGTGGGGGCGGGAGAGTGCCCAATCGGCGACCGCCTAGGTTGCCTATGCCTAAAAACACCTGTGGTGAGCAATATGTTTGGAACATCAAATCACAGGGTCTGTGCTGACCAACTGTGTGGAATACTTCAGCGTCACTTCAACCTTAGCCTGAGCCTAGAAAGGGTCCCTGTGCTGTGGAAAACATCCTGCCTCGTCCCAGTGCCCAAGAAGGCACACCCCACTGTCCTGAATGACTTCAGACCTGTAGCGCTAACATCCCACATCATGAAGACCCTGGAAAGGTTAGTCCTCGCTTACCTCAGACCCCTGGTGTGTACATCACTGGACCCCCTGCAGTTTGCATACCAGCGCAACATCGGGGTGGATGATGCAATCATCTACCTTCTGCAGAGGGCCTACTCTCACCTGGACAACGCAGGTTGCACCGTGAGGGTTATGTTTTTTGACTTCTCCAGTGCCTTCAATACCATTCAGCCCCTGCTATTGGGTGAGAAGATGAGGAGGATGAAAGTGGAAGCACCCTTAGTCTCCTGGGTCACGGACTACCTGACCGGTAGGCCACAATTTATGCGACTACAGAGCTGTGTGTCAGAAGTTAGCAACACAGGGGCCCCCCAGGGAACGGTCCTGTCCCCCTTCCTGTTCACTCTCTACACCTCGGACTTCAGATATAACTCCACCTACAGAAGTTCTCGGATGACTCTGCAATTGTAGGGTGCATCAAGGGTGGGCAGGAGGAGGAGTACAGGAGCACAATCAGTGACTTTGTGTTGTGGTGTGAGCAGAACCACCTTCAGCTCAACATCAGCAAAACAAAGGAGATGGTGGTGGACTTCAGGAGAACCAAGGCACAACTGACTGCAGTCCCTATACAGGGGATGGATGCGGAAATGGTTGGGTCATACAAGTTCCTGGGAGTCCATATGGATAACAGGCTGGAATGGGCTGGTAACACCGGGGCCCTGTACAAAAAGGGCCAGAGCCGACTCTACTTTCTGAGGAGGCTCAGGTCCTTCAACGTGTGCAGTAAACTACTGCATACCTTCTACCAGTCTTTTTTGCAGTGGTGTGCTGGGGAGCAAACATCAAAGCCGGTGATGCTTCTCGGGTAAATAAGCTGATCAGGAAGGCTAGCTCTCTCCTGGGGATGGGGCCTTGACACTCTAGAGCAGGTGGCGGAGAGACGGATCCTGGCCAAACTGCTGGCCATCATGGACAACGTCACTCTCCCTCTGCATGCTATGGTTATGACGCAGAGGAGCACTTTCAGTCACAGACTGATCCCACCACGGTGTGCCAGAGAGCGCTACAGGAGGTCCTTCCTGCCGGCGGCTATTAGACTATATAATGCCTCACCGGGGTGCCGTGCCGTCGGCAACATAGATCTGGAACTGTTGGGGTGCTAGGACCTAGTTTAACAATTATGCATCCATCCGTGAGTAACTCTGGTCCATCAGCACACATTCACTCAGGACCTATTTATTCATGCAGGTCTGTATATACATACTCATGTACAGTTGTTATATCATATCACGTGCAATATTGCTAGTAATTCTTGGACCTAACTTACGTAGGCATTCACTCAGGAATGCATATTAGTATCCTGTCAGTTGCACCTTTTCTCATTGCTTTTAGTATATCGAATGTGCAATACGTGCAGTTGTCTGTAATTAAACCCTGCGCACTAAGGACTGTATTTTAAGGGAATTACTATTATTACCCCAAATTATATCATACACACATTTAGCTATTAAAGTATCTCTTCCTGTCATTTACCTGTACAGTTTGTGTAACCATGCAAGTATTCACTTATCTGTAAATATAACTGTATACTTACCTGTACAGCTAACATAACCATGCAAAATGTTCACTTACCTGTTCATTTAGCCAGTCTGTCTATTAAGTAAACTATTATTACCCTCGCTCATATCATACGTAGCTGCGTATCTATCTATCTATCTATCTATCTATCTATCTATCTATCTATCTATCTATCTATCTATCTATCTATCTATCTATCTATCTATCTATCTATCTATCTATCTACAATAAAATCACAGTATCATATTGCAATACATATAGAATCGTGAGAATCGCAATATATATCGTGAGGTCTCTGGCAATTCCTAGCCCTAGTGACAATGCGAAGGGGAGATACACCGAACAGCTGGCACCTGTGCCTGAAGGACCCTCGGAGCACTGAAGAGAGCAGAGGTCGGAGGTTGCCACCATCACCACTTTCACAGTAAATTTCAGAATGGAGAGAAATTGAAGAGAAGCTGGTTAGTTTATTCAATACAAAATGATAATCTTTACTGTTTTTGTAGCAAAAACAAACAAAGATCATAAGCTTGTTACTAAGGGTGAAAATGATTGGAAGAATTGTGGCACAAACAAACGCTTGTGTTTGTGCATTATGTGCCTTTTTCTCTTGCTTTAGTATATGTACTGACGTTCCATATGACTGGTGCATCAAAACCAGGACTTTATTCCACACAGTTGTTGTTTCTTTCGCACTCTACATCCTTAATTTGCCAAATAATTGAGTTAATTACACATTTTATAGCTGAAGCTGAATGTATTTGTCCCAGATTTGTGAAGAACACTGCTACTGAATATTATTCAGTCCCAAAGACCGAAGTTAAGTGTGTGTGACAAATAACCTACTGTGTTGTGAAACCAAACTAATGAATGAAAAGTGGTGTGCTCTATGGGGCTCTTTTGTTGTATACTCACTTTCATTGTATTTAAATGGGATATAGTTATAGTCTTTTTACCAAAATAATCAGCACATTCTATGAATTGGTGATGTTTTCATCCATTCATTCTGACTCTTTCTTTTAGTCCTTACTGGACTCTCCCATTTTGTGTGCATTTTTCATTGTTGTTGGAGCCTTGCAGAAGGGCACTTTTCAATAAAGCCCAATCATACTAGTGTATTGGTTGCCATGCAATCTTTTCTTCAATATTAACTGAATTTGGTCTAATTTGCTATCATGCTTGAGACATATCATTGATCAATGCACTCCAATTATGTTCTCCTCTTGTGGATGTAATTGAGTTCCATTCATTTCTAGACTGAGATATAGCTCTTTGCTTGTCAGTATAATTACATTGTGTGATATTGTTTTCATCATTATATTCTACCTCCTCTCTACAGTACATGTAGCCTACTCTCGTATTCTAGTTGTAGCCTAAACATCAAGTATTGATCATAAACCTGCATTTAGGCTGTGTATTGATTTGGAAAGTTTTAAGTTCTTCAGCGTCCACATCACCGAGGACTTGACATGGACCAACACCACCATCACTCAAGAGGGCGCAACAGCATCTTTACTTCTTAAGGCGGCTGAAGAAATTTGTCATGCCACCCAGGTCCTCTCCAAATACCACCGCTGCACCATCGAGAGCGTCCTGACTGGTTGCATCAAGACTTGGTATGGGAACTGTTTCGCCCACGACCGCGAGGCCATCCAGCAGGTGGTGAAGACATCAATCAGTACATCACTGGGACCGTGCTCCCACCCATCAAGGACAGACCCGCAGCATTATCAAGGACCCCACACACCCCAGCCACGAGCTGTTTACACCCTTAGCAACGGGTATATGGTATCAGAGCACGAGGTCTGATACCAACAGGCTCAGAGACAATTTCTATCTACAAGCCATCAGGCTGCTGTACATTTGAACTGGACTGACCACCTGCCCTGACTCTCCACACCTTAGCACATAGATATACACTCATCCACACACACACACACATTCATGCTACACATCACAACTGCTGCTACCAGAGTCTTATTATTACTGCACAATAAATACTGCACAATTTAAACACCTGTAAATATTGGACTATATTTTTTGTGCCTTCCTGTATTATACTGATGCTAAAATGTTTATTCTATTCTACTGAACCATTTACTTTATGTTGGTATTCTTATATGTCATTATTTCTTATTGTTGCTGCAATAAGAGAAGGAACCTGCATGTAAGCATTTTGTTGGAGGGTGTGTATGATGTGTATCCTGTTTAAATCAAATTTGACTGGTCGCATACACATATTTAGCAGATCTCATTGCGGGTGTAGTGAAATGCTTGTAGTGCCGTAGTATCTAACAACTCACAACAATACACACACATCTAAAAGTAACTCAAATACAGTATATGCATATAAAATGAGTAAAACAGTATGTAAACATTATTAAAGTGACTAATGTTCCATTATTAAAGTGACCAGTGATTCAATGTCTATGTATATAGAGCAGCAGCCTCTTAAGGTGCAGGGTTAGTGACCGTGACTATTTTCAGGGCAGGGTACTGGGTGGAGGCCGGCTAGTGATGGCTATTTAACAGTCCGATGGCCTTGAGACAGAAGCTGTTTTTCAGTCTCTCTGTCCGAGCTTTGATTCACTTGTACTGACCTCGCCTTCTGGATGATTGCGGGGTGAACAGGCCATGGCTAGGGTGGTTGATGTCCTTGATGATCTTTTTGGCCTTCAAATCAAATCAAATACATATAAATCTAAGTAAGGAATGGATTAAGAATATATACAGATACAGTATGTCAGAGTGGCATTGGACTAAGATACAGTGGCATAGTATAGTATACAGTTTATACATATGAGATGAGTAATGCAAGATACAGAAACATTATTAAAGTGGCTAGTTTTTCATTTCCTTAAAGTGGCCAGTGATGTCTAATCTATGTCTATAGGCAGCAGCCTCTAATGTGCTGGAGATGGCTGTTTAACATCAGTGGCGTAGTATAGAATACAATACAGTATATACATATGAGTTGGGTGATGCAATATGTAAACACAATTAAAGTGACTAAGATACCGTAGAATAGTGTAGAGTGTAGTTTATACATATGAGAGGAGTAATGCAAGATACAGAAACATTATTAAAGTGGCTAGTGTTCTATTCCTTAAAGCGGCCAGTGATTTCTAATCTATGTCTATAGGCAGCAGCCTCTGATGTGCTAGTGGTGGCTGTTTAGCAGTCTGATGGCCTTAAGATCATTCTTTTTCAGTCTCTCGGTCAAAGCTTTGATGCACCTGTAATGACCACGCCTTCTGGATGATAGCGGGGTGAATTGGCAGTGGCTCGGGTGGTTGATGTCTTTGATTATCTTTTTGGCCTTCCTGTGGCATCGGGTGCTGTAGGTGTCCAGGAGGGTGGGAAGTTTGCCCCCTGTAATGCGTTGGGCAGACCGCACCACCCTCTGGAGAGCTTTGCGGTTGTGGGCGGTGCAGTTGCCGTACCAGGCGGTGATACAGCCCGACAGGATGCTCTCAATTGTGCATCAGTAAAGGTTTTTGAGAGTTTTAGGTGTCAAATTTCTTTAGCCTCCTGAGGTTGAAAAGGCGCTGTTGCGCCTTCTTCACTACACTGTCTGTGTGAGTGGACCATTTCAGTTTGTCAGTGATGTGTACGCAGAGGAACTTGAAGCTTTCCACCTTATCCACTGCGGTCCCATCGATTGTGTTGTGTCGTCTGAAAACTTGATGATTGAGTTGGAGGCGTGCTTGGCCATGCAGTCATGGGTGAACAGGGAGTACAGGAGGGGACTGAGCATGCACCCTTGTGGGGCCCCTGTGTTGAGGATCAGCAAAGTGGAGGTGTTGTTTCCTAACTTCACCACCTGGGGGCGGCCTGAGCTTTGAGGGTACTATGGTGTTGAAGGCTGAGCTGTAGTCAATGAACAGCATCCTGAACTGCTATGCCTCTTGTCCAGGGCATAACTGCACTGTTTGTATTTGACCATATTTTGATGAAATTTCCCCCCCGGGGGATCAATAAAGTACCTATCTATCTATCTATCTATCTATCTATCTATCTATCTATCTATCTATCTATCTATCTATCTATCTATCTATCTATCTATCTATCTATCTATCTATCTATTCTCAGTCAGCTTGCCGTGGTTAAATGCGGTGGTTTGCACTTTCAGTTTTGCGCGAATGCTGGCATCTATGCACGGTTTTTGGTTTGAAGAATGGATTCCGATTGGTCAGACCAGCGTTGAATAGACCTTAGCATGGGTACTTCCTGTTTGATTTTCTGCCTATAGGAAGGGGGAGCAGAATGGAGTCATAATCTGACTCAATGAATGATGGAAGCAGAGTTTGCTAAGGTGCTCCAAAGCTTTTAACTATCATTCTTTATATAATTTATTAGTGTTTCATAGTATAGTTTATTTTTCTTTACATTTAGATTAGTCACATGATTTCTTAATTTGCAGTAAGTTTACCATCAGTTGGGCTGCCAGACTTATTTGCCATACCTTTTGCCTCATCCCTCTCAACTATAAAAAGTTTTAATTTCTCATCAATCCAAGGGGATTTAACAGTCATTTTCTTAATGGGTGCGTGCTTATTAGTAACTGGAATAAGCCATTTCATAAACGTGCCAAGTGCAGCTCCTCATTACACACCACAGTCCAGCTAATATTATTTACATCATCAACATATGAATCAGTACTAAACTTCTTATACACTACATTAGCCTTTAGAACTTTGATTTTGTTAGATATGTCTACTATATTGTGATCACTACATCCTATGGATTTAGATACTGCTTTAAAGCACATTTCTGCAGCATTAGTAAAGATGTGATCAATACATGTTGATGATTTCATTCTTGTTTGTAAATACCCTGGTAAGTTGACTGACAACCTGAATCAGGTTGCAGACACTGGTTACAGTTTGAAGTTTTTTCATGAGTGGGCAGCTTGATGAGAGCCAGTCAAATTTAAATCACCCAGAAAATATACTTCTCTGTTGATATCACATACATTATCAAGCATTTAACACATTCTATCCAGATACTGACTGCTAGCACTTGGTGGTCTATAGCAGCGTCCCACAAGAATGGGCTTAAGCTTTACAGGATTGTGGTTCTGAATATAGACCGCAACACTGCCCCCTTTGGCATTTCTGTCTTTTCAAAGGTATTATCTAAGTGAGTTTCAGAGAGAGAATATGAATGTAATCTGTTACAAGCAAGTTATTGACTTCATGGACCTTGTTTCTATTGTTAGCACTTTTCTGGGTTGCTTGATTGTTTTTAATGCTTTACTGGGAAGCTTATCAGAAGTAGACTTGCTCATGTTAATTATATTGGAGCTGATAGTGAAGGGTGAGCTGCCACAGTGGTCTTCCTACTAGGGCACCCCGCCTCAGTGCTAACAATGTAACTCTGGTTTATAGGCTCATGATTACTGCATACAATAGCTGTAGGATCAACAGAGGTATTCAGGGCAATTAGGAAGACATAAATTAAGTTACTAACATTGTGTCTGCCAACACCCCTAGGATAATGTCACAATGGTAGGGATTAACTGAGCTGGTCTTGGGTCATTGATAAGTCATTGTTTCAACGCAGCCATGAAATGCGTTGGCAGAGTCCAGGAGCCAAGGTGATTTGGATGGACTCATTCCTGTAGAATATCCTGTTTCCAGAAGGTGTCAAAATTGTCTATAAAATTGATTCCAGCAGAGCTACAGTAATCTTTTAGCCAGATGTGTAATGCCAGTAGCCTGCTGAATCTTTCACACCCGTGTCCCAACGATGGTACTGGACCTGTTATTATTGGCTGTTTTTAGGAGTCTTTTAATGCTAAAATTAGTTATTTAAAATCCATTTTCAGATGTTCCGAGCTAGCCCTCCGGATGTCGTTTGACCCCACATGGACTACGACAGCGTCAGCTCCTGGCATCTGTCGTAGAACAGTTGGAAGCAGCCTTGTGATGTCCTGTACTCATGCTCCTGGGTAGCACAGGGTTTTTGCATTGGGAACTGAGATGTTTCTCACCATAGAGCTGTCGATGATGACAGCTGGTGATGTTGAATGGGCCGATCTCTCAGGCAGCCTCACGGTCTGATGAGGGTGGGAGCTCTGAGAATCTGAACCTGAGGTAGAAGCCACCGGAGAGGGAGACAGAAAAGAGGACGAAGAGTACGCAGGTACCTCCAGATCCGATCTTGAATGGGAAGCCCCTAAGGAAGAATTTGCCGGAACCTCTGGATCCAGGGCAGCAAAGCCGTTTCTGGTCTGTGTCAGGTCCGGGCTTAACATCTCCAAGGAGACCCCCGTTGCCAGAGGACACGTTCTTCAACTTCCACGGCGAGTGACGTATCTCCATGGCTGGTTGGTTGGGTCGAGAACAGCTCCGTTCTCCAGGGAACGGGTAGACCCCTTCAGGGATGGATCCCTGCTGAGCACCGGCCAGTCGGCTGTGCAGAGCCGACACGGCAGCGACACAAAAATAAAAAGTAGGTGGCCGTGGATTCCCCAGTAGCTTGTGTAGGTTTGCTACTTGCTACTTCGCCCCTGTAGTCTTCCGCAAGCAAACAGTTGCTACATTGAAAGTTAGCGCGGTCCACATTGTCCAGGAACAAAGCAAAGTAAACACAGCTCCTGCAGCGCTGGAAACGTTCAATAGCGATCTCCATTTGAGACCGCCAAGCCAGCTAGGCTAGGTGGGCTTCTGTGTCTCTCCCACTATGCAGAGTCTGGCAGGATCCCGGGACAGACAGCAGTGCTCACAGCAACTAAGCCCAACAGAGCCGCAAGATCCAAAATAAAATAAAAGTATATAAAAACAAAATGTAGCTTTCGTTCAGCTTTCGTTCAGCTTTTTAGGCTCCCGAGTGGCGCAGCGGTGTCATTAGAGGCGTCACTACAGACACCCTGGTTCGAATCCAGGCTGTGGTTGGGCGTCCCATTGGACGGCACACAATGGGCCCAGCGTCCGGGTTTGTCCGGTGTAGGCCTTCATTGTAAATAAGAATTTGTTCTTAACTGACTTACCTAGGGAGAATATAAACGGCTGTGACTATAAACGAAGATAAATCTCTTGGGAGGTCATACGGTCGGAATTTGATTGTGAGGTGTTCTAGGTCGGGTGAACGAAAGGACTTGAGTACCATGAATAGTTAATCATGAAACATACACCTCCGCCTTTCTTTTTCCCAGAGAGTTCTTTATTCCTGTCTGCGCGATGTGCTGAGAACCCAGCTGGCTGTATGGATGGGGACAGTATATCCGGAGAGAGCTATGATTCTGTGAAACAGAGTATGTTACAGTCTCTGATGTCTCTGGAAGGATGTCTCTGGAAGGATGTCTCCTGAAGGAGATCCTTGCCCTGAGCTCGCCTACTTTATTTATTCATAATACAAAATAAAAATTGAAAGTTAATATACCCATGACTTCAGTCCACGAGAAAGTACAGAAATATGCACAGAAAATATTGCTTGGTATCATAGACACCCAATTGGATAATGGCCAAATAGCCAAAGCGACTTTAGAGCTGACAGCATACATAATGCTTCTCAAGGTGAATTCAATAGTGTGCCACATCTACAGTATGTGTCACTGGACCCACACAATCAAATACAAGCCTTTTAACATTCTGAATATTCTGGTTTATGAAGTGCATTTTCTACATACAAATGTTTATGTTTTGATCAATAATAAAACTACAGTATAACCAAAGACATCGTAAATCATTTTTCATCCGTAGTTGCAGTTTCATAGTATAGCCACAAGAGGCCATCCCAACCCCACTTATCATGCAAAAAATAACAACCAAAAAGTCAACCCACATTGACTTTAATTATTCTGGAGTCGATGGACTGCCATCCCTAATTGATTTTACAAATTGTATTTGATTAAACTATTTTTTGATTAGGTGTAAATTCTGTCCAAATAAGCATTACAAAACCTTAAAATGTAGTTAACATTTTAAGAAATTCCTCTCTGAGTACAATTTTTGAAGGCACATAATAACCACATACATAAAAGTCACTGATGCACAGCATTAAGGTTAACATTCTAAAACTGCATTAAACGAATGTCATCATAAAGCAAGAGCTACCCTAAACCCCTAAGCCCGGGTCGTCAAACTGATTCCATGGAGTCTGCTGGTTTTACGTTTTCCTTTCAATTAAGCCCTAGACAACCAGGTGAGTTTTAGTAATTTGTGACCTTAATTAATCAATCAAGTACAATGGAGGTGCGAAAACCCTAACCTTAACCCCTACCCTTAACCATGAAAAGAAACCTTACATAACCCAACCTTTTGAAATGTCCATTTCAATGGGTTACGGACGTCCCAAGTATCCCAGATAGCAGATGAATTTAGTGAATCGTTTTCCGGTAGTGGCGTTGCTCCACTTCCAGAGAGGACTGCTGCATTGTTTTGATTCTGAGAGCCCCATCGCTTGCTAATTTGGGAATTTTTTACCAAAAAGAATAAGTTACAGGTTAGTGTACTCTATTGTGAACAAATTCTGAAATAAAGTGAAAAACACAGACCTGCTTCACTATAGTCTGATAAACCAAAACCCTTTTAACCAGCTAAGTAGCGAACGAGCTAGCTAGCTAAGATGCTTGCCAGGTAAAATGCTTGCTAGTTAACGTTATAGAAGAGAATTAGGATATGTATATTTCCAGAAGGAACTTCAGTTGTGGCAAGTCGGATAAGATGTATAGCTAGTATAGTTAGTTAGCTAGATACCTGCCTTCCAGCCCAGAGACTAGTCAGCTAACGTTAGCTAGTTAGTGTTTGGCAAGCTATTAAAAATATCGCCAAGTCAGACTATTACTAAGGACCTCAAACGTTCAGTCTGCTGCACAGACCATATGGACGCTTTAGTCTAGACCAGTGGTTACCCCCAAAAATTATATATATATATATATATATATATATTTTTTTTTTTTCAAGAAACTGCTTTAAACTTACTCTTGAAACTTGTAATCGTATAATGCACAAGGTGGAATTTTGAAATTGGGTAGTGTAGCGTGATTACCTATCATCTGTTCCTCTTGTCATGTTAGAGACATTGTATACCTTTTAACTTGTCAGAAATGTCCAGACCAACTAGCCCATGTCAGATAACGTTTTTTTAGCCAATAGATATTATTGTACATTTTCTCACTCATATCACATGAACACACATTAGACATGGCAAATTGTATAGAATTTCAAGAAAAGTTGCTTTAAAACGGGAAAATGTTCTTTGCACCCCATGGCAAAATGTGTAGAATTGCAGGAAATAAGCCTTAAACCTGCTAAATTCTCTCCACCAACAAAACAATTGTGCTTAGGAGCATTATTTTAATCTCTAAATGCTTAAACTAGTGAGAAATATGTGATTATTTAAATTTTGCATAATATACTGTCATCCTAAATGAAGATGTATAATTATTTTGACATATCTAATTAATGTATATTACTCTACTTTCCATGATGTGGACAGTATGTTACTATAACACAAGCTGATGCTTGACCACATTGAATTGGGGGGAATTACCCATCCTTTTTACCTCAGATTGGTGATGTTAGTCTACAAGTTTATAGTCAACATGATGACAAGATCAATTGCCTAAATGGATATTTAGTTTTTTGTCAATTTAGACCTCATTTTCCACTTACTTTTAGTGTTGAAGCAGCATCAGGACAGTTGATTTGGTCAGACTTCCATTCCTGAGATTTCTTTGGCTTGCATGTTTGCTTGCATATATGGTGGTAGTGGCCAGACTCACCCCAAAAATGTGCTTCAAAATGTCCCCAGAAGAAACGCAACAGCCATCTCATGTCTTTGTGGGCTATACACACGTCAATATCAAAACACTTGGCTATTTCCACTATTATGAGCATAAATGTGTATAACTCAGTTTACTTCCTGTTTTGCAACTAATTTCTACTTCACTACTAGGGTTGCAAACTTTCTGGTAAAGTTCCTGACTTGTTCTGTAAATTTTCCATGGGAAGTTCAGCCCTGGAATTTGGGGAATTTTGCTTAAATTCATCAAAAGTTAGCTTATAACAGTGAACCTTTTTTGTGGGATACACAAGGCAATTCTAGGTCTTGTGGCATATTTTGGTTAAACTATCCCCAATTCAATGGAATTGCAACCCTCAGCATGCACTGTGCATTGTTCCATCACATGTGCAGTGCACTCTTCCATCACATGTACAGCTGATTCTCAAGATCTTGCACACTAATGAGATGCTATTGAGCCCACACTACTACACTGTCTGAGCCAAGGACTACATGCTTTTTGGTAAGTTTTGATTACAATACTGGGTGGGGTGAATATATTTTATATGACATACATGATTTTTTGTTAACTAGTAAATAGTAGCCTACAGCAAAGTGTGTTTAAATCATTTCTAACTTGTTAAAAATTTCTGCTAGTTAGTTTTTGCTACCATGTGTGTTTTAGCTCGCTTGAGCCTGCTAACTGAGGAATTCACCTGTTTCATTTTAAAACATTTCTTATAAAGGGAGTTGTTTTAATCTAACTGCGTAACTATTTATCTGTACATGGAATTGTATTTGTTTTTTTTTTACACATTTTTTTCTACTCTTTACAGGAAAATGCCACGGGCACTATCTGATGTGTGGAGACATTTCACTGCAGCTAATGTAGAAGGAAAAGCTGTGTACATTTGCAACTACTGTGCCAAATCATATGAGAAGTATGCAACAAAATGCAGAATCATCTGGCCAAGTGCATAAAGTTCCCTCAGAACAAGCAACCTCTGACAAAAGTTCCTCTACTTCTATTCATGGTGGAAATGATTAATCAGACACCTTATCGATAACAACAGCTCATAGTCCTCCTGGAATCAGAAGTTGTTTTGACTCAATGGAGGAACGTAGTCAGAGAAATGCTGATGAATGTCTTGCTCGAGCTGTGTATGCAACTGGTTCACCTCTGATGCTCACAGGCATGTGTATTGGAAGAGATTTCTGAATGTTCTTCGCACAGCATACACCCCTCCAACCAGACATGCTTTATCTACTCATTTGCTGGATGCAGAGTTCAACAGAGTTCAAGTGAAGGTCAAGCAAATCATAGAGAAAACAGACTGTATTGCAATCATCTTTGATGGGTGGTCGAATATTTGTGGGCAAGGAATAATGAACTACATCTCCACCCCTCAACCAGTATTCTACAAGAGCACAGACACAAGGGACAACAGACACACCAGTCTCTACATTGCAGATGAGCTGCAGGCAGTCATCAATGACCTTGGACCACAGAAGCTATTTGCACTGGTGACAGACAATGCTGCGAACATGAAAGCCGCTTGGTCTAAAGTGGAGGAGTCCTACCCTCACATCACACCCATTGGCTGTTCTGCTCATGCATTGAATCTGCTCCTCAAGGACATCATGGCACTGAAAACAATGGATACACTCTACAAGAGAACCAAGGAAATGGTTAGGTATGTGAAGGGTCATCAAGTTATAGCAGCAATCTATCTCACCAAGCAAAGTGAGAAGATTTAGAGCAACACCCGTTGGGGTGGTGTTGTCATCATGTTTGACAGTCTCCTGGAGGGGAAGGAGTCTCTCCAAGAAATGGCCATATCACAGTCTGCTGATATGGACAGCCCCATCAAGAGGATCCTCCTGGATGATGTATTTTGGGAGAGTGGTAAGCAGCCTGAAACTCCTGAAACCTATAGCAGTAGCCATTGCACAGATTGAGGGAGACAATGCCATCCTGTCTGATGTTCAGACTCTGCTTGCAGATGTAAGAGAAGAAATCCGTACTCTCCTGCCCACTTCACTGTTGCTCCAAGCAGAGGAAACTGAACTTCTGAAATACATCAAAAAGCGTGAAGACTTCTGCCTGAAACCCATACACGCTGCAGCGTACATGTTAGACCGCAGGTATGCTGGCAAGAGCATCCTGTCTGGTGCAGAGATCAACAAGGCCTATGGTGTCATCACTACTGTGTCTCGCCACCTTGGCCTGGATGAGGGTAAGGTTCTTGGCAGTGTGGCGAAGTACACTTCCAAGCAAGTGCTTTGGGATGGAGATGCAATATGGCAGTTGTGCCAACATATCTCATCAGCCACCTGGTGGAAGGGACTTTGTGGATCTGAGCCTCTTTCCACTGTTGCCTCCATCATCCTCCAAATCCCACCAACATCAGCCGCCTCAGAGCGCAACTGGTCCTTGTTTGGGAACACACACACACACACACACCAAAGCACGTAACAGGCAGACCAATACAAGGGTTGAAGAATTGGTGGCCATCCTGGCATATTTGAGGCTTTTTGAGCCTGACAACGAGCCATCCTCAACAAGGCTGGAAAGTGACAGTGAAGATGAGGCCTCAGAGTCTGATGTTCAAGAGGTGGACATTGAGGTTCAGGGAGAAGACATGGAAGCCTGAGAGGAAGACTAGAAACTGAAGCGTTGGTTGACTATCATTTTACAGATGTATGTTGAAAATGTTTTTGGGAGATGCGATGGATCATTGGGGATCATTCAATATTCCCTTTCTTTGGTTGTTCAGTGAAATCATCCCATGTGAAAGTCAACTCATTTAATTAAAGTATAATTTGTAACTAAATTGTTTTTTTTATTTCTATTGGAAGGATTTGATCATTTGCAATTATGTCTACTTATGATAAGGTAAAATGTTTGTTTCTGTCTCCATATGATATGGTAAATATATCCAATGCAAAAAAACATCTAGATTTAAATGGTATTAATATTAATTTGCATATTTCCGTTAATTCCCATATATTCCCGTTAATTCCCACGGAAAGTTTCCGCCTCTGAATATTCCCCAAAATGTGCATCCCTAGTCACTACTACATCCGCACACTCCTAGTCTCGCGTAGCCACACCTCCAAATTCCACGGGCCTGGTTCTCAAGGTTAGCGCAGGGCAGACACGGCTTTCAAGCGCTACACCACCCAAAATGATTCAATCAAAACATGTCTGAGTCAGACAGCTACGAGCCTGAAGAGGATACATACTTTGCAGAACCTTATTTATGAGACAAAATATACTGATGAAGATCTTCGATAGATAGAAGCCAAGACAGCACGGGGGGAAATGGCAACCGGTGATCCGGCAGACCAGCAACCAGAGAGAGAGTCGCAGAGAACTGTAAATGTGGAAAAATGCAAGGCAAGGCCGATCGAAATTGGGACATAATGAAACCAACACTTGAAGAACTAAATTTGTCTGGCAAAGACACTGATGGTGTCGGGCACAGCACAACAGTCTGTGTGACAGATGAGGCCGATTTTCCCAGCCTTTATCAACCCAGGAGTAATTTAAACGTTTTTTCGTGTCCCTAAGATCAACTGCGGAAAAAAACACGTCCAGCAGGACCAAACAGGCAGCTGTCCATATAGTAAGTAAACATTTGAAATTGAAGATATCAATAATGTACAGTGTATATACAGTATATCAATTTAAATGTATTATGTTTCCTATAATGATCCCTTATTGATCTTTTCCCCTGTTCCATAGTCCATATTGTGATGGAATGGGCACTCAAGGGTGAAGCTTGGAAAAGGTAACAGACGAGTAATGCTGCCCTGCGTCGTTGAGGCAATCTGTAGAAAGTATTCTTCATCTTCAGGAGTATACGTTGGATTTAAGGAGTCTGAGGACGTGCACCTGCTTCTCTGAACCACTTGATTCTCAAGAATGTATGAAGACTGAACATTTAATGATACAGAGTTTAGTACATATGTCTATAACCATGTAAATACAAGGTGTATAACTGTATATGAGTATGTGAACAATAAAGTTACTTGTTCTTCAACATGTTCCCAAATAAAGAGCTTGTTTTTATGGCACAAACATATTCCCAAATAAAGACAACACTGTGCAAGTATGTGTTATAGACAGTCAATTTGTAATAAATGTTATCAAAGTAAACATGCACACATACAACTAATAGAAAAATACCCTTTTGAATAAGTAAATACACGTAAATGTTCTACACTACTACTTTAGCAATCTAATTACCTATGTAGCTTCTACGACATCTAGGCTATTATCCCTTAATTCAAAAATTATATTTTTGTCATTGACCTACACACACACACGATACCACATAATGTCCAAGTATTCAACCGCTTTGTTATGGCAAGCCTAAATAAGTTCAAAAGTCAACATATGCGTAAGGTGTCTCTGTACCCCACACATGCAATGATCTGTAAGGTCCTTCAGTCGAGCAGTGAATTTCAACCACAAAGACCAGGGAGGTTTTCCAATGCTTCGCAAAGAAGGACACCTATCGTAGATGGTTACACGCAAAAAACAGACGTTGAATATCCCGTTGAGCACGTGAAGTTATTAATTACACTTTGGATGGTGTATCAATACACCCACACTACAAAGATACAGGCGTCCTTCCTAAGGGATTTCACCATGAGCCAAGTCACCAATGGTGACTTTAAAACAGTTTAATGGCTGTGATAGAAAACTGAAGATGCATCAACAACATTGTAGTTACTCCACAATACTAACCTAATTGTGTAAAGAAGGAAGCCTGTACAGAATAAAACTATTCCAAAATGTTATGTTAAGTCCAATACAACACATTACTGAGTACCACGTTCCATATTTTCAAGCATAGTGGTGGCTGCATCATGTTATGGGTATTCTTGTGATCATTAAGGACTGGGGAGTTTTTCAGGATAGAAAATATACGGAATGGAGCTAAGCACAGGCAAAATCCTAGAGGAAAACCTGCTTGTCTGCTTTTTCAGCAGGACAATAACCTAAAACACAAGGCCAAATCTAGACTGGAGTTGCTTACCAAGAAGTCAGTGAATGTTCCTGAGTGGGCGAGTTACAGTTTTGACTTACCAAATCTACTTAAAAATCTATAACGTCCTGAAAATAGTTGTCTAGCAACAATCAACAACTAATTTGACAGAGATTAAAGAATTTTGAAAAATATAATGGGCAAATGTTGCACAATCCAGGTGTGGAAAGCTCTTCGACTCACCTAGAAATACTTACAGCTGTAATTGCTACCAAAGGTGCTTCTACAACGTATTGACTCAGGGGTGTGAATACTTATGTAAATTAGATTTTCTGTATTTCATTTTCAATCAATTTGCAAAAATTTAAAACATGTTTCCACATTGTCATTATGGGGTATTGTGTGTAGATGGGTGAGGAAAAAATCTATTTAATCAATTTTGAATTCAGGCTGTAACACAACAATATGTGCAATAAGTCAATGAGTAGGAATACTTTCTGATCTCACTGTAAATAGCAGCCAACCGTTGTCACTGTTGATATCCTATGGCAGGTTGTGATTCGTTGAAGTTTGTTCCCTTTTCCGTGATTGCAGCCTCCCGTAATCAACATCCACCATTCCAAAATGTATACTGAAAAAAGCAACATGCATCAAGTTCAAAGATTTTACTGAGTTACAGTTCATAGGAAATCAGTCAATTCAAATACATTAATGGATCAGAAAACCAGTCAGTATCTGTGACCACCATTTGCCTTGTGCAGCGCAACACATCTCCTTCGCATAGAGTTGATCAGGCTGTTGATTGTGCTGTCCCACCCCTCTTCAATGGTTGTGCGAAGTTGCTGGATATTGGCAGGAACTGGAACATGCTGTCGTACACATTGATCCAGAGCATCCCAAACATGCTCCATGGGTGACACGTCTGGTGAGTATGCAGGCCATGGAAGAACTGGGACATTTTCAGCTTCCAGGAATTGTGTACACATCCTTGCGGCATGGGGCTGTGCATTATTATGTTGAAACATGAAGTGATTTCTGCAGATGAATGGCACGACAATGGGCCTCATATCTCTGTGCATTCAAATTGCCATTGATAAAATGCAATTGTGTTCGTTGTCCGTAGCTTATGCCTGCCTGCCCATACCATAACCCCACCACTACCATGGGGTGCTCTGTTCAGCAAACCGCTCGTGCACATGATGCCATACACGTAGTCTGCGGTTGTGAGGCCAGTTAGAGGTACTGGCAAATTCTCTAAAACAACTATGGGAGGTGGCTTATGGTAGAGAAATTAACATAAAATTATCTGGCAACAGCTCTGGTGGACATTCCTGCAGTCAGCAGGCCAATTGCACGCGGCCTCAACTCCGGTACCGCTTGCCGTGCGGTAGCAGAGAGAACAGTCTATGACATGGGTGGCTGGAGTCTTTGACAATTTTTAGGGCCTTCCTCTGACACCGCCTGGTATAGAGGTCCTGGATGGCAGGAAGCTTTGCCCCAGTGATGTACTGGGCCATACGCACTACCCTCTGTAGTGCCTTGCAGTCGGAAGCTGAGCAGTTGCCATACCAGGCAGTGATGCAACCAATCAGGATGCTCTAGATGGTGCAGCTTTTGAAGTTTCTAGTTTTAAAAAGGGAATCAAATGGTGCAGCCATCGGCTGTGCAATGGAGGGTGGATGTTTTTCCACTCAAGAACCATACATCTCTTGGCGAGGATAGTAGAGAAAGCAAGTGCATCCTACACTAGTCTGGACACCATTAAGTCAATAGGTGGTAGACCAAAAAGGGCCACCAGAGGGCACAATTCTACATGGGACTCCAAAAATT
This sequence comes from Thymallus thymallus, assembly GCA_023634145.1. Lineage (NCBI taxonomy): Eukaryota > Metazoa > Chordata > Actinopteri > Salmoniformes > Salmonidae > Thymallus > Thymallus thymallus. The sequence continues at coordinate 12,077,314 of CM042413.1, forward strand.
ACAGACGTTGTCAAAACACTTGGTCAAAACACTTGACCAAAACGTAACGATCTTGGGACAGGAGCAAAACATACGAGTAAGATCTGCAGAAGCCTCTACATCGGTCACATAGAGGGTTTAGATTTGGATACATTTTACTTAGCCTGGACTTAGAATTGGTGTAGCAGCTTGAACTGAACAAGTGCATGTCTAGCACAAATAGACAATGAATGAACCCTCAACAATACTTGCTTCCATTCCTCATTTAAGAATTCATAGTTCAGATCTTCTTCCCATTTTGTTTTAATGTTCAGAATAGGGGAGGGTTCTATCAATGAGGCATATATTGTTGCAGTTTTCTTTTCAGGCCCTGGATTAAAATAGTATTTAATAGTGAAGCTGCTTTTCGTTCTAGAGTTTTTTTCCGGTTTTGTGCACCAGCTTTAAACAGCTGAAAATAGTATTTTTGGGTATTGAAAATATATGTTACAGCGGTTTAGATGGTACAATGACACTCTACACTATGCATTGCGTGTTTTGACACAAACTGAAATGAGGTAAACCATTCAAATTTTTGCAAGATCAGGAACAGGCCGCCTACCTCGTGTTGGTCAGCGTGCGAAACTGGGCATAGTGTGCAGTTTGACTGTGCAGTTGTGAACCGGCGATTTAGTATTGTTTGAATTAAATTTCTGACCGACACATGCTGCATTTGTATCGGTTTGGGGTCCGCGGACCAATGCAGTCACATCTTAAACCTTTGAATCAGGGACCGATGCAAATTGGTGAATCGTTACATCCCTACTTTTATCCCAATTTGTGTTTATGGTCTAGGCCCAAGTGGTTTTCTCCTTTGTTATCTAATGCGCTCATTTCCTTTTCTAGAACAGTGTAAACGATTGGAGTGAGTCAAGTGTTAAATGATAAGGGCATGACATCACTGTGTCCAGTGTCCAGACAGCAAACATGGCATAGCAAACGTTGACACTGACTCAACTGGGTCTCAATGTCAGTTTTTCACTGTAAAAGAGCAAAGAAAGGAATCGTCACCTCTATTTCCAGTTTCAATAGCTTCCTGTTAGTCACGGTGTGCAACATATTAGGCCTATTTGCCTGTTTGGTCTGCTGTTCAAATACTGACAGCTCATTCATGTGGAGCAGTGATTCTCCACCATATTGCTTTTACCTGTCTTATATAGGAATATACTAGTAAATCAGATATCACCTTGATGAAGGAAGGATGCATTGAAAAACATTTAAATTCTAAGGTAACTGCAAAAATTAAGAAACACCAACACAAAGTGTCTTAAAAGGGCATTGGGCCATTGCGAGCCGCCAGAACAGCTTCAACATAGCTACAGTGATCTCTTCTAGCCACAGTAGCCAAAATAATGGGCAACTGGGCATTTTTATACATTACCCTAAGCATGGTTGTATGCTAATTGTTTAATTAACTCAGGAACCACACCTGTGTGTAAGCACCTGCTTTCAATATACTTTGTATCCCTCATTTACTTAAGTGTTTCCTTTTATTTTGGCAGTTACCTGTACGTGTGTACTGTTATTTCCCCTGCAGTAGAGGGCACTAATGCTTCATTCCACTTTCCTCTGGGAAGAGTTTTCTTTCTTGACACGCATGCTTGGTCTGTCAGGAGTTCCTTAGTCAACCAGACCAATAAGGGTAACTGCATCAATCAAGTAATTGTTTCATGCTTTTGCGTTCACTGTGTTTCCCTTAGGATTGTTTTATGTAGTAGTGACAACAATAGGGCTATTTATTTTTTATTTTTACAATGACTTCTGTTTACTTTTTAAAAGGACATTCTACTCCAATGCATGAAAATTCAATAATGTTGACACAACCTGAAATATAACTGATGCGCGCCACAGCACTGTAGGGAGAAGATGTGGAGCAAGCAGTGGCTCTGTGCTCGTGGCTGTCATTTGCGCTTCTGCTCCCTTTTGAAGGTAGTTTTGCCAGCCATTGCTAGGATATTTGAATTGCAAGAACTTTTTTTTTATACTTTTTTTGTAGCAGTCTACAGAAATGTTTGGACTGTTATTAGGTGCTGTATGCACAATAGGAACTAATGTTGTTTGTTTCCACTGTAGGCTCTTTCCTGGAGGCTGAGGCGATGGAGGAGCAGACAGGCTCACCTGGTAACACAGACAACAGCAGCCAGAGAAATGAAGAAGAGGTGAGCCTATGCCATTTAAATAACCCTTACACACTCAGGGCTGGTTTCCCGGACCCAGATTAAAAGCCTGGACTGTAAAACGTTCAATGGTGTGTTAGAATAGGGCTGGAACAAAAGCCACCACCCCTGGCCTAGAGTTAGCTTGCCTGTAATACAAACTGACACTGCTCTGTTTCAACAGAGGATATCAGATTTGGATTTCAGAGTTAGCTCCATTTATGATGTGCTAAATGTAGCTGTGTTTGTTTTGCCACATCTCCCCTTCTCCATAGAAGCCCAGGCGCAGCAGCTGGACCAAGGGCCGTAAGAGGAAGAAGCCGGTGAAGGACAGCAACGCCCCCAAGGCACCGCTGACGGGCTATGTGCGCTTCATGAACGACCGGCGTGAGCAGCTGAGGGCCGAGCGACCTGACGTGCCCTTCCCAGAGATCACCAGGATGCTGGGCAATGAGTGGAGCAAGCTGCCCCCGGAAGACAAACAGGTTAGCCATGCAGCTCCACATGCCTGAAAGGGTTAACCCCCAAAGGTCTATGTCCGTGCCCTGCGAACATCGAATTAGCATAATCAACAAATCCCAATCAAAATCTCAGTTGAGACGCACTGGATGCGTCTCAAATCCACTGCATCACAAGGTGACAGAGCTAGGGCGGTGTTTGTCAGACCATGAGACATCCAGAAAATCAGTCTTCTCACAAAATCAACTAGCGTCCAAACAATTTGGGCTACACACTAATATAAATACAGTGGGGAGAACAAGTATTTGATACACTGCCGATTTTGCAGGTTTTCCTACTTACAAAGCATGTAGAGGTCTGTAATTTCCAGAAAATCACATTGTATGATTTTTAAATAATTAATTTGCATTTTATTGCATGACATAAGTATTTGATCACCTACCAACCAGTAAGAATTCCGGCTCTCACAGACCTGTGTGAACAGGCCCTCCTGTTCTCCACTCATTACCTGTATTAATTTCACCTGTTTGAACTCGTAACCTGTATAAAATACACCTGTCCACACACTCAATCAAACAGACTCCAACCTCTCCACAATGGCCAAGACCAGAGAGCTGTGTAAGGACATCAGGGATAAAATTGTAGACCTGCACAAGGCTGGGATGGGCTACAGGACAATAGGCAAGCAGCTTGGTGAGAAGGCAACAACTGTTGGCGCAATTATTAGAAAATGGAAGAAGTTCAAGATGAAGGTCAATCTCCCTCGGTCTGGGGCACCATGCAAGATCTCACCTCGTGGGGCATCAATGATCATGAGGAAGGTGAGGGATCAGCCCAGAACTACACGGCAAGACCTGGTCAATGACCTGAAGAGAGCTGGGACCACGGTCTCAAAGAAAACCATTAGTAACACACTATGCCGTCATGGATTAAAATCCTGCAGCGCACGCAAGGTCCCCCTGCTCAAGCCAGCGCATGTCCAGGCCCGTCTGAAGTTTGCCAATGACCATCTGGATGATCCAGAGGAGGAATGAGAGAAGGTCATGTGGTCTGATGAGACAAAAATAGAGCTTTTTGGTCTAAACTCCACTTGCCGTGTTTGGAGGAAGAGGAAGGATGAGTACAACCCCAAGAACACCATCCCAACCGTGAAGCATGGAGGTGGAAACATCATTCTTTGGGGATGCTTTTCTGCAAAGGGGACAGGACGACTGCACCGTATTGAGGGGAGGATGGATGGGGCCATGTATCGCGAGATCTTGGCCAACAACCTCCTTCCCTCAGTAAGAGCATTGAAGATGGGTCGTGGCTGGGTCTTCCAGCATGACAACGACCCAAAACACACAGCCAGGCAACTAAGGAGTGGCTCCGTAAGAAGCATCTCAAGGTCCTGGAGTGGCCTAGCCAGTCTCCAGACCTGAACCCAATAGAAAATCTTTGGAGGGAGCTGAAAGTCCGTATTGCCCAGCGACAGCCCCGAAACCTGAAGGATCTGGAGAAGGTCTGTATGGAGGAGTAGGCCAAAATCCCTGCTGCAGTGTGTGCAAACCTGGTCAAGAACTACAGGAAACGTATGATCTCTGTAATTGCAAACAAAGGTTTCTGTACCAAATATTAAGTTCTGCTTTTCTGATGTATCAAATACTTATGTCATGCAATAAAATGCAAATTAATTACTTAAAAATCATACAATATGATTTTCTGGATTTTTGTTTTAGATTCCGTCACTCACAGTTGAAGAGTACCTATGATAAAAATTAGACTTCTACATGCTTTGTAAGTGGGAAAACCTGCAAAATCGGCAGTGTATCAAATACTTGTTCTCCCCACTGTACATGTATTAAAAAAAAAAATCCTTATCTTTCTTATATCTCAGATATAGGACAAACATTTCAAGACAACTATCTGTTGTTCCATGTAGTGAATCTGTTATTCAATGCGTAGGAAGGATAAATACAAATATATTTATAAATATATATATTTTTTTTATACTTCAAAATGAAATATCAAGGTCCTTGGTATGGCCTTCTTAAGCAGCCTTAAATGAACCATTCAAGTGAATACGTTTTGCTCATTATTGTGGATTGTTACTCCCAACTACAAAATATTAATATTGTAAGGAAATCTCCACCAGGACAGATTTCCCTCTACTACAACAATCCGGTCAGGTCTATCCTGTTAATTGTATTTTTTGGGTGACTTTATTGGATGACCAATATTTTTGCACTGAAGGGGGATTGCTAATTTTTGTCTTTTTATTGACTTTGGGACTATTTTAGGATTGAATTCTGGACGTCCATATTGACATAGAGAGTTGTGTTGGGCTTCTATTTGGGATTTGGACTTTATTTTGTAAGAAAGTGAATTGTTTATTTTGATGGAAACTCATTTGATGACAATATATGCTTATTTTGCTCACTTGATATCATTGCGTCTGCTTCGCTTTGGTTTCTCTCATATGAACACTGTGTTTCTTTGAACTTTAATAATGTAGCATGGTTTTAGATCCAAGCCAATTTTTACACAATTGAAGGATAGTGTCACTATCACTTTAACAGGAGGGAACTGGTATTCCTCTCATTGTGCCCTCTATGGGGCCCAAGTCACTCCATCCTTTCGCCACCCTCTGTCATTCCATATGCTTATTAGCAGCACAGCAATTCAGTTACAGCTGTTAATAGTAAGACTAATTAGAATTGTGAATCAATGAATCAATCAAAAAGGTTTTAAGCTGCTCTCTCTCATTCTCTCTATCCCCCCTCTCTGTGTCTCGCCCTCTTCTCTGTGTGCAGCGCTACCTGGATGAGGCAGAGAGGGACAAGGAGCGCTACATGCGTGACCTGGAGAAGTACCAGAAGACGGAGGCCTACAAGCACTTCACCCGGAAGGTGCAAGAGAAACAGAAGGTCAAGAGGCACCGGGGAGGTAAAACACCACCGAGAGCAACAAGAGCTACGTCATGTTCATAAAAACAGCCTTCCTTTCCTTTATAACTACTGATCAATGAAAAGGCCAGTGCACTTTGGAAACTTGACAATGTTTGGCCCCACAGGCTCAGAATCATATTTCTCCCTACAGATCAGAGCTTTAGCTTCAACAGCCCACACAAGCCTTTTAGCCTTTAACATGCGCTTTCTGTTCAATATGATATGCTGGCAAGCTGCTCTTTTTTTATGCCTTTGGATGAACTTCAATTGAAACAAATAAGACAGATGAGATTAAACATCCCACACTAGAGGTGTACAATACAACCTCGTTATCAGATACATTTATTTGATAGCCGAGCTTCTCTCCTTTGGGATGGCTCCCATTACTGGTCTAAAACAGAATTTTTTTCCTGATGACTTTGAACAAATTACTCATCCTCAATTACTTCAAGATGTAGCAAAGGCACGCTGCGCAGAGGAAGCATGAATCATCTGTCCCTTTTTTTTAAAAATGTGTTATTCCTTCCTTTCTCACAGATGGTGGGCACCAGGTAGCCAACGAATCCCTTCATGAGGTGAGTCAACCCTACCACACCCAATTCCTCCTATACCCTAAAGCAGTCATACTCAAATGGCGGACAACGGTCTGTGTCCGGACCCAGCAAAGGGTCAATACGGACCGAACAGCACCAAACGATATCGAAGTCTGTAAATTAATTTCAGACAGCTTTCAAACATGATCGACCGGGCGCCATTTCCCAAGTGCAGCGCAGTTCTCTCTGTCTCTAGCAGTGGTAAAGAAACACCAGCCTGGGGCCACGTCCTATCCAATCGCCTGCATTTATGCAAATGAGTCTCATGAAGAGAGCCGCGTCTCATCCAATCACATAAATATATGCAAATATCTTCGACAGTTAGACGGTGTTGGGACTGGGAGCAAGCAACAGGCAGACACACGGAAATACGTCCATCGAAAGAGGATGGCTTGTTCAAAGAAAAGAAAAGTGGATAGCGAAAAATTTCAAAGACGAGTGGACAGACAAGTACGCATTCATTCTTTCCGCAACAAGTTCAAAACCAATGTGACTGATATGCTCATAGTCCGTAGCGCTCGTGAAAAGTGCCAATGTCACAAAAGCAAACGTATCCCCAAAACCCAGAGGTGAGAACGAGAAACATTTATTCTCAAAGCTCAATATGCGAGGTCCACCAAAGTTCTTGTGCATTCCCTGACAGCCCAAGAATGTGCAATGGAGTGCTCACTGAGAATAGCTTGGGTTTTGGGAAAACGCAAAAAAGCCATTTACTGACGCAGAGATGGTTAAAGAATGCATGAGTGAAGTTGCTGAGACCTTGCTAAACTAAAAGATGAGCTGAAGGAATGCATTTCATTAGATCCAGGCTTTATCACATCCGGCCGTGATTGGGAGTCCCATAGGGCGGCGCACAATTGGCCCAGCGTCGTCCGGATTTGGCCAGGGTAGGTAAGAATATGTTCTTAACTGGCTTGCCTAGTTAAAGAAAGGTTAAATAAAAATATATATAATTAGCTGTGGATAAATGAACAGATAACACTGATCTGTCCTGTGTGCCAGTCTGGGAAAATAGTATTCTGGGGTCATGACAACAATGATGAAACTGATCAACTTTTTGAGAGCAACATCATCCTTACAACACCGCCTGCTACGAGGCATTCTGACAGAGGCCAATGCCCATTTTGATGACTTACTACTGCACAACCATGTCAGATGGCTCAGCAAAGGGAGCGTTTTTGGAACGCTTTTTGGGACAATCAGGAGGAAATCAAAGCTTGCTTATCAGAGCAAAAGAGTGACAAGGCAACTCAGTTGATGAGCCATCTGACATGGTTGAGGAGAAGATGAAAACAGTTGCATTTTTGACAGACATTACATCACACCTTAATCAACTTCATGTTAAGCTGCGGGGACAGGACAGTGTGTGATATGATAACAGCAGTCCGGGCTTTCCAGAAGAAATTTGAGCTTTTTCAGGGAGAGCTTGTCCACCTCCCCAATCTTCTAGTGCAAACGCAGGGAGACAAAGATGATCCCAACCATGTTGATTTCATCCAGAAGCTGATGGATAACCTAATGGCTCACTTTGATGACTTCACTGTTGGAAGAGAACTGCTGCTGCTCATCCAGAACCCCTTCTTGGTCACAAATGTGACAAAGTTGTCAGAAGAAGCAAAACAGATCTTCAGATGGGTAGATGTTGCATCACTGCAGATGGAGTTGATTGAGCTGCAAGAAAATGGGGCTTTGAAGGAGCAGGCTGGTGATTGAGACCCTGTCACTTTCTGGGGAAAGATGGTGCCTGTAGCTGTCCCTGTTCTCAAGAGACTGGCACTATATATCCTGACCATGTTTGGCTCCACATACAGCTGTGAATCAGCCTTCTCCACAATGAACTTTATTAAAAACAAATACCGCACCAGGCTCACCAGTGAACACCTGCACCAGTGTCTCAGAGTTGCTCTCATACCATTTGTGCCAAAGTTCAAAGCAAAATATATAAATAAACATTTTGCCAGGAGAGTGTAATTTCTCTCATTAATGCAGGGCAAGGCCCAGAATGACTTATACATGAATATTGCACGGCCTACAGTGACGTTCAACTCTCCTTTGTTTTTCAGAAAACATGCACTTTATTTTACTTGTATATATATATTTTTTTAATTCAAGGCCCATGGTTCACAGTGCACTTTTTGCACAGACAATTATGCAACCACTTTTGTTCTTCAGCAATGTTTCACATGTTTACATTCTTAAGATGTTGTAACTAATTCAAATTCCTAGTCTCATTTAACGTATTTAATGTACATTTTATATAACCACATGTTTCCTAAGTCATAGACGACTATGTTTGTTACTACACTGTACCACAGCGCCAATAAAGGGCGATATCCATCCGGACCTTTGCCACCTAGGAAATTTGTGTCACTGAACCTTCTCAAATAGTAGTTAAACTACTGCCCTAAAACAAACAAATAGCAAAATGTGCTTGTCTTGAACAAAGTCCACATGGGTCCAGTCGATTGGATCGAGGGCAGGAAACAGCAAGGTTGTTGCGCTAGTCAAACCAGGGAATGGTTAATATGATGATGGAAATGGTACGAGGATTGAGCTTGCAACCCCAGGGTTGTGGGTTCGTTCTGGATAAGAGCGTCTGCTAAATGACTAAACTGGAAATGTAGCTTGAAAAGGTCTGTTCTGTAGTAATCGCCCAGTTAGCCTAAATCATAATGCTACAGTCACAAGTGATCACACATGAACAACTTAATGATTTGCTTCGTGTTGGGCATTCTTATAAGGGCCTTGGCACAATATCCTCACCTAAGTACCCCAACTTCTCAAGGGTCTGGCCAACTCTCGCTTCACATTAAGTGCTTACTGGAGTGGCACTAAAGCCGGATTAAACCCGCTTTGGCACTCATTTATGTAGGGCTGCAAGCCCATGGCTTCTGGTAAGTGTGTCATTCATTTTAATGGAGTTAAGCACTGTGATAAAGGAAAAACACCCAAGGTAACTTCTTAGCTGGAATTAGCAGTTCTGAATCGACACCAGCATTTCTTCCAGATTAGTCTTTAGGTGGGACGTAAAGGCTTGCGAAGCAACATCCAGGGCTGTCAATCATTTTTAATTGATACTTATTGCTCTTTTATTTTATCACTAACTTTTATTTTTTATTTTTTAAATAAGATTGCTCTCATTATGCATTGTACATGTAGCATTGTGTTGTTTAACTCCATAGTGTTACTTTGTGGCTTTGTTTAAGACCATCTACTGCTAAATGATGATTGTAACTAAGAGTCCCCTTTTACAGAGTTTCAATGGCTATCCAGTGAGTGGCCAATCTCCACCTGCTGCCATCCCACTGCCCACACAAGATGAATGAGCACAGCTCAACACTCATTAGTCCATATCACAATAGCAAAGATCACTTTCACTACAAGGGACCACTGTGCCAGTCTAGCAATAGGAGACTATAGTGTTGAGCCAAATTAGAAATTGTGGTTCAAGGAAATTAGTTTAGGGAAATGATTGGTGGCAACAGTGTTGGTATAATTTATACCAACACTGTTTTAATGTTTTAATTTGTAATAATTTAGCAGGCTTCTTATCCAGAGCGACTTATGTTGCAGCCACCAAATGTTGGTGCAATGTATGTGGTTGATCTGATCAGAGCTTTAAACCATTTCCTCCCCCACCCAAACTTGTTCACACAGTTTTACAAGCATCTCTCTCCCACTCACTCACTTACTTTTTCTCCACCCTATCAGAAGGACACAGAGGGCAAGGAAAGGTCTGTGTTTGACATTCCCATCTTCACAGAGGAGTTTCTCAACCACAGCAAAGGTACACTGCGTTTTTGCTTTGCAATGTTTGTTTTACTCCAGTAACTTCCTTCCCAATACTAAATTGTTGTTGACTAGAGGATCCGTACTCAGGCCCTAAATAGCTCCCCCTCCTTAGATAACAACACAATAGCGACTCAAAACACAGAGGTTTCAATTTAATTATTGATACTATTTACCCTCCCTGCTACCTCACATCACATACCTTAACACCCGTTTCCTCCTGACCGAGGCATTTTTCTGTCTTTGCCTGCAGCGCGGGAGGCGGAGATGCGTCAGCTGCGCAAGACCAACATGGAGTATGAGGAGCGCAACGCTGCGCTGCAGAAGCACGTGGAGAGCATGCGCGGCGCCGTGGAGCGCCTGGATGGCGACGTGAGGCAGGAGAGGGGACGCAACGGGCTGCTCCAGCAGCACCTGGAGACCCTGCGCCAGGCCCTGACCAGCAGCTTCTCCTCTGTGGCCCTGCCTGGTGAGAGAGAACATAAACACACACACACACACACACACAGGTAAAGTTGAAGTCGGAAGTTTACGTACACCTAGACAAATACATTTAAACTCAGTTTTTCACAATTCCTGACATTTAATCCTAGTAAAAATTCCCTGTCTTAGGTCAGTTAGGATCACCACGTTATTTTAAGAATGTGAAATGTCAGAATAATAGTAGAGAGAATAATTTATTTAAGCTTTTATTTCTTTCATCACATTCCCAGTGGGTCAGAAGTTTACATGCACTCAATTAGTATTTGGTAGCATTGCCCTTTAAATTGTTTAACTTGGGTCAAACGTTTCAGGTAGCCTTCCACAAGCTTCCCACAATAAGTTGGGTGAATTTTGGCCCATTCCTCCTGACAGAACTGCTGTAACTGAGTCAGGTTTGTAGGCCTCCTTGCTCGCACACGCTTTTTCAGTTCCGCCCACAAATGTTCTATAGGATAGAGGTCAGGGCTTTGTGATGGCCACTCCAATACCTTGACTTTGTTGTCCTTAAGCCATTTTTCCACAACTTTGGAAGTGTGCTTGGGGTCATTGTTCATTTGGAAGACTCATTTGTGACCAAGCTTTAACTTCCTGACTGATGTCTTGAGATGTTGCTTCAATATATCCACATAATTTTCCTTCCTCATGATGCCATCTATTTTGTGAAGTGCACCAGTCCCTCCTGCAGCAAAGCACCCCCACAACATGATGCTGCCACCCCCGTGCTTCACGGTTGGGATGGTGTTCTTTGGCTTGCAAGCCTCCCCCTTTTTCCTCCAAACATAACAATGGTCATTATGGCCAAACAGTTCTATTTTTGTTTCATCAGACCATCTCCAAAAAGTACAGTCTTTGTCCCCATGTGCAGTTGCAAACCGTAGTCTGGCTTTTTTATGGCGGTTTTGGAGCAGTTCCTTGCTGAGCGGCCTTTCAGGTTATGTCGATATAGGACTCGTTTTACTGTGGATATAGATACTTTTGTACCTGTTTACTCCAGCATCTTCACAAGGTTCTTTGCTGTTGTTCTGGGATTGATTTGCACTTTTCACACCAAAGTACATTAATCTCTAGGAGACAGAACACGTCTCCTTCCTGAGCGGTATGACGGCTGCGTGGTCACATGGTGTTTATACTTGCGTACCATTGTTTGTACAGATAAACGTGATACCTTCAGGCGTTTGGAAATTGCTCCCAAGGATGAACCCGACTTGTGGAGGTCTACAATTTATTTTCTGAGGTCTTGGCTAATTTCTTTCTAATTTGATTTTCCCATGATGTCGAACAAAGAGGCACTGAGTTTGAAGGTAGGCCTTGAAATACATCCACAGGTTCACCTCCAATTGACTCAAATTATGTCAATTAGCCTATCAGATTTCATTTTCTGGGATTTTCCAAGCTGATTAAAGGCACAGTCAACTTAGTATATGTAAACTTCTGACCCACTGGAAATGTGATATAGTGAACTATATGTGAAATAATCTGTCTCTAAACAGTTGTTGGAAGAATTACTTGTGTCATGCTAAAAGTAGATGTCCTAACAGACTTAAAAACAGGTCCTAAAAACTATAGTTTGTTAAGATGGTATCTGTGGAGTGGTTGAAAAATGAGTTTTAATGACTTCAACCTAAGTGTATGTAAACTTCTGACTTCAACTGTATATAAAAGCAATACTACACACACATACACACACACAGGCAAATATAAACAGATAAATACTACACACACAGACCCTCACCAACTGTATTCATGTGTGGCTATTTTGCATCGGCCCGGTGTGCTCCTTACTGTCCCCCTCACACACGCTTCAGTACCTCAGCTCAAGGTCTTATGTGATCACTTCAGCAATACAACCAGTTGCTGCCCAGCTTCAGAGAAACATCTTTTATTAATTACCAACACCCCTCACTTCAACGGCTACTTCAAACCGCAGAGGCACCGTTTGAAAATTACCTTTGACAACTAACTTTCACTCTCTGTGATTGTTGATAAATTATTCAATATTTTGGGGGGATTATAACCAGGAGCCTGATTTTTACATTTCCTCCTTTGTGAAATTTGCATGTATAATCTTTTATTCTTATGTGTTTTGGAACCCTGGGAAAGCCCTTTAATGTCCCTCCAACATCCCTTGGTTCTATGGGTTCTACACCTTTATATTGTAAACTGGGTAATATTCATTAGGCACCAAACGGACTGAAACAGGGAGGGACTACTTGAATTCTTTCAATAAGAAAATGCTTGTATTCTTTTTCCATTGCAAAATGTTTTGCCACGATGTACCCTGGTGAATAGGACCCAGGCTTGTATGCTCAAGCTACCCTCTCGCCTGCAGGCAGTGGGGAGACGCCCACCCTGGACACCATTGACTCCTACATGAAAAAGCTCCATGGTATCATCCTGAGTAACCCGCAGGAGCACGACAACCTCATCGGCACCGTCAGAGAGGTGGTCAACAGGTTGGACAGGTAACAAACTACCAAAATAAGCGTTTTTAGTGTTATATAAAACATTTATACTTCGAATTGCATGGTGAAAATGTATTATCCCAAAGAAGTTTACCAAACACTCTTTCCTATTGTTTTGAAATAAATGTATAAATCCTAGTTAATTCCTTTTTTATATACACTACATGACCAAAAGTATGTGGATGCCTGCTCGTCGAACATCTCATTCCAAAATCATGGGCATTAATATGGAGTAGGTCCCCCCCTTTGCTGCTATAACAGCCTCCACTCTTCTTGGAAGGCTTTCCACTTGCTTCCATTCAGCCACAAGAGCATTAGTGATGTTACTGATTACTGATGTTGGGAGATTAGGCCTGGCTCACAGTCGGAGTTCCTATTCATCCCAAAGGTCTCCGATGGGGTTGAGGTCAGGGCTCTGTGCAGGCCAGTCAAGTTCTTCCACACCGATCTCGACAAACCATTTCTGTATGGACCTTGCTTTGTGCATGGGGCATTGTCATGCTGAAACAGGAAAGGGCCTTCCCCAAACTGTTGCCACAAAGTTGGAAGCACAGAATTGTCTAGAATGTCATTTTATGCAGTAGCGTTAAGATTTCCCTTCACTGGAACTAAGTGGACTAGCCCGAACCATTATTCCTCCTCCACCAAACTTTACAGCTTGCACTATGCATTCGGGCAGATAGCGTTCTCCTGGCATCAGCCAAACCCAGATTTGTCCGATCGAATGCCAGATGGTGAAGCATGATTTATTACTCCAGAGAACGCGTTTACACTGTTCCAGAGACCAAGCTTTACACCACCCCAGCCGACGCCTGGCATTGCGCATGGTCATCTTAGGCTTGTGTGCGGCTGCTCGGCCATGGAAACCCATTTCATGAAGCTCCAGACGAACAGTACTTGTGCTGACGTTGATTCCAGAGGCAGTTTTTGAGCTCTGTAGTGAGTGTTGCAACCACTCACGATTCAACACTCCGCGGTCCTGTTCTATGAGCTTGTGTGGACTACCACTTCGCGGCTGAGCCGTTGTTGCTCCTAGACGTTTCTACTTCACAATAACAGCACTTACAGTTGACCTGGGCAGCTCTAAAATTTTACGAACTGACTTGTTGGGAAGGTGGCATCCTATGATGGTGCCACGTTGAAAGTCACTGAGCTCTTCAGTAAGGCCATTCTACTGCCAATGTTTGTCTATGGAGATTGCATGGCTGTGTGCTTGATTTTATAAACCTGTCAGTAACGGGTGTGGATGAAATAGCCGAATCCACTAATTTGAAAGAGTGTCCACATACTTTTGTATATATAGTGTACCTATAGTGTATCCTAAGCTTAGGATTTCCCCCAACATCGCCTGCAGTAAAACCAGAGCAATACTGGTGTGAAACCAGGCTGAGCTAGCCGCAAGCGAACCATAGCACTAGGTTAAGGACAGCCTTGGGCTAGGAAACCCATTTAAAAAAAACTCTTAACATCTGTGATTATTTTCTCTTTTCTAGGTAATTGGACTCAGCTGGACTATTTGACTATTGTGGCCAAAGGGATTGTGAGAATACAAACCTCTTCCTACCACTTCGTCTGGTCCAGTTTAGTATTGCCACCGAGGCGTTGATTTTAAAACACCTTTTATTATTATTAGGGAAGTTAAAATGTGTTTGATTATTTGTTTTTTACATGTTTTTTTATCTGTTGACGCTGTCAGTGTAGTTATAATCGTTTCATAGAAAATGCCGACCCAGAGATGTCAGGACGTCAGTTCAAAGGACTTTGTACTGTAAGATTCCAAACTTCATGTGTCATTCAAGCCCCATTCCAAGCATAAATAGCTTGTCTGCTACTGTGTCAACGTAATGATGTGCATAAAGAAGCATTTGGTTGACATTGGAATTCATTTAAGCCGTCTTTTTATTTGTCAAATATTTTTTAATGTCAATTTTTGAGTCTCTTCTTCAAATGTTAGCTGATTTGAGAAATGTCACATTGTGTTTGTGTTGCATCACACGTAAGCCGGGGTGGTTTGTATTCTATTGCGAAAGCTTTTGTTGAAAAATTCTGTGCCAGTCCAAATTTCTTTTGATAGTTGTGGGAAAAGTACTTGTTTGTCTTCAATAAAATGCATTTACAGAACAGTGTGTAATTAACATATTTTCACTGTATAGATAAATCCACATTACCCAGTTAAAAAACATGTTTTTTTTACTTTCATAGCTGTCTTCCCCTTTAACACAAACTTATATATACTTTAAATTAGGGGCGCATCTTTAGTTTTATAAGTGGGGGGGGGCATATTATTATAATAATTATTATTTTTTATCCAGTCGGATAAACACTCCAAACAGCCTACCTGACCACTCGGAGACGTCCGCAGGTCCTAAAGCACACTGTTGCCTTGTTCTGTATCACATTCCGATACTGAGCAATTACGAAATTTGCAGAAAATGTACATTTGACAGATTGTCTGGGAAACAGGAAATGTCACATTGGGTAACAGCTCCTTCATAAAAAGTTCAGATAAGTTCATCCTTACATACACATTTGCTCAGTGAATTGCAAAACAACTCATCCCTTTCATCGCCCTGTTAGATTAACTATATTTGCCGCATGACAAATAGGCATGCATCTATCAGATAGTGCTGAGAAATTAATGCTTTTTGAGGTCTGTTCGGTTTCAGTTTGTTATAAAAAAAATAATCACGGTTTTCCATTTCGGTTTTTGGGTTGAATGCTGTAACACAGAATTAAACAAAAGTCCCATGATGGTAGTGATGCCCATTACTGCTTATCATTAACCATCATTTATTCACGTTACTTATTTCAGTTGTGTAATATTACATTTGTTTTATTTGATGACTTTATTATTTCATTCCAAGTCATCATCTCATCTCTAGAGCTTCTGCCTATGCTGTCGACAAAATCACTATTTGTAGTTTTCAAAGTAAATAAGGCATACTTTTATGAATCACTTAGATAATGTATTTTCAGGTAGAGATACCTGATACCCCTCATGATCATGTGTCTTTTCTGTATGGAGTACAAAGACGGCCAAAATATAAAATAAATGAATACGTAAATAAATAAATCTATAAATATATATGCATGTAAATGTAAAAATAAATGAATGTACACGGAAATCAATCAATACGTAAACACAGTTTGATATAAATGAGTACCTTTGTACCATTTATTCCTGTATATTTATTTCCCTATTTATTTATTTCTGTCAACTTTTATTTATTTATTTAGTTATTTCTGTATTTATTTATTTCTGTATTTCTTCGTCCCTATGGAAATGACTAGGCTGTCAATCAAACTATGTCACTGTGACCATTGGTTGATCAGTATCAGAGTACAAAGGTGGACTTCACATGCCTGGTTGCTGTGACACAGACACTACAGATGGCAACGGAGCAGTTGGATGCCCTGCTCACATACTGCCTATGGATGCTGTAGAAAGGTATTTGTTAGCAGGTTTGTCTGTTCGTGACATTACAGCTCTTTTTGGGGTTTGGTGAAAGAGCAGTTCACCGTCGAATGGCAGAGCATGGGATAAGGTGAGTGCACCTGATATCTTGCGGCAACAAGCACCCAAACGAGTTGGTGTGTGAATGCGTCTTGAGGTTAAGGGCAACATTAGCTAGTTAGATTTGTATGTTTTTGTCCGCTACTGGCTTAAAAGCATGTGGTAACATCCAGCTGATGACACTTGCCTTGTCAAGCTTGTTAACTTAGTCTGTATGATGAAAAGGCAATAGTGCAAAGTTAGATTTATATCCCGCTCTTATTTGTCTGGCATATATGAAATATTGTTCTTAAGGGTGTTTGACTTGTTTAACACAAACATTAGCAATGAGGAGTTGTATGCAATTTGGCGTAAAATCCTCAGTCATCATCCAAATACAGGCTATAAAATGATGTTGGGCCACCTCAACGCTAGAGGTATACGGATTGAACTGAAGTGTTGCATTTTGTGTGCAATGGGGAAGAGCATTGTCTATTAATATGTGGGCTTACCTGACAATTAGAAGTGAATATGACATTTGTCTGAAACAACGTTCTAACCTCTATTTCATCTGCTTTTATGAAGGACGACGTGTTCAAGAATGTATGCGTTTTATAGATCCAGAAGGAGTTCAGATGCGTACTCTCCAGCTGCAGACATTGAGGTATTCTGCGCCAGCTCCAAACAGGTTGTGGCATATAGATGGTAACCATAAAAGGTGAGTTTTTGTCAACAGAAACAGTACAATACAATGCAAAATCATACAATACTTTTTTTACGTGACACTGTATTATTAGTGCAGACTACAAAGTATTGGAGAAGAGAGTGCTCAAATTCCCTGTAAATAAAAACATTCTCAGTGTTAACCACTACATAATTTGAACAAAAATAATGTTACAACAACCCTTAACTAGTGTGAGGGTCTACATAAACAAGATTGTATGAAAAGCATTAATGCTTTCGCATATGGGTATGAGAAGCAAATTAGTTATCAGATTGACATTGTGATTCTGTTATGTTTGGTCACATGCTAAATTTCTCTGATTAGTAAACATTCTTATAACTTTTTTGAGTAGAAAGAGTTGTGACTGTAGACAACTGTGGTGATTTTATGAATAACAATAATGACATCTCTTTCCCCCAACTCTTTCTCTCACACTCTTCTGATTTTCTGCTTTGTCTCTTTATCTGTGGAGGGATGTCTTTGGAGGAGTGTTGGACCTCTTCTATACTTCTTTCTGCAACCTGGAGAGGGAGGGTCTACTCAACCTAGATGAAGAGATCCACATCTATGCCCTGCACTGTAGCTTTCTTCCACAAATCCAAAGGCACCTGCAGTTCTTCAAGGACAGCTGGAACCACCAACGATTGCGCACTGAGGGCAATCAGTCACCACTGCAGCTATGACCCCCTCCAGGTTTGTACTTCAAACAATGTTAGCAAGTACACTTCTAATGCATAACACACAAATGTGTATGTATTTGTACGTAAGCAGCAATCAACGATGCAAATAATAATATAATTAAATTGGTTAACATTATTTTACCATATTCTATTTAACATGCCTGTGGTCATATTGTTTACACTGCAAGCAAACACTGTATTGCCAAATTACCTTGTTCTTGAGTTCTATTCTGCTTGGCATTTGTTTATTGTTTGCATAGAAAAGACATGGTCATATTTTACTGTTGAATCTCACATTAGGGTGACATGGAATATGGCATTGACAGGGGAGGTCCTTATGGTCACCATCATAAAGGAGTCACAGTCCCTGAGGTTCAGCTTCCACTGACATGGAAGTGCACACATTACCAGATCAGCAAGGTTATTTTTCCAGCGTCTTAAATGTCTGTAGTGAGACAGTTGCCATATTGTCAGATATAATTGGAGATGTTTAAAAGCCGATAGTTTCTATGTAACAGCAAATGCTGTTTGAGCTATTTTGGCTGTTCTCACTGAGTCATTCACACTGAGGGCAGGTCGGAGTCTGGGAGTCCCCCATCTGAGGTGAGGTGCTTTTTTTACCCTGAAGCTGTCAAAAATACTGTGACTTATGAGGATTTTGAAAAAGATCTGATGGCAAGCATCTCCTCATAAGTATAAATAAAATTAAAAACTTACAGCATGTAGAAGGATTTTCTCTCTCAGCCAGTGCCTAAAAAAATAAATATCCAAATAAATATACAAAAGATAAAAATGTTTCTCAGAACCAACTGGATGACATCTCGGACATCATGGTCCATGCAGTCAGATAGAGTTATCGGTGCTGTCTTTTAACCTTTATTTAACTAGGCAAGTCAGTTAAGAACAAATTCTTATTTACAATGACGACCAACCTACAGGGACAGCCATAGTAGTACGGCGCACCTGGATCAGCGCTAACATCCCACATCATGAAGACCCTGGAAAGGTTAGTCCTCGCTCACCTCAGACCCCTGGTGTGTTCATCAATGGACCCCCTGCAGTTTGCATACCAGCGCAACATCGGGGTGGATGATGCAATCATCTACCTTCTGCAGAGGGCCTACTCTCACCTGGACAACGCAGGTTGCACTGTGAGGGTTATGTTTTTTGACTTCTCCAGTGCCTTCAATACCATTCAGCCCCTGCTACTGGGTGAGAAGATGAGGAGGATGAAAGTGGAAGCACCCTTAGTCTCCTGGGTCACGGACTACCTGACCGGTAGGCCACAATTTGTGCGACTACAGAGCTGTGTGTCAGAACGGGCAGTTAGCAACACAGGGGCCCCCCAGGGTACGGTCCTGTCCCCCTTCCTGTTCACCCTCTACACCTCAGACTTCAGATATAACTCTGAAACATGCCACCTACAGAAGTTCTCGGATGACTCTGCTATTGTAGGGTGCATCAGGGGTGGGCAGGAGGAGGAGTACAGGAGCACAATCAGTGACTTTGTGTTGTGGTGTGAGCAGAACCACCTTCAGCTCAACATCAGCAAAACAAAGGAGATGGTGGTGGACTTCAGGAGAACCAAGGCACAACTGACTGCAGTCCCTATACAGGGGATGGATGTGGAAATGGTTGGGTCATACAAGTTCCTGGGAGTCCATATGGACAACAGGCTGGAATGGGCCGGTAACACCGGGGCCCTGTACAAAAAGGGCCAGAGCCGACTCTACTTTCTGAGGAGGCTCAGGTCCTTCAACGTGTGCAGTAAACTACTGCATACCTTCTACCAGTCTGTGGTGGCCAGTGCCATCTTTTTTGCAGTGGTGTGCTGGGGAGCAAACATCAAAGCCGGTGATGCTTCTCAGGTAAATAAGCTGATCAGGAAGGCTAGCTCTGTCCTGGGGATGAGCCTTGACACTCTAGAGGAGGTGGCGGAGAGACGGATCCTGGCCAAACTGCTGGCCATCATGGACAACGTCACCCACCCTCTGCACGCTATGGTTATGACGCAGAGGAGCACTTTCAGTCACAGACTGATCCCACCACGGTGTACCAGAGAGCGCTACAGGAGGTCCTTCCTGCCGGCGGCTATTAGACTATATAATGCCTCACCGGGGTGCCGTGCCGTCGGCAACATAGATCTGGAACTGTTGGGGTGCTAGGACCTAGTTTAACAATTATGCATCCATCCGTGAGTAACTCTGGTCCGTCAGCACTCATCCACTCAGGACCTATTTATTCATACAGGTCTGTATATACATACTCATGTACAGTTGTTATATTATATCACATGCAATATTGTAAGTAATTATTGGACTTAACCTACGTAGTCATTCACTCAGGAATGCATATTAGTATCCTGCCAGTTGCACCTTTTCTCATTGCTTTTAGTATATCGAATGTGCAATACGTGCAGTCGTCTGTAATTAAACCCTGCGCACTAAGGACTGTATTTTAAGGGAATTACTATTATTACCCCAAATTATATCATACACACATTTAGCTATTAAAGTATCTCTTCCTGTCATTTACCTGTACAGTTTGTGTAAACATGCAAGTATTCACTTATCTGTAAATATAACTGTATACCTAACTGTACAGCTAATTTAACCATGCAAAATTTTCACTTACCTGTTCATTTACCCAGTCTGTCTATTAAGTAAACTATTATTCCCTCGCTCATATCATACGCATTTTTAGCTACTGAATTATTTCTCTGCCATCGACCTGTATAGTATAGTTAACCATCCAACATCCACCAATGTATAGTGTACATATTCAGCCAACCACTGATACTATGCTATGTCTTTTTTTTGCACTCCAGATATCTTGTATTTCTATACTTTTTCATACTGCCGCTCTATGTATCATGTACCGTGTATCTGCCTTTTGTGTACTTTCGTTGTGGCATTTTGCACCTGCACTGTGCTTTGTTGTAGCTGCTTGACAATGAAATTTCCCCCCCGGGGGATCAATAAAGTACCTATCTATCTATCTATCTATCTATCAAATTAGGGTTAAGTGCCTTGCTCAGGTTTTTTTTTTTTTTCATCTTGTCAGCTCGGGGATTCAATCCAGCAACCTTTCGGTTACTGGCCCAACGCTCTGACCACTAGGCTACCTGCCGCCCCGTCTCTGGTTCTGCGCCGAAAAGTACATGTATAATAGATAGCAGGGCTTAGTCCTGCAAGATGTGGGCCACCATTTAAAAAAACAGTGCCTAATCATGCGCCCAGCTACTACAAAGAAAATCACTTTCCAAAAGTGCCTGAGATGTGGAAGGAACAAGATGGTCCTGCTCGCCCTCAAAGAGCAAGGTCTTCACTCCTGAGAATAAGCGGATGTCCTTTTGACTGACCTGGGGAAAAACTCACATAATCTACAAGTCTATAAATCAGTATATTAAAAATACCTTTCTCTTCATCACGTAGGAATCCTTGTAAACATATTTGAAATCAGTCAACGTAGAGTTACACAAGCTCAGCAAACCTAGCCATTGGATGCCATTGTTGAGACCACTGTTGTAGAATAATGTAAGTCAAAGTGCCTCTGACTGAAAATCCAAAATAATAAGATATTTTAATTTAAGATGATTTTAGAATATACTTTGTTGGAACTTTGCATGTCAACGTTACTCATTATAGAATTGAGATTTTTACCAATCAATCGGCACTGCAGTGCATTAGCCGACTCCACCCTTGGCCTTTTGTAGAAAAGAATGATGGCCCTGATCCTTTCCACTAAGGAATCCACCTTGATGGACTGAAGTGTTGAGTATGTGAACAGTTGAGCTGCCTTGTCCGGATTTGGTCAAACTTAACAGCAATATAGAATGTTAACTGCATTTCTCTGAGAAATAGATGCATACCCAAAACACTGTCTTAACTGTAAATTAAATGCAAATAAATGATTCACTGAATCACCTGCAATATCCAAAACATGCAAGAATTAGCAGTCCAATGAGGTGTGACAAGTAAATAAATGTTTGTGTAAACCTTTACCATCAGAGACAGTTGATACTGTATACTAAATAATAGGTTATTCTGAACATTGACATTGTGCTTGTGCCAGATGAACTCGCTGTTGATATTAAAAAAAAATAATAATCAGTATGCATCAATGTCCACACCATTTTCATGAGGTGAGTGTTAATGCATTGAATGTAAGTGTTTGTAATGAAAGGAGATTGAAGACAAATAAATGTATCATATACATGTACACCTTAAAATGGTAACATTAATAATGAGCCCTAAGTTGTGCTAAATTACTTATCCCTTAAAACTGATCTGTAAACCTCATCTGAACCGGTCTCCAGACACTCCTCCATTACCAAATCTACAACTGGATGCTGACCGGTGGAAGCACTTGTCCCACTGGCTCTAGGGACAGCTGCACCTTCATTCTCCCTTTCATTCTCTCCCTCCCTTTCAACCTGTGATTGACTTGAAGAGTTGAGCCGAGGAGATAGTTATATCAGAGACTAACAGTTATCTAAACTGAACATTTCCATAACACCCCTCTACAACAGCTCCCAGCCTGACTGTGAAGTGGATTGTTATCGTCTTTGTCATAAAGAAATGTACAGCAACATTGAACCAAGAAATGAACACCCATAACTGGGTATTTCCCAGAATTCGGGCCTATTTCTGTCCACAGGGTGTAATTCTATTAAAAACGAACTAAATCTAATGCATTTTAGCACCACTAATTAGTATAAACAAAAACAAGCCTAGATTTTTTTTATGGCTGCTCTTACTAATGATTTTAACACATTTTATTGGTGTTTTGTGGTACAATATCTGTGTTTTGGTGTTGTCCGCCACCAGAGTTTTCACATGTCGTGCCATATCTCAAACATTATTTATCACAAATTAATTTTAAAAAATATGCATACGAATTAAATGTTACCTGAACTAATAAACTACATGCACAGATTAAGCATATATATGCATTTTGTACTTTATTTTGCTTAATTTCTACATGTCCCATGGTTTAGCCGTCATTACCAACACGCTCTGCATAAAGGCACTTTCCTAGTGTTTTTTCATCAAAAGTTTATTTGGTAGCCATAGTAACCTAATAGCATAGTGAGGCACATGGATTTCAAGCTGCAAGACTGATGCCTTGATGTCCAGAAAAGTAAGTAAATCTACTCTTTATTCTTTGTGTTGGGCATGTACACTTATTACGTGTCATTACCATATGTGTTGTATTTCTGTTTTTTTAAAAACATTTTTTGATTATTTTTATCACTTTAATAGTTAAAATGGTGTACATTACATGTAGAAAGCTAGCTACTCTTTCTTAGTCATCATCTTTGCTAGTAAGGCTAGTTTTTTGACAAAAATGTCATTACCAGCACAGTCATTACCAGCACATTACAGCTTGTGCTGGTAATGACAGGTTGTGGTGGTGATGACGGCAGATACATTAAACATACTGTTCTTTAAAGAATTTATGTTGAATACGTTATCTTAAATGAATGAATATACATTTACCAATCAAAAGTCACTATATTTTAAATGAAGTAATGCATTTGTTTTTAAAATACTAAATTAATTCATTATAATTGTTGTGTTTAGGTGTGACATGGCTCCAAACCCAAACCCAGCTGCTCAAAGGTCCAAATCATACAGAAAACATCTAAAAGATAATCCTGAGAAATATGCACAGTATCTGCAGAGTGAGAAGACGACATCCTGTGGTACATCCTGTGGTACAGGCATGAAGATTTCCTGGGGCTCATGCCAGAGCCAAAACCAGTCACCAAGAGGCATATGATGCTTGATGTCTCTGTCTTGATGGATGAGAGGATGGAAGTTTGACGAGTTTTTGTCTGTTTTGTGGAAGATTTGGTATCAATGACATGTTTATGGTGTTACATTTTTTAAGCAATTGTTGAACAAAAAATGTAAGTAAACTGTCAGATTAGATTCTAGTTGTTTGGGATACGTAATATGACTCGTGTTATTTCAGCGTTTTACCTGTTCTTAACTGCCCTCCTGTTTCATGTTTTTTTTATTCAACATGGCTATGAAATGATTAAATAGTCTGTTTAGACTATTATTATACTGAACCAATCCTGTTCACAAGGAACACAGTTCATGTTTGGTCTTCCATAATCAGATTAAACTATGTTTTGATGTTTAAACAGATTACTAGCTGGTGTTTTTTTTTGTTGGTCTGAAGTCACTTAGGCTCTTAAATTACAATAGGTTATGATCAGTGATTTGTCATCACCGCAACAAACTGTCATTACCAGAACTGCAATGTCATCACCATCACCATACATATTTTTGCCAATTAATTATGTATAAATTACAAAAACATCCTACAATTATATATTTCTGACAATGTTGGACAGTCTAAATGATCACTGTATTAAAAAGTTTTGATATATGGCATTCACTTAAAATAAGCTTATATTCCAAGGCAGGGTAGATTGATGAATCAGAAATGTAGATACTTAAATGACTATAATTCATCTTGCAAGTAAAAATCAACAATCCCAGTAATTTCAAGATAAAATAGATTCCATGTGAAACCACAAAATGTTTTAAAAGCACTGATTTATCATTTAAGTTGTATTTTTTACATATATTCGATGATGTGATGGTAATGACACATTTACTTGACATAGTTAAGAAAATGGCAAAAATCATAAATTCCCTTATCTTATGGTCTCAACCAAGCTCATAACGACGCTCCTGACTTAAGGACTGATCATTTTATGTCTACCAATTAGTCAAATTTTGAATTTTAATTTTCAAAATTGCAGCAACCCAATTTGGCCCTTAATCTGAGAAATGCCCAACTACTCAATTAAATTGTGCCTATTCCACATCTAAACTAATACATTTTGAAACGACTCAAGATTTCTGTTGTTGACGTGCAACATGGCTATACCATAACTTGTAATGAGTGCACCGTCCATGAATAGAGAATATCATATTTCCACAACATCACCATGATTCATTTCACATTCAGAGCATTATCTTGAGCAGGCTTCACTGTGACTTCTTATTTGTGCAAAGGGAAGTTGTTCTCCACAGTTTAGACATTGTGTCAGGGGTCCACTTTGAGCAACAACTGAATCATACAGTTCCTAATTGATGAGAAAATTACATAAATACAAAAAACAGAGCAGACTCTTTGGGTGGGTGGGGGTGTGACAGAAATGTTCATCTATAGATTTTTCTTATTTTTGTTGTAAATATTGCTTAACACTCAACATATTTACTTTGGATTAGTAAGTGCTCTAAAGTTAAGTAAAAGTGCTTAAACTGAGAAATTTGACTTATATGCTCCATACTCACAATAAATGCCACAAATTATTGTGAGCTTTCTTGATTACCTGTGAGATATAATGGCAAACAAAAAATATGTATAACTTGCAAGCCAGATTTTTATCATTATAGGTACACCTATCTAGTACTGGGTAGGACCTCCTTTTGCCTCCACAACAGCCTGAATTATTCACAGTGTTAAGAGATGCCCTGCACACCAGTTTTAAACAGCTGTTATTTGATCACTTGTGGCCTTTCTGTTAGCTTGAATGAGTCTGGACATTCTCCTCTGACCTCTCTCATTAACAAGGTGTTTTTGCCCACGGAACTGCCACTCACTTATCGCACCATTCTCTATAAACTCTAGTGCGTAACAATCCCAGGAGGGCTGCTGTTTCTGAGATGCTGGAACCACCATGTGTGGCATCAACAATCATACCCCGGTCAAAGTTGCTTCGATTACGCATCTTGCCCGTTCTAAAGCTCTCTACTCTACTGTATATACTCTATAGATTGAGTGGCAGGCAGCCACATTATTCACTGTTCGAAGGGGCAGGCTATTTGCGTTAACACCCAGGTGTACCTAATAAAGTAAGTTAGTGTACATCTCTAACTGACAGGACCTTCAAAATGGTGTGATATCTGGGCCAGCTGTCCAGCTTCTTGCACTATGGTGCAGATCTACGATCACATCTATATTCTATCATTCTTTGCTAGATAGCAAAACTGACCCTAGATCGGCACACGTACTCTGAGAAGCTTGATAACTACATGCCCAGGTTAGAAGTTTTCAGGCTTCTCAGAGTACGAGTGCCGATCTAGGGTCCAGTATTATACACTATGCAAATTAAATTAAAATATGCAAGAATCTCTTCATAATTCAACAAGAAACTCCCTATACATTAAAAGTATATGTTCTAAAGATTTGTGCATGCCTATGCACACCATAAATCTCATTGTCACAATATTGCACAAAACAATTTGGTTCACTCTGTTGATTGACTTTAAACGTCTGGTTGAGGGCTCCCTTTTGTCTATCAAGTGATGTGACCATAATTCTTTTTCAGCACAACTTTTGTCAGATGGCATATTTCGAAAGTTCAGGCGCCTCTCACCCAACCCCACTCGCTGGAGGTGCTCTTTGTCAACCCTGCTTGGGACAGTAGTTGTGTCTTTCCGCCCAAGACCGCAAAATGTGTAGGTGTAAGTGGAAAGTGGGTTTGTTTGGGTGATCCTTGGTTCACGCCTTGATGTTGTTTGGTTATTATACGCACCAAATAGCCTGAACATCAGCTATAGGAAAAAACATTATAATAATACATTCTAAACCAATAGATCAGCTTAGCTTGTGTCATGTTGTCTAATATTTTAAGTACACTAGGCTTATGCACAAGTAAGTTAGGCTTACTGGCAAGTAAGTTAGGCTATATAACAGAAAATTAAGTGATGTCGTCAGAGGCACAATCTTACTTTACATTTGGTTATATATTATAATATTAATTATAATACATTATTCTTTGTATATTAGCTAGCTCACCATCAACAGGGTGTAGGCCTACTCGACCCCCTGAAGTGCTAGATGCAGTGCCAGAAGTGCTAGATGCAGTGCCAAATGAGGTTCCAGATTAACTTACTGAAATTGTACAATACAAATGATCAGCATGCACCATTAGGCCTACATATCCACAACATAAAATATGTAGCTATAAACTTTCTTTCAAACTGCAGAGGAGTATATTGCTAAGTTACCCATGCTTACTTCTAAACTTGACCGCACCATTTCAGCAATATCTGGCAAATATAGGGAAATATTAAAATATTTTCTTTGTGGACTGCTAGACAATTCACAATGCTTGCTAGCTAACTAATGCTACAACATTGGCGTGAAAAGCAAATGATTAGAGCTAGCTTTGGCCAGTCTGCACTCTTCCCTTTGGTGAAAATGTGTTCACAGTAAGCCTCTTTCTCCCTCTAGGGAGGACCTACAGCCTATCCGCTCTCTGGGCTTGATTGCTATGCCTGAATGTTAAAGTCCCACCTCATCATTTGCATAGGGACGAAGAAATACAAAAATAAATAAATTAAGAAATAAGTAAATACAGGAATAAATGGTGAAGGAAATAAATAAATAGGGAAATAAATAAATACGGAAATTAATCATTAGGAAAATACATATTTTGGAAAAATAAATAAATGCAAAAGTACTCATATCAAATTGTGTTTTATTTACTGATTGATTTCTGTGTACATATATATTTATTTATTTATTTGTGATTTTGGCCGTTTTGGTCCTCCATACCTCTGTAGCAGGCGTAAAAAAGAAACCGAAAAAGTAGACATGCAATGGATTATGGTCATTGTAGTTAATTATCACGGTTTATGCACTAAAACTATTTTGAATATTGGCCTGTTCGAAACTACAACTCCTTACTACAATCGCACAGTTCAGCCTGTATCTAATCTCTACAGAAACTGCAATGTGCGCATTGCGCTTAAAGAAAAAAGAAATGGAATTCAAATAAATAATCAGTCAATTGTTTAAAAACAGAAAAATAATCAAAATGTTGGTTAATCACTCAGCACTACTATCAGATGAACTCAAGAGAAGTTAAACTATAGGACCCTGACAAGTTATAGCACGTGAAAGATGGAGTGTTTCATTGCTTCGGATCCCATTCGCCACGTCAACTTGTTCAAAACAACCCACAGGGAATTTATTAGTGTGGTTTATATGACAGTGCCAACTGCGGCAGAAGAGATTCTTCTATTGTGGTGCCAAACAATGATGGGTTTATGTAGCTCTGTTTATGTGGAAAAAAAATAGTGAAGCATGTCTCTTTAATCTCAAACAGCAGGCTTCAGCTCGTGACATTGCACACGGATCAGAATGCGCTCCTCAAACAGGCTGAGTTTGAAGACGCCGTTTGTTTGCCTGATCAAATTAAACCATGGCACTAATCCTCTCCAATCCTGTCACTATTTGACATTGTGCTTAGTCAGCACAAGTTAAAGCTCCACCCAATGACTTCTGAAAGTGCTTCTTTTAGAGTCGAAGACATTTGGATGTGGCTCGTTGATTGTATGTGTTGCTTGCTTTATATTGAGTTGCATTTGCAAACGTGTTTGTATAAAAGTGTCAATATAAGGTGATATGGTTCTGTGTGGCTCAGTTGGTAAAGCATGGCTCTTGTGTAACGGTGTAATTAAATACTTTTGTATCATCCAGCATCTTCACAAGGTCCTTTGCTCTTGTTCTGGGATTGATTTGCACTTTTCGCAGCAAAGTATGTTCAGCTCTAGGAGACAGAACCTCCTTCCTGAGCGGTATGACGGCTGCGTGGTCACATGGTGTTTATACTTGCGTACTATTGTTTGTACAGATGAACGTGGTACCTTCAGGCGTTTGGAAATTGCTGTCATCACAAACCGACGTTTGAAATAGATCCACAAGCTTCACATAAGCTTGTGGATCTATTTCAAACGTCGGTTTGTGATGACAGCAATTTCCAAACGCCTGAAGGTACCACGTTCATCTGTACAAACAATAGTGCGCAAGTATAAACACCATGTGAAGGCTACCCGAAACGTTTGACCCAAGTTAAACAATTTAAAGGCAATGCTACCAAATACTAATTGAATGTATATAAACTTCTGACCCTGGGAAAGTGATGAAATAAATAAAACCTGAAATAAATCATTCTCTCTACTGTTATTCGGACATTTCACATTCTTAAAATAAGGTGATCCTAATTGACCTAAGACAGGGAATTTTGACTATGATTAAATGTCAGGAATTGTGAAACACTGAGTTTAAATGTATTTGGCTAAGGTGTATGTAAACTTCCGACTTCAACTGTAACTAGCTAACATACAGGTACATACTGCTTTAATGCTATGTGGTTTGTAAGGATAGCGTAGCTAACAAATTGTCAGCCAACATAACATGTAATGTAACTTATTTGAAAAATAATTTCTTTATTAAATTGCTCAACATATAACATTTGTCATAGGACTTCGGCTGCATATTTTCTGCCATTTTCTTCAAATCTGGAAACGGTGTGAAGCCACACACATTTCTGAAGAATTGCATTATGGGCCCTAAAAACACGGAAATAGTGTCCACAACGTGTATACTTCGTATTTTGGCGAATTTAGTACGACATCCGGGAACTTTTGGCATACTAACTATATCCATACTTTTGACCAATAAGCATACTGTATACTCAATTCACGTCACAAATAGTGCGGTTAGTATGGGTATTAGAACACAGCTATGGTGTTTTTTATCTTGCCTTGTACAGCTCTCTTCATACATGTTTATATAATGCCTACGGATAACTCCTAATGATTTATGAATATTTGTATTGTACCTTGTATAGCTCTTATGGAACTTCATGAACATATTCAAGCATATTGTAATTCATCTTGCACTTGGCAAATGATGGTGTTAATAAAAACACTGAAATTGAACTTTGTTGACTTCTATTTGATACTTAGCATTTTGAAATGAAGGACGAGGAGGCATGTCTAAGGGTTTCAAATGTGTTTTCAGTTTGATTCTGGGTTTGGTTTTCAAGGGCACAACAAGGCTATATACCGAGTCAATGTGCGGGGGTACAGGTTAGTCAAGGTTATTGAGGTAATGTACATGTGGGGTAGTGACTATGCATAGATAAAACAGAGTAGCAGAGTAGCAGGGGAGGGTTCTATGCTATTAATTGTTCAGCAGTCTTATGGCTTCAGGGTAGAAGCTGTTAAGGAGCCTTTTGGACCTAGACTTGGTGCTCTGGTACCCCATGCCGTGCGGTAGCAGAGAGAACAGTATATGACTTGGATGGCTGGAGTCTTTCACAAGTTCTTGGGCCTTATATACCACATTTCCATTCTCAGCTCTTATGCAAGTAAAGTCATAGTCAGACAGCTTTGATGGAAACAGGAAGTTTCAGTACAATTTGATAAATGCAGACAGATAATTTGTTAGTTCGACATGGTGCAATCTTTTTGTCTGTAAAATTAATTATGCGGGAAATGGTGGTGGAATTGGTGTTATGCGCAAATGTTCATATAATATCCATTATATTGAAGTAAATTTAGTCACTCCATGATCCTCCCACAATGCCTCTGGAAACCATGTCGTTATTATGGCTACAGATTAAATGTTAAGAACTTCACAGGGTGGTGAAAGTGCACAGTGATCTTGATGCTCCTATCCAATAAATATTTAGGGTCTTATTCTGGTGACATACTGAACGATACTTGGCTGCCGTTTGACAAAAAAAATCCTAGCCTACCCGCACTGCCTACAGTGTCTGAAGCTGTTGTTTCTGCAAGCTGTTGGCTAGAGTGAGAGTGCCAAGACCAGTGGGCACATTTTTTACTAATCAGTAGAGTTGAAAATGCTATGGATTTTGTGTACACTACTTAATCACAAACTGATTTTGTATCTTCAACAAGTCAGTTTGGTGGAAACACCACTGATTGGAAAATGTGCATTGTCTTTATACAGACTTTAGAATATTCTGATTAAAATATGTCTTCAATTGGATGGAAACCTACCTATAGAATAGAATCCAATGTCAATTCAATCTCTCACGTGGATTGAAGAAAACTAAGTTTAGAAACCGTTAAATTCAATAGGAGACGGTGAAGTAGAAATGTGAAGTGCCTGAGAATACTTTGCCCTATTTCCTTATGCTCAATGGTTAAAATAATAGTAATGAGTTGTGTAGGACTGGGTATAATGTTGAATGTTTCATGTTGCTTCAAATGTTCTTTCGCTTTCAGGATTGAACGGTTATGGCGGGATGCGTGGATAGCCGTGTCACATCTTTTATGATGTCCTACAGTTTGGAAGATGAGGGCTCCCTTAACCCGTCAAACAGCCTTCACCTATTCTATGCACACTACGTATTCCTCCCACACCTCCCAAGCAGACCTAAACACCTTTACCAATGGATTCCCTGCGCACTGAGCAAAATCTGACCCTGAACCAGCTATGAAAATGGGACAAGCACAGAATCCTGTCACCTTCCCTGTCAATGTGGAGGTATAGATTTAAAGAAGCCACTATGAAAATGTAATTAGTCTTATCTGAAAAAAGGTGGTTGTTGGTAAATTAACATGATTGTCCATGTTTAGGATTTAAACAACTTGGATGGGGACGATGCCTGCCTCACGGAGGAGCATGGCCAGGGAATTGTGGAGTGCCCGCTGACAGAGCAGAAAATTACACAGCTCAGAGTAGCCATCGACCCAACCTCACCATCTCGAGACTATGGGCAAGATATTTATCTGTTTTGAACTATGTGCTGCTACTTACTGAATGATCCTTATGGCTAAACTATCCTTATACCTCTGCTTGATACTCTTTCAAGGAATATCTGTCTAGTTATCATTCAATGTGAACTGTTTTACTCTATGGGGAAAAAGTGATCATTTTATCAGAAAAAAAACCTTCAAATAGAATGTCATGTAATACAATACAAACCAAACAAGTGATGCACTTAAGCAGGTGGAGTAATGAATAGGATTTTGTTCACATGCAAAAGTGATTACTTTTGATAAAAATGGTTTCTGCCTTCCCAATGAAAACTATACTGAACAAAAAATATATACACACACAGCAGGCTGAAGAACTAGGTAGACAAGTTGTTTTTATTTGAAGCCAAAATACAGGTTTCTGCCCAATAGATCAAACAGCACAACAAGGAATAGTGGCACCATTGGCTGTAATTCTGAATATGTGTAATTGTAGTACGATGACAAATTGTGGGATGCATTTTTTGTTTACATTCTTCAGTGACTGGCATATTCAGTAAGAGGTCTCGAGAACTAAATTACACAGAGATGTAGTAAAAAGTGTTGGAGGTAGATTTACCTAGAATGTCCCATAAACCTTACCTCAGAATGACTTGCATCCTGCTTGAATAAACTCAAGTTCATCTGCAGGTGAGGGGGTACTGTGTGTTTTTATTTAGGAGGTATACACTGAAAATAAGTTTTCCAGGCCTTTGTAGTCTTGCCTGGTGTCCTGGAAGAAGGGTTTAATCTTCTTTTTCTAGAGGCAGCCTACTTCCGAAAGTAAAAGGGAGAAACAGTGTAGGGAAGTGGAAAAGAGGTATACGAGATAGTGATGCACACTTAACTATATCAGAAAGAGAGACCATGTCCATTAATCTTATTTTGTGTTTGCAAATGTGTATCAAACTAAGAACCACCAACTTTAGATGCATAACAAAGTGTGTGTGTGTGTGTGAGAGAGAGTGATATGATAATGAGAAAAGTAATACATAATTTACAGATTGGCTGAATTGATTAATTGTCAAAACAGTGGGTAGACCCTATGATGGGTTGGGTATAGACAGCAAAATGACATGTCCTGTATTCTGGGACCATTGATATGCACCTGCCCATCTCCTGGTTACTGGAGGAATGCAGCGGTCTCTGGGTCTGTCCCTGCACCTCTCTGCTGATGATGCACCTGAGCTTGCTGATGCGGTGCACTGGACTCTGACCCTGATTAATAGTCTGGGTCAGCACAGAGATGAGGCTGTGTGCAGCCGAAACCACCTCTGAACACTCTCTCTGCTGAACATAAAGTGAACATTAGCTAGATATAGGGGGAAAAGCATTAAATGACTTGACCAAATTTGAATGTCTCTAGTTTAAATATCCAGCTAGCCCAAAACATTTTGCCAAAGGTGATGTTATGGGAAAAACTATATAGGGTTTTAGCTGTTTTATCTCTATCACACACCTTTCAATACAACATGCAGTCTTGCAATTAATCTTGCTAGCTAGTCCGACACCAAAGCCAGCTAACGACTCTTGTTAGTCACAGGTAAATAATGTACGGATGTTAGAAGCATCACTCCAAAACTAGTGGACCAATGGAGACTGATTGTCTATGCCTGGCATCACTCATCTCATATGTACAGTATAGACTATATTCTATAGTATTCTACGGTATCTTAGTCACTTAATGTTTACATATCTT
The DNA here is from genome assembly GCA_023634145.1 of Thymallus thymallus. Taxonomy (NCBI): domain Eukaryota; kingdom Metazoa; phylum Chordata; class Actinopteri; order Salmoniformes; family Salmonidae; genus Thymallus; species Thymallus thymallus. The sequence continues at coordinate 12,110,383 of CM042413.1, forward strand.
GCATTACTCATCTCATATGTATATACTGTATTCAATACTATTCTACTGTATCTTAGTCCATGCCGCTCGTCCATATGTATATAGGCCTAATTCATTCCTTACTTAGATTTGTGTGTATTGAGTATATGTTGTGCAGTTGTTATACATTACTGCACTGTTAGAACTAGAAGTACAAGCATTTCACTAAACCAGCATTAACATCTGCTAATAATGTTAAATAGATTGAAAAGGGCATGCCTGTAATTATCAGGAACAGGCAAAGTTACAGTACATTTGTAATGTAGGAACATTAAAATGATGCTGATTAAATAGGAAACTATGATCTCTCCCTACATGTAAACAAGTGCTGCACAGATTCTAAGGGCTTTGTCCATTTTGTGTGTCAGGTTGATGGGAACAGTCTGGGAGAGGAATTTGAACACCTTTAGTCGTCTGATAACTCAACATGTAAACGTACATTAGCTATCCTTCTTGTGCTTGTGACATCCTCGTCAGAAAGATGGTCTCCTTCCTGAGTGAAGGCTGGTATGGCAAGGTTTACCTTCCTCTCATACAGTAGTTCTCGGATGGTGAAGTCCCTGTCTGCCATAACTTCATCGCCAGGCCTATTGCTGGAATAATAGTAGCTGTATGACTCCCCTCTGGAATCGAGTGTGCTTCCTTAAGAGCAGTTGATGATGCAAGTGGTGTTGGGGAACTTCTCTTTGAAGCACTGAGGCATTGTGTTCTGGATTGTCTACCTCGGCAGCCATGGAATGTAGATCCTCATGTGCTCCTCCATTGTGTCAATCCAGTAGGAAAGGATTCTGCTCGCTACTCCCTGGACACAGCAAAGCGTTCAGCAAGATCACCCTGGAGTAGATTCAGCTTCATCAAGGTTATCAGAATTTGATCAGTGATAATGGCCTTCATTATATATTCGTCGCCAAACCCACTGGCTTCAGGTCATCTATAAGTCTTTATTAGGCAAATCTCCACCCTATCTCAGCTCACTGGTCACCATAGCAACACCCACCCGGAGCATGCGCTCCAGCAGGTATATCTCACTGGTCACCCCCAAAGCCAACACCTCCTTTGGCCGCCTTTCCTTCCAGTTCTCTGCTGCCAATGACTGGAACGAATTGCAAAAATCATTGAAGCTGGAGGTTCCTATCTCACTCAACAACTTTAAGTATCAGCTGTCAAAGCTGCTTATCGATCACTGCACCTGTATATAGCCCTTCTGTAAATAGCCCACCCTACTACCTCATCCCCATATTTTTTTTTTTGCTAATCTTGCACTCCAGTATCTCTATTTGCACATAATAATTTACACATCCTTCATTCCTGTGTTAATGATAATCTGTAATTTATATCACCACTACGGTCTATTTATTGTCCTACCTCTTAACCTTATTGCATTTTGCACTACATTTTACACTCTGTATATAGATTTCTTCTATTGTGTTTTTGACTGTTTGTTTACTGTGTAACTCTGTGTTGTTTTTTTGTCACACTGCTTTGCTTTGTCTTGGCCAGGTCACAGTTGCAAATGAGAACTTGTTCTCAACTGACTTACCTGGTTAAATAAAGAAAAAAATAAAATATGCATTTTGAAGTTAGCCGTGTAGAATGTTTGCAGAAATGCTACATGGTCAAAGAAAACACTAAGAGGAAGGCCAGTATACAACACTGAGCTAGTGTCATTCTTCAGGATGGTATGGGTCAATGGCTCTGCACCACCTTTTTGTGGTAGGTGGGCTTGTTGATTGGTTCTCTTGACACGTAGCTGTGATCAGTCAGTGCTGGAACCACCCATTCAGTATCAGCATCTTTATGCTCCGGTGGGATTGGCACACTCAGATCAGACTCTGCATCACCACAGTTGTCTTAATCTGTCAAACAAACATAAGGGAGACCATAAGTTTAACACAATAAATACAGACAGCCGGCTGGTCATGGTTAGGAAAAAAATAAGAAAACACTTGAACGTTTAATAATTTAGCTAATTAGACATTTCATGAGCATCCCTAGTGGCATGTCAATAATGGTGGGGATAATCATGGCATGGGGGAGACATTGCAAGACAGAAGTTGTTGGATAGCTAACAATGTAGGGATTAACTAGCTAAGAACACTGTATCAAATGGGCTGCCCTCAAGCTAGCCAGCTGTGAGTAAGCTAGGCAACAGTTAGCTAGCTACAGTATGTTAGGACTTAAGTAGCGATCTGTGACGATAGCTAGCGAATAGCAGCTAGTTTACAGCAACCTGTATGTGTTGATGTCCTGATGAGATGTCGCCTTCTGGTCTGTACTGGAACATCACAGCCCAGCCACTTCTCAGGGAAAGGATGCTCTTCAGTCGGCCTCTTGTCCACGAAGTGATAGGAACACATAGGGTTGGTTGGGTGGTTTATTCAAGTTCAATGCTTTGAGCCAAAGCTGAAGAGACTCCTTGTCCTTAGTTGGTGGGTGCAAATCAAAAGGCGCCTCAACTCCACTCGCTCCTCAAAAAGGTTTGGTGGTGAAAACACTCCTGCTCCATGAACAACTTCTGGTTCTGACCGTTATTGTGGTAACCCCTAACCGAACATAAAATGCCCGTTTTGCGTGAATCCATGTTTGGAAAGTTGTGAGACGTGATACTGAGTTATTTAGCTACCTAGCTAGCCCTGAACTATTGGCCGTAAGTGCTTAACCGGAAGTCCCCCACAAAAAACAGACCCCATCCATATTTCGCTGAAAATGAGGAAGTGGAAACTATTTCTCTACTCATGATGCAGTTTCTCAGAAAATATGCAGCCAAAGTCCGACGAGAGCGGATGAAAATTCATTGTTTTAACTAATTATGACAACTGTTAAGACAATGTTGAGCAATGTAATAGAGTAATTACTTTTCAAATAAGTTACGTTACACGTTATGTTGGCTGACAATTTGTTAGCTACGCTATCCTTACGAACCGCATAGCGTTACAATATGTAATAGTATGTTAACTAGTTACCTAACGCTAGATGGCTACTAATACATGAACCGCATAGCGTTACAGTATGTAATAGTATGTTAACTAGTTACCTAACGCTAGATGGCTACTAATACATGAACCGCATAGCGTTACAGTATGTAATAGTATGTTAACTAGTTACCTAACGCTAGATGGCTACTAATACATGAACTGCATAGCGTTACAGTATGTAATAGTATGTTAACTAGTTACCTAACGTTAGATGGCTACTAATACATGAACCGCATAGCGTTACAGTATGTTAACTAGTTACCTAACGTTAGATGGCTACTAATACATGAACCGCATAGTGTTACAGTATGTAATAGTATGTTAACTAGTTACCTAACGCTAGATGGCTACTAATACATGAACTGCATAGCGTTACAGTATGTAATAGTATGTTAACTAGTTACCTAACGTTAGATGGCTACTAATACATGAACCGCATAGCGTTACAGTATGTTAACTAGTTACCTAACGTTAGATGGCTACTAATACATGAACCGCATAGCGTTACAGTATGTAATAGTATGTTAACTAGTTACCTAACGCTAGTTGGCTACTAATCCATCGAACTTGCCTGGCAGTATATTAACTATCTGCTATCTAACTAACTACCCAACGTTTATTGACATGATTATTCACATAATTCTTAGCTAAGTGATATAGTTGTTTCAATTGAGTTAATTATGGCTATCTACTCCGATTTCTGAGTGTACCAGAGCGCAGAATAATGTATTAATTTACTAGCTCTCAACATGTGTTGAATATGGCCGGAGTCAGTAAACGTTGGAGGGGGAAGCGTAATTAAATTGTTGCCAGCAGAAAGTTACAGTCACCAACAATCTGGATAACATGAAATCAGCCTAACCAGCTCTGCTAGGGCGAGTAAAATGGTCAGAGTGAGCTGTTCTCTCATTTGTGTTTGGAAGTAGATAGTCAACATTAGCCAGTTCGCTTGACTACCATTGAACACGGATCAACCATACTCCTTAGCCAGAGCGAAGTTAGGAATGTACAATCTGACAACGCACTCTGGCACTCCAGCTTGAACAGCATCGACTTCAGGTAGACAGGCGAAGCTCTAGTATGCTCAACTGAAACTAACTGATAGTATGTAGTATATATGAACTGATAGTATGTAGTATATACTCATTATGTAGTATACAGTATGTTAGTATGAGTATTCGAACACAGCTTCAGTGATAGAGGTATGGGATTCTGGATAATCCACAGCAATTTTATGGAGAATTGCTGTGGGTGAGTTGAAAATTGAATGGTCCTGGGATAGAAATGTATAAAGGTGAATGTCATCATAAAATCCACCTTTTACATAGTACACAACAGTAGTTACTAATAACAATTTATGTTGGTTTGGCGTCAAATAAGCCACTCTTTAAATGTTATTTGCCGAATCTCAGTTTCCCATGTGGGTTTTATGCTAGCTAAAGTTCCCTCTGAAGTTGGTAGCTAACTCGAAAATACATCTTCTTTAGGAGTGCTATTTATACCTATAGATCATTTATCCATACTGTGTGTGTCCCATCATTGCAGTTTTGGAAATAAATTAACTATCCATCCATTGTTCATTCCTGTGTTGACTCACAGACTTGAGGGACGGGACCAGGTGTGTGTTCGATTCCCATGGTGTACCAGTACAATTATGTATGCACTCACTACTGTAAGTCGCTCTGGACAAGTGTCTGCTAAAAAATTTTTTTTTTAATCCTTCTAACCACTCAAAGTACCATACCAACATTTTGGTCCGCTTTCTCTCCAGCTCCAGAACCAAATAGGCATCTTTCACATGTATTTTGGGTTAAGTGTCCTTTTAAGGTGGATCGTCATATCTGCAAATCAGCAGACAAATATTGTGGTACCGTCTGTTTATGGGTGGGTTGTCTGAGATGGGGGTGTTGTAATGAGTACTTCCTGTTATTGCTCACTGATACCCATTTCCTCTCTCTGCCAGCCAGCCCTTGCTGTCCACAATGGCCCACGTGTGCCCCTGGTGCTTACCCAACATGCCCCTCACTCACAGGTGTTCCATCTCCGCCGGTCCCTTGGAAACCCACCAGTTATTCTGTCCTCTTGACAACGTGCCTAATTTCTGTTCAATTCTATTATTTTCTACTCTACTCAATTATATCAGCCAGTTAGGTAAGAGATTATGTTTAGGTAATTCATCTCATGTTCAATCTCATTAAGCTCTTTAACCAAAAGTTGCCTTTGAGCCCTCTGAAAAGTTTTGCTTTTCGGCCTCTGGAATCTGCTCTCACATCAAACCCTTCATGCTCTTTGCATAGAGGCAACAAGGTTCATTTGTGTAATGATCTCGGCTGGGCCCGCCACTTTGATGTGAACCTGCAGCTGTGAGGAGATCTTTTTTTTTTTTTACAAATCAGTGAAAGGAGAGGGAGAAGCAATGTTGTTGCTGTGTGCCAAACCTCATGATCTCACCCCCCACCACAACCACACACAGAGATATATACACACACAGACACACACCAGCGTGCCTAACATGACCTTGTCTGCTTCCTTGACTGGCTTCCTGTTGTAGGGGGCTTAAAGGGGAGCTTTTAGTTGGAATAGCCATAAGCAGTGGTTTCAGAGGGAAATTGGTCAGTTTCCAATGGAGAGCAACCATTCCTGGGCCGCAGGCAGGAGGAGTGAGTGAGTCAGACAGGGTGAGTCAGGCGTCATGTGCTGAGCTAGCTTACCGTCATATCCTCACTGATTCAATGATCTCAGCTAGCTACAACAACAGGGCACAGCTGAAAGTCCACTCAATGGCTTCCTCTTACTCAGGTTTAAAACAATAGAGAGAGTCAGGGTGAAGCAGTACTGTTACACATGCTTACAGGGACCAACGGTTCCAGACTAGCTTGGCCAGTACAGTAATGTTTTTCGTCAGATAATTATTTTGTGGATATACTGTATATCTTGGTAGTTTTGACATACTTCAAATGATACAGACCACAGCTAGTTCAAATGTAATGAAGAAGCTAATAATGACTGAGTATCATATCATGCTGTGTATATCACAAATCATGTCTTGCAAAGATAAAAAATATATCAACTGTATAGTCTTGTAGGCCCTGGCATTCTGTAGAGAACAGTGAAAATATCTGAAAGTACATTTTGTGGGAAACGTCCTTTTGAAGTCTATAATCTGCCATGGTCGGTCGACTTCTTTCTGAATACAATAAGATTTTATTATATTTTCCATATTCTCTTTGCAGGCCAAGGCTGAATGTCTCTATTTCCATCTATGCTGATCCAGTCAGTTTGAATGCTACATCTTTATGCCTGTCGTGAGTCACAAACTCCCTCCGATTTTGGAAAATGAGACCCATCTATGACACATATCATCTAGTATGTGATGAAATGCACTTTCTCAAAGTTATGTATGTTAGTTGCAAACAAATGTTGTTCTTGATAGATAGTGATATACAGTAAATCATATTTGAACTTGCTGTGGCACATGTCGCGTGTCTCCTTAAATGCTGCCCTCTGATGATAACTGGGAACAACTGCAAAACACCACACAAGACATATCATTAGCATTCCACCATTGCACAGGGGGTTAAAGTAATAGAAACTGATGTAGACTACCGTGGTTCCAGGTGGCCTACAAATACATCTCTGTACTGTATGTACAGTGCATTCAGAAAGTATTCAGACACCTAGACGCTGTCCGCATTTTGTTACGTTACAGCCTTATTATAAAATGGGTTAAATTGTTTTTTATACCCCTCGTCAATCTACACACAATACCCCATAATCACAAAGCAAAAACAGGTTTAGACATTTTTGCAAATGTATAAAAAAAAAAAAACGATATCACATTTACATAAGAATTCAGACCCTTTACTCAGTACTTTGTTGAAGCACCTTTGGTAGCAATTACAATTCTTGGGTATGTTGCTACAAGCTCGGCACACCTGTATTTGGGGAGTTTCTCCCATTCTTCTCTGCAGATCCTCTCAAGCTCTGTCAGTTTGGATGGGGGGAGTCGCTGCTCAGCTATGCTCAGGTCTCTCCAGAGATGTTCGATCGGGTTCAAGTACGGGCTTTGGCTGGGCCACTCAAGGACATTCAGAGACTTGTCCCAAAGCCCCTCCTGCGTTGCCTTGGCTGTGTGCTTTGGGTCGTTGTCCTGTTGGAAGGCAAACCTTCGCCCCATTCTGAGGTTCTGAGGCGAAAAACATCCCCACAGCATGATGCTGCTACCACCATGCCAGGTTTCCTTCAGATGTGACGCTTGGCATTCAGGCCAAAGAGTTCAATCTTGGTTTCATCAGACCTGAGAATCTTGCTTCTCATGGTCTGAGAGTCTTTAGGTGCCTTTTGGCAAAATCCAAGTGGGCTGTCATGTGCCTTTTACTGAGGAGTGACTTCCGTCTGGCCACTCTACCATAAAGGCCTGATTGGTGGAGTGCTGCAGAGTGATTCTCCCCCAATTGCTCAGTTTGGCCGGGTGGCCAGCTCTAGGAATAGTCTTGGTGGTTCTAAACATCTTCCATTTAAGAATGATGGAGGCCACTGTGTTCTTGGGGACCTTCAATGCTGCAGAAATGTTTTAGTAACCTTCCCCTGATCTGTCCCTCGACACAATCCTGTCTCGGAACTCTATGGACAATTCCTTCCACCTCCTGGCTTGGTTTTTGCTCTGAGATGCACTGTCAATCGTGGGACCTTATATAGACAGGTGTGTGCCTTTCAAAATGTTGTCCAATCATTTGAATTTACCACAGGTAAACTCCAATCAAGTTGTAGAAACATCTCAAGGATTATCAATGGAAACAGGTTGCACCGGAGCTCAATTTCCAGTCTCATAGTAAAGGGTGTTTATACTTACAGTATGTAAATAAGGTATTTCTGTTTTTTGTTTTTAATACATTTGCAAACATTTAGGGGAAAGAGGGGAATTCCTTAAAAGGACCCCTCCAGAGGAAGATGCTGCCACTATTTCGACGTAACTCATATCCTAGTACGGAAATGCTTATAACCTTGTAAATATGAATTAATCATGCGCATCTTCCTCTGTGTGCACAGCCCATACAGTCTCTGGCACAGCCCATACAGTCTCTGGCACAGCCCATACAGTCTCTGGCACAGCACACACTCCATGAGTTGTAAACAAACAAAAAAGCCAGGGTCAGGGTAGCTTCGCTAATCGCTACAGAGCACAGCACAGCTAGCTAGGACAAGGCGGAGGACAATCCACTCTCCTGCTCCCTCTTCTGCAACAGAATTTAATGATCAAGGACACAGAGTTAAGCGTTAATATTATATTTAATTTTAGATTTGAGATTCTTCAAATAGCCACCCTTTGCCTTGATGACAGCTTTGCACACTCTTGGCATTCTCTCAAACAGCTTCATGAGGTATGCATTTCAATTAACAGTTGTGCCTTGTTAAAAGTGAATTTGTGGAATTTCTTTCCTTAATGCGTTTGAGACAATCAGTTGTGTTGTGACAAGTTAGGGTTGGTATACAGAAGATAGCACTATTTGGTAAAATACCAAGTCCATATTATGGCAAGAAGAGCTCAAATAAGCAAAGAGAAACAGCAGTCCATCATTACTTTAAGACATGGAGGTCAGTCAATCTGGAAAATTTCAAGAACTTGCAAAAACCATCAAGCGCTATGATGAAACTGTCTCTCATGAGGACCGCCACAGGAATGAAAGACCCAGAGTTACCTCTGCTGCAGAGTATAAGTTCATTAGAGTTACCAGCCTCAGAAATTATAGCCCAAATAAATGCCTCACAGAGTTCAAGCAACAGACACATACACATTGTCTGGTGGCTAAGGTCAGGGCCTGACAGAGGAGAGAGTTCTGGAAAACTATGTTTGGCTTTTGTTGGTCCCCAATTAGAGGCATCTGCCCTGCGTTGTCTCTAATTGGAGATCCCATTTAAGTTGAGTAGTTTCCCCACCTGTGTGTGGATCTTTGTTTGTGCATACCAGTTAGTGGTTGTGTTCGCGCCTTGTTTGTTGTTTTGGCACTACAATAAATGTCTACACATTACTGCTCAGCGCCTCGTGTCCTGCCTTCGCACCATGACATCATCATGAATCAAGTCGACAATCTACTGGCAAATCCTTTTTAATCATTGTCATGAAGAGAAATAATGAAGATAAATTATAGATAAAATGTATCGGTGCTCATTGGCGATTGGCCATAAACCTTACACAAATTGGAAATCGCAAATTCATCAATGAGTGGTTTTAAAAGGCAGTAAATGAGGATGAATGAACTGTTTTCGCTGCCAGACAAGGCTCCGCTGATAGCCAGGTGTAGCAGTTGTAAGATGTTGGGACTCTGCTGTTGGGACAGCATTATGTAGACCTAACCGTTTGTGGGCACCGTTTGTCACCGTTATAGTGCAATTAATGTATTATTTATCCTTTTATTTAGAACCTTTGTGCAAATTTTCAATTAAGCATGTAACAAAATATAAAATATTAATGTATAAAATCTGAAAAGGTAAATGGAAAACACTTCAACTATAGTTGCAAACAAAATAAATATGGGCCTAAAATGTGAATATGGTCCAAAATATCAAAACCAAACATATAATACTATAACAGTAGAACTGTTTGAATTGTAGCAGCAAACAAATTAATACAGGCCTGAAAAACTTTCAAGTTTAAACTATAGCAGCAAAATAAGGCTCACAAATAAATATATAAAATATAACAAGAAAACAAAACACTCCTTCGAGTTTGAATTATAGCATTATATGACAACAACCAACGTGCTGCAAACAAAATAGATATTTGGCAACAATGCCTCTTGCAACGTATGAGTCGGGGGTTTGTTTTGAGCACTCGACTGTACTTTTCTGGGTCTCATCCGTAGACACTCTCCGTACTGTTTCACATGATTCTTGCATAGGTGGTAAAAGAGGTTAGAGTGGTGTTTGAGCCTGTTGTCGACACAACGAAATAAACGATAGAGCATAATATGAAACGATAGACGTTTTTCTATCGTGACACGATATATATTGTCATATCGCCCAGCCCTAATGCATCCCACATTTTCTTTTTGGGCCCCACCAAGATTTACATGCTAAAATCGCCACTGCAGGTAGCTACTGGTAACTATTAGCAACTGTGGATAATTGTTTCCAATGTTGTTTCAAGCATAATCTACCTAGCTATCATTCAGCTGTTTTTCTGATAACCTCATTATCTGAAGAGTAAAAGTTAGGTAGTTCTAGCAACTGTACTCTAAATGTAGCTAGCTTGTTAGATACCTGGCTAGCTAACTAAACAATAGCTGGAACGACCTAGCTAGCTGTAATTTTTGTAAGTATCCCTACTAGCTCAAATCAAATAAAGGTGTATTGGTTGCGTACAGATTTTCAGATGTCATCGCAGGTGCAGCGAAATGCTTGTGTTTCTAGTAATAATACCTAGCAATGGTTCCGGTTAGCATGGCGAGTGAGTGAGACGTGTCTGGGAGCGCTGTAGCACTAATTGCTTTTTTTGCTTTACATTCGATCATCTATCACAGCATCTAGTTTAGTTGTTCTGTTTGTAAATGTATACAGTGGGGAGAACAAGTATTTGATACACTGCCGATTTTGCAGGTTTTCCCACTTACAAAGCATGTAGAAGTCTGTAATTTTTATCATAGGTACTCTTCAACTGTGAGTGACGGAATCTAAAACAAAAATCCAGAAAATCACATTGTATGATTTTTAAGTAATTAATTTGCATTTTATTGAATGACATAAGTATTTGATACATCAGAAAAGCAGAACTTAATATTTGGTACAGAAACCTTTGTTTGCAATTACAGAGATCATACGTTTCCTGTAGTTCTTGACCAGGTTTGCACACACTGCAGCAGGGATTTTGGCCCACTCCTCCATACAGACCTTCTCCAGATCCTTCAGGTTTCGGGGCTGTCGCTGGGCAATACAGACTTTCAGCTCCCTCCAAAGATTTTCTATTGGGTTCAGGTCTGGAGACTGGCTAGGCCACTCCAGGACCTTGAGATGCTTCTTACGGAGCCACTCCTTAGTTGCCCTGGCTGTGTGTTTCGGGTCGTTGTGATGCTGGAAGACCCAGCCACGACCCATCAATTCTTTTACTGAGGGAAGGAGGTTGTTGGCCAAGATCTCGCGATACATGGCCCCATCCATCCTCCCCTCAATACTGTGCAGTCGTGCTGTCCCCTTTGTAGAAAAGCATCCCCAAAGAATGATGTTTCCACCTCCATGCTTCACGGTTGGGATGGTGTTCTTGGGGTTGTACTCATCCTTCTTCTTCCTCCAAACACAGCAAGTGGAGTTTAGACCAAAAAGCTCTATTTTTGTCTCATCAGACCACATGACCCACACAACCCATTCCTCCTCTGGATCATCCAGATGGTCATTGGCAAACTTCAGAGGGGCCTGGACATGCGCTGGCTGGAGCAGGGGGACCTTGTGTGCGCTGCAGGATTTTAATCCATGACGGCGTAGTGTGTTACTAATGGTTTTCTTTGAGACTGTGGTCCCAGCTCTCTTCAGGTCATTGACCAGGTCCTGCCATGTAGTTCTGGGCACCTTCCTCATGATCATTGATGCCCCACGAGGTGAGATCTTGCATGGTGCCCCAGACCGAGGGAGATTGACCGTCATCTTGAACTTCTTCCATTTTCTAATAATTGCGCCAACATTTGTTGCCTTCTCACCAAGCTGCTTGCCCTGTAGCCCATCCCAGCCTTGTGCAGGTCTACAATTTTATCCCTGATGTCTTTACACAGCTCTCTGGTCTTGGCCATTGTGGAGAGGTTGGAGTCTGTTTGATTGAATGTGTGGACAGGTGTCTTTTATACAGGTAACGAGTTCAAACAGGTGCAGTTAATACAGGTAATGAGTGGAGAACAGGAGGGCTTCTTAAAGAAAAACTAACAGGTCTGTGAGAGCCGGAATTCATACTGGTTGATAGGTGATAGGTGATCAAATACTTATGTCATGCAATAAAATGCAAATTAATTATTTAAAAATCATACAATGTGATTTTCTGTATTTTTGTTTTAGATTCCGTCTCTTATAGACCTCTACATGCTTTGTAAGTAAGAAAACCTGCAAAATCGGCAGTGTATCAAATACTTGTTCTCCCCACTGTACGTGTAGTTTAGTTACCTTTTCGTGTCGATTTCCACTTTTTATGAAGCCCAAGCGTGCAATGAAAGCTGTTCCTATAATGGCGGGTGTTGCATCATCTGACTCAGGCAGGGCCTCTGCATCCCTGTCTCTGGCGGTTACCCGGGCTGATCTCCAAGAGTTCCGTATAGCTCTGCTCGCGGATCTACCTGCCCTCATTGCTGCCCAAGTGCAGTCGGCTATCAATGCCACACTGAAGCAGGCTATTGACGCGGCCCTAGCTCCGATAACCTCCACTTTGGAAAATATCAGGACCTATTTTGGACCTATAGTGACCGGCTCGTTGCACTGGGGGAAACGGTCGCACGCCTGGATGCTGCTAACAGTCATCTGGCGGACAAAATTGAAGATCTCGAGTCCAGATCGCGCCGCTGTAACCTGCGTGTAATCGGCATCCCGGAGAGGCAGGAGGGCGCGAATCCAGGGGCTTTTATGTCCACATTCTTCAAGGAGGTCCTCGGCGGTGCTGTTGCGCCTACGCCTTTGAAGTTGGACAGAGCGCACCGCCTTGGCCCTTCTCCTGTTGGTGGCTCCGGCAGCATGAGGCCTCAGGTGATGATTGTTAAGTTCCACAATTTCACGGAAAAGGAGCCGATCATCCGAAGGCAGTCCAAGGAACAGCTGTACTACTACCAAAGGGTCCACATTTTCCCCGACTTCACCTCCACTGTGGCCAAGAAACGAGCTGCGTTTCTAGACGTGAAGCGCGCCCTTTTTGAGAAGGGAGTTCGGTTCTCGCTGTGGTTCCCTGCTAGGCTGCATGTGGACCACAACGGTGAGTCTCTTCGTTTTGATTCTCCGGAGGAGGCACGAAGCTGGCTCAGCCGGCACTTTTGAAAACCTTGTTTGATATAAAAACATTTTTTTGAAGGACCACTGTGGCGACTTTTCTCTCCCACGGGACTGACTCATGGGATAGTGCAGCCTGACTCGTTTATCAGGTGCTTCGCTTGTTTTTCCTCTCGCTGCTCTGCCTCTTTTGTATTGCTGTGCGGTGCTAATTTCAACGATACCAGTTTTGACATAGTTTTTTATTAAATGTTTTTATTCAGATAACTGTCGGGCTGCAACAATAATTTTGGTTCATTTTGTTGGTGTTTGACCGCGGGCTTGCTTGTATTGATTTACGGTTGTCCCACTGTTACTGCTACATTTGACTAGCTAGCTTACTGTTGTGGTTGTTATGGTAACACTGTAAACAGCACTCTGCTGCGAAAGTATCGCGCACGCTATAGTTTTTTTCATAAGGGCTGTTTCAGTCTGTGCGTGTGTGTGTGTACAAATATGTACATGTAGATGCGCGTGGGTCTAGGGGGTGATTGCATAAATATACATATGTATTCGCATGGGCATGCTTTTAAGTGTGAGTCTGTGTGTATATGGTTGTGTGTGTACTACCATGGCCAAAATATCCACATCTTCCCCGATGCACGTAGTGTGTGTATATGCATATGAGTCTATGTGTGCGTATCGGTATATAAATATGGATGTGGTGTGTGTGTATATCTTTATGTACATTTGTATTCATGTATATACATACAGATACATCTCTATGTTTTAATGTTAACGTGCACGTGTCCTCTGTGGCCCACGGATCCTCTAGCATCGATGTACAGCTTGTTAACGTGTGCTTGATGATCATAACATGTACTTATAGCTGGGTATGTATGCAAGTGTGTTATCACTGGGTTGTGTGTTTTGGGGTATTTGTGTGTGTGTGTACGCAGACTATGCATAATGTGTGCTGTTACTTGTTATAGCGTTTGCATGTGCATATGTTGGCATTTGGGTGCGGACACCCATGCCTGTGTGTGCACCTATGTGTGTATTGGATGTATATTACTGTATAGATTTGTTGCTGTGTTGACTGTTCTTTTTCTATTTTCTGAATGCATTTTCTCTGGTGAATTGGGGGGTTTGGCTTCGGGGTGGGTGGTGTGCATGGGTGTGTGTTGTTCCTTGTCTCTGCTGTCTCCAGGGGGGAGACTGGGTGTTTGTTGGGGGGTTTGGCTTCGGGGTGGGTGGTGTGCATGGGTGTGTGTTGTTCCTTGTCTCTGCTGTCTCCAGAGGGGAGACTGGGTGTTTGTTGGGGGGTTAGACTTCGGGGTGGGTGGTGTTCATGGGTGTGTGTTGTTCCTTGTCTCTCTATGTTTGTCTCTATCTCATTTTGTCCCGTTTAGTTTTTTCTTTTCTTGATTTTAATTGTTTTGTCTTTGTTTTTCTGGCAAATGTTTGACTGCTCCATTTTCTACCCCTTAAATTTTTTTAATGGCTGACAATTGATGGTGGTAATGTTGGGGGAGCTACATCCACTCCTATTAAGTTCATATCTTGGAATGTCAAAGCTTTAAACTCTCCAATTAAGAGATCTAGGGTTTTTTCCCACCTGAAGAAACTCAAAGCAGATGTGGTTTTCTTGCAGGAGACGCATTTGCGCACTAGTGATCACGCAAGGCTGCGGGACCCCAGATATAATCAGGTTTTTCACTATCATTTTGACTCTAGGGCAATGGGTGTTGCTTTTTTGGTTAGTAGCAGAGTGCAGTTTTCTGAGGCCAATTTGATTGCTGACAGTAATGTAAGATATCTGATCATAACTGGGACCCTCTGGCACACACCGGTGGTGCTGGTCAACGTATACGCTCCGAACTTTGATGACGTAGGCTTTGCTAACCGGTTGCTGGGGAAAATCCCATCTCTAAATACCCATAGATTGATATTTGGGGGTGATCTGAATTGCGTTTCTAACCCGGCTCTGGATCGCTCTAGTCCCAGGAATGCCTCTCCGTCTGCCATGTCTAAAGCTTTCTCAGATTTTATGATTGGGAATGGGCGTACTGATCCATGGAAGTTTCTGAACCCCCAGGCAAGAGAGTACTCCTTTTTCTCTCAGATGCACCACTCTTTCTCTCGGATTGACTATTTCTTTGTGGATAATGCACGTCCTCTGAATATTTACCTATTGTTATTTCTGACCATGGACCCCTTGCCCTGGACATTGTTCTGTCAAAACAGTCTCGTTGTTCGCCCTGTTGGAGATTCAACTCTCTTCTCCTTTCTGACCAAGACTTCTGTGACCTCATTTCCACTTCTATTGATAATTTTTTCTTTTCCAACAAGATAGGTTCCACATCTCACTCTCTTCTATGGGAGACACTGAAAGCCTATCAAAGGGGTGTAATTATTTCTTACTCTTCTCATGTAAACAAAACCCGTAGGTCCAAAATTGAGGAGCTCTCTGCTGCCATTCTTGACCTCGACCGACAATATGCCTTGGCCCCTTCCCCTGAGCTATATAACCAGTGCCTAAACCTACAATCTGAATTCAACCTTGTTTCTACTAAGGATGCTGAGCGGTTGCTTTTACACTCACGGGCAACCTATTTTGAACACGGGGACAGGGCCACTCGCTTGCTGGCACACCAATTGAAACGACGTTCTGCTACGCGGCTTATTCCACAAATTACAGATTCCTCCCAAACTTTGATTTCAAATCCCAAAGGAATTAATGACACCTTTACTTCGTTTTATTCCTCCCTGTACACGTCTGAGTTCCACTCGGATGATACCAAAATGAAACAATTTCTGGACCTGTTGGACACCCCTACAATTCACACTTACTCTGCGACGCACCTTGATTCCCCTCTCAATCTTGAGGAAGTAGTTCTGTCTATTAAGTCGCTGCAGAGCAACAAGGCCCCGGGGCCTGACGGATTTCCCACTGAGTTTTTTAAGAAATTCCAGGTGAAGTTAGCACCCTTATTACTATTGGTGTACAATGAGTCGCTGGAACGTTTCTCGCTGCCGCCAACCTTAATGCAGGCGTCCATAGCACTACTTCTTAAGAAGGGTAAGGACCCCACTTCCTGTTCTTCCTATAGGCCCTTAAGCTGTTAGCACAGCCCCTGGAAACGGTGCTACCGGTAATAATATCGGAGGAGTAAAAGACTGTCGTCTTTCAACATTCGTACTTTGTTCAATGTTATTTATTCCAAGCAAGTCTCTGAGTGCCCCGAGCTGGTAATCTCTCTGGATGCGGAGAAGGCCTTCGACAGAATTGAGTGGGACTATCTCTTTGCAGTCCTGGGAAAATTTGGGTTTGGGGACAAGTTTTGCTCATGGATCCGTCTACTGTACGCATCCCCTCAGGCCAGTGTCTGCACCAATGACACCCGTTCTGATTATTTTGCTCTGGGAAGCGGCACTAGTCAGGGGTGTCCTCTGTCCCCCCTGCTGTTTGCCATTGAGCCTCTTTCTGTTGCCTTGCGGGCATCCCCTTTAATTCAGGGTGTTTCACGTGAGGGGGTTGATCACAGGCTGTCATTATATGCCGATGATTTGCTGCTCTATGTCAGTAACCCTGCGGTTTGTCTGCCCTCTATCCTATCTACTCTTGATACCTTTGGCTCTTTCTCGGGATACAAGTTGAATCTCCAGAAGAGCGAATGCTTTCCAGTAAACCCGGCGGCGCTCCAGCTACGACAGTCTGATTTGCCTTTCCAGCTCAGCCGCTCTGGCTTTAAATATCTGGGAGTGAACGTGACTTGTTCGTTTGCCTCCCTCTTCTCTGCAAACTTTGCTCCCCTTCTCACGCAGATTTTTTCAGAGGTGGGGTAGCTTACCTCTTACACTTATTGGAAGGATTAATGCTGTAAAAATGAATAGTCTGCCTAAATTCCTTTATCTTTTTCATTCTATTCCTCTTTTTCTGCCAAGGACCTTTTTTAAGTCAATCGACCAGGCAATCTCCTCATTCATATGGGCAGGCAAGGCACCTAGAGTCAGTAGATCTCTACTTCAGAGATGCAGATTTAGTGGAGGACTGGCTTTACCCAACTTCCTGTACTACTACTGGGCGGCCAATTTTCAGAAATTGCCCTTCTGGCTACATGCTTCAGATTCCCCATGGTGCCATCTTGAGTCCCGCTCCTGCATTAATACCTCTCTCCCTGCCCTGCTGTGCTCTCCTCTCCCGACAACCCCTTCTCGCTATACTGGCAACCCTGTGGTACTCTCCACCCTAAAAACCTCTGCATCCACCTTGGGCCCTATCGATAGGAACCATGCATTTCCCCCATCAGTAGTAGATACCGCCTTCTCCCTCTGGTCAAGAAGAGGTATTGGGACCTTCCAGGACATGTATGATGACAGAGGTTTTTTAAGTTTCCCTGACCTTTCCTCTAGGTGTACTTTGCCTCCATCACACTTTTTCCGCTATCTTCAGGTGCACCATTTAGTTTCCTCCCAATTCCCTGGCTTCCCTGCCCCGCCCCCAAGTAGACCCTGGGATGCTATGCTGTCCCTGCTACCCCATCAGAGTGGGTTAATCTCTCAGATCTACTCATGCATCATGTCTCTGGACATACAATCTACAGACAAAACTAAATCAGCTTGGGAGCGGGAGATGGGGGTCAGGTTCACGCAGGAGTTTTGGGACGAGGCTACTGACAGGATACGATCCACAACACCTTGTGCTCATCTGGGTCTTATTCAATTTCAGGTTGTACACAGGGTTCACTTTTCTAAGGCTAGATTGGCTGGGATATATCCTGATGTAAAGGACGAGTGTGATAGATGCCAAGCTTCTCCCTGTGATCTCACTCATACGTTTGCCCTTTGCCCCAGCTTATATCTTTATTGGGACTCTAGTGCTCTAGTAAAATAGTGTACGTATTAAGTGAATTGCTTATTTAATTACCCTTTTTCACTTCCTTCTTTTTTAGGCTACTTTTCTTTACTTAATGTTATTCTTTCATGTTACGTTTACTTTCTCCTTAGGTTTCTATGTCTTCTTCCCCTGTCTTTCTTTTTTCTTATCACTGTTATTTTAAATGTTTCTATTTCTTCTTTGCTGCTTGTAGGTGTTTTGTCTGTGTCTGTGTCTGTGTGTGTGTGTGTCTGTTCAATAAACAAATATATTGAAACATAATAATAATACTTAGCAATAAAATACATAATCCAAAAAGCAAGAATGTCGAGTCCAGATCAGAAAGTATTCACACCCCTTGACTTTTTCCACATTTTGTTGTTACAAAGTGCGATTAAAATGGATTTCATTGTCATTTTGTTGTCTCTGGTCTACACAAAATACTCTCTAGTGTCAAAGTGGAAGACAATTCTAACATTTGTAAAAACTCTAGATTAGATACTGTAAATATTCAACCCCCTGAGTCAATACATGTTAGATTTACCTTTGGCAGCGATTACAGCTGTGAGTCTTTCTGGGTAAGTCTCTAAGAGCTTTACACACCTGGATTTTGCAACATTTGCCCATTATTATTTTGAAAATTCTGTGAAATTGGTTGTTGATCATTGCTACACAACCATTTTCAGGTCTTGCTATAGATTTCCAAACAAACAGATTTAAGTCAAAACTGTAACGCGATATGGCCTTGTTTTAGGTTATTGTCCTGCTGAAGGGTGAATTCATCTCCCAGTGTCTGGTGGAAAAACTCCCCAGTCCTTAACAATTACAAGCTTACCAATGACATGATGCAGCCACCACTATGCTTGAAAATATGGAGAGTGGTACTCAGTAATACAAAGTAACACTTTGCTACACAATAGGACAGAAACATATATAAAAGTAACACTTTGTATTCAGGACAAAAGGTTGAATGCTTTTGACACTTTTAAGATATGAGAACAGAAACAGTACAACCACAACCCCTCAGTCCCCCATCCATCCCTCCCTCCCTCCCTCCCTCCCTCCCTCCCTCCCTCCCTCCAATCCATCCACCCACCAATACATCATACAAGGATATCCTAGAAAAGTAAATGAAATAGGACAGAAACAAACATTAATAGAAACACAAACAATGGAAAAAGTTCAATAAAAAAATAGCAGTGAACGGGTTGGGGCTAACAGTTGAACTCAATCAAAGATTGGCATGACCAAAACATGTGTCCCACAGTTGCTGGATTCTGGTGGCATCTGAAACACTTGGGGTCAATATTTGATATATTTTTTGCCAATCTGTCATTTGAGTAATGGAGAAGGTTCAAAACTTTGAACTGAATGAACCCATGCCTTATTCAAAATTATGATTTGTGTATACGCTCAATACTTTGTTGCTATATATCATCAGGTAGCTCGCCACTCATGTCTTGCTCCCATGGCAATTTTGTATTTGCCAAGGAAGGCAGATTAATGTTCTGTATTATGTTGTATAATCTGTAGATTGTGCCCTTCAGATACGGGTTAAGATCTAAGCACCTCTCGACCAGACACTTAGTGGCCTCGAGTGGAAATGAAGGGAAATGTTTTTTGGCAAAGCTGCGAGTTTGCAGGTATCTAAAAAAGTGGGTATTGTCAGGCTCTGGCCATAGAGAAGCAATAGGCTTCTCTATGTAGCTATGGTCAGAGTCTGACAGTGTCGTTCCTTTCTGTTTCTTTGTGGGTTTTGGGTGGATCTCTAATTAGAGGCAGCTGCTACCCGTTGTCTCTAATTAGGGATCCAATATATGTTGAGTCTGTCCTTCACTTGGTGTGGGTTGTTATCGATGTATGTCGCAGTCACGGTGAAGTAAGTGTGCCTTTTTTTTACGTCCGTTCATGTCGTGTGTTTTGTGAACATGACGTTTAGTCGATTCGTGTTTTTTGTTGTATAGTTCGTTCATTTGCTATATTATTATACATAGTATTAAAATATAAATGTCAAACTACTATCCCTGCGCTGCGCCTTGGTCATTCCTACACCCACATCGTGACAGGTATTGGGAATATTATGGTCAACCCTCAGAGTATCGAATGAGATGAACACCAGACCATTCCTATGCCAGAACTGGAATGCTGTGTCAATCTGTGATGCTGGGAAGAGATGATTAGATGTTAATGGAGAGAAGCAGCTTGCTTGTTTAAGGCTAAAGTAAAAAAATGCGACCGTTCCCTCTGCAACTTGCACTTCCAGTGTCACCACTTTGTCCGAGTAAGTATTTGCGGCGCCTTTCAGGCAATTTTTTTTATTTAACTAGGCAAGTCAGTTAAGAACAAATTCTTATTTAAAATGACAGCCTACACCGGCCAAACCCGGACGATGCTGGGTGCCGCCCTATGGGACTCCCACTCGGGAGCCCACGCTATTCAGGCGGGTGTCCTGTTTCGTCAAGTCTTCTTTAACTGAGTCGATCTTTGTGTTGACCTCGGTGGCGAGAGTGGCTATTTGTGCTGCTAGGTCAGTGGATAGTGACTCCACCTCAGCCAGCACAGTCTGTTCAGACTTAATGATAGCTGCCATTACCTCGGCTAGGTTGGAGGGATCAGAGTGAGCCTGAGGCTTTAGTATAGACCTGCTCTTTTGTGACTCGTGGCCGTTGATGTTTCAACATTTTACGATGAGAAGGCACAAAATGTCAGAAAAAGTTGCCAGATTTGTAAATTGGGTTTGATTCCTAATTAAATGTTACAAAATTAATACGGTAGAGGTATTAATAGTATTAATAGTAAATTGTTCGCCCTGGACAGGAGCACCGAGAAAACATGTCTTCACATGTTGCTGCTCACCAGCGCCCCCCGCTTTGACACATTTTTACAGTATTACTTTACTTTCTTGTTGCAAACAGGATTAATGTTTTGGGATATTTAGATTCTGTACAGGTTTCCTTTTCACTCTGTCAATTATGTTAGTATTGTGGAGTAACTACAATGTTGTTGATCCATCCTCAGTTTTCTCCTATCACAGTTATGACCCTCTGGGTCCCGCTTTAAATGATGTGCAGCTTATAAAGGCTTCATAAAGCCTTCATAAACACTACATAAATGTGTCACAAATCATCTATAACCGTATGTGATGCTCTATAAAGGGTTCATAAATGTGGCTGTGTAACATAACCCACTAGGTCAAATATGACAAACCTGTGCTTTACAAAAGGGTGGCATAAGCGCTGCTTAATAAAGGATTTATAAATCATTACATTCACGCTTCACAAAGCATTCATAACCTTGTCATGCATCTTGGTAGAGCATTGCATTGTTAGGATAGTGGGTTTGATTACCAGGACCTCATACGTAAAAATGTATGCACGCATGACTACAAGTCGCTTTGGATAGAAGTGTCTGCTAAATCGTCTATATTATATTACTCTAAAACATTTCTAGGATGGACCAACCTCTTTCCCTCTTGGGTACAGAGACTTTCCCCAAAATGCTGTGCTGCAGGATGTCACATACTCTAAGGTGCAGTCATGCACAGCAAAATATGTTGGTGGGCCTTTTAAAATCTGTTTGTATTTATTTTTTTCATTTTCCCGGTTTTGTTTTTTATACCTGTGATTTTGTGTGTTCACACACGCTTAAATCACATATGGGGGAATGTTTGTTTTTTTCCTGCTTGACAAAGACATTTCCCCTTGGGGATCAATAAAGTATCTATCTACAGTTGAAGTCGGAAGTTTACATACACCTTACCCAAATACATTTAAACTCAGTTTTTCACAATTCCTGACATTTAATCCTAGTAGGTCCTGTTTTAGGTCAGTTTTTTTAATTTTAATTTTACCTTTATTTTACTAGGCAAGTCAGTTAAGAACATATTCTTATTTTCAATGACGGCCTAGGAACAGTGGGTTAACTTCCTTGTTCAGGGGCAGAACGACAGATTTTTACCTTGTCAGCTCGGGGATTTGATCCAGCAACCTTTCGGTTATGGGCCCAACACTCTAACCACTGGGCTACCTGCTAACAGTAAAGAGAATTATTTATTTCAGCTTTTATTTCTTTCATCACATTCCCAGTGGGTCAGAAGTTTACACTCAATTAGTATTTGGTAGCATTGCCTTTAAATTGTTTAACTTGGTTCAAACGTTTCGGGTAGCCTTCCACAAGCTTCCCACAATAAGTTGGGTGAATTTTGGCCCATTCCTCCTGACAGAACTGATGTAACCGAGTCAGGTTTGTAGGCCTCCTTGCTCACACACGCTTTTTCAGTTCTGCCCACACATTTTCTATAGGATTGAGGTCAGGGCTTTGTGAAGGCCACTCCAATACCTTGACTTTGTTGTCCTTAAGCCATTTTGCCACAACTTTGGAAGTATGCTTGGGGTCATTGTCCATTTGGAAGACCCATTTGCGACCAAGCTTTAACTTCCTGACTGATGTCTTGAGATGTATCTATCTATCTATCTATCTATCTATCTATCTATCTATCTATCTATCTATCTATCTATCTATCTATCTATCTATCTATCGTCTTTATGTGTGTTATGAATTACCAAAGGTGTCTGACCTTAGTGAGTACAGTGTCATATGATAGAAGGCATTTATGTATGTGTTATATAATTTCCAAAGGGGTCTGACTTTAAAGTAAGTACAGCATCATGCGATATAGAGTCTTGGATGTGGTATGAATTACCGAAGGTGTCTCACTTCAAACAAAGTATTACAGGACACTAGATAAAGTGTCAATAAATAGGTCTTTAACATTCTGCTGATTTATGAAGGACTGCCACAAAGTCATAATTATGGCTAAACCCTGCCAATTTCCGCAATTTCTCGTATACTTTTTATTTTAAACCTAACCCTCACTAATCCACCAGACCTTCCACACATTTGGGCGGAAGTGTCTGCGAACGAGATTAGGTGTAATGTGACTAACATGACTTCACTTTAGAGCATGTGCCATCCTTCAGCACAACATGCCACCCTTTATAAAGTGCATATTTATATCATATTTGACATAAGTGGGTTATGTCATATTTGATATTGGTGATTATGTCACACAGTTATGCCACATTTATGAACCCTTTCTAAAGTATGACACAGTTATAGATGCTTTGTAACACGGAAAGTATTCAGACCCTTGACTTTTTACACATTTTGTTAGGTTACAGCTTTATTGTAAAATTGCTTAAACAATTTTTTACCTGATCAGTCTACACACAATACCCCATAATGACAAAAGGAAAAACGTTTTTTTATACATTTTTTCATTTTGTAAAACCCCTGGAAATATGACATTTACATAAGTATTCAGACCCTTTAAATCAGTACTTTCTTGTTGCACCTTTGGCAGCGATTACAGCCTTGAGTCTTCTTGGGTATGACACTACAAGCTTGGCACCCTGTATTTGGGGAGTTTCTCCCATTCTTCACTGCAGATCCTCTCAAGCTCTGTCAGGCTGCATGGGGAGCGTCGCTGGGCTCCGACTGGGCCATTCAAGGACATTCAGAGACCTGTCCCGAAGCCACTCCTGCGTTGTCTTGACTGAGTGCTTAAGGTGAACCTTAGCCCCAGTCTGAGGTCCTGAGCGCAGGTTTTCATCAAGGATCTCTCTGTACTTTGCTCCATTCATCTTTCCGTCTGGCAACTCTACCATAAAGGCCTAATTGGGGAGTGCTGCAGAGACTGTTGTCCTTCTGGAAGGTTCTCCCATCTCCACAGAGGAACTCTAAAGCTCTCTCAGAGTGACAATTGGGTTCTTGGTCACCTCCCTGACCAAGGCCCTTCTCCCCTGATTGCTCAGTTTGGACGGGCGGTCAGCTCTAGGAAGAGTCTTGGTGGTTCCAAACTTCTTCCATTTAAGAATGATGGAGGCCACTGTGTTCTTGGGGACTTTCAATGCTGCAGACATGTTTTGGTACCCTTCCCCAGATCTGTGCATCGACACAATCCAGTCTCAGATCTCTACGGACAATTCCTTCAACCTTATGGCTTGGTTTTTCTCTGACATGCACGGTCAACTGTGGGACTTTATATAGACAGGTGTGTGCCTTTCCAAATCATGTCCAATCAATTAAATTTACGACAGGTGGACTCCAATCAAGTTGTAGAAACATCTCAGGGATGATCAATGGAAACAGGATGCACCTGAGCTCAAAAGGTCTGTATAACTATGTAAAAAAGGTATTTCTGTTTTTTATAAATTTGATACACCATCCAAAGTGTAATGAATAACCTTATTATTATTTTTTTTTACCTATCTACCAATAGGTGCCCTTTGCGTGGTTGAATCTGTGTCCATGCAACTTATTATGTGACTTGTTAAGCACATTTTTACTGCTGAACTTATTTATGGTAGAATACTTGAATACATTTCATTATGTGCTATTGTGTGTAGGCCAATGACACAAAATCATTGCTAGCATGTGCATATACCAATGACTAATCACCAGCAGTAGCTAGCTAGCTAGCTAAATTTGGCCAACTTATTATCCTCATCCCCCCTTCTTAGTGGCTTATTAATGCCCCTCTCTCACGAGCTATGAAAGCTATTTAGATAGCTAGTTACAGTTGTATGAAAAAGTTTAATAATTGACTCTGTCGTCACAGAAAATGATCACAGTGGCATGCCATTCATTTTCTAATAAAAGCTGAGTACTGGGGTATTGTCCAGACAAAGATTTTTAGTGTAGCAATATTAAGTTCAGATGTGAAAAATAGGCTATGCAAAAATTTGGGCACCCTTGTCATTCTGTTGATTTGAATACCTGTAACTACTTAGCACTGATTAATTGGAACACACAATTGGTTTGGTGAGCTCATTAAGCCTTGAACTTCATAGACAAGTGCATCCAATCATGAGAAAAGGTATTTAAGGTGGCCAATTGCAAGTTGTTGTTCTCTTTGACTCTCCTCTGAAGAGTGGCAACATGAGGGCCTCAAAACAACTCTCAAATGACCTGAAAACAAAGATTGTTCAACATTATGGTTTAGGGGAAGGCTACAAAAAGCTATCGCAGAGATGTAAGCTGTCAGTGCCCACTGTGAGGAACATAGTGAGGAAATGGAAGACCACAGGCACAGTTCTTGTTAAGGCCAGAAGTGGCAGGCCAAGTAAAATATCGGAGAGGCAAAGGCGAAGGATGGTGAGAACGGTCAAAAACAGCCCACAGACCACCTCCAAAGACCTACAACATCATCTTGCTGCAGATGGTGTCACTGTGAATCGTTCAACAATTCAGCGCACTTTGCACAAGGAGAAGCTATACGGGAGAGTGATGCGGAAGAAGCCTTTTCTGCACACACGCCGCTTGAGGTATGCAAACACACATTTGGACAAGCCAGCTTCATTTTGGAATAAGGTGCTGTGGACTGATGAAACAAAGATTGAGTTATTTATCAGCAGATTCTTGGGAATAATGTTGAAGAATCAGTCACAAAGTTGAAGTTACGCCGGGGCTGGATATTTCAACAAGACAACGACCCAAAACACTGCTCAAAATCTACCCGGGCATTTATGCAGAGGAACAAGTACAATGTTCTGGAATGGCCATCCCAGTCCACAGACCTGAATATCACTGAGAATCTGTGGGACGATTTGAAGCGGGCTGTCCATGCTCAGCAACCATCAAACCTAACTGAACTGGAGATGTTTTGTAAGGAGGAATGGTCCAAAATACCTTCATCCAGAATCCAGACACTCATTAGAGGCTATAGGAAGCATCTAGAGGCTGTTATTTTAGCAAAAGGAGGCTCTACTAAATATTGATGTGATTTTTCTGTTGGGGTGCCCAAATTTATACACCTGTCTAATTTCGTTTTGATGCATATTGCACATTTTCTGTTAATCCAATAAACCTCATTTCACTACTGAAATATTACTGTGTCCATCAGTTATAAATGGAAATCATGGAAATTGTCAGGGGTGCCCAAACGTTTTCATACAACTGTAACCCATACAGCAAGCTAGTTAGTTAGCAAATCAGTTAGCTATGCTTTCCCACCATCTAATGTTAGCTAGTGTTATGGATCAGGGCTCTGGGGATCACCACGAGGAGGAACATCAGGATATGGAACTTGATAAAGAGTTAGGAGATTTAGTGATAGATGAGGACAGGAGCATTGAACTAAAATAACCTGGAATATCGCTCAGTAAAACCCTTCCATAGAACCAACAGTGAAGATTCCCAAATAGGAGGGATCTACATTGGGGAGGAGTAGGGAGATCATAGATAGACTCTGTGGGATAAGCTCAAATTGGAAGCTGCTGCAGAACATTTATGATCATACTACAGGCCAGAAAGGGGAGAGGATATGACCAAATATGGTTAGGTCTCAGTGTCTCTTAAGTCAGGGGTAAAACATGCAGAATTAAGGAAAAATAGAACAGGAAGCATTGTTAGACATGCCTACAGGAAGCATTGTTAGACATGCCTACAGGAAGCATTGTTAGACATGCCTACAGGAAGCGTGGTGTGGTATGAGGCATGGTAAGACTTGACTTGTGAAGGGGTATATAAAGGGACAGGCTAGGAAAAAAAAACAAAGGAGAACACAGAAGACATACACTCTACAGTGTGACAAGACAACAAGGATATTGTGCTTAGCTTGTTTAGAATTAAGTATATTAGTATAAGATTAAGATGTGTTACTTTGCCATTGACTGACTGCCAGTTAAAAGACAAAGAGGAATTGTGAGTGTAACTTGTATTATCATTTTCATTGTAATAAAGTTGTGAAAAGAAACGGGTTAGAGTTTCAGAGTTATGCCTTGTGACTCTGTCCTCCCTCCTACCCACACCAGGGCATTAGAGATCCATGGAAAACAAGTACCTCTATGCATAACAGACTAGCAAAGTAAAGTATTGTATCGTGATTAACTGGGAAATTGAGAATAGCGATAGTCATAAGAAAGGCTGATCGTATGATTATCGGCAATTTACAGAGTAACGCTGATAACTATTAGCCGGTATGGAAGAAATACACTGGTCGAATTTGACAGACTGAAAGTTTATACATAGTGAATAACCCTCCCTATCCTAGAGACAACTAGGACATAGGAGAACTGAAACTTAAGATACCTCGGGACCCATAAGACTAAGTCACTAGCCTTGGAGAAGGAGGGTGCCGATTAGATAAAGGGCTACTAGTATATATTTACCTTAGCAGGCTAAAAAGCACTCACTTGACTAAATTGATCACCCAGTGTCGGTCCTTAAAATAGACAAGTACTCTGGTCCCAAGGGATACAGTTAAGGGTGTAAGTAGAGTAGTGAGACTATAGGCTGCTCAACCCTTAGGAAACAGGTGTTCACTGTGTAGGATTACGTGTATGAATTAGTAGCAAAAGGAAGGGGAATAGAATAAGGAAGAAGCGTCCAGGCACTGCTTCTTACCGACTAGGGTGATAAGCAGGTCTCGAGCGCTTCCCTGTGGAAGCACAAGAGAACGACTCCCGGGTTCCAGCCGTGACACTAGCTAGCATCTGCAGGTATCGAGAGTAGCTAATGTTAGCCTAGAGTCTAGGTCAGAGAAGATAATACAATAGTTTGCGACCTGAACAGATTTTTGAAAGTCGTCGCTGTGTGGCCGTGAGAGGAGTAAATGGTGCGAATGACTTGCTCACGTCTTTTGTCCACCAGCAATTGCGCAGTATGTCACAGAAGCAAATGGCGGTTAAAATACCGAATTCAAATTGTAATAAATTAAGTTGTTAAATTGTGCACCCATAAGACTACAGGCCATTTTCAGTCATATTCTGCCTGTGTCAAAACATCTGACAACTTGACAAGCTAAATGTGTAAAAGAAAATCTATATTTTATTAAACATCTTTGTGGATATTTCCTGTGAAGCCACCATAATTGAATCACTATGATTATTTTCAAGGATCTCATTTGTTCATTGAGTACTGCAACTTTAGGATCATCGGCTAAATTTAGAACAAAACTAAACATAGCCCAATTTGGGAGGACTATTGGGCAAAATAACAGCCACGACTGACGAACTTGATATCACTCATAATCGACTTCCGTGGACATCACGTGTTGAGTGGGAGCTATCCAAACTCAGAACCTGAATCATGCTAATATGAGGCTGAACAAGAATTGTTCCACTGTACAGAGAGGGATGAAAGACACCTTCATTCTAAATCAGTTTTGTTTTAGTTTTTTAAATAACTTTTAGAAAACAGTATGTAAGATTAATGGATAACATTTTCAATAGTTTCTGCGTTATATTTCTAAAGCCATATGGTTATGCCTCTCTCATCAAAGCTCATATAATATTGTACTGTATATGCACACAAGCACCATTGTCAATCTCAGGGCCAGCCCTAGCTATTTGGGGCCCTAAGAGAGATTTGGGTTTTTTTGTGGGTAAAACTTTTGGTGGTCCCCCTCTTGACCGTAGAGAGATTTTCCTGTAATTCTCCCCATTTTGCCATGAGGCATATAGAAAATGTTGTGGTTTTAAAGCAAATTGGGGTGGTTGGGGGCCCGCTAGCGACCCCTTATATCACTTATGCCCATGGCCGGCCCTGGTCAATCTACACTACCATTCAAAAGTTTTGGGTCACTTAGAAATGTCATTGTTTTTGAAAGAAAAGCATATTTTTTGTCCATAAAAATAACATCAAATTGATCAGAAATACAGTGTAGACATTTTTCATGTTGTAAATGACTATTGTAGCGTGAAACGGCAGATTTTTTATGGAATATCTACATAGGGGTACAGAGGCCTGTGTTCCAATGGCACGTTGTGTTAGCTAATCCAAATGTATCATTTTAAAAGGCTAATTGATCCTTAGAAAACCCTTTTGCAATTATATTAGCACAGCTTAAAACTGTTGTGCTGATTAAAGAAGCAATAAAACTGGCTTTTAGACTAGTTGAGTATCTGGAGCATCAGCATTTGTGGGTTCGATTACAAGCTCAAAATGGCCAGAAACAAAGGACTTTCTGCTGAAACTCATCAGTCTATTCTTGTTCTGAGAAATGAAGGCTATTCCATGCGAGAAATTGCCAAGAAACTGAAGATCTCGTACAACGCTGTGTACTACTCCCTTCACAGAACAGCCCCGTGCACAACTGAGCAAGAGGACAAGTATATTAGAGTGTCTAGTTTGAGAAACAGACGCCTCACAAGTCCTTAACTGGCAGCTTCATTAAATAGTACCCGCAAAACACCAGTCTCAATGTCAACAGTGAAGAGGCGACTCCAGGATGCTGGCCTTCTAGGCAGAGTTGCAAAGAAAAAGCCATATCTCAGACTGGCCAATAAAAGAAAAGATTAAGATGGGCAAAAGAACACAGACACTGGACAGAGGAAGATTGGAAAAAAGTGTTATGGACAGACAAATCAAAGTTTGAGGTGTTCGGATCACAAAGAAGAACATTAGTGAGACGCAGATAAAATGAAAAGAGGAGTGCTTGAAGCCATCTGTCAAGCATGGTGGAGGCAATGTGATGGTCTGGGGGTGCTTTGGTGGTGGTAACGTGGGAGATTTGTACAGGGTAAAAGGGATCTTGAAGAAGGAAGGCTATCACTCCATTTTGCAACGCCATGCCATATCCTGTGGACGGCGCTTAATTGGAGCCAATTTCCTCCTACAACAGGACAATGACCCAAAGCTCAGCTCCAAACTATGCAAGAACTATTTAGGGAAGAAGCAGTCAGCTGGTATTCTGTCTATAATGGAGTGGCCAGCACAGTCACCTGATCTCAACCCTATTGAGCTGTTGTGGAAGCAGCTTGACCGTATGGTACGTAAGAACTGCCCATCAAGCCAATCCAATTTGTGGGAGGTGCTTCAGGAAGCATGGGGTGAAATCTCTTCAGATTACCTCAACAAATTGGCAACTAGAATGCCAAATTTCTGCAAGGCTGTAATTGCTGCAAATGGAGGATTCTTTGATGAAAGCAAAGTTTGAAGGACACAATTATTATTTCAATTAAAAATCCTTATTTATAACTTTGTCAACGTCTTTACTATATTTCCTATTCATTTTGCAACTAATTTCATGTATGTTACAGTTGAGCGTACTAGAGTGTCGCCTGTCTACCGGATGTTGATGCTGTTTCTATGCAACCTCTTGCTAGCTTGTTAGCATAACACATGACTAGCTAAACATTTATGATTTCGGGTGTGTTTGTAAATTCAATTTGGAGTACAAGAGCGTTGTCAGATTGTCCATTTGTAAAATCAACTTCTGGCCGATCCGAGCATTCAACGACAGTCAAGCACCCAAGCTAACTGGCTGACGTTGGCTAGCTACTTCCAGACATAAATAAGGGAACACCTCACTCCGACCATTTAGGCTGTTTTCATGTTATCCAGAGCGTTGGTGACTGTAACCGTGCTGCTGACAACAATGTCATTACGAGAGTCCTCTGAAATCAGAGTAGATAGCCAGAATGAATAATGTCCATTGAAACGCACAACGACTATACCACTTAGCTAAGAATGATGTGAATAATCAAGTCAATAAATGTTGGGTAGTTAGCAGATAGTTAATATACTGCCTGGCAAGTTTGATCTATTAGTAGCCAACTAATGTTAGGTAAGTAGCTAACATACCGGTACATACTGTAATGCTATGCGGTTTGTAAGGATAGAGTAGCTAATAAATTGTCAGCCAACATAACTTGTAACTTATTTGAAAAGTCATTACCTTATTACATTGCTCAATTTTTTTTTAACATGGGTCATAATTAGTTAAAGCAATGAATTTGTATCCGCTGTCGTCGGACTTCGGCTGCATATTTTCTGCTATTTTCTTCACATCTGATAACGTTGTGAAGCCACACCTATTTTCTGAAGAATGCATTATGGGCCCTTAAAGTGCGGAAGTAGTGTACACTGCTTGTATACTTGGTATTTTGGAGAATGTAGTACAACATCCGTGAACTTTTGCCATACTAACTATATCCATACTATGACCAATAAGCATACTACATACTCAATTTACTTCACAAATAGTACGGTTAGTATGAGTATTCGAACACAACTCTGGATTTTGGAGCTGCCTTACTCAAGAAAGCAAAAAAAGAGACCATGTTTGCATGCGGCTTTATTAACTCAATGATTATTATTTTATTATTTGACATCGGTTGCAAGCTGATATGTGACATGTATTAATGCCAAATAACATGCAAAATAGGCAAAAAGGTACAAGTATGGGGTTCGCCTGCCCAAATGACGGGTCGCCACTATGGGGGATTAGAAATTATGCCGACAATTACATTGATGGATGCTACAACCTATCTGCAATACTAAAGCTTTTAAATAAACATACGAGTCTGGACATTGTATTTTTCAATAGTGGCCTTAAAATATATATTTTTAAACATATGTAAAACATTTTACCATAAATTCCTTATTGCATTTGCTTGTACGCACAATTAAAATCGACATACATTTGTTTTCCACCTTACAATGGTTTGAAATGCAGGCTTTTATTTGGAAGGTTTTCTCATTACCATAGATTGGTGACGTCATCGTTAGTGCCGCTAGCAGAATAGTAACGTTAGTACGCAGAGGAGTGAAAGATTAGTCTAGGGTAGAAGCACTGAAACAACTGTTTAAATATCGAAGGATGGTGTTGTTTAAAAATAAACTAAAAACCCGCACACGACAGCAACATACGATCGGATTATGATTGTCAACAACTTCAAGAAGAGTGAGAGAAGATAAATACCTAACGGTATAAACTTCAAGTGCTTTCCGAATAGAAACGGCCAAAAGTATCGTCTCTGCTGTAAAAGTTCCTGTGTGGAAGGGGACGAAAATATATGCCATGTTTTTTTGGGACAGGATTTCTTTACATTTTTCATAAAACATATTTTACTTACAGTTGCTCCTTGGATAAAGACATATCACCCAGTAGTCGCCTGCCTACCTACCACCGGGAAAAGTTGCCTCGTCCGTGCTACTGCAGGTAATTAAGTGGTAAAACATTACCTGCTCATTCATTGCGTGGTGACTTTGTAACGTTGGGTCACTATGGGACTCTGTAGAGCATGTACAAAAACGAGGCACTTCAATTGTCATAAGTAGTGCATCAATATAACAGTTGTCAAACAATGTTTTGCTGACAACTTTGTTTAAATTGTTTGGAGCTCGTCTGGACTGTTGCCCATGACGTATGCACAAGGAGTCCACACATGCGTCGTAAACAACAAGTGTAGACTAATGCTGCGTTTAAAACAACTGGGAACTTAAATAATGACGTCAGTGATTGCCAGGTCGAAAGTCAGATCTCTAAAAAGAGACCCGACTTCCAGAGTTGGATTACCGTTCAGTCAAAACTTGTTTTCTCCCCGAGTTCCCCGTTGTCTTGAATGATCAGAAGTCGGAGATTTCCGAGTTCCCAGTATATATTTTTTTACACAATGAGTACCATGGCTATAAACACTGGGTACCAGTGTCGAGTCGATATGCAGTGGTACGAGGTAATTGAGGTAGATGTGTACATATAACTGTAGCGCCTTGCAGTCAGTCGAAAGCCAAACAGTTTTCATACCAAGCGGTGATGCAGCCAGTCAAGATGCTCTCAAAGGTGCAGCTGTAGAACTTTGAGGATCTGAGGTCCATGTCAAATCTTTTCAGCCTCCTGAGGGTCAAATCAAAATCAAATTGTATTTGACACATGCATCGAATAAAACAGGTGTAGACCTTACAGTGAAATACTGTTTACCTACAAACCCTTAACCAACAATGCTTTAAGACGTTTTAAGAAAAAAATTTAGGGGTACCTGAAAAATATTTAGGGGTACCTGTACAGAGTCAATGTGCGGGGGCACCGGTTAGTTTAGGTAATTGAGGTAATATGTACATGTAGGTAGAGTTAAAGTGACTATGCATAGATAATAAACAGAGAGTAACAGCAGCGTAAAAGAGGGGTCTGGTGGCCCTTTGATTAGCTGTTCAGGAGTCTTATGGCTTGGGGGTAGAAGCTGTTAAGAAGCCTTTTGGACCTAGACTTGGCGCTCCGGTACCGCTTGCCATGTGGTAGCAGAGAGAACAGTCTATAACTATGGTGACTGGAGTCTTTGACAATTTTTAGGGCCTTCCTCTGACACCGCCTGGTATAGAGGTCTTGGATGGCAGGAAGCTTGGCCCCAGTGATGTACTGGAACGTACGCACTACCTTCTGTAGTGCCTTGCGGTCGGAGGCCGAGCAGTTGCCATACCAGGCAGTGATGCAACCAATCAGGATGCTCTCGATGGTGCAGCTGTAGAACCTTTTGAGAATATGAGGACCCATGCCAAATCTTTTCAGTCTCCTGAGGGGGAATAGGCTTTATCGTGTCCTCTTCACGACTGTCTTAGTGTGTTTGGACCATGATAGTTTGTTGGTGATGTGGACACCAAGGAACTTGAAGCTCTCAACCTGCTCCACTACAGCCCTGTCGATGAGAATGGGTGCGTGCTCTGTCCTCCTTTTCTGTAGGCCACAATCATCTCCTTTGTCTTGATCACATTGAGCGAGGGCAAGGTTCTTGGCAGTCTGGCGAAGTACACTTCCAAGCAAGGGCATTGGGATGGAGATTCAATATGGCAATCGGGCAAACATATCTCACCAGCCACCTGGCTGAGGCTCTTTCCCCTGTTGCCTCCATCATCCTCCAAATCCCACCAACATCAGCCACCTCAAGAGTGCAACTGGTCCTTGTTTGGGAACACACACACCAAAACACGCAACAGGCTGACCAATACAAGGGTTGAAAAATTTGTGGCCATCCTGGCAAATTTCAGGCTTTTTGAGCCTGACAATGTTCAAGAGATGGACATTGAGGAGGTCCAGGGAGAAGACTTGGAAGCTTTAGAGGAAGAAAACCAAAGCTTTAGTTTCTAGACTATCATTTTACAGATATGTTGTAAACGTTTTTGGGAGATGCGATGGATCATTCAATATTCCCTTTCTTTTTTGGTCCGTGAAATCATTCCATGTGACGAGTCAACTCATTTAATTAAAGTTCAATTCCTAACTAAATTGTTTTTTTTATTTCTATTGGAAGGATTTCATAATTTGCAATTGTCTACTTATGATGAGGTAAAATGTTTATGTTTCTGTCTCCATATGATATGGTAAATATATCTAATGCAAAAAACATCTACATTTCAATGGTATTAATAATAATTTGCATATATTTCAGTTAATTCCCATATATTCCCGTTAATTCCCACGGAAAGTTTCCGCCTCTGAATATTCCCCAAAATGTGCAACCCTACTGACACCACACTGCCAGGTCTCTGAATTCCTCCCTATAGGCTGTCTCATCGTCGTTGTTGATCAGGCCTGCCACCATCGTGTCGTCAGGAAACGTAATGATGGTGTTGGAGTCGTGCGCAGCCACGCAGTCATGGGTGAACAGGGAGTACAGGGGGGGACTAAGAACGCACCCCTGAGGGGCCCCGTGTTGAGGGTCAGAGTGATGGATCCTGGACTTACCTCAGCACCTGGGGGAGGCCCGTCAGGAAGTCCAGGATCCAGTTGCAGAGGAAGGTTTTCAGTCCAAGGGTCCATAGCTTAGTCATGAGGGAGGTACAGTGAGATGGGAGATTTGAAATTAAGGTGACGATACCAGCCCAAGTATGTGTCAAAAATCCTTTCCGCCTTTGCCTTTGACAACTTGGATTGATTCCCAGCTTGGAAAACATACAGTGCCTAAAATCCTTTAGTGTAAACAATAGACTGTTGTTCCATGGCAAGCCAGGTCAAAACTGACTAGTCCCAGTTACTTATATTTTCAGTCAAAAGGAAATACACAAACCTCACTAACAGTCTTTGACAGAATGGGTCACTTTTTTTTTTTTGAGAGGTGAATCAGACGCCACCTTGGACATGGGCATTCTGTTTGCTCTTTCCCTTTCACTTTGCACATAATAAACATTATTTATGGTGGATGGTTGGTTTAAAGCTACACTGTTCCCCAGAGGTATTCAAAAACCTCTGTTGTACTGCGTTTAAAAAAATCTTATCAAATTCAGCATGGCATTAGTGATGGTGGATAAAATCAATAGTTACATATAATTATTATTATTATTTTATTTTTTTTACGATATATTGTAATGACTATCGCAGCGGCAGCCAAGCACAAGCAGACTTGTAAAGGAAATGTCATGTGACACCCTGGCCTTTGAACACTTCCCTTCCCCTCAGCCGGCCGGAGGAGCTAGCAGGGGAACAGGTGTGACCCAGCTTTAGCCTGCCTGGGAAACACCACACAACATAACCTACTACAGCAGGCTAACAGGAAACTGAAGGAGCCAATTGCAGACAGTAGATGTTGTTCTTTATATTGAATTTAAACTTGGTTTCTTGGTTTATCAAACCAGTTGGCTGTTTACTGAACCAAGTCTCATGTACAGTGAGCTCCAAAAGTATTCCGAGAACAGTGACATATCTTTTGTTTTTTTGACTCTGTACTCCAGCACTTTGGATTTGAAATTATACAGTGATTATGAGTTTAAAGTGAAGATTGTCAGCTTTATTGAGGGTATTTTCATTCTTATCTGATGAACCGTTAAAAAAAATGTCAGCACTTTTTGTACATAGTGCCCCCATTCTAGGAGGGACAAATATAATATCCCTCCCCCGTTATTGTAATGGTGAGAGGTTAGCATGTTTTGTGGTATGAAATGTGTCTGTAATGTTCTTACTCATTACGTTTTAGTCATTTAGCAGACGCTCTTATCCAGAGCGACTTACAGTTGTGAGTGCATACATTTTCATACTGGTCCCCCGTGGGAATCGAACCGGCTCTATGTATCGTGTATCTGTCTTTTGTGTATTTTTGTTCTGGCATTTTGCACCTGCCCTGTGTTTTTTTCATAGCTGCTTGACAAAGAAATTTCCCCTCGGGGATCAATAAAGTATCTATCTAGCTATCAACCTTGTTGTTTCAAGCACCATGTTCTACCGACTAAGCTACATGGGGTACCTATTTTATCATTATTCACAATTCATTCAGGACTATACGTAATCATGGTAGCATCCACATTAATGTAGAAGTGTTTAGAAACATATTATATTCTT
Organism: Thymallus thymallus; assembly: GCA_023634145.1. Classification (NCBI taxonomy): domain Eukaryota; kingdom Metazoa; phylum Chordata; class Actinopteri; order Salmoniformes; family Salmonidae; genus Thymallus; species Thymallus thymallus. The sequence continues at coordinate 12,146,234 of CM042413.1, forward strand.
ATTTACAATAAAAGTGACTCCAAAATGACAATACATTTACCATGAATTTCTATTGGGCACAAAATAATGTCAAACGCAACCAAAACAAACAACAAATGCATCCAACAAGTTTGTAGAGTCACAAGCTTGATGTAATCATTGCGCGCTTGGAATATGGGACCAAATACTCAACTTTTGACTGCTTTAATACGCACAAGTGAATTTGTCCCAATACTTTTGGTCCCCTAAAAAGTGCTGTAATTTCTAAATGGTTCACCCGATATGGAGGAAAATACCCTCCAATTAAAGCTGACAGTCTGCACCTTAACCTCATAGTCATTGTATCATTTCAAATCCAAAACAACACAAAATGTCACTGTCCCAGTACTTTTGGAGATCACTGTAATTACAGGGTACAGTGAAATTCTTGAGCACCAAGCTCCAACAATGCAGGACAAATGGAAATAAGACCTGGGGAGCGGGGGTGGATTGGAGTAGGCAGCTGACTAGTGGTGGCTATTCAGCATGCGACATGTCCATTGGGGTGGGGGCAGGGTAAAATATCAGTTGGGTGGGGGGTTAAGAGGGGACAGGGGGAGTAGGTAGCTGACTAGTGGTGGCTATTCAGCAACCTAATGATCTGGGGGGTAGAAGCTATTGGCCAAGAACTGCAACGCTGCTGCTTTTTTCACGCTCAAGAATGGTCCACCACCCAAAGGACATCCACATTCAGCCAACTTGACACAACTGTGGAAGCATTGGAGTCAACATTGGCCAGCATCCCTGTGGAACGCTTTCGACACCTTGTAGAGTCCATGCCCACAATTGAGGCTGTTCTGAGGGGCAAAAGGGGTTGCAACGCAATATTAGGAAGGTGTTCCTAATGTTTGGTACATTCAGTGTATGTTTGATCTAGCTAGGGGTGTGCAGTTTTTAACTATCCTACAAAAAGTGTCGGTTTTCATAGGCTTTTTCCCTTTTTGAACATACGTTGCCAAGTTCAGTAAGACAGCGAGGCAATAATGAATTTATGCACAAACCCTAAAAGATCTGCTTTTAGTAAAAAAAACTTTCAACAATTTTATCCATATTAGCAATGAGATGAAAGCAGTCAAAACACCTAAAAATAAGACATGGTATCAAGAACAAGACGAAACGAGCTGAAACAAGCCACTTACAATTCCCCACAAGGCAGTTTCTTGTCATTCTTGCTAGTAATCTGGCCATCCAGAATCACAACATCACACTGACTTCTGCCCCATTGAAGTGCGCACATCGTTTTCGTGACGTTGTCAGCTAACACATCTATCTATATGTGTGGTCTCATTTAAATAGAGTATGCTGCCTATTCTTGGGCGGAGAATCAAGTGGCAGTTCTTTCCAAGGAAATTAGGTTAAATAAGATTAGACTATAGTTTATTGCAGTGCCTGTAAAATAGACAACAAAAATATAAGGAAATCAGTCATTTGGCCCTATTGATTTCACATGACTGGGCAGGGGCGCAGCCGTGGAGGTCCTGGGCTCAGACAGATGTGCATGTGGTCTGCGGTTGTGAGGCCGGTTGAACATACTGCCAAATTCTCTAAAACGACATTGGAGGCGGCTTGTGGTAGAGGAATGAACATTACATTCTCTGGCAACAGCTCCGGTGGACATTCCTGCAGTCAGCATGCTCCCTCAATTTGAGACATCTGTGGCATTGTGTTGTGTGACAACTGCACACAACATAATGGCCTTTTTATTGAGTGGCCTTTTTATTGTACTTAGCACAGGTGCACCTGTGTAATGATCATGCTGTTTAATCAGCTTCTTGATATGCCACACCTGTCAGGTGGATGGATTATCTTGGCGAAGGATAAATGCTCACTAAGAGGGATGTAAACAAATTTGTGCACAAAACTTGAGAGAAATAAGCTTTTCGTGCGTATGGAACATTTGTGGGATCTTTTATATCAGCTCATGAAACATGGGACCAATACTTGACATGTTGCGTTTATGTTTTTGTTCAGTATAAATATATTGCAAGTGTCCGCTGTCATCATTCTTGCTGCTTCATGTTCAGTAGCCATACCTGCGAGATCAGGTGCACCTGTGGTCTCACTTAAATAGAGTAGGCTATAGTCTATGCATGGGCGGAGAAGCACGGGGCAGTTATCTTTGCAAGGATATGTGCTTCCTAAATATTATTAGGTTATAGTTTACTACATTGCCTAGAAATAAATATTGATCAACCATATTTGTCTTAGTCTGAAAATCGTCCCACTCCTAAAAGGTAGGCTATAGGCTAACGTATCTCAAGAGAAAGTGCAAGTCTCTCCAACTCTGCTCTCTTCAAACTACGTCTAGCCTATTGGTTGATTATAGCCCAGTAAAAGGCGATAACCTAATATAATGGGCCAGGTGAGAATCTCTGGTAATTTAACCTATTTCTCAGGTTATTTTTACGCCTATAGGGCGCAAAATTGCTGGGACCATGGCTGGCAAGTGAGCTGTGTCAAATACACCTAAAATAACGTTGCGGGACTGCGGTTGGGTTCGGGACCAGTTATTTTGGTAGGGGGTCAGAGTTGGACAGAAAGACAGAATGTGGGTGCTTGCGGGTGTGGTATGAAAGCTGCGGGTGCAGGCGGGATGAATAAATCAGTCGGTGCAGACCTCTACATTGGGGGACAACTAGAAATTATGCTGTTTACATGCACCATATGCCTATGCTGTACTAAAACAAGTTTACTTTTGATGTGTACTAAATGGCCTGTTATTCTGTTATCCAAACCCTTTCCTTTGAAATGCAACATTTTGATTTAGCGTAGAGATCTACTATTGACAGATCAGGCATGTTTGCTAACGTGCTAAATATCATACTTTTAGTTTTTGTTTTAGAATCTCCCCAAACAGTTGCACGAGTTCACCAGGCCTCTTTTTAAACTTTGTCCTTTCATTGAGGCGTGGGATTTAAATGTGTGGCTTCTCAGCCAGAGGACACACAGAGTTCATGGTTTCAGTATTTCCAAACTGACTTTAGGGCCTTGCCTCTTGGACATTAAGATTTAATGGGGTCAGTTCTGATGTCTATTGAACAAAACTAGGTGAGATTGCCTTGCAGTGCCCAGGAAAGAGAGGGCAGGGCTATGGACGAAAGCCTTCTCCCAGAATTCTCACCTGTCTCCTGTCTCCTGCCTCGTAAAAGCATTAACGAGAACTTGTTAATGTCTTCTTTCAAAAGCTGATGGATGTGGGAATCCTTCACATTATTAATTGAGCTCTTGACAAACATGATAATTGTTGTGGCTTGGCCTGCCTCGGGCACTGTGAGGCATAGCTGATCACACCGCAGCACCATCTAGATACCATCTAGCCTAGAAACCAGGTGGTCCCCCCTTGTTTTTGACCTAGAATCTCTAGATAATGGTCTGAATATGAACTTCAATCTTAGCCAGACTTCTTGCTTGCTTGCATCTTTATGACTTATTTATTATCAACTTAGTTGATTTGGATGACTAGCTTATTCTTTTCCTAACTATGCACCAACTCTCCACCATTTCCTGGTTGCTAAAACTCTAATAGTTTGCCTAATTTAAGTTTGTGACAAAATAAGCTAGTGTAGAGAATCATTGTACCATCTAAACTGCTGTGAAATACATTTTACGTATCCAAAAATATTGTTATTTCAGCTGTTTGAAGCAGGTTTCCCACACCGAAAGTAAAAGACAGAACTTAGGAACGGGAAGCATAGAAATGTCGCATCTAGAACAGATCTACTGCTTCTTAGACTTGCTTTCAAGTACAGTGATCGATCTATAACATGACTGTGAATTCTTTGACTAGTTGCCCAAAAAGTTACATATTGCCAATTTAAAGTGAATTTCAATTGAGTACAATAGGA